>PVKZ01000370.1:0-600000 GCA_004027375.1 Macroglossus sobrinus
TAGCCTCAACAGGCCAGTATGTTCTAGAATTTTGTTATTTTTCAATATCATTTTACCATGCTATTTCACATGAACTTTAGGATCAGTTTGTCCATTTCTTCAAAATAGGCGATTAAAACTTTGGTAGACATTGCACTGAATCTGTAAATTTGGGGGCTATTGCCATCTTAACAATATTTAGTCTTCCAAACCATTTATTCAGGTTTTCTTTAATTTCTCTAAACAGTGTTTTGTAATTTTCAGTGTACAAGTCTTGCATTTCCTCAGTTAAGTTTATTCCTAAGTATTTTATTGTTTTTGATATTATATATAAAATAGTTTTCTTAATTTTGTTTGGATTGTTCATTGCTAGAATATAGAAATACAACTGAATTTTGTATGTGACCTTGTGTCCTACAACTTTGCTGAATTCTTTTATAGCTCTAACAGTTTTTTGATAGACTTAAGAATTTCTATACATAAAATTATGTCATATGTGAATAGAAAAAGCTTTTCCACTTTTTTTTTCTTGCCTAATTGCCCTGGTTAAAACTTCTAGTATAATAATGAATAGAAGTGGTAAAAGCAAATCTTGTACCTGATGACAGAGAGAAAACCTTAAGTATAATGTCAGCTGTGGGTTTTTTTCATAGATGCCCTTTATCAGGTTGAGGAAGTTTCTTTCTGTTCCTGGTCTGTAGTAGTTTTTTTCTGTTTGTTTGTTTTTGTTTTTTTTTCATAAAAGGATATTGAAATTTGTCAAATCCTTTTTTCTACATTGACTGAGATGATTATGTGATTTCTGCCCCCACCCTTTCATTTTCATAATATGGTGTATTACACTGACTGATTTTCATATATTGAACCACCTTTACATTCTTAGAATAAATTACACTTGGTCATGGTGTATAATCCTTTTAATGTGCTGCTGAATTTGGTTTGCTAGTATTTTGTTGAGGAATTTTACATCTATAATCATGAGATATTGGTTTGTAGTTTTGGTTTTTTAATTGTGACTTGTCTGGCTTTTGTATTAAGGTAGTACAAGTTTCACAAAATGAGTTAGGGAATGTTATCTCCTCTTCTATTTTTGGAAAAGGTCAAGAAGAATTGATGTTAACTAGTAAATGTTTGATAAAGTTCACCAGTGAAGCCATCTGGCCCTGGGCTTTTCTTTATGAGAAGTTTCTAGTTAACTGATTCAGTCTCTTTACCTGCTATGAGTCTGTTCAAATTTTCTTTAGTTAGAATTTGTAGTTTGTGTGTTCCTAGGAATTTGTTTATTTCATCCAGGCTATCTAATATGTTGGTGTACAGTTGTCCACAGTATTCTCTTATAAACATTTTTATTTATGGTAGTTGAAGGTAATGTCTCCATTTTCATTCTTGATTTTATTAATTTGAATTTTTTCTTTTTTGCTTGGTCATTCTAGCTAAAGGTTTGTCAGTTTTGTTAAACTTTTCAACGCATCAACTTTTGGTTTTACTGATTCTGTTATTTCTATTTTATTTTTTATTTATCTCTGCTCTAATCTTATTTCTGTTACCTATCTCAGGGGGTTCATTTGCCTGCATGCATCAAAGCCAAAAGAGATACAGACAGAAATTTGCAGCAAAGCAAGTAGAGGTTTATTTAAGGAAATGATGCCAATCCCAGAGACACAGATGAGCTAGCACCCTCAGTGTCTTCTAGGGGATGGGTTACATAGGGGAAAACTCATCAGTAGCTAAGGGAGTTGGGATCATGGGCTCTACTGATTGGTGGGGGCTGGAGGAGAAAGCAGATAATCATTGAATCAAGTCCTGATATCAGTCATGGTGTCATTTTGCCTGGTTTCAAGGGGACCTTGGAAGGGTCGTTCAGCCTTGTGGGTGTTAAGCTGCAAGATGTTAATCTTTAGTTTGACCCAAACTCTGTTTCTGTGGTCAACAGACCCAAGGCTTTGTTCCTAAGAATCTGATGCTGACTTAAGGGCTTAAAGATTAAGGAAGTGGTTATGCAGTGCGCAGAAGGATAAGAAAAGGAAAGAAGTGAGCCCAAGACCAGTTTGAATCAAGGATAAAGGAAAGAGAAAAGGTCATTTTAAAAAAGTGAACATTTGCAGGGTTCCATTTCCTTCCTTGTAGTTGCTGTGGCTTAGTTTCCTCTTCTTATTCTAGTTCCTAAAGATGGAATGTTGAGTCGTGATTTTAAATCTTTCTTCTTTTTTAATGTAGATGTTTACGTATGTAAATTTTCCTGAGCACTGCTTTTGCTACATCTGGTAAGTTTTGGTATGTTGTGTTTTTGTTTTCATTCATCTCAAAGTATTCTTTAATTTCTCTTGTGATTTATTTTTTTTGAAACATTTGTTGTTTAAGAGTGTAATTTAATTTCCACGTATGTGAATTTTCCAGATTTTAAAAATTGATTTCTAATTTTATTCTATTGTGGTCAGAGATGTACTTTGTATGTTTTCCATATTTTTAACTTTATTGAGATTTGCTTCATGGCCTAACATACGCCCTACATTAAAGAATGTTCTATGTGCACATGGGAATAATTAATGTGTGTTCTGTTGTTGGTTAAAGTGTTACTATATATAAAGGTTAAAGTTCGTTGATTTATAGTAAGTTATATTTATGGAGTATTAATATTTAAATATTAAAGTCATATTTCCTTATTTAACTTCCGTCTAGTTGTTCTATCAATTATTAAAAGTGGGGTGTCAAAGTCCCTAATTTTTATTATTAAACTATCAATTTCTCCTTTCAATTTCATCAGTTTTTGCTTTATACATTTTTGTGCTCTGTTGCTAATAACATGTATGTTTGTAATTGTACCTTCTTGACAAACTGACCGTTTCATCATTATGTAATATCTTTCTTTGTCTCATATAATAATTTCTGCCTTAAAATCTATTTTGTCTAATATTAGAATACCCTCTCAAGCTCTCTTTTGGTACTGCTTGCTCTCTTTTGGTTACTGAAATATATTTTCCCATTCTTTAATTCTCAGTCTATTTGTAACTTGGATCTAAAGTACATCTCTTGTAGATAGCATGAAGTTGAATCCAATTATTTATCTCTTCTGCCAATCTCTACCTTAAATTTGAGAGTTTAATCAATTTATATTCAATGTAATAAACGACAGAAAGGGATTTTTGTGGTTTGTCTATTTATCTGTATGTCATATATTTTTCATTCCTCATTCAGTACTCCATTACTGCCTGATGGATCCCAGTAAATGTTGAAGAGGAGGAGTCAACAGTAGTCTATCAGGTAGCTGACTGAGACTGAGGCTGCAGCAGCGACAGAAGCCTCTTAAAGGGGCCACGTCCAGGAGCGGATTTTGTGGTGACAGACCTGCTCGCTCTGAGTTCCAGTGCCTATGGGGCTGTGCACAGGGGGCACCAGGGACTTACAGGGAGACATTGTTGAAGTGAGGGCCGAGGTGAGACTCACTCTGTACAGGAGGGCCTTCGGTACCCATTGTTTTCTGTTGAGCCCTTCCTCCTACCAGTGCACTGGACACAGCGCCGCCATAGCCGTGATGTCATCAAGCTGGATAACAGAGCTCGCTCTGCCCAGAGGATTCCCTGAAACCCTACCTCTCCCAACTTGCAGCCCCACCCAAGCCATATCCAGGTATATCCTCAGCAAGTCAGGCGCTCCTTGCTAAGTAGCACCTAAACTCACATTGGAGGCAGCTGACCTCGGTTTCCGGTGTGGCCTTTTGAGGCAACTATAGGCACAGCATCTGTGGATTGCTTGCTGAATCTTAACAAATTTAGCTTGGGCTAAATTTGGCCTGCAGCTGAACCCCTCTCAGGACTGTGCCACTGGACACCTACTTCACAAATCCACACGAATAAGACAGGGAGACTTAGGAGATTTGCTTAGTACATAGAAATAGACACAGAAAGGCAGTCAAAGTGGGAAGACAAAGAAGCAGAAATCACATAGAGAACAAAACAGAAATCCAGATATAATGGAGTCAAATAATCTAATAGGTACAGAGTTCAAAACCCTGGTTGTAAAGATGCTTAATGAACTTTTGGGAAGTGTAGATAAATTCAGTGGGAATGTCAACAAAGAGTTAAAAAAAACATGGAAATGGAAATGGAAATTATAAATGAAGAACACATTATCTGAGGTGAGAAGTATATTAAATGGGATAGACAAATGAATAAACAAAGTGAATAAAGAAGAGGATCAAATGCCCTATCAGAATGGCAAGAGATAAGATGCCAAGACTATAAAGATAAATTAAGAAGCATATGGGACACTATTAAGGGTTCAAACATACATCTGATTGGCATAGCTGAAGAAAATCAAGATGTTGATCAGATGTCTAAAGAAATAATGATGTAGAACTTCCCTAATGATGTAGGACAGTTAAAGAGCTTCCCACACAAAAATAAGCTAAAGGAGTTTATCATCACCAAGACAGGATCACAGGAAATGTTGGAAGGACTTCTTTAGGAAGAAAAACACGTATCAAAAACAGGAATAAAGAATGGTAACAACTATATTCTTATCAATAAGTATCTTAAATGGAAAAGAATTAAGTGCTCCAACCAAAAAATTGAGTGGCTGAAAGGATAAGAAAACAAGATCCCTACATATGAAAAAGAAGGTTATGGAAAAAAGATATTGCTTTGATGGACCTAGAAGGTATTTAAGTCAGACAGAGAAAACTAAACACTCCATGATTTCACTTATATGTGGAATCTAAGGAATAAAAAGAACAAACTAATCAAAAACAGACTCACAAATATAGTGGACAATTTGGTGATGGACAGAAGGGAGGAGTGTCTAGGAGGTTAGGAGAAGAAAGTGAAGGGTTAAAGAAGTACAAATTAGTAGCTGATAGATGGTCACGGGGATGGGGAGCATGGCCTAGGAAATGCACTTAGCATTAATACGTTGGCTAGGTGGAGGGTGAGGGGAAGGAGGCAGCAATTGGGGGGGATCCTTTTGTGAACTATTTAGATGTCTAACCAATGTACTGTATATTTGAAACTAATTAAAATAAATAAATTTTAAAATAAAAAAAGGGATATGGTGTCTTGGAAGCCAAGTGAAGAAGTATTTAAGAAAGGGAAGTGATCAACTCTGTCAATATTACTGAGAGGATAACAAGATGAAAATGAGAAATAACTACTGAATTTGGAAACATGAAGGTTGGTAACTTGGCCAAAGTTGTTGGGACAAAGCCTGACTGGTGTAGATTTAAGAGGGAATAGGAGGATATGAAATAAAATAGAATAGACAACCCTTCTGAGTAATCTCGCTATAAAGCAGAACTGAGAAATAAAGCAGAATTTGCAAGGGAAAGTCACATCAAGAAACATTTTTTTAAAGTTAGGACATATTAAATTATAGGGCTTTGAGCATCATCTAGTGATCTGACCCAATACCATAGATAGCCCTTATCTACTCTGCAACCTCCCTAATCTACTCTGCCCTTTGGAAGGTTTGGTTATAAGTGATATATCTTACCCCCTCAACCTGTTCTCTGAACCTTTGCTCATTTATATGAATAAGACTTATATGTACACCAAGTTGGGCTGGGAGTAAAGCAGGATAAAACCTAACCACAGATATTCCCTGCTCCTTTTCCTTAATGAGAATTCATTGTTAGACACCCTGTGGTTTCACTGATGCCCTTCTAAGGGATTCTCAAATTAGAATGACTTTTGGCCTTTGTTAATGATGCAAATACCTTGCTTCTACCCCAGACCTACAGATCAGAATCTTTTTAAGCATAAATAAGTTTGAAAACTACTGCTACTTTTTACTGTCTCCTTTGCTGATTCTTCTCACTTCTTTAGCTCTGCACTTGCCTCTGGTAATCCTGACTATGTAAGACCCATTTTATACATAATACTGTATCTCAACCTCAGATATCTCTATTATTTACCATTTGGCCCTAGGATTTTTGACCGCTTGTAAAAGATACTCTCTATCCTTAGCCTCACAGCTTCCTGGTTCAGGGAATCGGCAGCCCGAACCTATTGAGTTACCTTGGAAGGCAGCCAAAAAGCTTTGTGGTTGGATATTCAAACAAATGCATAATAGTGCTAGAGAAATTAAGTTAACTCTGCCACTTAAACTTTGAACATGTAAAAAATGTCACAGTGGTGTCATTTAAGAGAGTCATTTCTTAAGGAAAGAAACAAGTACTTGTGAAATGGCAGAATTACAAAGAAGCTTTAATATAGAACTGTAGTTCTTCAAGTATTTAACAAAAGAATATGAACATAAGGGCAAAAAATGTTTTCATAAGCAATGTGTACCTGTAACATAGTCCTTATATGAAATGACGCAAGAGAAAAATAGAGTTAAGAACCAAACAGGTCAGAATTTAAATTTTATCTCTGCCTCTTATCATTGAGTGACCATAATCAGCAGTTTACTCAACTCTGAATTTCATTTTTATCTCATCTGTAGAGATAATGGCACTTCCTACAATGAGTTGTGTGGATTGAGTAAAAAATACTGTGTATAGTGCCTAGAACACAATATATATTCAATAAATAGTAGGTTTTTCCATTCCATTCTCATGGGACTCTAAGGCTTAAATATTAGCAACTTGATAAAATTTTACTTGGGGACCTGGTTTTAAACTTATGCGTTGAGCAGAAGTATCAAGCTTACCAGTTTTATACTAAGAAGTAAAGCAACTTGGTGATTTGGAGAGGAGATCCCCAGATTTCATGAGCTTGGTCTATAACACTATAAGGCACAAGCCCCTTCCTCACTGCTCCAGAGGTAAAAATTAGCAAATTTCTAAAGCTCTTTTAAAGTCAGAATTTTTCTCAAAAGCAATATTGGAGCCAGGTAAGTAAGACACCACTTCAAGAAAGTTACTTCAGATTACAATAATAATTAAATAAAGATTAAAAACAAAACGAAACAAAAAATCCTCCACAAAACCAAAAATCTTCCTGAATATGGAGGTAAAAGAAACTGCAAAATCTTTACCATCTCCTGGATCTTGTCTATTAACTTGTCATCTGTTAAAGCTAAAAATAAATAAATAAATAAATAAACAAACAAACAAATAAATAAATAAATAAATAAATAAAATAAAATAAAATGCAAAATAATGTCCTGCAGAAAGTAGTTCTAAGCCAGAGGTGCCCACATTGCAATTTCTCATCCTTGCTTTTTTCTTTACCTGCAAAAAGGAAATGCAAAGGACCAAATGAAGAGCTAGCTACATAGTGCTTGCCAACCAGTCACCTCACTCCACCAAATGATCAACCTCCTCTAAAGCCTGCTCACTATTTAGTAAACTCCTTCTTTCACCTGCCTTGTTCTTGTCTTTGGACACTCACTCTTCCTCCAGGGCAGCCTGTGACAAATAGACAGGGCTACTTGGCAGAAGCAGAAACCCTAATGAGGAACTTGGCTGCTTCTTGCACAACTGTTTGTGGAGGGACAGAGTGGGGCCCTACACCAACTCTGTTGTTTTCTGTGTCTGCTTCAAGCTCGTTATAGTTATGACTTACTTGGAATGATGTTGAATACCAGAGAGAGCTATCGTGTTATTTGCCATGTCCCCAGACCTATCTATGGTCCATGCTTACCTAGTAACCCTGATTTGTATCATGCAACTACCCCATCCCATACCCCATGGCCACAGCTAATTGAGTGAACTGAAGAACAACAAATACATAGGCTGGCCTACATATTGTACAGTGGGATGGCATGAAATGCTGTGCCTTAACAGAGGCAGGGGTTTGATTACTAAGTATTGAACCTTACAAAAAATGTAGATGTATGAAAAAATTTTAATTTATGTATTTTAAGCACTTTCTGCAATCCAGGATGAAAAAACAGCTTGCTTTGGGAAGCAGACCCTCCTTGTGTTCTTGGAAGTATTATTTTGGCATGACTTTTTTAGTTATATGGATATAAGTCAAGTATCTATCAACTTTTCTTGGGAAATTCAATGAAAATATCCAAATATAGAAGATGTATATTGAAAAATTGAGTGCCTTATTTAGAAAAGTAAATTGGTATATTTTTTAGCAGAGCCATATCCCTAAAAACGATGTTATAGACATTTCTCCCTAATCTGGTATTAGAAGAGCTTATACTTAAAAATCACTGTTTTGGAAAAATAGATGTGATTTCATCTAAGTAAAAATAGAAAATTAGAACTGGGGAGAAACCACAATTACCCAAAATGAATTTGACTGTTTGGTTGTAAGCCTATATATGATATTATTAAAAACTGAATTGTTCATATTTTGGAAAATGTACTGTTCATTATTTTCAGAGGACCCTTCTAGTGAGAGCCTAAGGTAAGGAAGGACAGCCTAAAGTGTATGAGATGAAGAGAACATGTGCTTCTGCCTTTGATCATACTGGGAAAAGGCAAATTCTGGAGCCTTGAATGAGTATTCTGTGGGAAACATAAAAGCAATTTCCCTCACTGAGCCTTGGTAATTTGAGAAATGGACTTCAGGGAGGAAAAATTTGCTCAAGGATGCTCCAGCAAGAATTAGGCTGACCTTCATATGCGAATAGGATAAGGCATAGTTTCCAAACCTTATGCTGAGGCAGTTCAGGGCCACTATCAGGTGAGGCAAGCAAGACACTCATGGTGCAACGTTTTAGGAAGTGCTCCCTCTCAGGGTTGTGCAAATGCACAATTGGCATTACAGAGTAAGTACCTTCTGAAATTTTATGTCCTGGGTGTCTTGCTTGCTTTACCTTAGTCCCAGAACTGTGGCAGTCTGGAATATTGGAGAATGAGCTGGGACAAACAAGATTCTCACTCATGGGAGCCTAATTGCAGAATTCTGAAAAAAGTCATTCAGTAATTTAAAGATGAGAGCAGAAGCTCAAAAGTCTGATCCCTGCAGGGATCAGAAAATGTCACCCCAAAATATAATGCTTTGACATATTGATTATTTTGAGCTAATGGCACTGGAGAAACAGTAGATACAGAAAGGGCTCTCTGACCTCCCTCTTTCAGACTAAAAGCAGATCATAAAACTGCCCATGAGAAATGTTCCTTACCTGTACCAGGAAAAGATGAACATCCTTATCAGAGACTGGGAGTCAATGCTAAAATAGATCTGTACAAACCAATGTATTAAAACAACGCTTATTTTCCATTAGTTTCCCCCATATATTTCCTAGTCATTTCCTCACAATTTACCACTCTTAGAAGCTTAAACTCTTTTGTCCTGTTACAACTCCACAAATTTATCATTCTTTGTATTAAAAACAGTATGTGAGCTCTTGGTCCTAACTGCTTCTTCAGGTTTTCAGTTTTCCTATAAAGATGCCAAGTACCCATAAAAATATTAAAGTTTATATACTTTTCTCCTGTTAATATGTCTTATGATAGTTTGATTCTCAGGCCTGGACACAGAACTTAAGAGGGTAGAAGAAATGTTTTTTCCTCCCCTACAGAGGCCATGAGAGTATAAGAGAAAAACTGAAAGCTTGAATATACAAAAGTGTGAGCTAGAAAAAAGATAAAAGTGAGGAAGTCATTGGTAGTAGAGAGAGAAACAGATGCAGAGTAGCAGATAGCCAGAGAGTAGGCGATTATGTCACGTAGATTGTTCTCAAATTTCTATTACTGAGGACCCTAGAGCTGTTTTGGATTCTGCAAGACCATCCAGTTTCATGGGACTCAGCCCTACCAAGGTTCCTGCCACTCGCTGTGGAAAATGGCTCTAACTTAAGCAGAAGGAAATGTATTCAAAGGCATTAGGGATACAATGAAATAGACAAAAGGTGGGAGAGTCAGGTTTGAGAACCGGTGGGAACTAAGACAGCCCTGGCGACCACTGTAGTTTGTGGCAGAAATGGTCTGGTCGGAATGCTATTACACGAGGGAAACTTCATCACTGAGGACTCTGTCTCTAGAGATGCAAGTTCAGGGAGTGAAGCTAAAATGCTCTAGTTTGGATCACAAGCCAAGTCCCAAATAATAGCTCTACAAGATTAACCAACATGGAAGAGGTAGTGGGGGGAAAATGAAATTGGAATACTAAGAAGCAGAAAAGATGAATATTGGGAAGCCAAAGCAGAACTGTCCACTACCCAGCAACGTGTTTTTTGTCTTTTCCTGGCTGGTTCCCATAAGCCTTCCCACATGCCTGAGATTCCTGTCTCAGATTCCTGAGAGTACCATTACTGCGGTTATCCCTTAACTCTTACTTGAATGATTTTTGGTCCCTTGCAACTGTTAACAGCTGAGGCAAATCACCTAGGAAAAGGGTGCTGTGTGTGCGTGTGTGCGTGTGTGTGTGTGTGTGTGTGTGTGTGTGTGTGTGTCTATCTTCTACAGAAATCATTAAAATCTCTTTAAAAAACAAATAAACAAACAAACAAAAAAACAAGCAAACAAACAAAAAAACTCATCCAAACTTTTTCTTCAGGGAGTGTTTGGCTCCACTGGATTCTCATCTTTTCTGTCAGCTTTCTCTTGTGACATTTTCCATAAGGGAAAGAATAGGGTTCAAAGTGTTATAGTAATTTTTATTTTCAGTTAATGCTTTAGCTTGATATGGTTCAGAGATCAGCCCAAACAGGGGCAACAATGGACTCTTTACTCTGTCATTCTTTTTTTGAAATCGAGCTTTAATTCACATGCTATAAAATTCACTCTTTTAAGGAATGTAATTCAGTGGTTGTTGCATAATTGCAAACTTGTACAACTATCATTATTATTTAATTCCTGAACACTTTCTTCAGTTACTCCACATTCTCCTCTTCCCTCAACCCGATGACTAATATATTTTCTCTTTCTCTAAATTTGCTTATTCTAGACATTTCATAAATATGGAATCATATAATAAATGGCATTGTGTAGTTGGCTTCATTCACTTAGCATAATGTTTTCAAGATTCGCCCATTTTGTAACACATATCACTATTTTTTCTTTTTATGGTTAAGTAATATGCCATTGTATAGATACAACACAATTTACTTATCAGTTCATAATTGATAGATATCTGGGTTGTTTCCACTTTTTGGAATTACGAATAATGCTACTATAAACATCATGTACATGTTTTTGTGTCAACGTATGTTTTCAATTCTTTTGGGTATATACCTAGGAATATAATCACTGGGTCATATGGTAATGATACATATAACATTTTAAGAAATGGACAAACTATCTTCCAGAGTAGTTGCACCATCTGCAAAGTACAAGGGTTCCACATACTTCAACACTTGTTCATCATTTTTATTCCAAGCATTCTAGTGGTTGTGAAATGGTATCTCACTGTGGTTTAGATTTGCATTTCCCTACTGCCTGATGATGTTGAACTTCTTTTTATTGGCCATTTGTGTAACTGCTCTGGAGAAATGTCTATTCCAATTCTTTCCCCATATTTTAATTGGATTGTCTTTTTATTGGTTAGTTGAAAGTGCTCTTTATGTATTCTGGATACTAGTCTCTTACCTGAAATATGATTTTAAAATATTTTCTCCCATTCTGTGGTTTGTTATTTCACTTTCTTGACTTTGAAGCACAAATATCCTTGATTTTAATGATGTCCTATCTGTTTTTTATTTGGTTGCTTGTGCTTTTGGTGGCATATCTAAGAAATCATTGGCTAATCCAAGGTAACTTCTTCTAAGAGTTTTATAGTGTCATATCTTACATTTAGATCTTTGATTCACTTTGAGTTAATTTTTATATATCGTGTGAGGTAGGGGATCCAAATTCACTCTTTTGCATATGAATTTTATTGTCCTAGTATCATTTGTTAAACAGATTATTCTTTTACCCATGGAATTATTTTGGTACCCATGTGGAAAAATCAAATGACTCCAAATATAAAGGTATATTTTTGGACTCTCAATTTGATTCTATTAATCCATATTGCCATCTCTATGCCAGTATCACAGTCTTGATTACTATAGCTTTGTAGTAAGTTTTAAAATCAAGAATTGAAGAATTGTGTGTCCTCCAACTTCAAACTTTTTCAAAATTGTTTTTGCTATTCTGGGCCTTTTGTTATCTCATGTAAATTTTAGAATCAACTCATCGATATCTGCAAATGAAAAGCTCCTGGGATTTTGATAGAGATTGTATATAATCTGTAGATGAACTTGGGGAGTATTGTCACAATAACAATATTAAGTTTTCTAATCTGTGAACATGTCTTAGCATTTATTTAGATCTTCTTTAATTTCTTTCAAAATTTTAAATAATTAAAAATTTTATTTCTAAGTATTTTATTTCTTTGATGCTACTGAAAATGGAATTGTTCTCTTGATTTTATTTTATGACTATTATTTGATGGTATACAGAAATGCAACTGATATTTGATACTGATCTGATATCCTTAAAATTTAGTGAATTCATTCATTCCTTAGTTTTAATGGAGTCCTTAGGATTTTCTACATATAATATCATGTATGTAGGAATTAGTAGTTTTACTTCATTTCTAGTCTGATGATTTTTTTCTCTTTTCTCTTTTATTTTATTTTATTTCATTATTAATATTTTTTTTGCTTAATTACCTTGACTAAACTCTCCAAACAATGGTGAATAGAAATGGTAAGAGTGAACACCCTTGCCTTGTTTCTGATCTTAGGGGAAAGCCTAAATTCTTTCACCATTTAAGTAAGCTATGGTTTTAAATAGATGCCTTTTATCAAATTAAGGAAGTTTCCTTCTATACTTACTTTGTTGAATGTTTTTATCAGAAATATTGAGATGATTGTGTGTTTTTTTAACTTTATTCTATTAATGTGGTGTATTACCTTTTTGATTTTGTATGTTAAACTAACCTTGCATTCTTGGGATAAGTCCCACTTGATCGGGTGTATAATCCTTTTTATATGCTGCTGGATGTGGTTTGCAAATGCACAAATATGAAGGTGTTATTTTGCTGAGGATTTTTGTAACTATATGCACAAGGAATATTGGTCTATAATTTTGTTTCATTCCTTGTGATGTCTTTCTGGTTTTGGTTTTGGGGGGATACTGGCTTTATAGAATGAGTTGGGAAGTGTTTCATCCTCTTCTATTTTTCCAGAGTTTGGAAAGGCCTTTGGTAATGTAGCTAAGGCCAAGAAAATAAAAGACTGTTTTGTGCTGAATACTTCTGCCTTTCTGAGTTATAAGAATACAAAAAATACAAAGACAGAGTCTTATGAACAAGGTACTAAATATTTACAAGACAAAACTCAAGGCAAGTTTTGTCCCAGATAAAGTTCACATCCTCCTAAAATTCTTAGAAATATTTTACTTAAGCTATATCCAAATTTATATTTAGACTAATGATTATTATTTTTTAAAATGGAGATATAGCATATTCTTTGAAAAAATTTAAGCAACACAGATACATATTAATAAGTAAAAAAATTAAAAAATTTCATCACTCGGAAATAACAGAAATATTTAGTAAAATCCATCTAGACTGTGCTTTATATCACAGCTATTTAATTCCATATTTAAATGCATTCACTGTTTACCAACAATCTTTTTACTTTACCTTCTCTATATTTAAATCTCATGAATGTGTGCATTTTATAAAAAGTAGTTTTATTCTAGGACTCCTGGGTAATGTGATTCCTGAATTCCTTTATACTTAGAAATGTAACTAGGCTTCCTTATATGCAAATGACTTTGCTGTGTTATCTTCTTTTCTCACATTTTAACTTTCTAAATATTGCTGTTACTTTCTGGCATCATCTATTACTTTGGAAAAGTCAGAGGATAATCCAATCTTTCCGTTATAGATGAGCTTCTTTTTTCATGTAGATGCCTGAAGAACATTCTTTAATCTTTGAAATTCAACTCAATTTGACATGTTTCATCTTAGGTCAATAATTTCTTTATTTCTTAAATTTATTTTTCAATTACAGTTGAAATACAATATTATATTCAGTTATACAACATAGTGATTAGATATTTACATACCTTATGAAGTGATCATGCCAATAAGTCTAGTACCCATCTGACATTAGGTCGATCATTTTATATCACTTTTTTCTAGAACAAGATGAGACCTTTAATTTGCATACTCACTTTAATATTTTTTTCTGCTGCATTTTTTAGGCTCACTCTTTTAAGAACAATTAGTCTTATGTTGGATAATGTTCATCCTCCACAATGATTAACTTCTCTCTAATAGCTTTAACCTTTGTTTTCTTCTCTTCTACCATTGTAGTAATTAACCAGGCTTTCTTTTCTGTTAGAAATCTCATTTCAGTGATGTCCATTCTGTTTCTTGCTATTTCATACTAATTTAGATGAAAGTTAATATTATTTTGGTTCTTGTTTTCTTAACTCTGCAACTTCCCTTTCCATTTCCTGTTGTTGTTTTATCTGGTGTTCAAGCTCTTGCTTTATTGAATGAATAGTCTTATTAAACTTTCCTTAGATGTAAAGTACTCATGAACATTTTTATTCTGTTTTTTAGTGCCTAGTGCTGAATATGTATGGTTTTAAATAGTTACAGATGTTTTTCTTAAATATTTCACACTCCTAAATTTTAACTATTTGGATATTTTGCAGGGAGGATGTTTAATGTAGCTCCCTATTTCTATCATGTTTTAATTCTATAGGTTAGGATTTTTAACAATTTTAAACAATAAAGACATATTGTTTTACATGCCTACTATACAGAGGTAGTCAGTTGCAAGGCTGGTTCAGCAGTTTAACTCTCTCATCAGGGATCTAGGTCTTTCCCATCTCTTTGCTCTGCTGTATGCCAAAATCACAAGATGGTTGCCATTGCTCTAAGATTCAAGTCCATACACAGCTTCCCAGGAAGCAAGGAAAGAGAATGGAATAAAAAAATCATAAATTTTTAGTTCTCTCTTTTTTTCTCAGAAAGGAAAAACTTCCTCAGGATCTCTCTTCCTTCTATCCCAACCCCTGAAGAGTTTTTTTTCTTTCATTTTACCAGAACTGGATCATATGTCCTTCCCCAAATAAGTCACTGAGAAAGGAGAACTGGTTTGTTAGGAATGGTCTAAGATAATGATTGTCAACTGAGGGTGATTTTGCTTTCCAGGGGACTTTTGGCAACATTTGGAAAGATTTTTGGTTGTCACAACTTCAAACCAAAATCAAAGTTACATTGGCAAGAAGGAAGGGGAGAATAGCAGTTCAGTACATGTACTACTTATCTAAACATGGTTGTCTAAAGGGAAGAAACCCATTTTCAGCTAGAATACTAATCAATAATTTATTTTTATTACAAAAAGATTTTTTAAACTATCCTTTTTTGTCACACAGGAAAAGCTAGTACTCAGAGAGATGTAGAGGTCTCCTACACACAGAAAGAAATGCTTCAGAATTATGTGATCAGAAAGAGAAAAACTATCAGTTTAACAAGTAAAAAATACTTTTGCAGCATGTTAGAAGAAGAATCCTATGAAAAATGAACTAATCAAAATAGTCCTTCAAGAAAACTTTCTAAATAATTTTATGGATAGAAATAAGGGTAAGTATCTGGCAACCAAATCAAAGTTGTGATGGAAATAAAGAGCAGCAGCAAAGAAAAATCACCTGGTATCTAGAGGAACAAGCCATACAACTAGGGAGAAATCCAAGAAAGCACCCTGAAATGGCAGAAGGTAGGAAGGGGTGAGCACGCAGGGCTGCCCAGTTTCAAGTGGCTGAATGAAAAGGAGGTTGCGGCATCAACGCAGCAGAAGCCTCTTAAAGAAGCTGCGACCGTGAGTGGATTTTCGCAGTGACAGACCTCCTTGCTCTGAGCACCAGTGCCTATTGAGCTGCACACAGGGGGCACCAAGGACTTACAGGGAGACTTTGGTGGAGTGAGGGCCAAGGTGAGACTCACTCTGTACAGAAGTGCCGACAGTATTCGTTGTTCCCTGTTGAGCCCTCCCCATTGCCAGTGCGCCAGACATAACCCTGCCATAGCCGTGATGTCATCGAACTGGATTACAGAGTTTGCTCTGCCTAGAGGAATTCCCTGAAACCCTGCCTCTCCCAACTTGTAGCCCCACCCAAGCCATATCCAGGTATATCCTCAGCAAGTCAGGTGCTCCTTGCTGAGCAGTGCCTTGATTCACTGGAGGCAGCTGACCTCGGTTTCTGGTGTGGCCTTTTGAGGCAATTATAAGCATGGCATCTGTGAATTGCTTGCTGAATCTTAACAGGTGGCCCCAGAGGGATAGAGGCTTGAGCTAAACTTGGCCCACAGCTGAGCCCCTCTCAGGACTGTGCCACTGGACACCTACTTCACAAATCCACACTAATAAGACTGGGAGACTTAGGAGATTTGCTTAGTTCTAAGAAACAGTTACAAAAAAGGCAGCCCAAATGGGAAGACGAAGAAGCAGAAACCACATGAGAGAACAGAACAGAGATCCAGATATAATGGAGTCAGGTAATCTAACAGATGCAGAGTTAAAACCCTGGTTGTAAAGATGCTCAATGAACTTTTGGGAAGTGTAGATAAATTCAGTGAGAACTTCAACAAAGAGATAAAAAAAAAACATAAAAATGGAAAGAGAAATTATAAAATAGAACCAGTCAGAAATGAAGAACACATTATCTGAGATGAGAAGTATATTGAGTGGAATAAACAAAGAAATAAAAAAAGTGAATAAAAAAGTGGATCAAATGCCCTATCTGGAGGATGGGAAAGCCAAGGACACTCAATCAGAATGGCAAGAGATAAGATGCCAAGACTATAAAGATAAATTAAGGAGCATATGGGACACTATTAAGGGTCCAAATATCCATCTGATTGGCATATCTGAAGAAAATCAAGATGTTGATCAGCTGTCTGAAGAAATAATGATGTAAAACTTCCCTAACCTGGTGAAGAAAATGAATATAAAACCCTAGGAAGCTCAGGGAATTCCAAAAATCAGGGATCCAAAGAGGCCCACACCAAGACACATCATAATTATAATGCCAAAGTTTAAATACAAAGAAAGAATATTGAAAGCAGCAAGAGAAAAACAGATAGTTACTTATAAGGGAACACCCAAAATACTGGCAGCTGATTTCTCAAAAGAAACTATGCACGACAGAATGGCTTGGCAAAAAATATTCGACCTGATGAAGACCCAGGATCTACAACCAAGAATACTTTATCCAGCAAAGCTATCATTTAAAGTTGAAGGACAGATAAAGGGCTTCCCAGAAATTTATCACCACCAAGCCAGTATCACAGGAAACGTTAAAGGGACTTCTTTAAGAAGAAAATACATGTATCAAAAGCAGGAATAAAGAATAACAACAACTACATTCTTATCAACAAGTATCTCAAATGGAAAAGAATTAAATGCTCCAACTAAAAGATAGAGTGGATGAATGGAAAGAAAATAAGACTCCTACATGTTGCCTATCAGAGACTCACTTCAGATTAAAGGATACACACAGACTAAAGGGAAGGAGATGAAAAAAGATGTTGTTTTGATGGACCTAGAAGGTATTTAAGTCAGAGAGAGAAATATAAACACTATTGATTTCACTTATATGTGGAATCTAAGGAATAAAAAGAACAAACTAATCAAAAACAGATTCACAAATATAGTGGACAATTTGGTAATGGACTGAGGGGAGGGAGGCTTGGAGAGTTGGAAGAATGGGATGAAGGGTTAAAGATATACAAATTAGTAGCTAATAGATGGTCATATAAATGGAGAGCATGGCATAGTAAATACAATTAGCATTAATATGTTGGCTAGGTGGAGAGTCGGGGAGGGAGGGAGAAATTAGGAGGATCATTTTATGAACTACATTGATGTCTAACCAATGTACTGTATACTTGAAACTAATTTAAACAAATTTTTAAAAATAAGAATAAGGAAAACAGAATGAATTAGAAAAAAGACATCTGGGGTCTAAAGAATGAGTCCTCAAAGATATCCATGTTCTAATCCTTGGAATCAGTAAATGTTACTTTACATTCAAAAGGGTTTTTTTAAAGAAATGATTAAGTTGTTATGAAATGAGGAGATTCTTTTTTAAATTATTCTGGTAGGCCTAATGTAGTCACAAAATTTTTCATAAAAGAGAGGTACAAGGGTCAGAGTCAGAATAAGAAATCTGACAATGATACCAGGAGTTGAAGTGATACAAGAAAGACCATTAGCCAAGAAATGCAAGTGGCCTGTTGTAAAAAAGGCAAGAAAACAGATTTTTTTCCCTGTAGCCTCCAGAAGGAATGTGGCCCTGATGACACCCAGAACTGTAAGATAACAATTTTGTGTCATTTTAAGCTTTTAAGTCTGTAATAATTTGTTACAGCAATAGGACACTCAAGTGCAGATGACACAGAATAAAAACAGCACAAGACACAGCAATGCTAATATAGGGACTTGGATAATGCAAAAGCAAGAACCACCAAAACTGGACCAAACAGAGGCAAACCTGGCTAAACTCTAGGTAAGAGTTTTTATCATTTTTCATAGTAAGAAGGGAACTGGACAATTCTATGGGGATTTACTCTGTATTGGTTACAGTTTACTATGTGTATTAGTGAGGGTTCTCCAGAGAAATTAGAACCAATAGATTGTATGTGTGTGTGTGTGTATTTTTTTAGAACAAATTGTCTCATGGAATGCGAGGCCAGGGGTTTGGGGTGCTGGCACATCTGAAATTTGTAGGGCAGGCTAGCAGGTTGGCAATTCAGGTAAGAGCTGATGTTGCAGTCAAGAATTCTGTAGGACAGCAGGCTGAAAAGTCAGGCGGGGTTTCTATGTGTTGAGAATTCCTTCTTCAGGAAACCTTAGTCTTTGGTCATAGGGCCTTTAACTGACTGAATGAGGCCCACTAATATTATGAAGGGTAATCAGCTCTACTCGAATTATTCAAATGTAAAAATGTGAATATATCTTCACCCAGCTTCCCCCTGGTGTTAACATTGTACGCAACCATGGTACAATTGTCAAAACTGAGAAATTAACATTGATATAATACTATTAACTGTGGACTTTATTCAGATTTTACCAATTTTTGCACTTACGTCTTTTTTCTCTTCAAGAATCCAGTTCAGTAACTCATTTTGCGTTTAATCATCACATTTATAAGTATTAATATTAACAAGTATTAATCACATGTAAAAAAATACCCTTAGAGAACATCTAGACTAATACTTTGACCAAACTGGGCAGCATAGTTTTGCCAAGTTGACACATAACATTACCATCACAATATATATGTACATTTAACTTTATAGTGGAACACAGTCATTAATTTTCAACAAATCCTTTGTTGTGTTCATCAACACAAGATTCTTATTGTGGAATCCATGGACCACTAGATGGCCCACCTTCAGGTTGGGGGAGGGCTCCTGAAGCTTTTCCACTTTATTACAGTATTTTGACTGGATTAATGTTAATGCATATTTCTGGGGGAAAGGTCTATAGCTTTCATCATATTCTCAAAGAGTCTAGAAGGGTATGAGACTGCCCAAGAAAGGTTAAAGAGGCACTATCTTTACCAAATGGGTAAAGTTAACATCATCAGTGATAAATCAGGTTGTTATGTATATCCCCAGAAAACATGTGAAAAAAAAGGCAATTCGCTTTTACAGTAATTTTTCTCAAAACTGATAACTTTGGTGTAATCCAGAGAAAAACCAAAACTGAAGGACATTCTAAAAAATATCCAACCAGTACTCCTCAAAATTGTCAAAGTCATGAAAAACAAGAGGAAGCTAGAAATTGTCAAAGACTGGATGGGATTAAAGTAACATGATGATTAAATGCAATGTGGGTTACTGGATTGGATTCTCAAACAGAAAAAGAACATAAGTGCAAAAACTGGTAAAATCTGAATAAAGTCCATTGTTAATAGTATTATATCAATGTTAATTTCTCAGTTTTGACAGCTGTACCATGATTGTGTAAGATGTTAACACCAGGGAGAAGCTGGGTGAAGATATGTGGGAATTCTTGATACTACCCTTATAATATTTTAATAAATCTAAAATTATTTCAAAAGTATAAGCAGGTTTAGAAAAGCAAATTCTGACAGAGTGTCTAGTAAAATAAATGTTTTTCTGTAGGTCAGGAATATTCCCTCCCGCCTAAGCTGTCTAAAATACGTGTCAGGTCTATCCCCTTTGAGTAGAGTTCCCTGTTTACTCAACAACTTTTGGATCACCAATTCAGCCCTCAAGGAAGGGGCTGTGGTCCTGGGAAAAGGAATGCATTGAAGGGGGCACATGAACATACTGTCACTAGAAAGATGTATTTTCTAATTATAAATCAATTAGCTAGCATTCAGGCCAGTTACACCAACCTCATTAAATTTAGTTATGAATCTCTTACTGAGAACCTGATCATTCTAGGGTCCAAAGTCTAGTTTCTGAACTATCAAGCTTCAAATTCAGACTTTACAATCTAGTGGGTTCCCTCCCCAAGTCCTACCCATCCTCACTCCCACCTCTTTTTATCCACATTGTTGTTCAAGCTCAATAGACCTCCTGGCAGCCAGGCAATGCCTCCATACTTGGTATACCCAATAAAGCCTATGTCTGATATCCTGGCATCTCTTTTCCTTTCTTGAATAATATAAATACTAATTTCAGTCAGATTCCCTCAGCCCCTTTATGTTTTTTAAAATAAGTAAAAGTTGTGGCTGTATTTTGGAAAAATTAGGATACAATACCAATAAACATTGACTCTAGAATCCAGCCTCTACCAGGTTTTTACTATGTTGAAAGAAAGGAATTTAATTCTCTTCCTCCTGTACCATTAAATTTTCTTTAATCTCTGTGTACCTTCCATGTGTTTTTCCTTATCATTCTGTTTGAAGGCCTGTGTAACCTGAATTACCACTTTCAGAGATGAGGAGAGAAAGACTCGTGTCATTTGTATTTTGAGTAGTAGGTCCTTCCCCTTTCTCAATTTCTAAAACTTTGCCTTGAACTTCAAGTTCTTCTGGCCAATATAACTGTAACCTGATTGTCAATAATTTTTAGTAACTACTGTAACAGAGCTTTTCTTTACCAAAGTTCACCAAACTGTATATTGAAAACTATAATGTGTTAGTGAGTCAAGCATAAGGTATGCAGGGAATTTTCTTATAAGCTAGAATGAAAACTAAAGTTGCTGAATATTTGTTTCCTCTTCTTGTTCAAACTTTATTAACATGATTACAGAAAGTAAACACTTGATTTTAAAGAAATGAATAGGGTAATTTTTAAAAACATTTTTAAATTTTTTTGATTATATTTGGGATACAATATGATATAATTTTCAGGTGTACAACATAATTAGACATTTATATAACTTACGATCACTTCAATAAATCTAGTACCCATCTGACACCACACATAGCTATTACAATATTGTTGACTATATTCCTTATGCTATACTTTACTTCTTACTATTCTGAAATTATAAATTTGTCCTTATTAATCCCTTTGCATCTTTTACCCATCCCCCAACCCCCTCCCATCTGGCAATCCTCAAAATGTTCTCTATAAGTTTGTTTCTGCTTTGTTTGCTTATTTGTTCCATCACATGAAATCATATGGTGTTTGTCTTTGTCTGACTTACTCTACTCAGCACAATACCCTCTAGGTCCATTCATATTGTTGCAGATGGCAAGATTTTATTCTTTACTTTTTTATGGCTGAGTACTATTTCATTGTATGTATGTACCACCTCTTCTTTATCCATTTATCCATCAATGGACCCTAAGTTGCCTCCATATTTTGGCTATTGTAAATAATGCTACAATGAATATTTGGATGCACATGTCCCTCCGAAGTAGCATTTTGAGTTTCTTCAAATAAATACCCAGAAGTGTGATTACTGAGTCCTTCTTAATCTCTTATTATAGCCTTTATTTTAAAATCTATTTTGTCTGGGATAAATATTGCTATCCCAGCTTTGTTTGTTTCCATTTTCATGAAATACTTTTTTCCATCCCCTTGTCTGAGCAGCTCTTTATCTGTCCTTCGATTCTAAATAGTAGTTTTGCTGGGTGGAATAACCTTGCTTTTCATCATTTTGAATATTTCCTGCCAATCCCTATGGCTTACAAAGTTTCTGTTGAGAAATCAGCTGACAGTCTTATGAGAGTTCCGTTGTAGGCCACTAACTGCTTTTCTCTTGCTGCTTTTAAGATTCTTTGTCTTTAACCTTTGGCATTTTAATTATGATGTGTCTTTGTGTGGGCCTCTTTGGGTTCATCTTATTTGGGACTCTCTGATTTTACAAGGGTTATATGTCAATTTCCTTTGCCAAGTTAGGAATATTTTCCATCATTATTTCTTCAAATAGGTTTTCAATACCGTGCTCTCGCTCTTCTCCATTTGGTACATCTATGATGTGAATGTTGGTAATCTTGAAGTTGTCCCAGAGACCCCTTAAACTAGCCTCATTTTTTAAAATTCTTTTTTCTTGTTGCTGTTCTGTTTGGGTGTTTTCTGGTACCTTATCTTCTAAATCACTGATTCTATCCTTTGCTTCATATAATCTGTTGATTCTCTCTAATGTACTTTTCATTTCTGATTGGTTCTTTTTAATGTTTTCTCTCTCCATTTTTATGTTTTCTATCTTTTTGTTAATGTTCTCACAGAGTTCACCTACTCTTCTTCTAAGTTCATTGAGTATCCTTATAACCAGTGTTTTGAACTCTGCATTTGGTAAACTGCTTATCTCCATTTTGTTTGGTTCTTTTTCTGCAGCAGATGGTTGGTTGGCATTCAGTAGCTACTGAACAGTCATTAAGTAATTAGGTAATCTTGAGAAAGTCATTTAACTTATAATCTCAATTTACCTATTTGTGAGAGGACATAGGGAATGGGTAAAGTGATTCCTTTTTTATCCCCAAGTGCAAGCTTTATTATTTTTTTTTCTTTTTCTAACTTTTCTTTTAAAATTTTCTTTAATTTAAATTAAAAAAAATTTTAGTTAACATTCAATATCATATTAGTTTCAGGTAGTGGTCATAGATTTATATAATTATGCATACCTCTATACCTAACACTATACATAGTTATTACAATGTTATGGTATACTTTACATCTCCCTATGGTATACTTTACATCTCCATGACTATTTTGTGACTACCAATTTGCTTCTTAATTCCTTCAACTTTTCACCCAGTCCTCCAACTCCCCTTCCATCTGACAATTACCAGTTTGTTCTCTGTATCTATGAGTTTGTTTGTTCATTTATTTTGCTTTTTAGATTCCACATAGAAGTGAAATCATATGGTATTTATCTTTCTCTCTTTGACTTATTTCACTTGGTATAATACCTTCTAGGTCCATCCACGAACATACTGACCTCAGATAGGGGATGTATCAGGTATTAAACTGATAAGAACAGACACTACACTCAGCCAAAAGGCCGAGAAGCAATGCAACTACTCTTGAGACCAGTTCTAAAATAGTATGGATATAAACAAATATAGAAGATGGATAAGAAGATTTAGAAAACAATGTTGCACAATGAAGGGGTACATGCTTTGAAATTAGACACGTTGATTTAGAATTCCATTACTCAGTTATATACTTTTAGGCAATTTAATTAAATTCTCCAATCTTCCACTTCCTCTTCTGTGTCTATGAGGCAGTAATACTTTCCTTGCTATGAGATTTGGAAACTATAAAGTGTTTGGTATATTAGTATATCTTCAAAAATAAAAGACAAGCATTATTATTGGTTCTGAGGAGTTTTTCACTTTAATATTTTTCCTTAAGATTTAACAGTTTTAAAGGTAAGCCTTTAAGATAGTGTTTACTTTGTGCCAGAAACTATAAGTGCTTTAACTCATTCAGCTTCATAGCACACCTATGGGGTAGGTGCTATTGCTATCATTTCCATTTTATCGTTGGGAAACTAAGGTACAGAGAGTAAATGACTTCCCGAAGGTCACAGAGACAGCAGGTGGTAGTGCTGGGATTGTACATTCAGTTCAGTTTTAGAGTTAGGACTCATAATTTCTATTTTCTCTTCTTAAACCAAACATTGCCTAATTCATCAGAAAAAAAAACTAAACTACAATTTGCTGCTCTAATAAATGTTGTTACAGTGATTGTATGGCTTTGTTAATGGGGAAACTATAATCTGTGCATTGTTCTCTGCTCAGAGAATGAGATTAGGATTGTCAAACATAAATTTTACTTCCTGAAAGGGTCACACCTTTGTATGTACTGATAATTTTTTTTTTCCTTTACAGTAGGTGTGGTTTGCTGCCCGAGGTCCTCCTAGTTTGGGGCCTTTGTTTGCAAGTATTTCCTGGATGCCTTTCCCTAGAAGTTCAAAGATGTGATGGACCTGATCTTAAAGACTTTAGGCACTGTTCTCAAAAGGCATCACCCTAAGACCAGGAAATAGGTGAGTCAAAGTCTGTGGCTTACACCTTATATCTGCTGTAATGTTCAAATGACAAACTAGTAATTCCCATTTCTGGGCACCTGCAGCAGCTCTGTTCTGACTCATGTACAAAGCGAGTAAATCTCCAAAAAGGAGAAAAGGAACAGGGAAAAGAAAAGAATAATCTTCAGGTCTCAGGGTTCTATTGAGTTATTATTGCCTGACAATGTTTGAAAAATGATAATGCCACTCACAAAAGTAGAACAAAATGACCATCTAGTCAGATGTGGAAAGAAATTAGCCAGCAAGATGGTTCTTCTTTTTACAATGCTGCTTAGAAAAGACAACAGATAGTATTTAAAGAAATTTTACAAATACTTTTCTTCTTCCTCCCAACTCCTGTGAGCTAGGTAACACTAGGACATTTTTATCAATAAACAGGGTCTAGAAAAGACAGTTGAGAATATAGGGGTGGCAAAATTTTACCTCTGCTTCTTAGGGCTTTTCAGGTGGGCTTGAGAATTAAACTGATATAAGACAGATTAACAGAAGAAAAGTATAGAAATTTATATGTTTTATAAATTTTATAAGAAAATCAAGACTCAAAGAAATGGCAAAACCTACAGGCTTTTATGTTAGATTGAATAATAAGAGGCAATTGTGGGAAAGTATCTACACTAGATAGGAAGGTTACAGTAAGAAAATTATTTTAACAAAGTATTTAAACAGGATTTTCTTGGCTTTGATTCTTCTTCGAAGAATGTATTCAACCAAAACCTTCAAAGCTAAAAGTTTTTCTGAAAGAAAGGGCTTATTGAGCTGTGTGCTAGTCAGAAAGGGACCAGGTCCTAGGACATGCAGTCTAAATCAACAGCAGCAGAACCATATGGAGAAGACAAACATGGGTGAAATCCTGGGGTTAATAGGGCTCTTTTATACAATGAGTTTGGGGAAGAAAGATATAAGTTGTTCTGAAAAACTTTATATTAGCTACAGGTAGAGGGGGGCAGGAAAAGATGAAGCAGGGCTAGTTCTGAGATAGGTGAAAGTCTGTTAAGAAGTATTTGCTCTTTCTGGATCGGATTGTGGACAACAGTCTGGAAAGTTCATGCATCAGCTATTCTATATAACCTCAGAAACAGCCACCTGAAAGTTAACTCAAAGTTTCAATCTATATTCAGGAAAGTAAGCAGTCTCTTGTTGCTTTCCCCTTGAGGCTGTTAACTGATTAACCTTTCTCATTTCTTCTTCCTACCCTCCAGCCTACTGTAATTTAATTTAGAACATCTCAGATTTTTTTTCCTTGTCAAATGTTTCTTTTACCAATCTCTCCTGGTTTAGGGAGAGCATCTTTCACGTGAGAGTTTTCATCTCCTTTCTTTTCAGAAAGAAAAAAGGGGGGATAGAATATCCTCCTTATATCTACTATTTATAAAGTATCTTTAGCTCTAAATAACCTTGGGAACCAAAGTGATATATTTTGAGGTGGTAAATTCTGCCACCCTTCAAGATCCAGAAAACCAATGGCCAGAAAAGATTTAGAAGAGCCATGAACATCGCAGCTCCATTTTTGTTCTACCTAGATTAAAGCTGTTGAATAACTGAGGGTCAGATTATATTCACCTCCAGGTGAAAACCAAACTTATTTCACAGATCACTGAAACACTCAACAGATACCGGACACTGTTTCACCCTCCTTTTAGAGTTAAGGAAATGAAGCCATAGGGATGGACTTTATGTACTTCAGATTGGCAACTGATGTACTAGTGGAAATGTTAGAAACTTGGTAGATTTTTTTTTCTTTTAACAGGCTTTAACGATAATGTTTAAAGTAGACCAGTTCTGGATGTCATAATTGAGTATAGGGGAAAGTAGAGATCATCAGATGAACTACAGAGGATAACTGCCCTTACTAGAAATTTGGCTCTCTCAAGTTGCCTGAAACTCTTTCTATGCTGTGAAGGTGAGCATCTCTTACACTTTAGATAGCTGTGATGAATTCTCCAATGGACCTCAAAAGCAAGTTGTGTTCCCTTAAATTTTGTCAAAACAAACATTTTTAATGCAGAATAATTGGTTTTAAATAGTTCACTCTCCATTATGAAATTTGTAAAGATAAAGCCTAATGAAAATAATCCTGTGAGTTCCATGAGAGACATATGTGCAATTCTGTGCCATTCACTGTGAGGAATACAGGCAAAATGACTTATCTTGTTTTAGAGGGGGCAAATGTGGCATAGTAGAAAGATTATGGAGTTTGTCATGAAAAAGACCTAGATTCCAATCCTACTTCTGCCACCTACCAGCTGTATGGCTTTAGGCAGGTTACTTGTATCACTGAGCCTCAATTTTCTCTTCTACAAAATTCAGATAAATACTTGCATAAGGTTTTTGTGAAAATGAGTTGTTAACAAAATTTAACTGGGTAAAAATCTAATTGGTTATATTCAATAATTTATGAATCAGGCAACATCCCATCTAGCAAACAGAAAGGAGCTCCAAGGAGCTATACAAAAGGAAAAGCTTTTATAAGCAGAAGCGGGCAGGAAAAGGAAGTTTCTAGTAAAGAGTGAACTGTTTCAGGCAAGGCAGTTTCCTTTCAGGTCAGAAGGGGTCTATGTTGAGGAATACCTTACTAGAGCTGATCAGGAAATTATAGATTAACTGGTTAAGAGTTACATTCCTGGGAGAGGCTAAAACTATTAATATCAGTTTGGTGATGTGCGCTTAGCACAAGTGACTCCATTTGGGGCTTGTTTCTTTTTAAGATTGAAGAACCTCTTCAGAACTGTGTTTAATAAGACATTCACAGAAAAATATATCATGAGTTAGAAAATGATACATTACAAGAAATAGTTCCTCAGAGCAGTATTTGCATAAATATGGGCATTAAAAAATTAATGCTTAGCTATACTTGTTTTTAAAGATGTTATAAAATTCTGAAGGATTCATAAATACTACAACTACATTATGTGTAGCATATGTGTTTTTGGTGCTTATCCCTATGTATTTTCTCAGTAATATATGGTATATCTCTTTAGGCTGTAAACTACAATAGTGCATTTTTGTCTTGGTGTTATTTACCTTCATTTACAGAATTTTGTTTCTATAGCAAGGATCAAAGCACATACAAGTGTTTCATATTGAATAAAATTACAATAAAGTTGATTCCAATATATAGCAGCCCTATTTTTTAGGGCCCTGGTTGAAGAAAGATGTGGAAAGCATTTGAATGAACGACTCATTCTTTTGGTATTACTAAATGTTATAGGTTAGACTCTGGGCAAAATACTTCATTGCCTTTTGTGAAGACTACTCACTTTTTGTAGCTATATGAATTCTCTGAATTCATTTAAGAATGATGGTACACTATGAGGGACACTGGCTGTACAACATGCATGCCCTACCTATGAGACTACACCATCGTAGAGAGTGAACCATTATTTTAAGTCCTCCTACAGAAAGCATGTTGTTCACCTGTGGGTATCCTTGCTGCAGGCATGTTACATATATACTGATGAATCAAATGAGACGACTTCATGCTCTTAACTCAGTTATTTTTGAAAATCATAATGTACTCATTAGCAATTAATTCCTTCACATGTTTTCCTCACAACTAGTCAGTTGATTTTGAATTTAGACATTAAAAAAATCAAGATATTTGCACAAAAATATAATTTTATAATTAAAGCCTTCTCCAGAAATATTGCTTAATTTCATATAGTATGCTGATAAACCCTAGCAGTGACTCACTTAGCTCCATGTCTTCTAAAAAGATGCCTCTGAATTCCTTAGGCTGAGTTAGATATTTATATGGATTCCTTCATCCTGTATTATATTGTAATTACCTGTTTATGTCTGTCTTCCTGTTACACCCTTTGCTCTGTGGAAAACACTGTCTTATCTAACTTTATATGCCTACTTCAGGGATCAGTACTTTAACCAAAGGCATTTATGAGAATAGAAAAACAATGACAAAATTTCTAAAAATGAATCCCATCATCTTTGTTTTGCTGCTGGTGCCCTTTCAAAGGCTAGAATTTGGCCCAGTTCTTATGTTTGTTTTAGGAAGAATATTGACCCATTTCCAAGTATGTTTCACCTGACCCTTGCTATTTCAGAATTCTACTGAACTGGTTCCAGGTACATACATCTTCCCTAACCTAGAGGAAATGTTTCAACTTGTTAGCTTTGTGTTCTGTGCCTTCCTGAAGAAAGAACTATACTTTGTGCTGGATTGGGAGCTCCTCCAGGGCAAACGCCATGGTATTCAAATGAAAGTTTCTTGGTTCAGACTTGGCTGGCCATAAAGTAGGCAGTTCGGTAAACTTTTGTAGTTCTCAACTAGGTGCAGCACCATAGGTGCTTCCATGTTACTAACAGGCCCTAAGACAAGCTCTCAAATCATTCTGAATCATCTTGGCTCATCCTTAAAGTACTAAGCTGTTTGTGTTATTCACCGTGCAGGAGCTTTCATTCATTTTAAATTCTCACAATCCCTTGTTCTCCCCCTACAGTTTGTCACTTTTGAATAACAGCTAAATCCTAGTTTATCCCATGGGAGTCCCATGGAGCCTAAGTTTATGGTAATGTTATTACTGAGTTATTTTCACAATCCTTTTATTTAAAAAAAAATCGAGATATCCACAAAGTGCGTTGAGTGCACTAATCTTAAGTGGAAGGCTCGATGAATTTTACATACACACACTCTCTCTCTCTCTCTCTCTCTCTCTCTCTCTCTCTCTCTCTCGGTAACTCCAGACCGAGCGTTTCGAGCTCCCGTTAGGTTCCCTTGTGCCTCTTCCGTCCCCCCACCAGAGGTAGCCATTATTCTAAATTCTCTCACCATTGCTAAGTTTTGTACGAAATTATTCTGGAAGGAGTGGAAAGTGGATTTGCCCACAGACCCGTAAGGCTGGACGAAATTCACGCACACTTCCCTCCTTAAAGGGCATCCCTCTGAGGTTCCAGGGGACCAAGGAGGACTTGCTACGCTCCCGCAGTCCCTAACCAGCCCCACCTGAGGGCGCGCTGGACCCCACGTAGGCAGTGTCGAAGCACGCCACAAAGGCTGCCCGCGGTCTCTCACACCCGCCTCGCGAATCCTCCCGACCATTCCAGAGGACGCCCCTCCAGTGGAACCGGCAGCAGGGCGTGGCACTGGGCGCGACCCGCTGGAACTCGAGCGGCCAGGGGAGGTGCTCCAGGGCCCGGGATGTGGGGCGCATGCCCATTGGCTGAACTTTCCCCTGCGGGCAGGCCGGCCGCGGAGCCCACCCCTCGGCCCTCTCTCAGCGCGCCCATTGGCCATTCGCATTCCACCAGCGCCCGTCCCGCCCCCCACCCTCCCGGATGGAAACCGGGTTGCAGGGTGGGAGGCCGAAGCGGAAAGGCGGGTGAGCGGTCCTTCTGGTTAGGGGGCGCGAGGCAGCCAATCAGGACGAGAAGTGGAGAAGAGGCGCCGCGCCAGCCAGTCACATCCCGCAGTCTGGGTTGGGCGGCTGACGCGAGTGCCGGCTGCAGCCAATGGGTGTGCCACTGCCGGTCCGCTCTTCGGCAGCCGGCCGGGGGCGGTGGAAAAGCGAGTGAGGAGAGCGCGACGACGGCGGCGGTGGTGGGTCCATCGCTGGACGGCTAAGGGGAAAGCCAGGCCTGAGCTTCTGCATCTAGGTTAGAGGCAGGCACGCCGGGTGGGAGAGGCCGGGCTTTCTCCCTACTCGCCCGGCCCGGGCCGCAGCTGCGGGCGTTGGGGCGGCAGGCCTGGCCGAGGAGAGGGCTACACCCGCTGCCCCGCCCACGCCCCCTCCGTCCCGCACTTCCAGAGCTGGGGGTGCCTACTTCCGCAGGGGTGGTCTCTGCGCAGCTTGGCCGGGCCGCCGCCCACCAGAGCGCGGGGACTGCAAACCGGGACTTAGGGAGGGGCCTGGTTTGCAGCCGCGGAGCCTGGGGGCGCCGCCTGGGGTGGGGAGGCCGCGTAGAGGTGGAGATGGTGGGGCGGGTTAGTTAACGGAGTACTGGGCTCGTGTGCTCTAAGGATGGTAGTACAAGGAGGCCTGTGATTGAACGGTTTCGAGTGTGGGTTGAAAGTGATGGGAAGAGAATGATGCTCAGGAAAGGGTGCGCGAGGAGAGGGTGCGGAGCCGTGGAGTGTTGTTGGCTCCTTGGAAGTAGGCATTGATAGAGGGCGGGGGGAAATCAACTGTGAGTGAAAGGAGGACTGGCTTGGATTTTGAACGTTAAGATATCTAGAAATATGGGGACACGTGGGTCGAGTTAGAGGCTGAAACCGGAAGGTGACCGAGGAGGTTTTAGGTGAGGTGTGGATGGAGGCTGTTTAACTAGAAGGCGTAAGGTAGCCAGTTGGGAGAAAGTATTCAAGGAGCCAACAAGGGAGATTTATGTATGGTAGCGAAGGGTGTGGATCTTTTATGAGTAAATGAGCAATAATAACTCGGTTTGGGCGGAGTCAGGAAAGTGGAATATCTCAGGAGTCAGTCAGCCAGGTTCACAGTGCTCATCGAGGGCCAAACACACGGACTTGTTCATTCTCATCTCACTACTGTGTTCGACCTCCCTTCCCACCTCTTCTGTCGCCCCCGTGACAGTTCACCTAATTTTTTTTTTTTTTTTTTGCCTCAGCAGCACACGCGCTCACTGCCTCAGGAATAATGGCACAAGTATTGTTTGCTTTTGATTTTATATTAAAAAAAAAGAATATATTGGTTTAAAGGTAACATCAGAAGATACTTTCAGAAAATCTGCCTTGCCAGAGGACATTCTTAACTATTTTGTTGGGCATGTGTAATATAGCATAAAATGATGCAAGATCCCTTACGGAAACACAAGTGAGAGTTGTAACATATAAACACAGTCCTGTTATTTTATAGAATCAAGCATTTTGATATAGTAGAATTTGATTGTTATGCTTGGCTGGGAAATTTTTCAGCCTTGGGAAGAGTTTTATAGCTAAATAGATTCAAAGTTTCTTTCATTTAGAGAAAGGACAGATGTGGTGTGTGTGCTATTGCCTTTCTGTTTCAAGCTTATGGAATTTTTATTTGTGGAATGTAGGAAGGGGCTGGGGACAGAGAAGAGGAATTAGCAAAAAAAGTGACCCAGTACCAAATTTCCAGTGGATTTAAATGGGAGGAGGTGATTGGACTGAGGTATAATTTTTGCTTGAGGATAGGACAGAAGATTGTAGAGAGTTTAGCACTTCTTGACAAAAAGTAGTATAGTGTCAAGGGTAGAAACCAAAGAGGGCATTTATTGTATAGGATGTTTCCTTATTACCACATCAACAAAGCATAATAGCTAATGGACCATTCTTTAGGATGTAGAAATAAATATGTGGAAGTAATTTCTTGGTAAAGCTATTCACTGATCACATTTTACCTTAAGTATAACAATACGAAAGTGCTGAAGTGATTCAGAGCAGAGAAGTAATCCCAGTGGTGTGAAGTTAATCAGGGAAGGGTTCCTGAAGAAGTGAGTTTTGAGCCATTTTTGAACTGCGAGTTGGAAAATAGGTTATGTAAATCATGGTTACATGGTTATAATGAGTGACAAATTAAAAATGGCTTTAAAGAAGAATTGAGATTTGAATAATGGCTAAAGGTGTAGAAGTCAGCTAAGTCTGTTATTGTAGCTTAGTTGATAAATAATGATTATGGTGGCTAAGAGAAGAACTAGAATAGTTGATGGTGGTTTGGAAACACGTAGTAAAGGAAAGTGCAAAAATATTTTGTTAGTTATGATAAGAGAATATGGTGAAAGTAAGTTGGATTATTGAGTGGTAGATTTGGTGTTCAATCATATGTAATAATCAGAAACATTTTTGAGTCCTGTATTAGATTATGTTGATTATAGTATAATTTATTAGATGCTTTGTGCTGGACACTGTTTTGAGCTATCCAAGCACCATCTTCCTTTGGTTATACCTATTTTATAGATGAGGGAACTGAGATTCAGAGATATGTAATTTGACCAAGGTCACACAGCTAGTAGAGTGGCAGGTCAGGATTTATTGGCAAGGTCAGTCTGTAAACATTAATTAAGCATCTATTTCATGCCAGGCAATGTTAAGTGCTAGAGATTCAAAGTAGATAAGCAAATCCAAAGGCCAGGCCTGAGCCAAGTTTTTAGAGATTGTCATGATTAATGAGAGAGTCAGTGAAGAAAGAGAAGAGACTTTTGTAGACACTAAGAATATACTGTTTGGGGGAAATTTAGGACAGAAAAAGTTCTCAAGAAAGAAAATGATCAGCGGCAAAATATATAGCTGAGAGAATCAGAAGAATAAAGATTGAGAAGAAACCATTGAGTTTAGTAAGGAAAAAAGTAATGTGAATTTAGTCTCAGGAAAGCCAGAAGGAAGATATTATGATATAGGCTTATAGTTAATCATATGTTAGTGGCAAGTGCTCTATACAAATTTAAAAGTCAGTATCATCACAGTTATGGTTAGAGTCATAGGAAAGATTTTGTTATGTCCTTTTGTAATATTTTAATCTTTGGCTGGTAAGATCGTGGGCAGTTTTAAAATGCTTTTATTTTTCTTAAGTTAAAAAATGAGCATTATTTATAATTAGTTGGGAAAAATCAACTGAAATGAGCTAATAGGGAATCTGTGGGTGGGCTAATCTGAGCTATGTTTAGGGTAGGACAAAAAAGATGGTCTTATTTCTGTGCCTACTGTATATGAGCCACTTTGGTAGGCACATTTCTATCTTGGAAATGACTGGGTTAACTGGTGGGAACATCCTGAATCTACATGTTGAAAGATGACATGTGCTTAATTTGAGGGATCAGCTACTGAAGCACCCAGAATCTTGGAGTTATGGTCTTGGCTCTTCTGAACATTGTTTTCTTAGTGTTTAATAAATGAACTTAAGGTTAAAAAGAACACAAACCACCCATACAGCTGAATCATCTTCACTGTGTCTTTTGGCCATATACCTTTCCCTCTTCCCATATGTTCTGTAGTTCCCCTCTTCAGTGGGTTTATAATGGGCTTGGAGTCTCAGTTTAGTAAGACTGTATGAAAGTGCCAAATTTACATAAAACTAGTTGAAACTCTTTAGAATTTGTCATTGTTTTCTGTTCCCAATTTGAAGAAGAGACCAATTTCAAAAAAGTAAACTTTTCCTAGTAAAAAAGCAGTACACAATTATTCCAGGCTCTAGAGAATAGGTTCTGGTTTTTAGTTTAATTGCATTTGGCTCATGGGAATTATGGGAAGAAACTTAATATTTCATCTAGGTACTGTACCATTTCTCTTAAGTAAATTATCACATTGAATTCTCAGGCAGTTCTTTAATGTGGACATCCTATTTTACAGATAAAGAGAATGAGGCTCAGAGAAATGAGTAACTTCCCAAAGGGTAGAGAGCTCAGGGCAGAGCTGAGTTTTAAACCTGGCTTTGTCAAACTCCAAAACACATGCATATAAGACAAATGGCAAGAAGGTCTTATTTATATATAAACTACAATTGAAAAAAGTGCCACATAGCCTTTGGTATTTAGTGGCTATTCATTTTCTTAGAAGATGAGATTCTTTCTCTGTGTGTTTGTACTTTATAGCACTGACTTCAATTATAGTGATTTTTGTGTTTTATAGAATGTATTATATGATATTTAGAGGCATGTGTTTTCAAATTTTAGTATTTTTTGAAATGAAAATATATTTTATGGTGCCATATGTATTTTATATGTTTATGAAGTGGATACTATGTCTTCAAGTTAAATGTGTCTCAGAATTGAGGAAGTGTGGCATATGCATATAGTCTTTGTGTGTAACTGTCTTAGTTGTGTACATTTTCTTCCCAGCCTACTCCCTTTACTTAGCTTTAGTCTATTACGTTTTTTTTTTTTGTAAGGTATAATATAGAACAAGTATGCATTAATAATAAAAGCAATTCTCTTTACTAATGACTATTATAGTGCAGAAGAAAATATTTTGATGTAGGAAATTTACATTGTGCTGTGAATCAGCAGATCTGAGTTTTAATTTCGGTTTTGCTAGCAACTTGATGTGTGACTTGAGGCAAGTTAGTTAGTTCCCTTCTCTAAGCTTTGGTTTCATCTGTAAAAAAGAGTGAGGAGGGGAACTTTAGACCTGTCTAGCTTGAACAAACTGTATGCCCTCTTTCTAATAAAAAATGTGTATGCCTTAGATCTCTTTCTTAGAAACTGTATTTATTGCTTTTTACTATATTTTCTTTCTCTTCATCTCCCTTTTCCTCCTCTCTGATCTTTTTTTCCCCCATAGATCTTTGAGGGTACTGTCTGATTCTTAATTTATTAAAGAGGATGAATCATTTTCAATAGCCTACATTTACCGAGACAGGGTATGAAAGTAGGAACCTAGTAAATAATGAATGAATAAATATATGTTTTATCTGACTTAATAAAAGAATCATTTAAATAGAAAACCATCAAAAACCTTTTGAAGTTTCATTGAAAGGTAGTTATGCCTAAGAATGAGGTGTGTTTTGTAAATTTATCTGCTCTCTGCTGGGTACAGGACTAATACTACTGGACCTGCTTTAAGAAGATCTCTGTTCCAGTAGGAGAGGCAAACTTCTTTTAACTTTGTATTATGGGAAATTGCCTACATAAAAATACAATAATATATACATCACCAACTTTAACAGTTATCAGCTTGTGGTCAGTTTGTTTCATCTGTACCTCCACCCACTTCCCCCATTTTTTTATTCTGAAGCAAATCCCTTCAGAATTATAGTGTGGTAAGTGTAACACTAGATTTGCTAATCTAAGTGAAGTGGAAATATGTTCATATATATTTTGAGATTTATGGACTACACTGCTGGGCAAGAGAAATTAGATATAGTAATCTACTGTAGGGCAGGGATAACGTAATTGGGGAGACTGAATATATGTATATAAAACAATATAGTGAGATGATATGCTCAAATTGGTTATAGAGATTCTAAGTGGGAAATGACATTATTTCTGAATGAAAGAAGGATTTAGACAGGAGAAAGAACATTTAGGTGATGAGGTAAGGGTGATCATATGGAGAAATCATATGATCTAACTTTAGCTTCATAGAATAAAGTTATATCTAAATTCGTTTCTTTCTATTTATATCTTTTAGACCCCTGCAAGATGTTATTGACATACTGTAGATCTTACATCAATACTTTGAAGAAGCCAATTGCTATCTTACAAATCAGGACACACTACTTTGAGACTGTATCCATGGTGAATTATTTGACACATTCCATTAAAAGCTTTCTAAATATCTTAGTAACATGTATAAATGGGTCCATTTTGTCTAGAATGTGTGCGTGTCATCAGCTTTCAAGTATGTCATTTTGAGATTTTAAATGGCGTGTGTGTGCGCATGTTTGATTTAAATGTTAACCATTTGACAATTTTAGAATTACTTTGAAATATCTAGTTTACATTATTCTTGTCTTTTATAGAATTCTTGCCAGAAATGTTACTTGACAGTCACATGAGAAATCCTTGAATTTAAGCAACTCTTGCCATTATGTCTTATTATTTTAGAGTCGTAAATATTTTGAAGTAGTAACTGAAAATAAAACCTTAAAATATATTTCATAATACAGAGGTTCTTAGTCAAATGTCGTGAACCTCTTTGAGTATCTCTTCAAAACTTTCTGTTATCACCTCAGAAAAATATGCATACACACTTAGTTTTTCATATAATTTTAAGGAGTTAATAAGACTTCCAGAATCTACTCAAATATCCTTGAGGGCCTATAGATTCTGGTTTAATAATGCACTCTTTGATATATAGGCAGAAAACTTACTTCTGAAATTCAACTCAAATTTATTTCTGTGTGTAGTGCTCACCTCTTAACTTTTTTTATTGAGCGCTAATAAAATTTATTATGTAAATGCATAATTAAAAAATACCAATTCTTAATTGGATTCTTGGGGAAAAACAAGTTATAACCAGTTTAATAAATACGTAGGAATGATTTTACCAAAGAATTTGGAATAAGTGTATGGTTCTTTATATAATGGCCACTATTTTTCCTAAATTAACCGGAAGAATATATAATGTAAGAATGAATAAATGCATAAATACCATTTTTTCAGAGGTAAAGAAAGAACTTTTTGTCCTTACATAGTTAGAATCTATGGAGGAAAGGTCTGTTAAAGTATTTTGAGGTTTATATTTGTGTTAAAATAACTCCTGGGTGTGATACAGGGGTTTAGAAATGTGTATTGGGATGACAGAATTGGTTCTCATTGGAGCCCTGAGAGCATAAGAGTTTATCTCCTCTTTAGTTTCAGGGATGGTCCTACAGAAGTTTCTTAAAAATATGTGCTTTTAAAAACTTGTGGATTGCACCTGAAATGTAATCCAAATAATGATTATTAGCATACGCAGGATCCTCAGGAGAGGAAGAGGCGAATTACCTGCTAATGGGACATTTGACTCTGCAGAGAGGTGCAGAGGCTGTTTGAAGATTAGTGAGTATTAGGTGTATTGCTTTAAAGTGATAACCTTTGTGACCTATTAGAGTTAATAATTCTCTGTGTATCTAATGTACTATTAGGAAACAACTTACTTTAGTACATAGTAATAGATACATAGACTGAGAGCTAGAAGTTTAATCATCAGTGATTTGGCCTCTTCAATGAATTTGATGAATGATCAGAGCAGTTAATTGACTTGCCCAAGGTCAGGTAGTTAGTAGAAGTCCCAGCAGTGTAGTTATTCATTACCTTACCTTATTTTGTTTTATAAGTCTGTTTTGCTTATTTATTTTGGCTGTTCTTTTCCTTGCAGATCTCAGTTTATAGAAAAGGAAGTATCTTAATGCTAAAGTTTTTAGCGTTGTGACTGATTCTCAATTGATAAAATGACTAAGAATTCCCTGAATTTTGTACTGAAATGTTTTCACTTCATCTTCACAATAACCCATGTCTATAGTCTTCTTGGGGAGCTTAAGTCAGTTTCACAGCCGGAAACAGATACTTAGAATCCAGAGTCATCAAACACTTTCCTATGTTTTCTATACCTTTCTGGCCTGATCCCTGCCTGATAATATTTAGTTGTAAGCTATATCTGTGAGCCCGACAAAATTTAAAAGATAAGCCAGGAAACAATTTTTGAGGAAGAGGGATTGTTATGAAATTTAGTCATTTAAAGACATTCCTGGAAGCTTCCAACCAAAAAGAGAGACTAGAATAGTAAGGACCCTTAGAACAGTGGCTCTCAAGCTAGCTGTTTTAATCCTGTTTTATTTTTTACCCCTTCTTTAATCCTGCCCCCCACTTCCACCCCGACCTATGGATGTTGCCATTTCCTCTTAAGAAATGGATCTCTGAAAGTAGCGTGTCTCCTCCCATATGCTCGCTTGGAGTGTCCCCCAGTACCTGGTGCACCCGGGGCCTGGCACCTCCGACATACTCGGAGGTGGGGACCTGGTACACCTGGAGTATGGTTTGTGGCTCCACCTGGGGTGTGAACGCAGGACTTTCTGCATGTAAAGCAGACATGCTAACCACTACACTAAGTCGCCACCCTCTGTTTTAATCTTGTTTTAATGACCCAGCTAAAGGGGTCCTTTCTTTAGTTCAAAATAATTCCTGCTTTCTAGTGGAATAATAACAACTAATTGTCCAAGTACAATCATTTTGTGGGGGAGGGATTTTCTTCAACAGTTAGAGATATGAATGGTTCCTAATTGAATCACACACACAAAAATAGTACTTAAAGTCTAGACTAGTTGGAAAACTGTAGACCTCAAAATCCTAGTGATGCAACTTTGTAATATACATACTGCAGGTTTAATTAGACAACTAAAAAACTAAAATAATAATGATGCTCAAATAATGTAGTTTTTGATTTTTAATTTAAAAGTAAGAATAATGATAATTGAAAACAATGACCAGCTAAAGAGAACACAATTTTACTGACAGTGTTCCTTTTGAAAATTACAGAATTCAAGCTTTTGAGTCTGCATATGTGGTAGGAGCTTTGCAGTGTTGTGGGTTGCAGCAACCAGAGTTATTAATTGTATATAAATCAAAGTCTTTGGTGCATTCTAATAACACGCTAATTTTTGCAACTCTTAATAACTGACTTAATAGTTCATCCTTAAGTAGCCTTATGGGTCAAAGAAAGGTCCTGCTTTCTAAATAATTCATAGTCCATGGGTGGTCTGACCCATTTTTGAACAGTCATCGCCTTAGAAGGTAATCCAGTGTATATTGGAATATTATATTTCACTTTTCCGAGTCTGAAAGTTGTAGGATAAAAATTTCATGTCTTAGCATGAAACATTTTTATTAGGGTAAGGAAAGACTATAGTGTAATAGTTTGTAAAAAGAGTCACGTTTGACTTGTTGAAATTACTTTTTAAAAATTATTTTTTTCTAAAATAATACATGTTTTTGCAAGCAATGGAATAGTTTATTATGGATATTGCTGAAAAATTTGTTTTCTTGTCAGCAGATAATTTGAATGTTGTAGAATTAACATTTCACTAGAGCTTGACTTCTTAAGTTTTTTTTTGTGTTTGATTTTTATATCACTCAAAGGAATTCTGAGTGTCTAATGTTTTCCAGAATGATGAGGCCTTAGAGGCATTTTTAATTCTTGCCAAAGTACCCTGCTTACAGAGCAACATCAGTGAACAAAATACTTGTGTAGTGCCCTAAGAACTAATGAACCTATTGAGATTCCTTACTATCAAGAAGTACCTTAGACATTGGGGAAAAGAGAATACAGAGAGTTGAATATTGGTATATCAGGGTCTGTGTAGGCAAACAGAGTGGCCATTATATCTGCTTCAATGGTTGCTTACAGCAGGGTTGTACACTAGCATCTTTTATTGAAAAAAAATGTTAACCAAGATGATACAGTTATTCTTTTGTTTGTGGAAAAATGCATTATAAGCCTTAATTTTTAAAAAAGGAACCTTAGCTTGACTACAGTAAATAGTTTGTACATTTTGAGTTTTTACTTTGCCGCTTTGTTCCTTACAGCTTACTTTCAGAGGAGGTTTTCTTTTAAGTTGAGTTTTAATCAAAACACTAAAGATTCCAGAGTTATTAAAATATAGTAGAAAAGATACTAGACCAGTGATTTTCTGTATGCCTCCAGATGGGAGTCTTATAAAAAATTGTGAAGTCCTCTTCGTAGTCTAATTAAAATGATTTGGCTTGCTTTTGTCTAGAAGTTTGTCAACTCTAAGTGATAACTTACTGGTTAGAAGTTCATGATTAAGTGAACATGGGAAAATGAAAATATTTATTCAATGACATTATTTGGTAGGCAAATATCCAAGTATGAGACTCACTGGGCCATATTTTTTAAAGGAGTTTTGGATGGCTAAAAATGTAAGGAACAACTTGTTGTTCCCTAGCTCCAGGAAGTAGTTCTAACGTGGACTGAAAGGTTGACAGTCTCAGCAGTAATAAGCAGTTAATTCACCATGCCCTTTGTTGCAGATTGTGTTTTCTAAAGATGGTTGTAACAGTATCTCCCATCTCATAGGTTCTTTCACTGTAACCTTTACTCTTCTCTTATCTCAACGTAGGGGTTATGTCCCTTCTCCTTGAATTTGGGCATTCTTGTGAATTATTTATAACCAGTAGAATGTGGTAGAAATTATACTGTGGGGTCAGAAAAGGTGAGAGCTTCTTTCTACCGAGGTCACTAGGATATTGGTCTTGCAGCCTTTAGCACCTTTGTAAGCAGTTTAGCCTGAGGTTACCATGCTACAGAGAAGTCTAAACACTACGTCATTTGGAGGAACTATCCAGAGAATCTAAGTTCAGGAGCTAGAAGCTGTTCAGCTAGAACGTCTGCATTGAGCTCTTCTAAATTCCTAACTCACAAATATTGTGAGGGGGAATAAATGATGATGATGATGATTATTATAATGAGTATTATTGTTTTAAGACACTGAGTTTTAGAATGATTTTGTTGTGTAACAGTAGATATGTTCATGGACTTCTTCATTACAGTTATTAATTCCAATTTGTTAGAGATACCTAATCTCCATTTTACTTTTAGTGGAAAAACAAACAAAAGGTCGGGGGAAGAAGGAGGAGAGCAGAGGTATATATGTAGGATCCCTTAGTGGTCATTGTAGCTCAGTGCAGCTTTCTGGAGCATTTTTGTATTTGTGTGAAATTTACCATGTGCTTAGTCTCTACTCCCACTTCATTCCTCATATACAGCCTTTATAAATATAAATTTACAATTTATGCAATTGTAAATAACACATTTTTATGTAGAGAATAATAATCAGGTTCTTTTAAACTTATACACAGTGTATAAACAGATGTTTATATCTTGCTACAGTATTGGGTTAGCTCTTGAACTCTTTAAATTCTGTTATTTTTTAAGATTTTTATCAAGATTTTTTTAATAGAATAGTGGTTTAGAGTTTCTGAGTGTGTGACAGGATTACATTCTGTGCCTTTATTCATTTGTAGCCTTTTCTCCAAAATAATACTGGCTAGGCCTTACCCCTTGAACATCCCAAGGGGCTTTCCTTTGAAAACAAATATTTTTTTTTTTTACATGCCTTGACAAAGACTATAGGTCGTGTCTACATTTTGCATGCAGTCTGTGGCGTATCTATGTTTCTGAATCTTGGCATTCATTTGTTGGTTTGGTTTTGAAGTTATTATCAGACAGGTATTTAGTGTTCATTTTACAGTGATATGGGCAGTAACTCTAGTAGTAGTGAAGTTATGGGCAATGAATTTTTAGACAGCACTGTTTTCCCATTGATGCTTTTCACATTTGTAATAATTTTCTGAATGTAGAATATTGGGAATTATTATTTAGAAATGGGGTTGGCAAATTATGGCCTGCAAACTGTCTTCCTGGCCTTGTGAATAGTATTTAGTGGAACACAGCTGTGCCCATTCAATTACTTATGGCAGAATTGCATAGTTGCTGCTAAGATTATTTGGCCCACAAAGCTGAAAATGTTTATTACCTGACCCTTTACAGAAATGTTAGCCAATTCTTAGTTTAGATTTTGGAATTAATTCTCACCTTTTAAGGACGTTTGAAGTGTTTTTTTTTTTCCTTTTTAGTCATGGAATCTAATAACTATTAAAAGACCATTTAGCTCAACTTTCTATCTTCTGCTTGAATTTTCTTAAGTATTCCTGCTGAGTGGTCCTCCAGCTTAGAGGTGTAGAACAATGTTAGTTGTGGCTGTGCATTACTTGTGGCTGTGTTAAACACAGAAGAATTGCCCCTTATCGGGAGTCACTTAAACAATGCCCTCCCCACCGTCTCCATTGGTAGGTTTTGACTTTGGGTTTGTTTATATGCTGAAGGCACAGAGGAGCCAGTTTTTAATAGGAAGACAACTAAATGAACCTATAGCTGTAGGTGGTGGAAATTTTGTGGCAGCTAAAATATGGCACTAAGAATCCTTACAGGTTTTAATATTTGTGTTTAATATATACTGGTACAGAAAGAAACATACAGGTAGAGCTAAGTCTAGATTTCACTGCAGAATTGCTTTTGGTAGTTCTATGTACTTGATGACTACTGGGTGAACATGGTGAACATAGAGGATCTCTTGGGAGGGGCATCTGATCCCAAGATTAGCATTGTGAGAGGGGATGAATTGCTCATATTCCATTCAGGAAATCTGGCCTGTTGGAGTCCTGTTCATCAACAGTTTCGTAGTTAAGTAATCATCTGATTTTCAATCTAACAGATTTTTCATTTGATACAGAAATGGGATGAAAATTTAAGTAATAAAGATTAGCAGAAGATACCCTTTTTTCTTAACAATACTAGCTATTTGTTTTCACTTTTAAAAAAAGATTTAATTTTTTTCTGAAAACATGAAAGTGAGTTTGTAAATGGTTAGGAGACAAAAAGATAGTGGAGGCTGACTAATTGAGAAGAAAATTTGTTTTAAATATTTTTTGGTGCCGTCTCATTTTTCTATTTTACAAAAATAGTGATTTTTAAAAATGTATAATACATGCATATAGTATGTAATTTAAAAATGTTCAAAAGGATATATAGTGAGAAGTAAATGCTCCTCATCTCTGTTCTCCAGTTATCCAGTTCTCCTTCCCAGAGGCAACCATCATTAGCAATTTTTTTGCCAGAAATAAACTTTGTATTCATAAGCATATGCGTACTCTCTCATTCCTTTTCTACTATCATACAGTATTACATCTTGACTTTTAAAATTTATCATGAATGCTATTGTATAACAATATATGTCGAACTGCCTTATTCTTTTTTAGATGAAGAGTATACCATTATAGGACAGTGTGCCCAATCCCCTGTTGGTGGACATTAAGGTTTTTAGTCTTTCGCTATCAGTGTTGCAATGAATACATTATTTCACACACATGAAAGATGAGCTGTAGGATAAATTTTTACAAATAGAATTTCAGGGTCAAAGATAATGGGCATTTAAAATTTGATAGAAATTGCTAGATCCACCCTCCCATCCCCACAGAGATTGTACTAATTTATAGCCTTATCAGAAATATAATCATCTGTTTCCTGTGTATACTTTATCACTTTTTTTGGTCTTTGTTAAGTCTCATAAGTGAAAAAATGAATCTTTTAGTTTTAATTTGCATTTTTCTGAGTAATGTTGAGCATCTTTACAGATGATTAAGAGCCATTTATTTTATTTTTTACTTTCCATTATATCTTTTGCTCATCTAATTGTTGGTCTTTTATTCGATTTCAGATGCTCTTTATATGTTAACGGGAATTGGCCCTTTCTCTTTGATATGATATACTTCCTTTTCTGGCCAATTGTAGCATTTTGGAACATTTAATGTTACATTAGAGACTGTGGGTATGTAATGTAAAGATGTGCGCATGTGTGTATGTATGTACGTGAAAGTGGGGGAATATTCTTGATATTTTCTTTGTTTTCACTTTCTTGTTGAGAAAAACATTATTATAAATTATTAAATAGTCTTGGTACTCAGTAATGCTGGGCCTCCGGGGTGAGCTAGCAGTGAGAGGGGTCTAGTAGAGTCTTACTGTAACTCAAGTATGACCTGTTGAGTCAGAATCTGTTTTAATAAGGTCTCTATGTCATTTGTGTGCACATTAAAGTTAAGGAAGTGCTAGTAGAGGGATTCACCTGGCCTAAAAAGCTGTAGCTTCTCAAAGAAGGTATACAGATTACTATTTGGGAGGATTGGGAGGGAGGCTCATGAACTAGGTTCTCAATTGGACTATAAAAATATTTGAGGTGTGGATTTTTGTCCCTGAAGGAATTGGAGCAAGGGTCTGTGGATATAGTTTTATTTATCATTAGAATGTTTCATTTCCATAGAGTTACTGAGGGTCCACAATTTTTTAGGGTTTAAACAGAATTTCTAAGTAGAGGTTTTAGGTTTAGGGACAGGTTCTGTCTGGGGAAAGGGAACTGGTGAGAGCTAGGCAGATTGTGAGTTCAGCCAGGACGAACAGGGTTCAATTCAGAGTTTAAGGGTCAGTGGGGACCAAGAATGTAACTGGGACAAAAAGAAACTCAGGATCATGGTCTAGGCCAGAGGTCCACAAACTTTTTCTGTGAAGCAACAGATAGGAAATATTTAAAATATTTTAGACTTTGTGGGCCATAATGTCTCTTTTATGACTACTCAACCCTACTGTTATGGATAAAGTTGAAACGAGCTCCCAGACCTAATTCCATTGTGTGTGTGGAGGCTCCCCACACCACTAAGCAGTATTTGGACCCCAGCAGGGTGTCTGAGTATTCAACTCAATTCTGGCACTACTCCGAGGTAGCGTCAGATTCCACAGATAAAGGGCTCAGTCCCACAGTACCGCCCTCCACTTCAGACACTCGCTTGTTACAAACCCAGGCTGTAACTGTGCTTCTGACTGTAGCAACCACAGAATTGATGTTCCAAAGACGCCCTCCAACTCAGGATGCAAACTGTAAGTCCTGGTTGTTTCCTGTACTTTGGACCTGACTGGCTCTAAATCAGAGATTCCCACAACCTTCTCCTTGAGTTCAATTAATTTGCTAGAAGGCTCACAGAACTCAAGAATACCTATTTACTCACTAGATTACTGATTCATTACAAAGGATATTAAAGAATACGAATCAGTAGCCAGATGAAGAGAAACAGAGGGCTAGGCCACAAACAAATAAGCTTCTTTCCTGTAGGGCTTGGGGCCAGTGTGGTGGCACATGGAAGAGGTCTGGTTCCCCAGCAGGGAAGTGCTCTAAAAAAGGGTGGATCAGCTGTCCTTTGGTTTTCTTATGGAGGCTTCATTATGTGGTCATGATCGACTAAGTTATTGGCCATTGGTGATTAATTTAACCTCTAGCCCCTCTCCTTTCCTGGGATATCAGGGTGGGAGTAAAGGTTCCAGCCCTCTAACCACATAATTGGCTTCTGTGGGCAACTAGTCCCCACCTTGGGGTGGGGTTGAAAAATTCACCTCATCACTTAAGAAATTTCAAGGGTTTTAGGAGCTGTGAGCCAGGAATGGGGGAATAACAAATAATATTTCTTATTATAAATTACAGTACCACAGAAAGCAAGTATGGATAATCACAGGCTGTGTTTGCTGTATTCTAATAATAATTTATTTATTAAAACGGGATAGGAGAGATTTGGCTTTGGGGTGATAGTTTGCCATCCTCTAGTGTAGACTCCTACTATGAGAACAGGAAATAAACTGTAGCTTTCAGAGCATGTAGATGCCTCAGAAGTTCATCTGCTATATAATAGATCAGATTTGAGGCAATAGATTGTTCTATACTCCCCACATTGCTGGTGAAATCGGACCTTGAAAAGCTCTGCCAGGTCTTTTCTCCTTAGGCAGTTCTTTATTACCTGAGCTGGATAGTTTCTAGGTTCTAAAGGTTAGGTCTAAAGACTGTTTTTGATCCTGTTATGTTGTTTCTTCCATTTTACCCTGAAAATGGGTGAGACAGTTTTTCTCAAAGTTTGGTTTTCAGCACCCTGCTTTAAATCAACTGATTTTTAAGTTTGGAAATGGAAACTATTGTAGAACTATTTAAAACTTATGGTGAGGTTGCATCTGGATTCTTTGGCTAACATTTGAGAATTCTTTCAGTTTCATTGCTGTATAGAATTTTTTAATAGAATATGCTTGTATTTATCCATTTTACCGTTGATGGATATTTTAATTTTTTCCACTTTTAGGGCATTGCAAATAAGACTTTCATGAATCATCTTGTGCTTCACATCTTCTGGTGTTCCTTAGTAAATATTACCAAACAATTTTCCAATGAAATTGTCCCAATTTCCACTGTAGTGATAGGAGAGCTCCAGTTGTTCTACACCACCATCTACAAGCTTGAGAACCCGCAGGGTATAGTATTGCTCTTAGTAAAGCTGCTCTGAAACTATAGACAATTTCCTACCTTAGGAAGCATTTGAAGGCTTGTTAACCATTCTTTCAACCAGTTAGTAGATATGGCTTGTCATTTGTTTTGACAAAGCCCTTGGAGACTTCGCTCAGTCCTACTTCTCTTTTATCCTTTGCACCCATGCTGGATGCTCTTCTTTGCAGATATAGGTACTAAGCTTGGGAACCAAAGCTTGTGCAGGAAGTAAGATTGTTATGAGTGGCTCTGTTATGTGAGCAGTTGTTTAATTACCTTGATTTCCCTGTACCTTAATTCAACTTAATTCGAGTTTGTTGTTTTCCATTTAGGGGATTGGGGCAGTTCTTGCCTCCTTATAGTCCTTTCAATGCTTGTTTTGCTTGGGTTGTTACTACCTCTGCTATAGCTTCTTTATCAAATTAATCTCATCTTTCTTTTAGGAATTCTTTCCCTCCTTCTCTTCCTCTTTCCCTTCCTCTTTCCCTCCTTTCTTCCCTTCTTCTGTCCCTTCCTCTTTTCCTTTTTTCCATCCTGATTGTTGAAGGGTTTCTTATTTTCAGATTGTTATAAATTAATTCTTTTTATAATTGTGAAAAATTTGGACATAAAACACATGTATCTTATTCCCTAGCATAAATAAAACCTTAATATAATTGAAGCTTCTTTATTTTCTCTGATTGTACTGCACTCTCTCTTATGCATCTATTAATATTATTGGGTGTGCATTTCTAAACAATAAAGAACATTGTTTTGAGTGTTTGAACATTGTGTAGTGACATACTGCATGAATCCTTTTGCATCTTGTTTTTTTCCATTCATCATGGTTCTTTTGTTTGTTCATTCTCTCAGTATACTATCTTTTCTGCTGTTTCAGTGGAATTTGGGAGGATAAGTCAGCCCATGTATTTCTTAGTATGCTTTTTTGAAAGGGAGATTTAAGCACCTTTTAGATATATTGTCACTATCAAAATGTAGGAGAAAAAACTTGGTGTTACCTCTTGTTTCAGCTGTTGATAGGTGAATATGACACCTCACTGTGATTATACAAGCTAGGGAACTGAGTCTTGCTACTGACCTCTATTTGGTGTTATAAATCCTTTCGGAGACAGACACCATTCATTTGTGGTTAGGGTTCAGCTGAAGTTTAAACGAAAGTTTGAGTTCTTGTTGTTGGTTTTTTTATAGGCCATTTAGTACGAACTGTGCTAACCAGAGAAGGTGAGTGGCTTGTTTGAGGTGATCCAGAGGAAAACAGAGGTTAGAAGCTGTTGTTGCAGAACTTTATTCTTTCTGCCTTATTACAATGAACCAGACATTAGTCTCTTTTTGTTAACATTCAACTTTGATTTTTGCCTGTCCTTCCAAGTACTTATTTGAATGCCAAGAGATTTAGTACATATGAACATAAATCTTTGAATTGATGCTTATTTGTTATGTTTTCCTTAGGATCAGAATGGTTTCAATCCCAGAATACTATGAAGGCAAGAATGTTCTTCTCACTGGAGCTACCGGTTTCCTAGGGAAGGTACTTCTGGAAAAGTTGCTGAGGTCTTGTCCTAAGGTGAATTTAGTGTATGTTCTGGTGAGGCAGAAAGCTGGACAGACACCGCAAGAGCGAGTAGAAGAAGTCATTAGTGGCAAGGTAAGTGTGGCAAATAATCATTTGGAAGAGAGAAAAAAGTGTAGTGTTTGTATGTATAATTATTATAATCATCAGCAGCTGAAGTTTAAACAAAGGTTTTAGTTCTTGTTGTTGGAAGGACTTTTTATGGGCCATATTTCTTCAGTGTCTTGAAAAAAATTAATAAAAACTACACTATAGAATGGCAGTATACTAGTGGTATGACTTGTGATCCTTAGGAGAAAAAAAGCCTAGATAGATATTTATTTGTTTTTAGAATATTTGAGGCAGGTTATTTATATTTACTAGATATTTTAAGTAGTCTTCAGAATAATATTAATTAAGAGGTAGTTTCAAATGACCTCTTATTCTGTGAGACACTATGCTTTCATAACACTTAAAAATTTGTAAGCACTGATTGCTCCTCACAACAGTATTAGAGGGTAGGAAAGTCACATATTCCCATTTGACAAATAAGAACATGGTGACAATTAGAGAATACAGAAATATGTCATATTTTTAAATGTGAGAAAAATATTGCTAAGACAAAATGGAAATGAACTGGGGTAAAATTATTTCACAGTCAAAGGATTAAAGAAATACAAATTAGTAGTTCATAGGTGGTCACGGGATTGGGGAGCACGGCATAGGGAATGCAGATAGCATTAATATACTGGCTATGTGGAATACCAGAGGAGAGAAGGATCAATTAGGGGGATCGTTTTATAAACTATATAAATGTCTAACCAATGTACTGTGTACTTGAAACTAATTAAAATAAATTAATTTAAAAAGTTATTTTACAGTCAGAAGCTTTGAATTCTTTGAAAATGAATGAATTTATCTGAAATTCATTGATGGTAAGTTTAGTATAGTTAGCTATATAATTTTTTAGTTATTAAGTTAGATATGTGGTACCTTTTAACCTTTTAGAGCAGCTATGATATGTTTAAAAACAAAAACCAGAAACTTCTCAGTCTGAGCAGTCAAAGAATTGCTGAAAAGTGCCAAAAGATAAGATGATTAATTATAAATTAACAGCAGTCTAGAGTTGATAAATAATTAGACATGACTTGTTTTCTAGTCTTTGATCTTTCAGTAGATCTCTTAATTGTAAAGTACTTAATAGTAACTAAAGTTTATTGAGTACTTACCTTGTACCAGGCATGGTGTGCAAAGCACCATATATGTATGTAATTATCAGCTCTTTAAGCTAAGTGCTGGTGTTAATCCAATTTTACAAGGTCATATAGTTAGTGAGTGAGTGTACTGGTGTCTGAACTCTTGACAGTCGAACCCAGAGCTCATGCTTGGGTAGGGGCAGATTTTGATAGATACCATTTTAAAAATAGGAACAATGAGTCTTAGGTTGTAATTTTATCTGAGGTTATGTAGCTGATGTTGGAGATAACACAGCTGACTTGATAACAAATCCCTATTATTTTTCTACTTTATAGCATTACTTCCCCATTACATAAATAAGTAAAGGAAAGATGGTGGAAGGCTTTATGGTACAATAGGAGAAGTAGTCTTTAGAGTTGGATAGTTTACTAGCTCCAACAGTTGTACTTGATACACACTGAGTAAAAGTAGCTTAATTTCCCAAAGCTAATGGCAGTTGGTGTCTAAGTTGACAAAAATTAGAAGAGATGATGACAAGGAGTAGAAAAGAAGAAGGTGAAGGGCAGAGGATAACAGAGGTAACACACGGCAGGAAGAAGAGTCAGGTTATGGGTTAGGGTTAGTAACTAACATAGCTAGTTACACTTGAGTAACATTATTTTCTTTGCCCCAAACTCTCATGCACTTGTGTTCCTCCCTCCTACCACAGAGATATTTTGGGTCTTGCTAAATACTAACTAGAGGTTATTAAGGTTACTAGAAATATAGCAGTGAACAAAATGAAATCCCAGCATTGGGGGAATTTCCATTCTAGTTAGGGAGACAAGTTAACATATATATAACATAGTGATTTATGCTGTGCAGAAAAGTAAAATGGATAAAGGGGATTGAAAGTGATGAGGTGCTGCTTTATATATGATAGTCAGAAAAGTTCTCTCTGAGGTGACATTTGGGGAGAGACCTGAATGAAGTGAAGAAGAGTCTATCTGGGTATGTGGAGGAAGAGTGTTCAAGGCAGAGGCCACATAGCAAGGACAAAGGCTACAAGTTAGGAACTTCCTGATAGGTGTAAAGAGCATCAGAACAAGCTGCGATTTTTGTTTTATAGGCTCTGCATAAAACATGCATATGCTTTATACAATAAATATTAAGGGTATTCCCTACCAATACTCTTCCTCTGCCCAGGTGAGCTTTCTGCCTTCTAAAATACAATAAAATTGTTAGTTTATTATTTTTATAAATTTTTACTTGTTTGACTTGAAGAAGAGGGCTTCAGACAAATGTTTATGCTTACATATGAGAAAAGTGTAGTTGGTATTAACTTTAAACTCAGAGAGAGAATTATCACATGAACTTTTTAGGTTTCTTACTTTTAAAAATAAGATAGGAGTTAATATTTCAGTATTTACCAACATAAAATAACTGAAGAATCTGCCATCTTAAAGTATGGTAGGTACAAAGTTCACTTTCAGTTTTTTTCCCCAAGAAGTGAGAAGATGGACTGAACTCTGTTCCATATGATTTTATAATGAAAACTATTTGGTAGATTGGTATAAGGACTTCTTTTAAAAAAACATGGTATAATTTATAGCTTTTTCTAAGTCACTTAGAAATGGTAGATTGACTGCAGTATATTGCAGACTGTTGTCATTACCTTGTGGCTATACTTTTTCTTATCTGCTAAATAGGTTGAAATATTGTTTATTGAAAGCAGTGATCCTCAAACTTTTGGTCTCTAGATCCCTTTATATTCTTAAAAATTACTGAGGACTTCAAAGAGGTTTTTTTGTGCAAGGTTTTGCTTCAAATTATCTGACTGATATTTATTAGAGTAAAAATTAAAACTGAGAAAAAATTAAAGCAGAGAGAATACAAGCACACATTTCATAAGGCAACATGTGTCATCACACATGTAGCCTTTGGAAAGCTTCTCTCTACATTGTGAGAGAATGAAAGTGAAAGATGCAAGTAATGACTTAGCATTAGCCTGAAAATAGTTTTGACCTTGCTAATTACCTAGAATTGTTTTGGGGACTCCTAGGATCCTTAGACCACACTTTGAGAACCTCTGCTGATTAAGAATGTGTAGTGTTGCTTAGACCAGGGGTCCCCAGCTCCTGGGCTGTGGACTGGTAGTGGTCTGTGGCTTGTTAGGAACTGCGCCACACAGCAATAGATGAGCGGCGGGCCAGCTGAGCAAAGCTTCATCTGTATTTGCAGCCACTCCCCAGCACTAGCATTACCACTTCAGTTCCACCTCAGATCATCAGGCATTAGATTCTCATAGGAGCATCGGTTGGAGACCACTGGTTTAGACCATTTGAGAACAGCCTGCTGGCACATTCTTTGGATAGATCTCATCTAATAGGGACACAGGTTCATGCTTTAAGGAAAGAGTTGACTTTTACAGACATTCAAAATTTATTTGTACCCAAGTTTGGTAGTAAAGAAGTTGGGGTCAGAAACAAAAGGGATTTGAAAGCTACAAGCTCACATTTGGTACACATAAGGAATCTGACTCAGGCATATTCCCAAAAAGGAATTTCAGTTATAGCATTTATTTTGGAATGAGAGTAATGCCTATTTGAATATATAAATTCTTTATCAGCCTGTTGAAAAGGGCCAGAATAGTAGCAAACCTCTATACAGCAATCAACCATACTTGACTTTGAATGAACTTCATATACCTTATGGTAGGTAGTTCTTTGGATTGGAACTAATAGTTATGTCATATTAGCTTTTCTTGGACATCTTGCAGCAGATATTCATTATGTTGCTTTTATTTTTATTTAATTGTGGATTGTAAGATTCTCAGTAATTTAGAAATTATGCCTATATTTCTTAATTATTCAAGTTAGTCTGCATGTAGTGTCCCTTCACCCTTTATTCTTTTCTGTTTTTATTCTTTGCTGAATCCTTTTGGAATCCTTTGCTTCCCTTAAAACCCATGAGAACGGAGTCTTTGCTGGGGCTGTAAGATCACTAACTGGGCTTTTTTGAAGGAAAAATGCCTGCGTGGGTGTTTTTTTTTTTGCCATCTCTGCCTTTTGTTTACTCATACTGACATTTTATCATGAACCACTTGTAATCAGAATGCTTTAATCCCCTTCCAGTAACTTCCCTTGCCTTAGTAAGAGGTTATTCTTAGTCATTTTTTATTTTTTCGGAAAACATTTATTGTGCCTTCTCAGCACTAGGTACTTGACTTGATGCAGGGGATTGAATTTAGGGATAAATAAGGTAGACTCCCTGCCCTAATGGAGCCTACAGTATAGAGAGGTTTTAAGAGGACGGAGGGAGGAAGACAGAGTGTAGAGGTGCCAAGAGAGATTGGATAGGAGCAGTTATTGAAGTTATCGTCTAGGTTGGAATTGAGGGCCTGAGTAAAATGTGAAAGGTTTGGGCATCTCCTCTGGGATCTCCAGGGCAGTGCTTCTAAAATTTTTCCACCATATTAAGTCTAATTTGTAAAGAAAATGAATATCCTCTACTTAAAGCCTTTTGAGCTTTAGCGCGAACATATGACCCTTATTTTCGATATAAAGATGCATTGTTCCTAAATATTTGTCTAAATAAATATTTGACTTTAAGTAAACTTCATAAAATTATATTATGTTATCTTATGCCTTTAATTCCCTTCGGTTTATCCCTCTACTTAATCTTAGGGCCACTCATCCCACATTATGTGTAGAATTGCTGGTGTAAGATAGTAAGAAAGGTAGTGAAAAACTTATGGGTAAACATACTGTGATGTTGAAACAGGAATAATGAGCATAGAGAAGGGGCATATACCATAGTGGACATTGTCTTAGAGCAGTTAATATTTCTCAATTTCAGCACTTTTGACATTTTGGGCCAGATAATTCTCTGTCCTGGGGAGCTGTCCTGTGCATTGTAGGGTGATCAACAACATTCCTAATCTCTGTCCAATAGATGCCAGCTACTCCCCTCACCTTCCCAGTGTGACACCAAAAATGTCTCTAGACATCACTAAATGTTACCTGTGGACAAAAATTGCCCCAAATTGAGGACCACTGATTTACAGGAATGTCTCTGGGAAAAGAAACGCCATTGGATGGTGAGGATTGAATTAAAATAGTTGACTATGAAATAAATTCTGGAAAGGGAATAAAGTGGGCATTAGTGAACTTAGTAAAGTAGGAACTAATTGGGGTACCCATGGGGGAAAATGGTACTGAATAAAGAGATGGTGACTAGAGAAGGGAAGAGTATCAAGTTTGTGATGTAACTTGTGAAACAGCATGATCACATTTTGGCAGTAGTGGTGGAGATACCTCTGATACTCAGGGGGAATTAAAGTTCATTGTCAATCTGGAAGAATGAAAAAGTGTGGACTAAAAAAGTGTGTATTCAAGGTGTTAAAAGTACTTTTCTGGTTACTCCTCGAGTTCTTTTTTCTCTGCTTTCCCCTTAAATATTGATATTCTTCAGTTTTATTTACTTGTAACATTATATTTTAATTGTTTATTTGTCTAGTTTTCCCTAGTAAATTAAGGCCTGGACTTTAGAAATCTGAATGATTATTTTAAACTTTATTCTGATATTTGTACTACTTAAGTCTATACTTGGGGGATCATATAATCTAATCAAAAGGCAAATCCAACTCTCTAAACTGCCAGCTCTGTGTCTTTGGCAAGTTACTTAACCTCCCTGTGCCTCAGATTCCTTATCTATAAAGTGGAGATAATAATATGGGCTCATAAGGTGTTTTCTATATAGAATAATTTTAACAGTTAAGAATAGCATAACCTTAGCATTTACATAGTTGGAAGTTTTAAAAATAGTGATCCTTGGTGGGAAAAGAAAGGGTGATAATGGGTCACAGAAAGTTGAAAAATACTGCCCTAAAACATTTTTTTTTTCTTTGATAGCTCTTTGACAGATTGAGAGATGAAAATCCAGATTTTAGGGAGAAAATTATAGCAATCAGCAGTGAACTTACCCAACCTATACTGGCTCTTAGTGAAGAAGATAAAGAGATCATCATAGATTCTACCAATATAATATTCCACTGTGCAGCTACAGTAAGGTTTAATGAAAATTTAAGGTAAGTGAAGGTATTTATGATATTTGAACTTCATCATGGTTAAAAGCTCTAATTTAAATTCTACTTTTTAGTCAAGTTGTTCCTAAAGTGATTTGAAATTCATTGTAGCTTTCAGTATCCTACAGAATTTCTTTTCTTTTGTTATCAGTTTTAAAACATTGGCTAGCTAATACATATTTGTTAGAAGAAGTTGCCATGAATGTAAATATGGCATAGGGAAAAGGCAAGAAATGGGAGGTACGTTTTAGAAGAAAGAAAAGTTTACCTTGGCTTTGAGTGTTAGTCTTAACAGCTACTAGTGTTTATTTCCTTTTTCCTCCCTTCTTTCAAAAGCCTATATCCCAGCAGCTTTATTTTTCTACTCCATATAAATTCATCTAAAATTTTTTTTAAATTAAGCTTAAGTTTGCAGAGTAAGATAAAACAGCTTATAAATTTAAGTCATACCTTGTTTTTGTTTTAAAACTTTGTTAGCAGTGATAGGGGCAGGGAACATTAGACATAATTTTAATTTCAAAAATAATTAGGACTTCTTTCAAGATTGCCTGTTTCAAGAAAAAAAAACATTCTAAATGTTCACTGTTTAAAAAAAATTAACAAATATGCATTTCAAATAGTGGTGTTAAATTCATAGCATTCTTTTTGATGTATGTCTAAAAATATAGTTTTATAATGTTAATCTAATTATATGGTTTTATGCCAGTTAAAATGGTGTAGATTTCTTTAGGTTTCACAGTTACTTGAAAAACCTCTTAAAATGTTTTTTAATTAACTTCTGATTATAAAGGGTTTTGAGATTATCCCTCATATTGTCATTTAATTAATATAGAAATATAAACCTTAATCGACATTATATGATGTTACAATTTAGTGCCAAGGCATTATTCTGTGTTTTGCCTATATTCTAGGTAAAGGCACTGTAACAGCCCCTTACATTTCTGTTTTATGGTTTACAGGATATTTTCTCATCTATCATTTTATTCCATGCTAACATTCCCCACTATATAATAGTATTGGGCAAATCTATTTACACCTGAAGAAGCAGAGGCAGACGTGTCTTTCTATATTTGCCAGTAAACTTTGGATAGTTTAATTCCAAGTAGGGTTTTTAGTATAAAATAGTCAATCTAAGAGATATTTCCCTCCATAGTTCTAGTTTTTCTTATTCTTTTCATAACCAAAAGAAAGAGTTCACACAGTATCTCACACATAGTGTGTAGATACTAGATAATTTTGGTATATCCTCTTCGGAAAAAGCAACATTAATTAGGGTGAAACTCATCAAAGTAACTTTTATGAGGAGGATGGAAGTACAGTACTTTCAGAATATCTTCTTTTTCTCTCTCTGCACCCCTTGGGGTAAGCAGGGCTACCATTAATGAAAAGGAAATCTTTTCATCATTATTCTTTCTTCTTTTACTAGGGATACCATAGAGAATGGGGTAGACAGGTGAACAAGAACATTTGTTGTTCTTTTCCTTGTTAAGGCATGTATGTTTGCTGACCTAAGTCTAGTTACTGAAATTATTGTTTCTTTTGAAGCAGTTTTAATGGATATTGATGTCTAAGTGGTGATACTGCAGCATTAGAATTGGATCAGAAATTCTAAAATATTGTAGGTTGGTGTATAATAACCAGTTAAAAAAATTACTCTTTATAACCACTTTTTAAGTTAACCCACAAATAAAAAGTGGCACAAAGTCTTTATTGCCAGAGCCACACACACACACACAAAATCAGATTTTACTCGTAACATTTTACCGAATATTTTGCAAGAAACCAAGATAAATTGCTTATAGATTATATTTGTGAAGTCTAGGTAATCTAATTGAGGAGATAGAATGTGCTTAAATAACTGTAATATAGCATAGAAAATGAGTTACCGAAGAGTATACATTGAGGGCTATGAGAGTTGAGAGGAGGTAGAGCTCGTTTATTTTCAGATACGGTGATTTATAAAATCTTGAGATAGGAAAATGAATATCAGTTTTAGGAATTGTAAAGAAAAAAAACTGACAAAAGGTAAGGGGAGAGTAATATTGAGGATAATAAAGGGAGTTACTTAAATAGTTGATCACAGGATTTGGTATACCTTAGGTGATAAGGAAAATGAAGATAGGACAGGGCAAATGGAGTTGAGAGTAAAGAATTGCCAGGAAACAAGAGACCACAATGAAGACAGAAAACAAACAGGTTTAAAGGGAAATGGAAGGACAAATGGTACGGTCTAGGTAAAATTCATATTATGAGATTTCAGAGATGAAGCAGTTTTAGGTGATAGGCCCAAGAGGTATTGAGAAAGGAGTGTAAGTAAAGATTGATGGTTAGAAAAGATCAAGAAACTGTTGAGTCTAGTGCACTCATTCACAAACTTTAGAATATATTGTAAATATTAAGAATTCCTGGGAGATACGTTAAAAAGGCAGGGTTTGGACTGTACTTGGTTAAATTCAGACCCTTGATTTTTGGAATAATACTGAGGGATCTACATTTTTAGCAAAAGCTTGGGTGTAATATAAATTATAGGTGTGTGGATCCCTAAGATTGATTAATTGGTCCTTAGACATCTGTGTCTATATCTTTTTTAACTTTTAAAAACAACCAGCTATAGTGATGAGAGGTCACCTAGGTAGTATTTTCTCAGAGGAGGGAATGACATGGGGAACTTAGGTAAAATGTAGTTTCACAGGCCTCACTTCAGACATTAAAAAATGTCTGAGGATGAGGTCCAGTGATCTGCATTTTTAATAAGCTTCCAGGTGTCTGTCATGCCAAATGTGAGATCTCTGGTTTAAAGTCTTAGAAGTATTATAAACAGATTTTGAACAACCCAGAATAGAATGTCTGTAGAAGACAGGTGAACAAGAAAATTTACTGGTAGTTCCAGTTGGTTTCTATCCTCTTTCCTCCTTCCATTTCTTTTTTTCTTTTTTAAGTTTCTATTTCTACATTAATGATAGACCATAATTACAAAGATTTGTTCATTTTCCCCACCTCCACCAAAGCCAGTATTATTTAAAATGCATTTATGATAACCAAATAACCAGATAACCAAAACATAATGAGAACATTATTTTTGTTTAGTACTAAATGCTTTCTGATCTAACATGTCAGGGTCTTAGTCTTATTTCGGTGGTATAGCAATTGGATGGTAAAATGGTGAGATTACTAGCCTGGCAGAAATACTAAGAGTTACTTCTCTTGGCCTAAAATGCCTTCAGATTTGGGCTCTTGGGTACAGTGGATGGGGAAGGTTGGGTCGAGGGATGGAAAGGCACAAGAGTGTTTCCTCTCTCAAATTATTCCTATTTTCCGTGACCCAGAAACTGTCACTATCCTCAGGAACCTGTAACAGAATATCCTTTGTCTACTGCTCTCAAAACAGTACTCTCCCTACCCCAATTGTTTTGCAAATGCAAAAGAAAATAGCATATTGCCTTACAGTCTAGTGGATGGTATCCTCTCTGTGAAGTGTCTTTTTTTGCTGGATTTCCATTTGAACAGATTCCCTGCCCAGTTGAGCTAAGGAAGAAAAAAAGATACAGTTATGCTTATAAGACCCCTGACCTAATTATTTCTTTTAAAAATTTTTCTTCTAGTATATTTTCATAGGCTCTTGGATACTATTAAAAGAAAAGATAAGGCACAGGAGCTTTTTCTCTCATGAATTATTTCTTGTTCCTGGTGACTGACCCAGAACTTGTTGTCCCGTCCTCAAGAACCTGAAACAGAATATTCTCTGTATACCTCTTCCAAAACAGTACTCTCCCCATCCCCATTGTTTTGCAAATGTGATAGACATCAAAGCACTGCTTTCCAGTCCAGTGGACCAAATTCTATCTGTGACATATCCTGGTCCCTTAAAAGAATGGCTGGATTTTTTTTTCTTAAATACTGAAAGTGTAAAAATTTTGTGAAGTACGCAAAGCTATTTTTATTTTTAAAAAAAGTTTCCTTGTGACCACATATACTTTTACATGAAATGTTAACATAGTATTTCTAATATTATAGAAGCAATGCCCATATTTCTGATTTTTTTCAGTTACAATTTATATGATGTTATATTCTATCATATTAATATAGCATAATTTTATGTAATGTTTACTTAGTATAGCAGATTTATAGACTTTAAATTTCTTTGCTTGAAAAATTAGTGCTAGAATAAGTCTTTCCTTTGAGTTAATGTGTTAACTAGGTTAATAACTACATCATTTATATAATTCCTGGTGCTTTGTTCTAGTCTCTTTTGAACCAGTCGTGGTAGTTATAGTGTCACCAACAGTATATTACCCTGCCAGTTTTATCACAGTATTACTGGTATGGAGTATTTCAACTTTTTTTTTTACCGTCAAATATCAAGCTGTAAACAAAAGTTTAATATAAAGCAGAAACTACCCACTATCTCATTACCTTTATTGAAAGCCTGATTTGAGACTATATTAGGAATAATGCTAAATACTTGCAAGCTATTTCTTTCCTTTCATTTTATACAGGTCCTATTAGGTAGATTCCATTATTGTTCCCATTTACAGGTGAGGAAACCAAAGCCTGAGTACTTGAATAACTTTACCAGGTCAGCTAATTCTAGCTGATAGGTAAACCAGGCTAGGATTTGAACCCAGGTCTTATTCCAGGGTCTTGTTCTTAATCCTGCTTCAGTTTATAATGTTTGTATTTGTTAAATATTTGTATATGTTTTATGTTTTATAGTTGTCATAATTATTTTAATGGCTATATTCTCTCATTTTGATAAAAAACCTTCATTAAATCATTTTATTCATAGTGATTATTTGGGCCCTCTAGGCTACTGCTGTTAGTAGATGATGTTTCTTTGATTATTTTTCTGCATGTTTACTTTTTTATTTGTGGACTTAATTATTTTGAATAAATTTCAAGAAGGGAATATAGAAATCATTTTTGGGTCTTGTATGTACCTCTTACATATGTACCAGTTCTATTATAATACCCCTTTGAATTTTTTAAATAGTCTTAACAAGATGTTTGGATTAGTTGCTACAAAAAAGGAAGTAAACATATTCTAACTTGGTTATATGTTAATATAATTCAATGTTTGAGTTTTCTTTGATTGTTTTACCCTTATTGGTACCTCTGTATTAGCATTTAAAAATTACTTAACTACCCTAATATCTTCTTCTTATGGTACATTCATATCGTGATCTAGTATACTTTAAAAAATCAAGATGCAAAAGAAATATAACATAGCTCCAAAATGTGTATTGAAAAGCCAAAAACAAATTATTTATGTTTATTCTGGGTAACTTAAATTTTTTAATCTGTACTTTTATTTTTAAAATGCTAATATGAAATTTATTTTATAATTAGGAAATCTTATATTTTTAAACACATCTGGTAGAATGAATCATATTGAAGTAAAAGACACAAAATCAGAGCTAAGGGATCAGTTGTAAAGAAACAGTTTCTGCTTCGCTCTCTAATGGAAATAAGATTTGCAGGTTAAAACAAATGACATAGATTCCCAATTTCTTATTGTCATTTTTTTCTTTTACAGAGATGCTGTTCAGTTAAATGTGATTGCCACACGACAGCTTATTCTCCTTGCACAACAAATGAAGAACCTGGAAGTGTTCACTCATGTGTCAACAGCATATGCCTACTGCAATCGAAAGCATATTGATGAAGTAGTCTATCCACCCCCTGTGGATCCCAAGAAACTGATTGATTCTTTAGAGTATGTTTGTTTGAAATATATATATATATTTGCTTTGATCCCAAAACTTTGGATCCAAGTTTATTTATATGTGTCCCTTAGTGTATTTTAATTTCTCTCCTCTTCACCTCTTTCCACCCACACATATGTATACATTTATCTCTTCTTTATTCAACAAATCATTATGTATCTTCTATGTTTTTTTATTGTAAAGTTTTATATCTAAATGACAGTTGGTGAAGTCAGTGGAGCTTTCACTTTTGACCAGATGTGATGGTTGAAAGAAAGTCTCTGAACAACACATCCATGATTTTAGGGCCTAAATATCTGATACCCATAGAGAGTAATGACTGCCTATTCATTAGCAAGGTCCTAATTTATTAAAAGATTATCCTTTTTATTTTGCCCAATGGAGTAAATATATAGAGGGGCCTTTAATTATTAGAGAATCAAAGGAGTCTGGTCTTTTAATTGGTATTCCTGAGGTTATTGTTATCTTTCTGAGGACTGGGATCCTGTCAGCAATTATTGCATGAGAAATATTTGTGAGTGTTTGATGGATAGAGAGTAAATGAACTATGCTTATACAATGGCCAAGATTTCATTTGCTTTAGCCTGTGCTTTTTCGTAAGTGAAACAAACACAGCAAAAACAAAAAATATTTTTTCTTTTATAGACTATAATTAGAGAAACCTTTCATTCATTATATCTTCACATATTTATTAATCCTCATATAATAGTCCTGTGGGCTTTTTACTTTATTCTTACATGTTTCTCCTCAGGTCTTCTTTCTTCCCAGAGTTCCTGTACACTTTCAGCTCCTTAGTTACTACTTTCTCTGTCCAATTCTTTTCTTCCCCGGACTACGACAGAGTGTTCTTAGCTCCTTCTCCAAGTTTTCTTCAAAAATAAGCACATAAGTATTTTACTTTAAGGCCTTCCTGCTAATCACTATGAGGAAGCAGAGAGATTATAATAAAATTAATAAGTTTGGGAGCTTACTGTGACATCGTTGGAATAATTACCCAGTTTCTCTTTCCTGACTCCATTTCTTAGATGGTCCCAAATATCTACCTTATTTTCCTCACAAGTCAGTAGGCAGAAGTTTTTAATACCTCTGGGAAAAGTTAAATGTGGAAGTTAAAGAAGTTTTTTACATTTTATTTTAATAGTAGTATTTTCAAACATTTAGGTGGCCAAGAGCAAGGATGTAACCTAATTTCATATCTCCTTTCCTTGCCTGCAGAGAAATCTAGTTAATTTTAGGATAACTCAGATTGGATCTGTAAACTCACTCCAGTGTTAAGGCTTACTGGCTAAAGTCTCTCCTTGGTTTAGCCAGTTTGTTGCTTTTTTAAAAATGTAGCAGCTCTTTTTTCCATTTTTCAAAACTTGTCTCCACTTTGGAGTTTTTCTTGAGCAGCATCTGTCCTTCAATTTCATTAGCATTCTTTTCCTTTTACATGTAAAAAGTACTTCCACATACAGAAGAAAATTTATCCTGATAATCTCCATTTTATGCTTCTTTATTAGTATGGCTGTTATTAGAATGTGATAGTATACTTGGTATATAAGTACTAGACTATACGTAGGATCATAGAGAATAAAGGAAAAGTATCTAAAAACAAGTACATAACATTGGAATCATATGTAGACTAGGAAAAAGACTTTATCACCCTCCTTTTACAGAAAATTGGAAGAAATTTATGACTTAGGTTGCTCATTGACTTTATAGTGTGGCTCAATTTATTTTTGTTTACCCTAGTTTTTGTTAGTCTTGCTAGTGAGAGCATACAGTTTCAGTGCTTCACCTTAAATATTAAAATTACTAGACCTTTTATAGTAATTATAAATGTATATTCATTGTAAATGTATATAATTAACATGTTACACCACTAGGTGGTTATGTACAGATCTGTAATCTGAGACTGTTGGGGCCAGATGTATCTTAGAATTTATTTGGACTTTAGAAAGGAATATAAACCTAATACTGTATAATATGAAATGACTTCAACTAGAGATGAGGTAGCACTCCTGATCAAATCCATATGAAGTATATGAATATTCACGCTAAGTTGTATTAAAAAAGGATCATAAATCAGTTCAGATCAGCTTTTGCTACCTATCATATTATTCATGGAAGAACTCTAGGTTTTCAGACCTTTTTGGTTATAGAAATGGTTTATATGAGATGTGAACTTGTAGCTAATGTACAATGAAAGTAAGACTAACTTTCATATTTTTAAAGCTGTTAAAGCTGTGCGATCAGTAAGAGGAATAGATAGGTTTGAATATACAAAATAAGTGGTTTTCATTTTATAGTAAAAAATCTGAAATATTTTTGCATATAATTTCTTTGTTTGCCAGGTGGATGGATGATGGCCTAGTAAATGATATCACCCCCAAATTGATAGGAGACAGACCTAATACGTACATATACACAAAAGCATTGGCAGAATATGTTGTACAACAAGAAGGAGCAAAGCTAAATGTGGCAATTGTAAGGCCATCGATCGTTGGTGCCAGTTGGAAAGAACCTTTTCCAGTAAGTTAGAAATGTCTGTAAATAATTGAATTGAAATTTTATAGAAAGAGCTGGCAGTTGTTTAAAGCAGATTTTATTCACTGAACATGCCTATTGTAGCAAAGCTATTTGTGTTCATGGAAAGAACTTTCACTTATTGGTACTTTTATTTCTAATGTGATGATGTGTATATAGAAATACAGATCACATTTAAAAATCTTTATTGAAAATTAAGTAAAAAACTATAATGTCTTGAGTCAAAGGAGACCATACTACCTGTGTTTTCTTTGTGTTGATGAGTTTGGATTTTGGACACATCAATGCTGTTGGCTTTTAAAATTATTGCTGATTAGCTTCCCTTGCAGATGTGAAGGGATTAGAGATGAGAATATTCAGGATCTTACTTTATTTCATGTGTTTTTTAGTACCAAAAAGAGTCAGGCCTTCCAAGAGATAGACTCCTTTCTTTATATATAACAAGCGGAGAAAGAGAGAGAGATTTCTATGATACTTCGCTGTAGAAAAGCAGGTATTTGTGAATCCCTGTAATAAGAGAAAACAGATATAAACTAACAGGTGAATTGATTTAAGAAATACCTAGGTCTCTTTACTGGTAGCATCTCTCATTGCTTTGACAATTATTCTGTTTTCCTCTGTTTTATTCAGTAATTTTGAGGATAATTTACCACTTTCCCCTCACCTGAGGATACTGCAACAATAAACAGCATAAAACCAGAGTTGATCAGGCTTAATTTAGCAAAAATATTTGACAAGTATAAAATTCTTTTTATAAAATTCTCCTTGCAGAGAGTTAATAGAAGAATAAGTAACCCCCTGAAAATGATTTTACTTAGCCATTTGCAATCCTAGAGGAAGACTGCTTCTGTGTAGGCTGGAGAGAAATATTCTGGCCTGATTTTATATTCTAGTCTAATTTTTAGTTTTTAGAAGCAAACTACCAAGTATGTATGTGGAGTTGTAGATTTCAGATAGTAAATCTCTAGTTTCATAATTTTATAACTCTACCTTTTTTTTTTCCTTTTTGGTATTAGGGATGGATTGATAACTTTAATGGACCAAGTGGTCTCTTTATTGCGGTAAGTAAACCCTTTAGTTTTTTTAATATTTTATATATTTTTTCTATTTTCTATATATCTTTATATGTATGTATGCGCTCTGGCTTATATGTCTTAAGATGTTGTTTTTAATTTTAACAAAGGCAGGGAAAGGAATTCTTCGAACAATGCGTGCCTCCAACAATGCCCTTGCAGATCTCGTTCCTGTAGATGTAGTTGTCAACATGAGTCTTGCGGCAGCCTGGTATTCCGGAATTAATAGGTATATAATGTGACATTGTTGCTTGTTACATATATAGTAACTGAGAAGGGAAAACAGAACAACTAACTAATGTTACTCCCTCAGTCTTGATATTCCCGTACCTATGTATATAGGCATTATCACTTCCAACTGCAGAGAGATGACCTATCACAGCAAGTGGTTCCATCAGTAGTAATTAAGAGTTAACATCAATTCTCATGTACTACCTACAGGATGGACAAGTTCATTAGGGATTAAAAATGAACTCTTCACTGCCCCTGATGTTTTTTTAATCCAAACTAAAACTTGGTAAAAACTCGTCATAAAGACCTGAAAATTCACAAAGAATGGCTTACATATATTAAACATGTCACATTAGAGCAGCTTTAATCAACTCATGGACCTCCTTTTAAAAGGCAGTAATAACATTTATAGATAACACCTAAACTTTAACTCTTCAGTAACTTCGTTTCCTAATTAATAAACTGCCCTTATTTTTTAAGCCAGTATTTTTAATATCCTAAAAAAGTGAGAGGGATATGATTATATGAATATGTGGTTTCTGGTAAAAGGGAATTCAGCCCAAAATATTTTCACTAAAGCCTCTGAAATGGGAAGGAGATAGGAAGAACTGAGATTATTTGTTGTTTTCTCACATTTAAAGATGTTTCTGTTAATATAAGGAAGAAAAATATAAAAAGAGAAATATCTGTATTTTTTTAATTAATAATGTTTTTGGTAGGGGAGGGGGAAAGATAGTTGTAAATAGTCATTGAGATGCAAAATTAATCTTTTAAGGATGATTTTAAAAATAATGTGGAGTCTATGGCCATGCCACCCTGAACAAGCCCGATCCCATCTGGTCTCAGAAGCTAAGCAGGGTCGGGCCTGGTTAGTACTTGGATGAGAGACCACCTAGGAAGACCAGATGCTGTAGATGTAAAAAATAAAAAATGACAAGGTCCTTGCAATCTCTGAGGTCAACCAAGTGTTGCCTCACCGAAAAAAATAAAAAAAAAAAATAATGTGGAAAAGAAGGTACCCATTTTCATTTTTTCCTACTTGAATCTCGTATAAGATTTAGATTGGACAAGTTTGGCCTCTTTATATGTTTCATTGCTTTGATCTTTGTTTTTGCAGACCAAAGAACATCATGGTGTATAATTGCACAACAGGCAGCACTAATCCTTTCCATTGGGGTGAAGTTGGTATGATTTTACCTGTGTTTTTGAATGTTAGAATAAATCTTAAAGAACTTAAAATGCTCTCTGAGTTTTTATGTCAGAATAATCCATGAGACAGACATGAAGGCCACTGAATTACCAATTGCCTCATGGTCCTTAACACTGTTTTACAAATTAAAAGGTATTCTGCCATATATCCCCTTCCCTTTGCACTCTCGTCTGATCCTTACTGTTTTTCTGCTGCTATTTGCAGTAGCCCTCATAGACACCTGTGGCATGGAAACAGTGCTTTTGTTTTTCTCTCATGGCACGCTCAATGCTGATGTTGCCTATCCATAGGCAATAGCTCTTCCAACTACAGGAGTTGGTATATCACAGGAGATAGCTAGTGGTCTGAAGAGTAGTAAATGGAGGAGTTAGCAAGTAGGATACATTTTGTTAGAATATTTTCCATTACATTTATTAATCTATTTAAACTTATAAATTCGTAGCAGGTAGTGTGTATGCTTTGTTACTTGTTCTAAAATGGGAATAATATAACTTAAAGCCTACTGAAATTGAATCATTCTTAAGTTGTTGGTTTATGTTTTCAGATTTAAAGTAAAATATGACATTAGTTTAGTAATAGGTCTTATTTTGTTTCTAATGGAATGATTTTTATTACCGTTGTAGAACTGTTTTGATTTTAAAGTAAATCATTTATGTTGTTTGTCCTAGGATTTTTCTATGGCATTTTTATTTCAATATAAGGATCGACCATTAGAGCATATAAGGAAAAAAATTCTAGGGTGATTTTAACTTTATAATTATTTAAGTAGTATTTTTAAAATTATTTTTAAAACACTCTAAATGTGAGGTTTTTTGTAATCTTTTCTTGTGTTGTAAAGTTTGGTAAAAATTAAGTTGACCATTATTTTTTAGTGAATATCTCATTATACATTTCCATTAAAGTATTAACATAGATGATAGATTTGATTGTGTTGACATTGCATAACCTAAATAAATTACAGTAGAATTTAATTTGGGGTTGTTTTAAGCTGTTGATGTATGGGCAACTTAATTATTCATAAGCAAAGGATGATGATTTTCCTTTTTTTCAAAGTAAGTACAGTAATAAGAATCTGGAAAGAGGAACAGAAAGAAAGAAGCTATTGTGAGAGGTGAAATACAGAAAGTAACATTGTAAGCTGACATAAGTAAAACATTAAAAGATTTTTAAGAATGAATTTTAGCAACAATTTATTCATCAACATAAAATTCATAAATAGTGACAGTTCTAAAACCACTTGAGTTCAGCAGTCTAATACTCATATGCTCTTAGCTACTATATAGAGTAGAAAAGTTTGTTTTCTAAATGAGCGAACTCTGACATCTTTGGTAAAATATTTTGCTTTGTAAAACATTTTTTCTTTTTCAAAACTTCATTACATGGTTATTATCAAAGCTGTTACACAACTTTTCTTCCTCAGAATACCATGTAATTTCCACTTTCAAGAGGAATCCTCTCGAACAGGCCTTCAGACGGCCCAATGTAAATCTAACCTCCAATCACCTTTTATATCAGTACTGGATTGCTGTAAGCCATAAGGCGCCAGCATTCCTGTATGATATCTACCTCAGGATGACTGGAAGAAGCCCAAGGTAATGGTAACTAGCTCTGTCTTATCTGTTCCTCTGACTGTTAAACAACACGTGCTTACACTAAAATGCATATTAACTCTGTATTTGTTTATGCTTATGATAAGACTTAATGGCCTTTTGTGAATGAGAAGCCTCTTGAATTTAAGACTTTATCAGAAAAGCAAAGGTAGTGTTGTAATTCAGTCTAATTTATTCTAAAGTTTGGATGATAAGTTATTGTCATGTGCTGAATTCTAGGTCTAACTTTAGGTATTTTTTTGAATAACAAGTAACATGCAAAATGCTTTGACGCTTATTTTTCCTACAGGATATTATCTAATTCATTGCTTCAAGATGAATCCTTTAAATCAAGTAATCAGGCGCCCCAGTATTAAGTTTTATACCAACAACTTATTGCTTCATTATTCGAAGGGTGTCAGACATACAGTACCTGCATTATTGCTCGATCTTGCACTCAGGTTGACAGGTCAGAAACCGTGGTAAGAAGAATAGCAGTAAATACACTATGTATTGGTAAGGTGGTGGAAGCTTGCTAGAGAGACAAAAAGCTGCTAGCATGAGCTTTACCTTTAGAATTACTAAATTGATTAACCACAATAAACTAAACTAACCACAATCACAATCAGGATGCTAAGACGTTTCTTAGAAATTGGGGATATTTAGGGAGACTATGATTCTCATCTTATTGAGCCATTGATTTTCCAAAATCCCATAATGTAGGAAATGTCTGACATCAAGGTTGTCATTGTTATTATAAGCTGAAATTGAGCTCTCTTCCTCTTAAAAACAGAGGGATAGTTTATAAGGGATTAAAAGTAAAATAGTTTGCATTAAGTAGATTGTGCTGTTTTATATGAAAAAACATAGGATGCTTCTAGAAAATTATTTTCTTGAATTATCTCAGCTGTCCATTCAGCTTATAATATAATAATTACCGTTTTTGACTAATATTCTAAGTTGCAAATATATTTTTAAAAAGTTATTAACTAATGGAAAACTTTCTACTTTCTTATAGTTTTGTAGCTTTTCTATCTTTTCTTTTTTATTGAAACCCCACAAACCTAAAGTCCTCCTGTCTTTACCACAATTATAGTGAAATGTACTATAAAACAATTTTTTTAAACTACATTGACATTACAATGGAGCCTTTGATTGGAGAGTTCAGAACTTGAGTATTTATGTATAAAGAAGATGTTGATTCTAGAACTTCCATTAACTGCTCACAAAATAAAAGTGAGGTATCTGCCAGCTATAGTATATCAGGATCTGAGTTGTAAGGATTTTCTGTGGATTCAGTTGTCTGTTTTGTTTCTAAATCTACATAAATATTGAAATACATGAAAGGTGTTGAATTAAACAACTTTAGAATAGGTAAAGAAATAAATATGTAATGGAAAAAAGATCCAAAATATATGTTATTTTCAAATTTTCTAGAATGATCTGAAAAGTGCAATATTTGTCATGTTAAGACCTCAGCATTCTTTTGTGGCCTAACAGCAGAAGTAAATTCCTGAGTAATGGCAGTATGCTTTCTTGATGTTTAAGTTGTCGCAGGTTACAACAGAAAAGTCAAAACTAGGTCAGAAAAGTCAAACGGGTTAAGCATGTCATAGTGCCTTACAGAGAAAAGGAGGCTTAGTAAACTTAACAGATAAGTGAAGAACTAAAGTTTATTAAATAATTTATACTAGATGTTGCTACATAACAAATCATCTCAAATGTAGTGACTTAAAGCAACAGTCATTTTATTATTTCAGTTTATTTGGGTCAGGATCAGGAATTTAGAAACGAATCAGTTAGGCAATGTTGGCTTGGGGATCTTTCATGTGCTTATAGTCTGATGGAGGTGAAAGGGAGGTGTTCAGTGGAACAGGTAGTATTGCTGTCTCTTTACATAGCGTCAGGATATTTTCATATAGTCCCTTTACAAGGACCAATGGTAGCCTTAGGGGAATTGGACTGCTTACATGACAACTGCATTCTTCAAGGAGAAGTATTTCAGCAGGTCCGGTGAAAGCTGCATGCATTTTGTGACCCACCTAGGAAAGTCATGGAGCACTACTGCCACCTCATTCTTTTAGTCACAAGTAGATCACAAGTCTGCTGAGATTCAAGGAAAGGAGATACAGAGAATGGTCAAGATCATGTGATATATGAATAAGTGAGATGAAAGGTACTGTTGTAGCCATTTTTGAGAAGTGTAATCTCCTACAGTCAGCATTCTAGCCACAACAATTCATATTCCTCCCACGTAGAAAGCACACTGTGTCTTCCCCCATCAGCCTGAAGCCAATGTTTGGTCAACTAAAGCTGGTGCAATAATAGATGAGGCTCTTTAGGAATTGTTTGGGAGGTATAGTTCCTCAGGTATTGGTCTGAAAACCTGTAAACTAAAGCGATATAAACTAAATGTTGGCCCATACAGCCAGTATATGATGATGAGGCAAGCCTAGGAAAATGACTTTAGATAATCTTGTTCAAAAAGAGAGAAATTGGAAGGCACACAGCAATCACTGGTCCATAACAGTTCTAAATTCCAGCTGGGTATGTATTGATTGTTTCTTATTTAGGGCTCAGTCCTCTCTAGGAGTTCCCCGGGGCGCCTGGTGGCTGCCTTCTGAGTCATCCATCTTTTTCCATTAAAAAAAAAAAAATGGCCTGTGCTCACAACTGAACAGCCTTCTTAACCTCCTTCCTGCCCATGAAAGGTTTGGAGTGCTCAGGGCAGGGATTAATTACTATAAAGGGCTGTATGGTTTCTGTTACAACTAGCTGTTAGTTGTAGCCTCTACCATGCAACTACTTAACTATGTATCAATAGACTATATGTAAATGAATAAGCAAGACTATGTTCCAATAACACTTATTTACAAAAACAGATTTGGCCCTTAGGCTCTGGTTTGCTAGCCTTGATCCAAAGGTCTCTTTTCATTTTGTACTGTCTCTGTTCCTTTAAGTATCTGATATGATTCCTCTTAAAACTGTGTGGATTTCCTGTGTATCTATTTTAAAACAATCTACTACATTAGACCAAGCCATCTCCACAGATCTCTTTGAGACATGCCTTTCTCTTTCTTGGGTTCTTTATAAGATTACTTGGGGACAATACCTTTAGATTCTAGATCCCTAGACTAGACTCTTAGATCTTGTCTCTTAAACAGTAGGGTTTCTAGGAGAAATTTCTTTAAGATCTGGAGCAAGCTTTTTGTTTCGAAAGTTCTATGAGGTATGTTGAATTGACTCAAAAAGAATCTGGAGGCATGATAAAGATTATTCAAAGATTTTAGGGTTTGCAAACCAGAAACACAAGTAGGTAGTACCCAGAGTATTCCAAAGAAGAAAGAATAGTTAAGTTTCTTATAATAAAAAGTACATTCTTGAGAAGAACCAGTCCTGCATTTTTAGCCCTAAGACTGGTTCAGGATGGTTATTAGTCAGATGTCTGTCAGTCTGGTTGATGAATGCCAAGTGGTCTGGAGGATAGGTTCCAGGAGGTCTGGTCACATCTTATGGTCTGGATAGTGGATGTTAGGTAGATATCAGGTGGTCTGGATATGTGAGTCCTTCAAGGGCTGGCTAATCAGGGTTATCTGGAGGTCTGGTGTAAGTCCAGGTTTTGACACCCACGGAATTGATGTATAGCTAAGCATTGACACAGGACTGGAAAGTTCAAAAATTTCAGGCTAGTTAGAACGAGAATAGGATTGTTTGCTCATGCCTCAACATACTCAATTTTAGTAATTTAGCAGCTTGACTGTAGTGACTCCATTTTATTTCTTCCCTTTATTCCTCAGGTACTACCTTAGATATTCCTGAGGTCTTAACAAAAAATTTTATATCTGCATTCTGGATTTGACCTATGCTCGGAAGCCATTTTTAAAAGAATTTCTGGCTGGCATTTTACATTTTCTCTAAATTCCACTGAGACAAATAGTTCATTTTTTAAAAATCATCTTTGTCTTCTTTGGGAAAATCTTGGCTAGATCATAAAGTTTATTAGGTACAGTTTCTATTTTCCATGTTAACACAGGTGACAGTTTTATTCTTCCATCTCCCAACAATATTTTTCTCACTTTCCTTTAAGGCTCCACCCAATAGGTTTAATAAAGCCCTTTAAGCCTTCCACAAAAATTCTTTTCTTGGTCCTTCCAGATTTCACCAGTGTCTCCTCAAGTGCCTTTTAGATTCTGTCTATGACCTGATCCTAAAGCCAATAATACATGTTTTAGATTTTGATTATATATAGCAGCCCCGTACTCCCAGTACTAAGATCTGTTCCTGTGATATTTGTGCTACGTGGCAAATCCTTTCAAACTTAGTATCTTAAAATAATAATCATCTTATGATTTTTGTGGGTCAGGAATTCTAGAAGGATTTGGCTGTATGGTTCTGGCTCAGAGCCTTTCAAGTGGTTGCAGTCAAATAGGGACTGGAGCCAGGTACACACTGGAGGGATGGAAGGGTGCAGAGCAGCTGGAATGGCTAGGCATCTTCTGTAGTCTCAGAGCCACTCCACCTGTCTCTCCACATGAACTATTTTAGGCTTCCTCACAGCATGAAGCCTTGGAGGGAGTTGGACAACATACATGGCAACTTAAGGCTTCAAAGATGAGTCTTCAGTGAGCAAAGCAGAAAGCTCTATCTTCTTTTCTTACCTACCTGTGGAAATCACAGTGTCATTTCCACTTCATTCTGTTGGGTATAAGTTACCTTCATCTCTTGATGGGAAGAGAATCAAGGTGACATTATAGGTGAACATGTAGGATGGGAGATAATGTTGCAGCTACCTTTTGAAATTAAAATCTGCTCCAAATAGGAAACATCAAGTAAAGAATTTGCTTATCTGAGGTTTGTCTTGTATGAGGCTTTCTAAGTATAAAATAAGGAGCGATTCTTGGGAGCTATAAAGGTTTTTTATTTAGGCACTTTTTATGAATGTTAAATACAAAGTCTTATAATTTATATTATTTAATTTATTCAGATATTTACTGAGCAAGGGTACTAGGCTTTCTTTATACCTTACATTGGGGCCTTAATATAATACCTACTTCTGCATTAAACTTACAATGCATAAATAATTATGTCATTTACTGTGTCCATTTTGCTCATTTACATTATTCTCAGTGTCAGCTATTTAAAAATCTGACTTGCTTCATATCGATATAATTACAAAAAGCACAACTCATATGCATCATACGGATTTCTAGTTAATATTCGTAGGAGGTAGGATGCATGATATTGCATATAGAAGCAGTATAAATTATTCACTCTCGCTCTTGAAATGTATATATCATCTCTGTTAAAAATGACATTAAAAATGATTACATGGTCTTTTTTTATGGTTATTCAGCTTAACTCTCTTTGGCTTAACTTCTCTGAACCTGATTATTATTTTTTTAATCTGTGTGGTTCTCTACAGAGGACAGTTTTGCCCCCTCAGAGGACATTTGACAATATTTAGAGATGTTTTTAGTTATCACAACTGCAGGAAGGATGCTACTGGCATCTAGTTGGTAGAGACCAGAGATGCTGCTAAGTATCTTAAAATGCACAGAACAGCCCCATACCACAGAGAATTATCTTGCCCAAAATGTCTCTAGTGCTGAGGTTGAGAAACCCTGGACTAGATGACCATTAAGATCTTGCCCTACTCTAAAGAATTGTGATTATTTTTTTGTGGGTTACCATAATAAAGAATACAGACACAGAACCTATATGGCAGTGTAGTCCCAGGCATTTGCTCTTACATCTTGTTTAACCAGAGTAATGTGCAAAGTTTTAAGTTTCTTTTATCTCCCATAGGTTTGATAAATATTCTGCAAACTTTATACATATATCGCCTTTCAAATTTCCTTTTCCCACTCTAATTTTTATTGTAATTATTTTTGAATGGCTGAATCAATAATTGGTTTTAGGGTAATTCTGTTACTTGAATGAATATGAAGATAAGACTAGGTGAAAATTGTCAGCAAAAAAGGAGTTAGGAAGAAAAACTTTTTAATAAGATGAATGTTGGAAAACCGTGTTAACCAAATATGTGTATGTGTATGGTCAATTATACTGCACTGGCTGTGATAGTCGATATTGATTTAATTACAAATTTGTTATTTTTTTTTAGAAAAAAATTATTTAATCTTTTTTCTACAAGTGACATGTGTCTTTTTTCCCCCACCAAGTGTTTTCTATCTATATGAACTATTTTTGTCCAAATATAGCCTTTGATGTCCAATAATTCTTTTTGTGCTTAATGGAGGTTTTATTTTGTAATTGCTTTCTTGCATGAACCAGTTTTTCTTTACATAGTCCATCTTCATTTTATCTCAGTAGTCTGGATTCAGGGTTTCTTTCTAAATGTATTGAATGTGTCATCAAAATTGCTTAGCTAACTGTGTTACTGTTTTGATTTCCCCCACCCCCACACATTTCTAATGTTCTAATTTTCCCCCATTTCTAAAGCTCCAACTTTTGAGACTCTAAACTACATATAATGCTAATCATTATTGTGGGGAATATAAATTGAGTTCTTTTTAAGTATTTTCCACAAATATTTTTTTTTTCAGAGGTTAGGAATTTTTGGTTTATGTTTTGTTTCAGAAAGTTTTTTCTTCCCTTTCCCAACTTTTCATAGGTAATTGTTACTGTATAGATGTTATTGCTTGGGTTAACATTATGATATCAATGACTTACAGTGAGCCGTGATATATAAAATGACAGATTTAAGGATTAAGGCCTCTTAACTTTTTAAAAAGAAATAAAGGTTCAAAGTCTCTTAATTTCTATAAGGATGGATATTTGGGGATTTGGGGAAATGACTGAATATATTAGAAAGTTTTCAACATGAGTCATTGATTTCATGGCACATCCAGATAATCAAGAGTAGTACCTATTAGTGTTAAAAGAGAAAGTTATTTTAAAATATAGATAGAGTTGACTAAATGGCAAATGAATATTTCTGTATAATATAACAATATATTATAAATTCATAAGAAATCTTAGTAATTGCAACTGAACTAAAATGTGGTTTAAAGAACAAAAAGTACAAGGAAATTCTTATTAAATCCATTTATTGCTTAGTATAATATGTAGAAAATTTGACTTTAAAGTATTGTATTTCCTTTGAAAATTTTATATATCAGCAGAACTCTCTTTAGATAATGTTAAATTCATTTGCTGCTGCTTAAAAATTTTTTATATTGGATTTATGAAATATTCTTTCAAAGTACAGAAATACTCTTACTATGTGCTGGTTTGGCACACTTATTGAATTATGTATTATAATTTTACTGTTAATGTCTTAGTATAGAAACTGGTATTCTGGGTGGTGGTGAGATTTTTCCTAATCTATGCAAAATATGAATCTGTTATTTTCTTATAACACAGGATGATGAAAACAATAACTCGTCTTCACAAAGCTATGGTGTTTCTTGAATATTTCACAAGTAATTCTTGGGTTTGGAATACTGACAATGTCAATATGTTAATGAATCAACTAAACCCTGAAGATAAAAAGGCAAGTGTTTTCTGTTTTATAATAGGAAATAAGTATTATAGTTAGACAACCATTAGCATCCTGAGAAATAATTGGATATTTTCCACAACTGTTATGCAGCAAGAAAGTCATTAAAGCTTCAGTCATAATTGTTGGTGATGAAATAAAATTGCTTTACCTTATAATGTATAAGTATTCAAGAGTAGCAGAGATTTTTTTTAAGTATGATTGAAATGTAATTTCTTTTTTCTTTAATGTCAGTTTCAAAGAGAACTTTGACTTCTTTATGCATCCCCCACCTCCACACTGTCCAAATACTTTGTTTTGTTTGAGATTTAAGAAAAGCCTCTCAGAAATTGTTTTTCACGTAGTCTTTTGCTTTTAATCATTCCACATTTCTCTCTCTGTTAGTTTGAAACTTAAACTGTGTGTATGTTCTTTTTGAGGTTACCTTAGATATTTTAACGGACATACCTAACAAAGTCTAAATTAAGCAATTTCTCTAGCTTCTCCTTCAATGATATTGAGGACCTTAAAAAGTTTTAGCTGTGATTACCAACCCCACTACCTTATATGGTTATACATTACTTTAGTTCTCTATCTAAATCTCTTAAGTAGAAATGATTATTTTGTTCAGTTTTATTTAGATTTAACTATATATTTACCAATGTCTTTGCTATCATCTTCTCTTTTGGACCATTTTCTTTCCTTCTGAAATATATTCAGAATACTAGAATATGATTTAGTGGAGTGTCTGTTGGTTGTAAACTCTAGGTTTTTGATTGTCTTACACGTCTTTATATTTCAGCCTTGTTTCTGTAACATGATTTCAGCACATTAAAGTTAAGTTTCTTTTCATATGTTTATGTTGTTGCTATTAAATTAGTTTAACTTGTAAAATTGCTGCTTTACAGGTGATCTTTTAAAGGGTTTTTCTTTATGATTGGTGTTCTGCAGTTTCACTGTGAATGTGGGTATAATTTTCTTTTAATTTATCCTGTTTTGGTTAGGCTTCCTGGATCTGAAGTTTGATATCTTTTAGCAACTCAGGAAAATACTTAGCCATTACTTCAAATGTTGCTTCTTCATCATTTGTATTTCCTTGTGAAATCTTAGTAAATGTTAGATCATTCTCTCATATTTCGTATCTCTTTCATTCTGGCCTGAAATGTAGACAAGTTATTAAAATTCTATGGCATTACCCAACTGAATTTTAGTTTTCAGTCATTATATTTTCATTTTTAGAAGTTTAGTTTATTTTTCAAATGTTAGTAACATTTTTTAAATAGTCTTAAGAATTTTTCTTGAAACATGTTAAACATAATTGTTTTAAATTCTATTTCTGATCATTCACACTACTACGGGCTGTGCAGCATCCTGTCTGCTATCTTATTTAAGCTGGGTCTCACGTATGGCACCTTGTTTTTTTTTGTCACTGTTTGTTTGATTATAAATTTATATTTCTTGTGGATATCTGTGGGAATTTTTTGAAGCCTCCATTGAAATTGCAGTTTTCTAATAAGGATGTCCCTTTGCTTCCAATAGCTAGTATTAACTAGCTAGATGGCATTAACAGGCCAGTACTTTAAAATCTCTGATTAGGTTATTAGCATAATTCAGTTAAATAGACTGTAGGACTGGATCATGATCACAGTTTCACAAAGGAGATTTTTTTTTCCCTCTTCCTAGTACCAGTTCCCTTTCCCCACATAAAAAAATTTTTTTAATAATATTTTCTTCAACTCAATATATTCAAAATAATATATAATTTGAACAAAAATTTAAAAGTTACTTAAAATTTAAAAAGTTATTTAGAGGATATTTTAGTTTGTATTTTCACATTGAGCCTTTGAAAGCCAGTGTGCATTCTGCCCTCAACAGCTCTGTCAGTTCCGGCTAGCCACATTTCAGGTGTCTACAAGGTACATGTAGCTTACTTCTACCATATTGCAGCTTTAGTCCATCTTCTGGTTCTGCATGAAAAAGTTTTCAGGTGTGCTGTTTCTCTGCCCATTGATGTGTGTGATGGGTTTACTTCTCTTTCATCCTTGCTCTGAGGATAAAACTTTTTGGAGTATTCTGTAAGACTCCTTAACTTATAGGGTCACAGACTTTATAGCCAGCCTTCCTCCCTGCGTGTAGCCTTCAAAGCAGACAGTCTAAGTTACTAGGGTCCTGCAGATAATTTCAGTTTGAAAGATTTATGGCTTCTGTTGATTCTATACTTTCTCCCATTCCACCTTCACCCTCCCACCCCACATCCCAAAACATACTGTTCAATGGATTATTAGAAAGTGAGCACCCAGGTGAAGAAATAGAAATTATCTTCAGAAGATTTCCTCATAACCCCTCCCAATTACTACCTCTTCTCTCCTAACTCTGTCTTTCTAACACTGTTAGTTTTATCCATTTTTGACTTTACACGAATGATACCATGCAGTATGTTTAGTCTTTTGTTGATAGACATTTGAATTATTATTGGGAATAATTCATGTGCACACATTTGCTTAGAATACATATCTAGAAATAAAAGAGCTGAGTCAAAAAGATTATTTGTATGTTCATTTAGTGGATAATGCCCTACAGTTTTCCAAAGTGGTTGCAACAGTTTACATTTCAAGTGGCAGAATATGAGAGTTCCTTTGAATCCAGAGCCTCCTTAACATTTGGCATTTTTAAGTTTTAACTTTAGCCACTTTGGTAGGTGTGTAGTGGTTATCTCAGTGTGATGTTAGCATGCATTTTGTATTACATAAAAAGCTAATTTAGCAATAGCCAAAAATGTCAGTAGTAACACTAGAGAGATGAAGTTTGCAGAAAAACAATTCTTAAATAACTCTTAACCATTTGAAACCTCAACTTCACTCATAAAAATATATAAATACAAATTGAAACTAGACTGAGAAATTTACTAATCAGTTTTGCAAAAATGCAAACTGTCAGCATGGTCTGGTGAGGCCTTGGGCATATAGGCATTTTCATACATTGCTGGTAGAAAAATTTATCTTTTTTTCTTCTTTTATTTTCAGCTTTTCTGTATTCTTACCTTTTAGATATTTCTCTTATACATAACATGGATTTTTTTTTCTAGTCTAGCAATTTTTTACTCTTAATTGGAGGATTTAATCTATAATGTAATTCCTGATAATTTTGGATTTACGTCTTACTCTTAGTGCTTTCTATTTGCCTCACCTGCTTTAAGTTGTTTTTCTTTTTTGCTTTCTTTGAGGTTATCTTTACAATTTTATATTTTACCATCTGTATTAATTACATAGAAATATATTCTTTTTCAGTAGTTTTAGTAGGTTACTTTGGAGATTACAGCATCCTTCCTTAATTTATCAAGGTCTAATATAATAATGATAGTTCCACCTTTTCTTGGACAATGCAAAGACTAATACTTATTTGCTCTTGTTAAAATATTTTAATTCTATATATGTGCTATATGCCTAATAATCATTATTCTTAGTGTAGTCTATGTGATAGATTCATATAGATTTACCAGCATAATCTTCTTTTATTGTTTATTTTCTTCATCTCATTTTCAATCTGGAGTCATTTTTATTTTGCCTAAAGAATACCCTTTAGTGTACTTTCTTTTTTAGTCATTTGCTCATATCGGATTGTCTCAGGTTTTATTCTGTTGGAAATGTCTTTATTTTTCAAAGATATTTATCCTGGTACAGAATTCTATGTTAGCAGTTTTCTTTGAGCACCTGGAAAACATCTTATAGTCTTTAGCTTCCAGTCGCTTCTTTTGAGAAGTCAGCTGTCATTTATTTCTTTGGCAGCGATCTATATGGTGTTTTCTTGACGTCTTAAAATTTTTCTCTTTGACTTTCGACAGCTTTACTCTTATGTGCTCAGATGTGCATGTGTACATATGGTGTGTGTGTGTTATGAATCTGTGGCTTTATGTCTGATTTTTGGAAAATGTCCTGCCATTGTTTTCTCAGGTACTGCTTCTGTTCCATTCTTTTCCACTATTCTGTGGGAATTCGATTACACATATGTATGACCTTCTCATAACTTCCATCTTAAGTCACTATTTTAGAGTGATGTTACTTTAATGATTTATTTATGGTAGCTTTTTTTTTCTTTTGGTCTAGAACTTGCTGTTTTCAGATAAGTGGTGGTACACAGTGAATAACCTGTTTATCACTCCAGATGTGTGGAGGAACACTGAGTAGTCCATAGCCCTCTCATTTTGTCATGAAATAGGACTTTTGTAAGCTTTTTTTTCCAGAATACCCTTTTTATCAGATAGCCTAGTTATTGTTGTTTAAACTCGTAAGCCAGCTTTCAAAACATATTCTTTTTTTTAAATAAATATATTTATTTAAATTAGTTTTAGGTATATAGTACATTGGTTAGACACCTATATTGTTCATTAAATGATTCCCCCAATTGCTGCCTCGCTCCCTAGGCCTCCATATTCTTTGTTTTGATGTCAACACTATTGTCTAAGAAAATTAATCTGCATGTTATGCAGTATGTTCAAGAAGAAAGGAGATACTATAGATAGAAATGGAAAAAATGTATTAATAGATGTATAAAATAGTGAAGAATACATAGATCTCTTTGGACAATGAAATTTTGTCTTTTTTTTTTTTTTTTTTTGGTGGTGCAGGCTTCTTTTTCCTCACACTTCATCTAGTCTTTAAATGCTGACATATTTTCAGATTACCTTCTCAAATGTTTCTGTGTTTATGGAAGGAATGGAATAGGAATAAGAACTTTTTTTGTGAATAGCAGTAAGATTTTAAAAGTTAATACTATAAATAGTTTGTAATTATGTCATTTGGAATTAGTCTTTACAAAATGTATAAATTTTTATTAGTTGTGAAAACAATTAAAGTAACAAATTTTTCTTGTTTATGTAGACTTTTAATATTGACGTGCGGCAGTTACATTGGGCAGAGTACATAGAGAACTACTGCATGGGGACTAAGAAATATGTTTTGAATGAAGAAATGTCTGGCCTCCCTGCAGCTAGAAAACATCTGAACAAGTAAGTTTTACATGGGTTTGATTTTCTATTGTCTTCCTTGTGAAATAGCACACAAATTTTTTTTTGTAATCTGATATATTGAATGAAAGATACCACTAACAATCAATTATATTTATGAAAAGTGCTTACCTTTGGTTTGGAACTGTGGTAGTATTGATTTAGCCTAATTTTGTTGAAACGTGATATCTTCATCAGTTTATGCTGGTCCTTAGAACTGTGTTTAGTTTTAAAAATAACTTATTTTCTATCACATTTACTTACAGAGTAAAGATATTTGGAAAAAATAAAAAATATTTTTTAAACTGGAGGTAATTTATTTATTTAAAATATTTTTTACTCTAGTCAAATACATCTTTGGAAGAGGAAAAGGATATAATACATGAGTCAGCATGGAATTTTTCTTTGTTTATAAAATAGAGTTGTAAAAAACCCCTCAGAAAACAGAAGGGGAATAAATCACTGTTAATTCATCATTCTGAGATGCAGTTACAATTTTAAATTGTAATCTTTTTTATTTGTAGCTTATTTAATACAATTTTTATAACAGTTTTTAAGACTTTTATGTTATTCTTCTCATGCCTCCTAACTCTGAGGCTTTGCAGGGCAATTAATGATAAAGATGAGGAGCTGAGGTTTAGGGAAGTTGTGTTTTCCTAGGTTATATTGCATTAAGTGATAGAACAAACTAGAACAGTGATCTTTTGACATCGAATTCCAAGCTCTCTTGTCTACACCCATTGTTCATATGTTGTAGTCCTGTTTTGCATCACCTATTGAAGTTAATGGAATGTATGTAGCATTGTACATCTAAAACTTTGTATTCCTTTCTAAAATCATCAAAAATATTCAAAATATTTGAAACTTGAGCAAGATAATGTACAAGTTACTCTTTGAGAATGGAAGGGCCCTCCTATCTAGAGTTAGTGCCATGTTTAATTCACACATGAGTTCTTGTCTAGTGGCCTTTGGTCATGTGACTGTCAGCTGTAACTGAGGGAGTAAGTTCACTTGTCTGACAACTTGTAAGCAGCTTAAGATGTCAAAAAAATGTTTATTTTGTCCGTAGTGATTATATATATAATGAACAAACCTTTTAAAATTAGATAGAAAGCTCTAGACGTGTAAGGGACATGTCTTTTATCTACAATATACTTGCTGCCTGGCACAGTGCTGGACACAGAAGGATGCTCAATAACACTTGTTGAATGAATGAATTTGCAGCTTGAACATACTGATATAAAAAGTTTTGTATTATTTATTGTTAAATGAAGTAACACATTGTTGGATGGACTGTTGTCCAGTGTATGCAGTCAAGCTTGCCTTTTGCTAACTTTCTAAATTAAGAACTTCTAGTTTTTTAAATTAATTTTAAATGAATATATATCTGACCTTTAATTATACTAAAAACAGAGTATTAATTATCTTTCTTCCAACAATATTTTATTCCAGAAAAATTTTGTTTAATACATTCTCGATTTACTTTCCAGGTTGAGGAACATACGTTACGGTTTCAATACTGTCCTTGTGATCCTGATCTGGCGTATTTTTATTGCAAGATCACAAATGGCAAGAAACATCTGGTACTTTGTGGTTAGTCTGTGTTACAAGTTTCTGTCATACTTCCGAGCATCCAGCACTATGAGATACTGAAGACAAGAATTTAGCATTAGAACATCTATGCATATGGTGGTCTAAATGCACAAAGTGTAAACTGTGTTTAAGTCATGTCATCTTTTGTCAAGACATTAAACCATTTAGATCAGATTGTGGAGTAAATTATGGTACATTTTATGTAACGTTTTAATGTTTATGCTCATAAAAACCTAGTGAACACACTGTGGTATGCCATCTCAATTCTGCAATAGCCACCAAAACCATGACTTAATATTTTGATCCCTCGGGAAAAAGGGTGGGGTGAGGGTAGGAGTGGGGATATAGGAACACTGACCAGTATAACTGTGCAATTCTGGAACATATTAATTAAAATATGCCTTAACATATAGTGAATTTCTAATTCTAATATTTAATGCAATGGAAAGCATTTATTTGGGCAGGAATACAAGCTAAGTTGGTAGATATTTGATTCTTCAGTGTTTAATTTTTTTCATCAGTTGATGTGGGTTTTAGTTTTGTTAAAGTTATAGCCAAACTATTTTCACATCATTCTGTAAGTTATCGAGTGGTCTCAGACATGAAAGATGTGTTCTCATTTTTCTTTCTCTAATTAGAGGTCTGATGCATATCATTTTTCTACAAGCAATCAGTTGCTTTCATAATCAGAAGGCTATATATTATTCTAAAGATCCTAACAGATCTAAATTGGTTTGAAAATCCATATCAACATATGCTATGTGTTTTTTGAAGAAAAATTAAAATGAATTCAGTAAAACTTGGCATAAAAAATTAGGATACATTTTTTTGTTCACATGACAAATAAAAATCCTTTGAGATATCGTTCTTGATTTTAAGCTAGAGGATTTCTCGAGACTTTGGCAAATGGGGGTGGGGGAAAGGGTTGGGGAGGGATTCACCATACTTGTGCTCTCTTCCCTTTATAAATTTTATTAATAAGACTTTTAAAGACTTATGTTATCTTTCCAGTGAAAACTGAAAGTGCATTATTATGGAAGAATGTATTTGCAGGTAGTTATAACATTAAGAAAATGTTCTCACATGTGTAAACGCATACTAACTTTTGACCTCGAGAGCTGAACTTCTTCAAGAAAAATAAAATAATGCATAAAATAATGTGTATAAAATTAAAAAACTATTTACATACCACATAAAGTAGCAAACTCTTGAATGAGTTTGAAGATATTTATTTTTTCTGCATGTGGTTTTAGCTTTAGAAAGAAATACATTATAGAAACAAGCAATAGCAAGAAAATTAATGTATATTTTAATGATACATTATAATTCCCTTTAAACCTTAATAGTAGTTAATTCTCCTTACTGTTTTAACATATATTTGGTTTAACAGATTGATCAGCATAACATGTTCTAATTTAGCTGCTCAAGTTGTACTATATTTAAATCATCAACAATGTATCTTGAATATGTTTAATGAGATCCGTTCACAATACAAAAGTTACATAGAACTTTACATCTGAATTTTCTCTGTCAATTTAAATGTAATGTATAAGAAATTTATTTTGTTATTGTGAAAAAACTAAATGTAAAAGAAATCACCTTCTTCCATGCAGGTGTGTAATCTTGAAAAGGAAAAATGCTTCCATGTTGAAGCCAGATTTTCTGCAGTAAAACTTTTCAGCATTATTTTAAAAGAAATATGTATATAAATACATATGTATTCTTTGAAATGATACGGAAGTCTTTGGTCTAGGACCATACCTTGTATAAGGTGTGAGAGACCATAACAGTGTCTAAAAATGGAATAAATGGTGATGCCTTTGACTTAAAGTGGCCCACGTAATTAACTATAGATCTCTGTACATTGAGTGCTCCATCTCTCCAAATACATTTCCATAATGTATTGAAAACATGCTCATATTAGTATGATTTTTATACTTCTGCCAAATGTACTGAGAATGAGATGAATTGCCTTTGTATCCTGAAAAAGAATCAGGTACATCTTCAGTAGGCATGTGAAATACATATGGAGTGTATGTCTTTTGTTCTGTGACATTTTTCTTATAATCTAATTTTTAAAAATGCTGACTGGGAGTGTACTGAGGCCACTGCATTAATTTGTGTGTGTGTTTAGAAATCTGTTGTCAAAAGAAAGCTGATGAATAAATTAACATGTCATTCCAGAACTTAAAGTTTTAAAATTAGCATAAAGTACATATAGATTGTTAATCCTCACTAACTAGAGTTCAAGTATAACTTGAATTTAAAGATTTTGGAAATCATTTCTGTTTGTGTCATTTGCTAGACATGGTTTTTAGTTCTGTTTGAGTATATTTTCTACACAAACTCAGTTTTTAACAGGATAGCCTATTAAATAAATTTAACTCATTTGATACAGCTGTATTGTAAAACATTTGTTTTTTTCTCCTTTTCACTCTTGAGTCTTATAATTCTGGCATATACATCTGTCACTTGTGATGTCACTGTAACTTTATTTAAATTTGACCTGGCAACATTAATATGTCCTAAAATTCAACACAGAAAAAAGCATGGCAATATGTTCTTTGACTTAAGGATGGTATAAAATAAACAGTCTCTGAGTCTGTGTAATAAAACTTGGAAGCAGGGAGGAAAAAATCTTATTTCTCCCCTTTTTTGTGTTTTATAGGAACTGGTTCAGGGTCTTTGGCTTTTTGTTTTAAATGTAAATTGATAGTCTTTTATAAGAAGTAAATAGAAGCATTATTGGGTGCCTTTGTTTGTAAACCAAAAGTAATAAATGAATCCCTATATTTCCATTTTAGTATTTTCGTATTTTTACAATAATTGTCCTAACAATTATACTGAGAATTACCAGTGCGATAATCTGGTTAGAATTACAGGAAGCAGTCCTCACTTATACTTCTTACTTTTTTCAGGTGTACTCATTATTTCTCGTATCTTAATTTAATTTAATTCTAAGTTTCTTACACAGCATTTTAGGGGAAGCAGATAGGATGAACACTTTTTGTTAAAGTATTATTATTATGTATTCGCTGAGATGAGGTGGTTTTCCTCTTTTCTAAAAACAGTATGAGGAGACTGTCAGGGTGTCATGAGGTTCCAGCCACAATCCTCCACATTGAATGATATCATATTAACTTACAGGTACACTTGTAGGAGTTTCTATGTTGAGTAAATATAAAGGGGATCATTCATTAGTAATAGAAATTGGCTGTTTAAAAGGAGAGAGCATGGGGCTGGGGTACAGGTGAGTATAAATGGCCAAGCCCTGACTTGAAACTATTAGCACTGACTTGCTCTATTTTGAGAAAAACTCTAACCTTTTGTATGAGAAACTAGAGAAAGGAACTCGATGTAGAAATGAGTTAATTAACAATTTGATGATAAAAGAAATATGAAATATTTTCTTATTGAATTTTTATCTTTAAGCATTTTCTAGCCTTAGAATGGATTTTTATTATGGTTGTACCCTCTTAACATAGATCTCTGCTATCTTTGAGATTCTTAAACAAATTAGGTTTGTCAGTTGAGCATATGTGTACAAAATTATTAAAATAATTCCTTTGATTTTCTTAATTAAAATTTTGAGTAAGTTAAATTCGATGTTTTTCTTTGCAAGTTGATGGCTCTCAGATACATTTATATAGAAAAAACGAAGTGATTAAGTATGAGTTAACTTTACTGTCGGCCAGAAATCAGAGGAATAAAGCTATAAATGTATTATTTTATTTTATATTATTTATTTTATTTTATTTTATTTTTTGCCATAGATCCCAGAAATACCTGTAATTTTACACGAGAAAGAGAGGCAGTGGAGATTTTTCTGAATTCATTAAAATATACAAACATTATAACTCTCTTTGAATATTTATCTCAAGAGTCTCTTAGGTATTTAACTTAGTTTTCTATGTTATAGATTTGTGAGGTTGAATTACATATCCTCCAAAGATGTTTTGGAGGTGTAACTAGAAAGTGTTAGGTTTGAACCATATAAAAATGCTCTATAAAGATAATTTCATATGACTCAGCCTAGTCGGTCTGCTTTTTTGGTTTTATTTTTGAACAAACACATCTGAACCTGAACATAGAGATGAATGTAGTTTTATTTAAAACGGTCATCCCAGGAGATGGTGTGTTTATTTCATCCGTACTTAATTGTTTGACTTTTAATACTCAATTTTTTCTGCTGTATGTTATATCTTTCATAAGTTCTTGCCATTTCTCCCCGCTTGGTTGGTAGTTTCTTGAGAGGAAAACCACCTCACACCTTTTACATTATAGAAATAGCACTAGCAAACATTTGTTGAGCGTTTACTATGTGCCAGGCTCTAAGCATTTTACATGTATGAACCCATTTATGCCTTACAGCAACCTTTGGAGGAGGGCAGTTCTATTACCCATGTTTTATAGGTTGGTAATTAAGGCATAGGGCATTAATAATTTGCCCCATGTCACACTGCAGTGGCAGAGCTAAGATTTGAGCTCAGGTTGTCAGTCTAGTTTCACAGCCTGTATACAACACTTGTCTGACACACTATACACTGCCTTTCACTGTGGGAACCCAGATGTTGCTGGACTATTCAGAGAGATTCTCTGACATGCTGTTGTACGAAAATGTCTTTATTTGGCTCCTTAATTTTTAAAACCCAGCATTCATCCCTTTAACAAATACTGAGTACCCATTAGGTGCTTTGTTTTATGTTGGCAATGATCTGTTTATCACCCATCACACCGAACTTTTCAGTGGTGCAGGTTGATTATGATGCACTGCCTACCTGCTTGGATCTTATGACAACATAGGAAAGTAAACATAATTTTAATATATAAAGAAAAGAAAACCTTGCAAGTAGGGAGGAGTGCTTTACTGCTTAGGGTTTCAGGGAAGAGCTCATACAAATATGACGTCCGAATTGTGGTTTTCAGTCTGACTGGGAGAAATGCAGGGATGGGGAGGCATTTCAGGCACAGAGCATGTGTAAATGCTGGAAAGTGGAGAACACTGAGGAAATTCTTTGATTCTAAAGGGTAAGTTGACTAAGGAAAGATGAGGATGTGACAGTTGGGGACCGACTGAAAGTCTCTGCATGCTCAGGATGCACTGTAGGCTGTGGAATGACTTGTCAAAAACACAAAACACACCCCAGTTCCTAATAAATATGAATAGATTTTGGACTTTAAATGACTTATTTTATTCCTAATATAAGAGAAAAAAAATTCTACAGATACAGTGATCTGTATTCGAAAATATTGTCTAATAAGTCTTGATTGGCTTTCATTTTATATGCCCGATAATTCAGCAAATAAAAGTTGCTACCAAAGCATATCAGGGAAAATAACCTTCCCTGAAATATAAATAAATAATGGTGGGAGGGGGGAAGGATTTGTCAAGCACTATGCTTATTTAATTCTTATTCAAGTTGGATGAGTTTTTGGATGAGCTCACATTCTTTGTAGTATGAGTTTTCAAAGAATCAGGTCATAAATTTATAAAGGCCACACTGAAAATTCTCTCTCCCTGGATGATGCTTATCCCTCCACAATTACAAACCCCCACAAGCACAGGGTTCATTTCCACTAACCCCCAAACCAGGACCACACCCATACCTGGCCTATGATCAAAATTACTAGGGTAACTTTAAACGCACAGGTTCCCAGGACCCACTCGCAGTTTCTGATAAGTTAGGTTTGGGGAGAAGCCTGGGAATCTGAAGTTTTAAAATTCTCTCACAAATGATTCTAATGACTCCAGGTTTCCTTTCCCTCCTCTAAGCCAGTGGTATGAGCAGGATCATCCAAGAAGCTCCAGACACACTGGGTGCTTGGACCCCACCCAGTGACCTTTTTGTTGTAGCAGAGATCTGGGATGGGCACCAAGCACATGTATTTATAACAAGCTTTGTGTGCTATTTGACATATTCAGGGCAATTCAAGAACTGCCCAACCCTTTTCAAGAAGTTTCTTGCCACTCTTGGAAGAAAAGATTTCAGATATTCTTTTTTTTTTTTTTCCAAATAAGCCAAAACCAGATGACAGAAATGTGCAAAATTGCAATTCTTTAGCAATTTTCAGTAAATTGCACTGCAATTTCAGTACAAGCATTCTGACTGTTTTTGTAAATGAGTACGCCATATCTGCATCTCTAACATACTATTCCACAGTAACTGCAGAGCACAAGTACCTGGTCACTCCTAAAATTTTAAAGATACTATGACAAAAACTCTTCCCTAGGGACAGAGAAACAGAATTGTACAGTGGGAAGAGCATTAGTTTTGCTATAAGACTAGGTGTGAATCAACTACCACTTAGTGTGATCATGAATGAGTCAACTTCTCAATCTCAGTTTCCACATCTGTAAAATACTTCCCCAATAAGGTGAGTGTAAGGGTTAAATGATACAACGAATATCAAATGTGTGGCACATCATGAATGTTCAGTAACTATTCTCTCAAAATCACCAGAAAGTCTCAAATTATGGAATGATTTATATTAGAATTACATTAATGTGACCTAATTTATTTTCTCCTATTTATACTATGATTTTCCCATTTCTAATATTTCTATCACGGTTTCATTTTTTATCATTAAGGAATACAAATTCTGAACAAAAGCATTTTAAAAATCAGTTTTTTCTCTTTGCAATGTTGGTATCACTTTATTCGAAAGCCCCCCCTCCGCTGTGCTCTTCTGTAATCAACTGTGCTCTTGCCCACTAGAATAGAATGAGGAATCTTCAAAACTTCCCCACCCAAGAACAAAATTTCCACATACTTATTTCACCCATGAGCAGAAGAATTCTTCGAAGATGGCCATTTCCCAAATCATCCATCTTCAGATTCTTTTGTTAGCAATACCTTGAGAAAACTCATTCTCTGCTCCAATGATCTGTAGTCAGTTGTCAAGCAAACAATAGTTTGTCTCTCTGGGATTGAGAGATTTATAGTATGTGACCTGGGCCCGCTTGTTGTTCCAAGAACATTTGAGAGTTTCCCTCTTGCTTGTATTTAAAAGAGAAATCTGAAACGAAACTGTCTGTTTTTCTAATTACTTATATAACTTGGCTCCTAGAGCATTTCACGTTTCGTTAGCCCTGTAGTTCTCAACCCTGAAAAATTAAAGGCATAAGTACGATCAGTGGCCTATAATTAGAAAGAGCTTTAAACTGTATGGAAACAAAATCCCACTTAACAGAAATGGAAGAGAAGCCATTTCACTCTCACACAATACATTTAAAACTTTCCTATTGAACGAGGCTCTCAATCAAAAATCTTCGGAAGAGTTTCACTTAGCAACTAGAAATTGCAGAGCACTACTTCTGTTTGGAAATTGTTAAATCACAGGTACTTAGCTCTAGCTGTGGGTCTTTGCTGCTCCAGGCATTCCATACAGCTTTCTCACCCTTTGTCGTTTTCAAAGGAGAATGTACAATGTTTCCACATTAGTTGCCAGTTTTCCTTTTTAGGCTTATATTATTATTTTTTTCCATTGCAGTTTAAGCCAGTACATTTACAAAATAAATCTAGTTACCGTTTTTCCTTGGCTAGAACTTTCTAGTTATTTTATTTCAGTTGAGTTTCTAATTCTGACTCTTAATCCTCACTTTGGAGATCCTCCCTTTGCCTCTGTAAACCCACTCTCCTCAGTTCTCCACACTGCTCTTTGCCACAGCCATCTGACCTTTGTGGATGACACATTTGATTCCCTTGCCTTCCAGCTTCCAGAGAGGTTCAGCCAATGAGAGGCACTGGCAGGAGCAAAAGACAGGAGGAAAAAGGACAGGAGCATTTATTTTTCAATCTCTCCTGGACTCTCTTGGACCCTGGCAGTGGTTGTGTCCCTCTACCACATGCCACTGCTTCTGGGGTGGCCTCCATCTCACAGTTCCACATTTGTCAGAGTCCCAGTAAATGTTTCCTCCCCTTGCCTGCAGCTCTCCATTGTCGCTAGTGTCTGTGCTTCTCTGTCCCTTGTTGGCTGCCTTATCCCTGCTCATGCTTTTGTAGTCCCTTCCTGAAACTTAACTTTTTTCAATGTGCCATCTGTTTCCTGTCTTGACAAGGATACAGCTCCTTGTCTACAGCTTGGCAGTGCTGGTACCATCCACTGCTAAGAGTTCCAGCCTCCATATGTGGTGGTGTAAAGCCTACTGACTGGTCCTGAAAAAATGCGCACTGCCTTTCTCTCTTTTTCAAGTTGACTGCTACTTCCATTAGTACCTGATGTGGGCACACCAATATCACATGGGGATTATCTCTGCTTTTTCACATGTATCACTATAGAACAGATCACTAAATTCACAGATTTGGGTAGCTCGACATCCGGAAGGCAAATTCTTTGCCTGATAAAACACTTTCCATGCTTTCTACCCAGTCTGCCTCTCTCTCTCTCCCTCTCTCTCTCTCTCTCTCCCCCTCACACACACACACACACACACACACACACACACACACACACACACACACACAGGGTTCTACTATATATCAGATGGAATAAAGTTATAGTACTTAAAGTGCGTCAATTCTCTAAGACTAAATGAGCTCTGGAAGAGAATGTTCAAGACTGTCTGAAAGGGAAATTCTCTGTTATACCTGTACCTCTTTTTCTCATTCCCCCCAAATTTTCTTCCTGTGTCCCATCAATAAAGACCCATCATCCACCCAGGTGAGCTAGAAACAGGAATTATTCCTTATACTAGATATAAGTCACCTGTTCTTTTCTATTCTATTCCCTTAACAATGGGGATATGCTAACTTAATTCCATCTCCAGAGACCAAAACTCCTCTTATCTGAATTATGACTTTTTTTTTTTTTTTTAGCAGCTTGTTTATTTCCCATTTAGTGCAAGGCACATGGTTATGGAGTGTTAGGAAGGTTCACGCGTGGCTACAATAGTAAAGAGCAAGGCTCTCTCAAGTTCCATTTTGGTGTTTTGCTATTTTGATATTGAAGAACCCAACCGCTTCTGCTTGCTGCAGCCTGCCTAGTGTACTCGGTGGAGGGGGAGAGGGATGGGGAAAGGAGCTCAAAAGAGCCTTGCTCCTCTGGAAGTCTGGTGGCTGGTGTGGCCACCCAGGATGGGGTCCTGGCCTTGGCTTTGCTGAGCTGGCTACCGGACTGCTTTCTTGTGGCTTCCTGAGCCAGGTCACAGGTGGTCGTGCTACTGGAGGCCTGGGGAGATTGCAAGTGCTCTGGGGACTCCAACATTGTGGCCGTCAACGGGAGAGTGGACTTCCCGAAAAAGAAGCTCGCTTGCCAGCCTTGGGGAGAGGGGGTGGTGGGGAATGGCTTGCCCAGAGTACTTGTCGCTTCCACAGCAGCTGTTATTGGAAGTGGAGCCCAGGTGGCCCCAAGCCAGCAGGTGCCAGTAGTAGCGAGCCAGCCGCTGGAGGGGACGGCTCCTACGCTCTTGCTTGTGTGGGCTGATGGAAACCGCAGCGGCAACCCCTGGGCAATCCCCTGGCAGGCCTCTGCGCGTAATCACCAGTGGCGGAGGCTGCTCCACAGCTGAGACGCACGGCTGACAACATCTCATTTATTTCAATACTTCTAGTCTGCTTATTCTCCATAGCACGCTCTTTTCAGCAACCAGAGTGGTCTTTCTAAATCACAAATCTGATTGTCTTAGCCCCCATACTTAAAACGCTTTAATGACCCACTCGCACACTGCCTCCAGGATCAAGCCCATACCTCAAAACATAATTTATAAGGCTCATTATGGTCTAGACAACAGCTTTGTGTTCTTCACTTTCTCTCTACTAATTATGCTCCAACCACTTGCTGTTCTACCACCAAAGTCCTTATGTCTCTTGTCTTCATCATGGTGTCTTTCTCCCTTTAAAATTCTGTCTTCTCTTTCCTCTCTTGCACATTTCAGCTTAGGTGTAAGTCTATTAGGAATGCTTTCCACTGCAAAAAAAAAAAAAAAAAACTTAGGGTGCAACTAATTTTTTTTTATATAAGAAGTCTGGAAAAACAAACCAAAAATGATAGATAGATAGATAGATAGATAGATAGATAGATAGATAGATAGATGATAGATAGATGGATGGATAGACACATTCGTACATAGATAGATACACAGATAAATAAACAAATATAAATAAAAATGAAAAAGAAACTCTAGATGTCCTCTGGAAGAAACCAAGAAGTCTGGAAAAACAAACCAAAAATAATGAATAAATGAATAAATAAATACAAACAGAAAAAAAATAAATCTGTAGCTGTTTTCTGGCAGTGACCCATCCACAAGTATAAGTCAACCTCTGATGATCTCAAATCTATATCCACAACTCAGACACCTCTCCTGAGTGTCAGATCCATATTTCCAGAGTCTACCTTTTAGCCCTGAAGGATTTGCATAAACACCCTCTTATGCTCCTTCTAGTTAGAAATTGTGGAGCCAACTGGACTCCTCTTTTGAAATACCAGGAAGTAGTGAGGACCTTCATGGAGTTTCACTGGGTGAAGCTGGGGCAAGGGTCACCTGGAAGACTCCAGTAGGTAAAAGTCCATTTGACCCTCTCTCCGTGTGTCCACCCACAAATGTTCCCTGTGCCAGCTTCTTGCTCAGGTGCTGAGAAGGTAACTTTGGCTCTAACACCTTCTCTGTCCTCCAAGAACTCAGAGTCAGTGAAATGACAACATGGAGAGCACAGTAGCCCTCAGTATGACTCAAGCAGATGACTGGTTGGTCCCACAGCAAGAGGGCCTCAGCACATCCAGTCATTCCTACTGTTTCCGGACCCAGAAGCCAGTGTCAGGCAAGTGGGAGGCATTGACACATCAGCTTACAGGGGAAAATACCAGCCTGAGGCCACGAGCAGGGCTGCGCTGGTAACAACTGCCCAAGGAAGAGTCTAGGCCTGGGCCTGGGATGCATGAGGTGACACAGGAGAGTGAGGCTGTGGGCTCTATGGGAGTCTTGCTGGTCTGAAGCCCTGAGATGTCTGGGCACATGGATACAGTGGACTGGGAAAAATGCAGTGAATCCAGAAATGAGGAGCAAGTAATAGCAGCTGGCCAGACGTAGGAGTGGAGTGGGGAAGGGTGAGGAGTAACAGCAGTGTCTGTGACAGAAGGGGCACAGATTCAGACAGTGGAGAGAGAAGGTCGATTTCCTCCTGGGGTAGGAGGGTATTGTTTCTAAATATTCTTTCTCAGATGAGCTTACTTGCTGGTTTCTTATAGTACCTTGTACTCCTGTTGCCTGCCCTCCACCCCAAGGTTGATCTAGCAGGAGGCTGAATTAAGAAGTGGACTGGGAAATTCTCTATTGGAATTTTCAAAGAGAGAAAGTCACAGTGACTGGGAGAGAGGAAGATCAGCCCTGAAAAGGGCACCTGCTCTGGAGGCTCTTACTTGGCCAGTCTGACTCTCTGCTAGGGGTCTGGCCAACAGAGGGGAGGCCGACAGAGCCCTCCCAATGAGGGCGGTTGCCCCAGAGCTGCCAGGGGGCTGCATGGTTTTTAGTCCTCTGCTATTTGGGGAGCCAGCTTCAAACTCTTCTCCAATAATTTTTAACCTGGCAATATTTTCTCTGCTTGCTTCAGAGAAACAGTCTCAGATCTGAAACATAACTGCTTATGCCACCTTCTCACACAGGCCGATCACTCATACTGTGAGGAAAGATGGTCTTTGTTTGGAATATGGTGTCTACAGCCAATATCCCTATAGGCGTTGCCTCACCAGGGCCCAAGGAGATGAATCAGAAGAAAGCCTGTAGGCCTTTTGGAAGCCTCAGCAGTAATATTATTTCTGGGCAATGGCAGGCCTTCTGTCAAAGCCCTGGCACTTGCTGAAAATTGGCAAGAAAAAGGCAGCTTAAGGTTTCTGAAGATACTTACTTGTCTTTTGAAGAAAAGTGAAAGGAAAAAGGATTACAATGAATGCTTAGGTTCTTGTTTATGTGCTGGAGCAGATTTTCGTGTAATTAGGCTGCAGGGAAAAGTAAAACAAAAGCAAAACACAACTTTTCTGAGCATCCCTGGTGAGCTGCTTTGCCTACTCTTTGTTGTGGTTATTTTGTGCATTCTTCATTCTCTACAAGTTCCTACATCAGCCCAGATTCCTTCCTGAAAATAAGAGAGCGCCTCAGGCTGGAAACCCTCTACTCACAGACTCCCTTCTCAGTGCTGTCTCCTTCCCTGAGTCCCAGGAGCTGCATCTCTCCACCTGTTCCAGGCCAGACCCCACCCTCCATCCCCATTCTTAGGTGCCCTTCTCCCTTTGACTGTTCCAGGACACCTATTTCGTCATTGATTCTTTCTAGCCTTGTGCTCTGCCTCCTTCCTTCCCTTTTCCCCTAGCCATCCCCTCAAATGAATCCCCTATTCAGAGATGGGCACTCTCTTCACTTGTTCCTTCTCACACTAATGCCTTCTTGTTTCTCTCCTGTCACCTTTATTCTTGAAAGAGTAGTTTTGTCTTCTGCCTCAATGCCCTCCCTTGCTGTCCACACTTCAGCACATTACACTCTGGCTAGTCGCAGCCAAAGGATTTTTTGTCAGCAAGTTCTTATCTCATTTAATCTCTCTGAACCAGTTTGCTCTGTTGACTCCTCCATTCTCTTTGACTCTCTCCCCTCCTTGACTTTCCCTAACATAATTACATCCTGGGTTTTTCTAATTTCCTTTATTGACTTTGCTTTTTAAATTTTTTTTTGCCTTCTCTTTACATAAGCTCTGTTTCAGCATTCTTCTCTCATTCAGATTCTCTCTGGCAGCAACCTATCCACAAAAATGAGTTCCCTTCTCATAATACCATATCTATATCCTCAGCTCAGACACCTCTCCTGAGCCTCAGACTCACATTTCCAGAGTCGACCTGTCAACCCTCAAAAAGATAAACATAGTTTCAAAAAGGAACTCATCTTCTCAACTTCCAATTCTCCCTCCCTGAGGCCTAGAGATTTGAGGGGCATCCTTTGCACCCAGCCCTTCCATGTATGGTGGCCCAAGTTTGTGACCTGCACATGGGAACTGGGACAAAGAGCTAGGAGTGGGGCTCAAGTTCAGCCAAGCAAAGAAGAACTTTCTCTACTTGGCACAGAAAACTTTATGGTCTTGTGGCAGCCCTGTTGGAGTAGCCATGGTTTTTTTCAGAAAGGGCGCTGTCAATTTTGGGTGGAAGCTTTCTCATTCAGCTGTGAGGACAGAGGACATTGATAAGGGGCAACCAGGGAAAGCTGTAAGATGGGGGTCAAGGTTGGTTAAAATGATGGATTGGTTCATGATTATATATGTCAAACACTCCTAGGGAACTTCAAGAACTATCTGAGGGACACTGCAGGGAATTAAAAGTTCTGTGTGAGTTATTTCAATTAATGCTCCCTCCTCCCATTGGTATTCACAAGCTGTGGAGGACTGAAGACATTGGGTTTATATTTTCAGTGTCCCCATGATTGAACCCCAAGATCTGAGGGTTGGGATGACTGTTATCTCTTTTTTGCTCCTCAGGGCTAAGCACTGTGCCTGGACATAGCGGATGATAAATGGATGGATGGATGAACAGACTATTTATTCTGTTGATTCCCTGCCCATAGACTGGGGGAGTTGTGGAGGCCACAGTAGACATGCACAGGCCAGCCCCAATAGTAGTTAATTTCTCTTGTTTCTTCATGCAGGATAATAGCACTCTGTCAGCAAGAGACCTGGCCCTCACCCAAGAAGACACAAAGAAAAACCTCAGTGGTAGATTTGACTCATGCAATGGCTCTGGTGGCTGTGAGCTTTGGGCCTTTATGGTACTCTGGGGAGAGAGGACTAACTCTATGAGGTGCCGCCTCTCCAGGCACAGGCTCCTCTTCCCCCATGAAAAGGCCACTAAATCAATATGGTCTTGTGCAGCCAAGGTGCTGGCCCAAAGCATGGAACTGGCAGAGGCAGCTTTGGCAGCCCTAGAAGATAACACTGTGCTCAGGCCCTATTCCCCTCCTGCTTTCCTTCCACGGCTCTCCTGGGCCTCATTCAGAACTGAGTGAGGGCCAGGAGAGCAGTGGGCTTGGAGCTCTCATCTCGCAAGGAACCCACTCCTGCCATGGTCGCCGAAAGAAGGAGTCTGTCTTCATTGCCTAGGGGTTACCTGGCCTTGGGTCTCTTTCTTCCCTTTCCAGAAACCACCGTTCTTTCTTGGCTGAGAGAAACAGGCTGGTGTAGGGGAAAGAACAAAGGCTTTTAGAACCAGAGAGATCTAGGTTGAAGGCCTGGCTCTACCACTTGGGCACCTTGGGCAACTCATTGAGGCTCAGTGTTCTCATCTGGAAAAGGATTCGCTGTGATGATGAAAAGTGACCATGTAGGTAAAATACCCAGAATGATGCCTGACTCAAAGTAGCTTGCTTAATAAATGTTAGCTCTTATAGTCATTAATAGGCAAGTCCTCATTCTCCTTCTGGGATGAAGAACCTCTTATTGAGCTCAGAGCAAAGATTCTGTCAATCTTTTGGTGTCACCTTTACTTAACTCAAACATACAAGAGCCTGCATGTATCCACATTTAGTCTGGAGTTTCAAGGGGACGATCATTCTGGGGCAGGGGAAAGGATGACAGAGAATCTGAGTAAGAGCCCCAGGGGAAGGATGATCTGGGCACTGTGTGAGTACATCTGCTACAGTTTCTCCTTCCAGGGCACCGCAGGGAGCCTGCTGGGTTTTAGCAACAGTGGGAGCCATTTTCCTCCAGATAGGGAAGAATTCAGTGGCTCTGAGTCACCTGCAAGAGGGCTCAAGGCCCATAATCTAGCCATGAGGCCCCTTTGAATTTGGCCCTACTTTTTCTTTCTTCCACTTAGGTCTCATATCCAGGCTTTCCCTTCACCACCCAGACTATCAGTTCTCACTGGGGCTGCTACTGTCATCTCAGGCAGGACAATCCTTCATTATACAAGGCAACTGTCTAGCACATTTCTGGATATTCGCCTTTACCCGCCCCCACTCACTAAAAGCCTGGGGCACTGCACCCCCTTACCATTCACGTGCAAATGGCCTACCCCTTTTCCAAATGCACCAGGTGCTCTTTGCACTTGCTTGTTCCTCTGCCTGGAATGCTCCTCCCCATCCCCACTTCTCTGACAAGTAAATCCTCCCCATCTCTAATGTCACTTCTCCGGAAGCTTCTCCTGAGTTCCCTCAGGCGTAGTCACAACTGCCACCTCTCCCTCTGACCCGCAGGGATCTCCACTATTGGATGTAGTATTTGGGGGCCGATTTCCTTCCCTACTCTGCAGCTCCTGTGGGGCTGAACCATGTCTCAGAAGCTTTTTGTCTTCGTCACAGTGCCCAGCATCAAGCCAGAGGTGCAAAAGGGGCTTCACCCAGGGGGTCCTCAGGAAATCGACGCATCTTCCTCCACAGGGCGGGGTTGCGGCTTGCGGGGGACTCGGCGAGGACCGCGGCTTGGCTTCCACTGCCACCTGGCGGCGACACAGTGCTGGGTTTTGATGCAGTAGGAAAGCGCCCCCCTCACGCCCCGGCTCTCGGCCAGCCGGCTTGAGCCCTGGGCTCCCGGGCGGGGTTACGACCCCTCTCCTGGCGCAGCCATAGTGATTATAACCTATCACGGTTTATGCAGCTCTCCACAGGTTAAAGAGCTTTTGTTTCACACACACTATTTCACTCAAACTTCACGGCATGCAACCTATGAAGTCAGCAGAGCAGCAATTATTATTACTTTACAGACGGTAAAGGGAAATGAATAATATCAGTAACGGTATCAGCTACTACTACAAAAAGAACATCTCTGCTTTCACCTCCAGTCTCTCCTTACTTTAATTATCGAGTGCTTAACATGTTCCAGGCAGAGGCCTAAGGGATTTACAAATGTCACATAACACTCTTAAATGAGATTTTTCCTGTCTCAGTGTTTGGGCCAGCACGGGAAGCCATGGGTCTTATACATTTTAAAGCAACTCTGTCCAATAAAAATGTAATGTGAGCCACATATGCAATTTAAATTTTCTGGTGGTCACATTAAAAAAAAAAAAAAAAGGAAAAAAGAGGTAAAGTCAATTTTAAGGAAGTATTTAATTCACCCAATGTAGCAAAAGTATTGTTTCAAAGCATAATGAATATTAAAAAATAAAATTTATTTTACATTCTTTTATTCGTACTAAGTTGATGAAAGCTGGTGTGTTGGTTACGCTTCTAGAACATCTCAGTTTAGGCCAGCTGTACTTCATGTGCTTAATAGCCATATGTGGCTAGTGGTTGCCATGTTGCATGGTAAGGTTCTAAAGAAAGAAATTTGGGCATTTGGACGGTCTTGCTAACTGGAAGTCTCCAACCAGTTTGTGAGTCTTAGCTCACCATCAAAGTCGAGACCATTTGTAAGAAGAGGTAATGTTTGGAGGAGGAAAACTGAGGAGCGGGAATTTCTTGCAAAAGAGTTGTTTATAGAGTTCTGTGTGATTCTTTCTCTACCTAAGAAGGAGAGGAGCGTAGTCCCCTTCCTCCAGTTCAAACAATGTAAGGATCTGTACAGTACAGAAGCTGACACCTGATTAGTGTCTGGAAAAGCCAAAGCGTGAGTCTGGCCGGAGGTGACCCTGACGTCAGAGCAAGGAGAGAGAGCTGCAGAGTGGATTAAGCAGCTTGTGCTTATGGCAGGACAAAGGGCATGTTCTCCACGGGACATTAGCTACCTTAAAGACGCCAACCCAGACGACCTTGTGCCAGTATAGAGAGGGCGCATGGAATGTACCAAAGGATCAGGGATTGAGGAGCCCATTGTGAGCAGTCTGCCAGAGTTTGCATCGCTCACAGAAGGAGATGGTGTAACGGGAGAGCCACACTGAAAAGGGTATTTTGAGAAACCCACAAAAGTACTCCATGAGAGGAAGAGCCAGGACTTTGGTACCTGTCACTCAGAGGTCCTAAAGCTGTATTAAAATATCATCTATGGAGGGCCTCTTCTCAAATCTCCAGCTCCTTCTTGCATGTGACCTGGGAGAAAGCCCCAAATGGTAGCTTGAATGAGCAGAAGGCAGTGAAGCAAGGAAGAGGAAAGAAACTGACCACGACCTTTTTTTTTTTTTCCCTCTGGGGCTTCTCTAGTAGTAGCAGATGTTATGTGGGGGACTGGCATAGGCAGGAACTGAAATTTCTAGGGAAAGACACAGGATTATGTAGCTGGGCCCTGCCTGCTTTTGACAAGGCTTTCATTTCCTCAGTAACAGTCATTCATCTCATGAACTTGTACTGAGAACTCGACAATGGTGGTTGATATTATCACTAAACCAGCCTTTATTATTTGGATTGAAATATATTATAGTAAAAAATTGTTGGTAACACTATGAGGTTAATGTTAGAAGTGCTATGATACAGTAGGTTAATCAGAGATCTCTGTTGTAAGTCAAAAAAATCCAGCTCAAACTAGCAAAAGGAAAAAAAAAATCATGGAAGGGATCATATAAGTGAGAAATTTAGAGGTGATTAACCCCAGGAAGAGTTTAATCCAGTAACTCAGACAATATTATTCAGTCTTTCTTCATCTTTTAGATTTCTCTTTTTTCTGTTTCTCTTTGTGTGAGGACCACAAACTCTTATTTTAAATGGCTGCTTCTGCTGAGCTAGGGAAGATGGCTGTCCATTGCTCCAAAATTGCATCTTTCTAGCACTATAATCCAAAGGCAAAATAGCATCTTTTCTTTAGTTTCAGCAGGAATGTTCTTCGGACTCTGGTCTGACTGACTCAGGTGCCCATCCTTTGGAGTTGGGGGTTAGGGGAAGATAAGGTGTGGTGATTGACCGCATGCAAAACTCAAGGATGGCGGGCAAAGGGCCTTGGAGAATATGAATATGCCATTGCCAGAAGTGACATGGAGAAGCAGGCTGAGAACTTAAACTATATTTACCACTGTCTATTCCAGGGCATAAATGAGCAGTGCAATGGGAACACAGAACAGGGCGTGACCAATATTGCTTCCTTAAGGAATTCCTACCAATCTCTGTTAAATACTTCACTTAAATCCAAGTGAATATCATGTATATTTAATTTTCCTAATAATCTGAAGCTGGATATCTATTTGCCCCTCCAGATCTGTTCTCTACCCTTCTCCATGTGCTCTGTGTCCCAGGAGGCTGACTGATCTGGACTACATCAATGGCCCCTTTGTCTTCTAGATGGATTTCCAGTTGAAGTTTACCAATGGAGACAAGAAATGTTAGAAAAAGAGAAGTTGGAATACTTATTTTCCAAGCTCCCTTAGTATGAGATTACTTCACACTGTCCAGGTCCTTCCACCACAGGTGGTGTGGCTTACGTACAGTTGCTCCATCTCCAGGTTTGCACTTTCACCCCTCACCCCTTCAGGCTCAGGGGTGGTTACGTTTCCACCCCTCCAGCCCAGCACTCTGTGCAGTTCCTTGTGGTTTTCCTACGTCCTGCTCATCTTTGTGCATAGCTCCTTTATAAAACTGTCTTCTAACTACATTATAGTTTGAGTACACTACCTGTTACCTGCCAAGACCCTGACTGATAAAAAGACTGTCTGCAGAGCAAAGGAAAGTTGGTTGGTTGCAATTGTCATTGAACCACTTTGAGTCTTTACAATATCTGCTTGCTTTTCTAGGTGTTCACAGACCATTCTCTTTACCTATTCCTTCCAGATTATTGTAGAGAGTTCATGTCAAGGTTGGCAGATCATAGTTTTTGGAACACCATTTTAAAAAATCACTTCAAGTTTTAGTCTCAATTCTTTAATATCCCCTGCCCTCCCATGCTCTAAAGTGCTCTGGAGGTTTGATCATTTCATCCTTTTAGTATTTCAGTCAGAATAACTCAGGTTGTGCTTTGGTAAGAAACAAGCTCCAATACTCAATGACTTAAAAAAAAAAAAACAGGTTTGCTTGTTGTTTCTGCAATGTGTCCATGATGGGTTGGCAGAGGGTTCTGCTCATGGTGAACACTCAGGGACACAGAATGATGGAGCATGACAACTCAGATAGTGCTGCTAATTGTGTCAAAGAGGAAGAGAGATCTGGAAGGTCTTGCATGGACATTTAAATATTTAATCTAAAAGTGACATCAAACTTGTCATAAGACCCTATCTCTTCATAAGGGGGCCAAGAAGGTAGTCCTACTGAGTATCTGGAAAGGCTTGTTTCTTTGGGGGAAATGTAGTTATTTCAGGTATATGTCTTATCTTTCCAATTGAGGTAAAGATCTTTGGACAGAGTTATTTTTGCATTGCTTCTTTCTAGCAATATGTCTGAGCCCAAATCATGCTCGTTAATTACCCACTTGAGGTATGGCTTGTCTAACCATGATTTTAAGAGCGAATGACATTTGAAAGCAGGAAGTTGTGCTGTTGTGATGTGTAGCATGCAGTTGCTAAGGTTTTTGGGTGCGTGTGTTTATGTGTGTGGGTGGGTATGTTTTGATGTCAATGGTAAATACTAGTTATTTCAACAACACAATTTTATATGAAAGGTAAAAAGCATAATACAAAAGGAAAAATGTGTTCTAGGAATGCTGGTTATACTATTAGGTTTATTTAGAAATAAATATGCAATTTGGTTAGGAACCAACACAAAGCCTGGCACGTATTCAACTAAATATTTGCTGAACAAATGAATGAACATCATCATCTCTGCTTACTCAGCCTCATGTATCAGCTTTTCTCATGTTGCCGGGCAACAGGGAACATATGTGCACTTTATGCATTGTATAACGTGGAGGTGCTAAGCTAAGGCAACATAATGCCGATAAAGTAGAACAATGAAGGTGCTTACTGAAGCACAGAAACAGTAGTATCTGGGCTGGAGGGGGCTTTTATTGTAAAGAGGGCAAAGGAATGGGTGAGGGAACCACGTAGGCCATACCTACCATTTGCTGGCCACTCAAATCTCCCTGGCTTTACCAGCCTGAGAGTGTAAAATACGGTTAAATTAACATTGAGTCTCACATCTTGATTGCTGTGAGTCCCATCTGCTCACAGAGGAGTTCCAGATGGTCTCAAAGTCACCCCCAGGTATTTCTGCATACCTGCACTCAAGCCCAGTCCATTCATGATTTTCCAATCCCAGATGCCTGCAAGTCATCTTGTGCATGTTAATGGTGTCCTTGGTTTAATGCACAGTCTGTCAGGTACAGCTGTCCGTCCCCTGTTGGGGGTGCCCTAAGCCCTCTGTGGGGGGTCAAGTGTGTATGAACGTCCTCCACCCCAACTCTGAGTCATGTTGGGTCATCTGGCTCCTGAAGCAGCATGCAGGTCTTTAAGAACAGAGTGTCCTTAACTACCTATCCTATCCTCGCCCCCTCCCCACTTGCACCCCTCTTCCCAGACAAGGTGACTCTAATCCCTTTTCCCTATCCCCTCCACATCCTACCCTCCATCCCCCACTGCTAGTTGGAGATGACTCAAAACTGGTCCCCCAACTGACCAGGGGTCTGTCAGCATTTCCTTCTCTCACTTTGGTCCTCATCATCCCCTTTGCTCCCCAGGGGCCTCTGTACCCAATCTGCACTCTCTTATCCTCTCAAGAATGTCGACTTCAGCAGAGGTGTAGTAGGGTAGAGTGTTAACGAATTTTACTTGCTAAGTACCAGCTATGTACTCTGCCAAGAAATCCTGTTCACTTTCAATATTTGTTTAACTCTGTATATCAAGGGGTCATTCCGCCAAGAGGTCACTAACTTGGCCTGAGGTCAAATAGGTAGCAGGCAGTGGATCCAGGGCGTCAGTCCTTGACCGCCTTTGTGCTTTCCTGTAACAGCACATTGTGCCCTGATAAAATAAAAATCAAATGCAGAGATTAGCTATTTCAAGTCAAAACTCTTTAGTTCCCCTTCTCACTCCAAATTTATCCTTTCTACTTGATTCCTTATCTCAGTAAATTGCAGCCCCTCCCCCACTAGCTAGCTTGAAATGGAAGGCAGCACATCATTGTCCACCCTGCTCCACAAGTCCTCTTGGTGCTACTTACAAAAAGTATCTCGGGTCCATCTAGCTACCACATTGCCACTGCCCTCGCCCTGATCCATACCACTGGATCCCTCTCCTGGGCTACCATCAATGACCTCCCAACTGGCCTCCTCACTCCCAGGCTCAGCCCACTTAATTCCACTTAATCATTCATAAACAAATTCCCATTACTGGGTCTCCTATGCCAGCGGTCCCCAACATTTTTGGCAACAGGGACCTGTGCTCCTATGAGAATCCAATGCCTGATGATCTGAGGTGGAGCTGAGGTGGTGATGCTAGTGCTGGGGAGCGGCTGCAAATACAGATGAAGCTTTGTTTACTCACTTTCTGCTGTGCAGCCTGATTCCTAAAAGTCCACAGACTGCTACTGGTCTGCGGCCCAGGGATTGATGACCCCAGTCCTATACCATGATGGCCTCCCTTGTGTTTGCTGATCACATTTCAAAATACTCTTAAGTGTGTTTCTCGCCACCCCACTCTGTGCTCACTGATCTTGACTGGATCCTGAGGGCCTCTTGCCTGCCTGGTCTGAACAGCTAGATGGAAGTCCCCCGGTGTGGACCTGGGGACAAAAGCCTGCAGATATCTACCTGTAAGCAAAGAAGAAAATGTTGCTGGTCTAAGCACAAGACTGAATATTCTGGTGTGAACTTGCAAAGTGAGCATTTTTTCCTTCCTTTCCAAGAGATTAATTTAAGAGGTTTTTGCTGTTTGACTCAGCAGTGTCAGACACATCACAGGTGCTTGATATAAACCTGTTCAATGAATGAATGAACAAATTATATAAATGTGCATGTGGGTTTGTATTTACAAACATCCATGCAACATAGAGGTGTATATGCATATGTATATGTGCATATATTTATATGCACAAGGTTGAGGCTTTAGTTGGTCAGTGTCCACGTTTGTTTTTCAAATGTAACATTAGTCAATAGAATTTTACTGAATACAGAAAGGACTTAAAAGGTGTTAAAGCCATAAAACCTGTGTGCTATGATAAAAAATCCTTCCTTCTTTTCTCCTGGCTAAGAGATGCTTCAAAACACTGCAGGGGGTGAGCCTGTGCCTCCAATCCATTGTGTCAAAATTTTGGGGGCAGTGTGTGAAATCTAAAAGTATCATTGCTTTGATTTAATTTTTTTGTAAAAATATTTGGTTTAAAATTTCACACTACCTTAAAATAAGAGGGCATGAAGTTTTTGTGTTTAGCAAAAAAAGGACAGAGGTTAAAAATGGTAGAAAAATACTGTTCTAAAGCGAGAAAACCAGCAAGTGCCACAATAGTTTGTCATCTATCTATCTATCTATCTATATCTATATCTATATCTATATATGTATATATGTACATATATACATATATATAGATATATAGATATTTATTTATTTATTATTATTATATTAAAAATCTCTGATTGGAGATAGTACTGGTCGGAGGGGTCGACATAAATGGACATAATATGAACATAATACTTTCTACATAAATGAACAAGCTTTTTGAAGGTATGTATGTAATGCTCTGCTTTGGCTGTGTAGGTCAGGATTAGTAGATTAGCCAAGACTGCATGGAGTACTCAGCTTTAATGCTGGCAAACAAAAACAGGTATGGGCAGCAGAATGTGATGAAGGAGCCCTGGAGAGAGATGACTTCAAGCAGATGAAAGAAATCAGAGGAGAGTGGAATGCAATACAGTTGCAGTTGTTCTGAAACCATAGGAAAGAGACAGTAGACCAGAGGAAAAATATATGATAAAACGCATCTATTATGGGTGTTAGAAACATCACACTTCCAAACAAACAGATTTGGCTTAATCCTTTATTTGCCAGAATTAATGAGAAAAGCAAAGTTTGTCATTGTGTGTGCATGTGTACACCCATGTAGATGCCTGCATGCACACCTTTCCTGCCTAGCGATTGTGCAAGAGCCCTGGGGGCATAGGGTATCTCCCAAAAAAGGCAGGAGGGTGCAGCTCTTCATACTCCTTGTCCATGTCCTGTTGGATCTAATCAGAGGCACTGGCCCCCATGCATGTCATAACAAACTTAGACACAGATTTTTGCCGAGATTGCTAAACCCTGGTTCCTGGTGACCTTGGAGTCTCTCGTAGGATTTTGCTACTCAGCATCTATCTCCTCCTTCTCCCCATTATAGTACTTGAGTCTCCCAGTTTCAGAGAAGAAGCATGTGACTGGCCAGTTAGAGCATCTCATGGCTTTAGTGATTGACTCAGTAATTGACATAAGTTCTATTGAAAAGCCAATGAGACTGTTGTTGTTGTTGTCCAAGACAGCTGCTGGAAGAGCATTACATGGAAACTGATGATGAAATCAACAGAGGGAAATGCAATGTTGAGAAATGGATGGAGATAGTCCTCGTGATATATTTTAGATCCCTGGATCAAGCCACACCTGAAGTTAGTTCCCTATACACTTTTCAGTAATTAACCAATAAATTACCCAAATTCCTTCATCTTTTTTTTTCTCAAGTGTGTTTGATTGATTTTTTTTTTTTGTCATTTACAATAGAAGGAATCCTAACAGTTATTGAGTCCGGGTCCTCTTGGGGGACTTTAAGTGAGGCAAAAGTCATGGTCATTTATGAACCCAGCTTCTCCTTTCTATCCTCAAGACTCAAAGAGTGTAATTACCTTCTGGTTTGGGTATTTTCCCTCTTTGAAGCCCTCAAATACTTTCTTCTTTGGAACAATCCAGTTCTAGGTTCTGTTTTACAAGGCCCTTGAAAACAAAAGCCTGTTAACTTTCCCAAAGGTCACTTTACCTTTTCATTTACCTACATCTGGGGGAATAAGCTAGAGTAAACATCTGAGTAAACTGCCTGTTAACTTTAGAGGTGTGTTGCTAAGGCAGCAAATGTTAGTAGTTGAGCACCTGACCATTGACTCACTTTCAAGCGTCTTTGAAACACCATAAGGACAGGACAGAGTAGCAAGACAGAGGATACTTGACCCAGCCCTTCCTGACAAGAGAGCTCTTGCAAAGTGCCATAAGAGAGGCTGAGTGGCCAAAGCTAAACTCTCACGTCATATTGCAAATTCAGATGGCTCCAGGGGCCATAACCAAAGAGTGAACTGGGAGAGAGGATGGAGGAGCAGAGAGAGCAGTGGGGAAGATAGTTCAGTAAAGGGGCAGCCCCTACTTATCTCAGCCTTTTGTTGCCATGGGGGAAAATGGGTATGATGTGGCTTCAGTTTAAGAGAAGCCTTAAATTTTGCAAGCTTTAAATGTTGGCAGCCAACTAAAATAACAAAAACCAGCACCATTAAGCTAGACACATTTTCCTTCTGTTTCTTTGTTTAAGTCCAAGATAAAAGGTGTCTCTCAAATATCATGTTCATCAGAAACCAGATTCTTCAAACCTCACAAGCTGCTAGACAAGTGCCCAGCTTGGACTACCAGGAGTGATATGTGTCTGGACCGATTCGTTTCCCCTTTTCAGATACTAGACCTGTTTCTCCTTTGAAATTCATGCCTCTTCATGTACATGTGGTTTGGCTGGGGCTGACTCAACCCCTGAATCCAAGGATCAGTCCACAACCCTTGCCTGGCCAGAGACTTCATCTTCTGACCTCAGTGGACCAGGGGAAGGTTGGGGAGCATGTGTATCAAGTCATGCCAATGAGGTAATTCCTGGACTTTTTTTTTTTTTGCAAAAATTATTGGGAAAGAGACTCTCTCTTCTGATATTGCTAGCTAGCTACAAAGATTATAAAATGGAAGAGTGTTCAGGTGCCATCAATCAGAGAGGGCCTGAAAAAGAACTACATTATCATAGAGGAAAGCAGAAAATTGGGAGAATGAAGGTGGGAAAGAGGAATAAACAGGGGCTGAATTTGTGTTTCTGACTCCAGCTAAGCCCGAAGCCACATTTCATCTGGACTTTTTATTAGGTTAGCAAAGATCTTTTTTTTTTTTTTTTTTTTTTTTGCTTAAAACCGTTTCAGTTTGGGTTCTCTCACCAGTAACCAAAATAAGCTTGTCAAATATACACAGTCTTGCTAACTACCTGATAGTGCCTCAGATATAATGAAAGCCTACAAGACCAGAGAGAGATTTAATGAGCCCCTCATGGCTGGGAAGTGGAGTCACCTGTGAATTCAACAACAGTGCTGTAGGGAGACAGTCCAGGGAGAGAAGCTGAGCTCACAGATCCATCCTTTCTGCAGGGGTTAGTATCAGATGTGTGCCAGGGAAGCATCCCACATTCAGTCTGTTTTGCTGTAACATTTGTTATGTTTGTAAGTGATTTTAACATAAACGAGCTCAAATGTAGTTGATAAATGGTGTAACAATATCAGTGAAATGAGGAAATTGCACTGATTTGTTTGTGATGCTCCCAGCCTGTCAGAAGGTGCTGAAGGCAAAGTGCAGGAACACAGCTGACTACAGCAAGCTGGGAAAGGAGGCAGAGCAGTCACAGTGCTCACTTGCCCTGTGTCTCTCTGTGGCCTTAACTCCATCTTAGGCATACCTTCTGCTCAGTGCTCCCAATCCTATGCATTGTTGCCTTATCTCCATGACTCAGAAGACTACAGCTTCCCTTACATTGCCTTCCAACAAATTACATTTTCTTTTTTTAAATTTTATTTTTAAGGCAAAGTCTTGTTTCATGCAGAATTTTTATTTATTAGGAGCTGAGCAATTCTTTCAAACTGCCTGTACTTTTTAAAATTAAGATTGCTATTGCTTTTGTTAGTGTGTTGGTTGCAAAGTTGCAATGTTTTGAATTGTCTGCCCCAATCTTATTTTTCCCATAAGTCTTATTATTTTTAGCTTGCAATTTTGTAGAAAGTGTGTTTTCCCCTTTTCCCTCAGGAACACGTACATCTCATTATTGCAGAAACGCTGGCATTTTTTTAAAGAGCAGAATGATAGATAGCCATAGATGTGCTGACCCTGGACCACGTTGCTTTAATTCTCATTCATTTTCTTGCTGTTATACAGCATCATCAAAGTTCAACTTGTCTTCTTTTCATTTTCTTTCTTTTTTTTCTTTCTTTTTTTTCTTTTTTTTTCTTTTGTCTTGTACTGAAATATAAAGAGTCTTGTACCTGATTCTTGGGTCCTAATAGGCTGAACCCAGAAGCTTTTCTGCATCTCTGAATTCAATTTTAAAATTTGGGAGACCTAGCCTGAGCTCTGACCCTTAGTATCCAGGAGGGGTCTTTAAGCAAAACCATGAACACCAACAACGCAGCATAAGCAGATGTTACACACTGTAAAGGACGCAGGATGCAAGCAGCTGGAAAACTGCGCTACAAAAATAAACACCCAGTTTCTGCAAATTAGGCAACTCTCATTAGCCCTTGGAAGCTCATTTTCATGGTTAAGTAGTTAAGCCCCTGATTAAAGGCACAAGACCATTTAGGCACCTGCTGCTTTTTTCATTTTCTTCTCATTTTTTCAAATTTGACCAGGAGATGGCGCTCTTGAATGTAATTTGGCAGAGGTTCTCAAGGGTTGGCGCTTCAAGAACAAACTTAGCACCTGCAAATAGTTCCTTCTTATACTGAAAAGATGACTTGGATTTTCTCAGGAGAAGAATGCAATTTTAAAACCAACTAGACGCCGAGTGGCTAAGAACATAATAACACCACCTGCCATTTTTTCATTTGGATTTCAAAATCCCATTTATGCTGATTAGTGGTGGGGGGTCGTTACAATCCCAAAGCTGTGATGTTAAATCAGGAAGTAATAATATTTTTAAGTAAAAAAAAAAAATAAAACATATGAGGAAGAACTAGTTTTAGAGCTTATCATATTAGAATAAAGACAGCTTGGTACACTGGAGTGTGATAGACCTTTTGAGGTCTGAACCTTACATTGAGATGTGAGTTCAAGAGATAGAATCATAGCAAACACTCTTTGATGGTTTGTCATTTGCCAGGTGACCTGTGCCTGGCGCTTTAAATGTGGTTATCTCTTTTAGTTCTCACTACAAGAGGTGGTTACTGTTATTATCCTTGTTTTACAGATGAGGAAACAACTTTAAAGAGACTAAATAACTTGCCCAAAGTTATACACGTAGCAAATATTACACTTAGTAAATTATTCAGCTGTTTCCAGAATCCACACTAATTACTATGCCGCTAATCACCCCCCAGAATTGCTACAATCTCTTTTCCACTTAAAACCTTCTGAGCGTTTTCACAGCCCACAGGAGAGAAGCCAAATCCCTTACCTTGATACTCAAGGCCTTTTCTGAATCAATTTCAAGCAGGAGCATGTCAGTGAAATGGCAGCATTATTATCTAAGGCTGTGACCACCAACTGCTATCACTGGAATTGTTTTGAAGCACATATCCAAAACACATAAAAATGTATTCATAAATTATTTGCAAGTTTTCTTGTCAATTTATGCATTAAGTATTATTAAGCCCTAATTTGTTTCTAATTAAAAAAAAAAATTCTAAATGGTGTCCTTCCTTTGCTCCAATGGAAGGCCTTGTTCATTCCTTGCTGTGCACACCCGGTATACACGGGACACCCTCACTCAAGGCGAGGCTAACTGGGTCTAGATCTGTGCTTGGAGACAGAGATTTGATCTTGTCAATCAATGTTCAGAACTCAGGCCCTCAGAGACATTGGGGCTGGCCTACTTGTGCTGAACAATCAGCTCATTTTTTCCTCAGGATGGGGAGGGAGGACCATAGTTTTCTGTAAGTATCTGGGAATAGAACTAGGAAAACATAGGGACTGAATGATGCTCATGCTTGGAGGCCCAGGAATGTGCCAAGTCCATTGGCCAAGGTGTTGTCTCCCATAAACAGTGCTTGGATGGCATATCACTTTGCTAGGACTGCCATAACAAAGAACCACACATCTGTGGCTTAGATCACAGAAATTTATATTCTCACAGTTCTGGAGGCTAGAAGTCTGAGATCAAGGTGTCGGAGGGATTGGTTCCTTCTGAGGGTGTGAGAAAGGATTCTGTTCCATGGATCTTCTCTAGTTGCTGGTGGTTTGCCGACAATCTTTGGCATCCCTTGGCTTGTTGATACATCACCCCAATATCTTCTTTCATCTTCACATGGCATACTCCTTTGTGCATGTCTCTTCACATGGCGTTTTTAAAATAAAGATGCAAGTCATGTTGGATCAGGAGCCCATGGTACCTCAATGTAACTAAATACATCTGCAATTAATCTATTTCCAAACAAGGACATATTCTTAACTAAATACATCTGCAATTAATCTATTTCCAAACAAGGACATATTCTGGGGTATCGAGGGTTAGGATTTCAACATATTTTTTTTTGTTGGGAGACACAATTCAAACCGTAACAGACGGTTTCTGGGTTTTGTGATTTTCCCCTTTCTAAGCTTTTCTCTGGCTGATGATTCTACTGGCTGATCAATGCTTACTTGCTCTAAATCAGGGTTTCTGAAGCTCTTGGCACTATTGACATTTTGGACCAGATAATTCTTTGTTGTTGGGAGGCTGTTCTATTCCTTGTCACTACTTGCCAGTAGCATTCTGGCTCTCTGAGCTATGACAACCAAAAATGTCTCCAGACACTGCCAAATGTCCCCTGGGGGGCAAATCTCCGTGTTAGAGAACCACTCTGTAGATAGGGCAATACATTGAAATGAGCTCCAGCTGAGGCTCATGGTCACAGACTCATTCAGCTCCTGATGACTGCATCTCTCTGCCCTCCTGCATGGTAGGTTTCTCTCCCAGACGGCAACCTTATACCCCTCGCTCCATACTCTCAGAGTGAGGATGTTCCTCCCAGGAGCTCCTAAGGCCTCACCCACACTCTGTCCCTGCCCCTATGACCCCCAAATACGAACCTTTTCACAGTTACCTGGACTCCCCTTGGACTCTGGTGAGACCATGATCAGCTTGAGAGCAGAAGTATCATCTAATTCATATCTGTGTCCTCCAGCATGGCACTTGACACTCCTTAGTACATTTTGCGGAATGAAGGCATTCCTGGTGGGTGTCAGTCTTCCTTCTCCAATTGTTCTCTTCTATTTGCTACCAGCATATCTTTTTAAAAACGACAGCTTGATTAAGAAACAATCCACAAACCATACCACTCACCCATTTAAAGTGTATGATTAAATGGTTTTTAGTATATTCACAGGGTTTTGTGAATCATCACCACAATGTTTTAGCACATTTTCATCACCCTCAAAAGAGATGCTGTTCTTAAACTTGGTCACTCTCCATTTTTCCCAACAGTTTGCAGCTCTAGCAACCACTAATCTGCTTTTTGTTTCTGTGCATTTGCCTCTTTTGTTCCTCTCATATAAATGGAATCATACAACAAGTGTGACTGGTTTCTTTTACTTAGCATAAGTTTTCATATTTCATCCATGCTGTAACGTATATCAGTACGTTACAGCATGGATGAAATCAGTATTAAAATGGAATATTATTGCCAAATAATATTCCATTTTAGAGATAAAACACACTTTCTATAATAGTTGATGGACATTTACATTGTTTCCACTTTTTGGCTATATGAATATTAACATATAAATATGAATGTTCATATGCAATGGGCATTCATGTTCAAGTTTTTGTGTATCTGAAAACTAGGTCTTATGACAACTCTGTGTTTACCTTCTGAGAAACTGCCAAGGCAGCTGCACCATTTAACATTCCCACTAGCAGTATATAAGGGTTCCAAATTCCCCATATCCTCATCATCACTTGTTATATGTCTTTTTTGTTCTAGCCATCCTGGAAGTGTGAAGTGGTATCTCATTGTGGTTTCGATTTATACTTTCTTGATGGCTAATGATGGTAAGCACCGTTTTATGTGTTTATTTGGCCATTTGTGTATTTTCTTTGGAGAAATACCTATTCAGCTACTTTGTTTAGATCATCTTTTTATCATTTAATACATAATATTTATCATTAGACTATTTGGACTCTCCATGTAGAATTCTTTATGTATTCTAGATATGAGTTCCAGGTATGAAATTTGCAATTTTTTTTTCCATTCTGTGAATTGTCTTTTCACTTTCCCGATGGTGTCCTCTAAAGCACAAAGTTTTAAATTTCGATGAAGTACAATTGCTTGATTTTTTTGTTGTGCTTTTGGTGTTACCCATGTATCTTGAATAACCAGACAGTATTGAAATGTTATTGCCTTGCCACTTCCTGATGGGGCTCTGAGCCTTAATTGTCCCTGGTAGTGTCCTCATTCTAGCAAAGTGGTTAAAAACATGAGCTCTGCAGTTGGATGCCTGAGTTAAATCTTCTCCTCACTACTATCACTGTGACCTTGAGCAAATTACATAGACTCACCAGGCTTCAGGAACCTTATCTATAAGGTAACCGATCAACATTGTCCTGAAGATTAACTGGATATTAGGCATGAGGCATGAGCACATGGCCTTGTACTTAATAAACATGTTAGATGAGCCATTATTGTCTCAGTACCTGTCACAGAGTAAACATTCAGTAACTGCTTGTTGAATCAATTGCTGATAGAAATATCATTAAGAACAATCCAGTCTCTTTGTAGAGTCACAATCCTGGTTCCCAGAAGGGGCAAACAGAAACATCTACTTTTTTGGAGAGGGATCTAAACCAGTCTGTGCTTACCAGACAAGACTTTCCTTGACTCTACCGTTTCTCTCATCTTGGAAGGGCTGTTTACATAGCTTACTCTGTGAAGGTCCTGAGGACAGCATCTTCTGCTGCTCTCACTTAATTGTCTCCTAAAAATCCAAAGAAAGTAGATAATTGTTCCAGGAGGAAATACTGCTGGGTTTCGATCCCTACAGCTGTCATTAAAGCAGAATCAGCATTTCCTGCAAAGTCTCCAAACACACACACACTTTGCACAAGTGCTCCATGCCTAGGGTCATTATTTTGTGATGTTCATTAAGAAATACGGTGGTTTGTTTTGTTTTTGTTTTTGCACAGTCAGAAGCTTCTTCCCTCAAGTGTATTTTTCTCCTGGGTTTGCTTTGGTCTGGTTTGGTGGGACTAAGGCTGATTTCGCTGACGTTGAACTCATGTCAATTTTTAATTAATTGCTGCTCCAGAGTGGAGGCAGATTCTGGCTGTGGGATGCTACCAGTGCAAAAAGCGGCAAGGCATTTGAAAATCTAAGATGAGTTAAATGATCGTCACAACAAAGAACAATTATAAATAAACTTAGTTACTTTACAAAAAATATAAATTAAGATGACTTCACATTCAGTTTTTCTTGTTCTTTGGGAAGTTAAAAAATTATTGTCCATCATTTCCCGGATGACAAAAACAGTGTGGCTGCTTTTTTGGAGCTGCATTTATTGAGCCCTTGTTTTGTAACATGACTTAAAGCTGACATTAAAGCGGCTTCTTTCGCAATCCAAAGGTGCTGGGTGTTGGCTTCCACAGACAAGGGGCTCTCTTGCATGAAGTAGATGGTGTGGCTCAAGGGCAGGAAAGAAATAGAGGCTCAGCGATTAGGATTCTTAAAATGCAAGGAGATGGGTCAAAGCAGTGAGGATGAGCCAGTATATATTGACAGAATCTGCTCTGGAGTCCAGTCAGAGTGAGGTGGAGGACATAGAGAACTATGGCATAAAATGGTATAATTTCTAAATTAAGAAAAAAAGGAGGAAGCAACCCATGAGTCCACGGACAGATGACTGGATAAATAAACTGTGGCATGTAATACAATAGAATACTATTCAGACTTAAAAAGGAAGGCAATTCATGCTACCACACAGATGGACTTTGAGGACACTTTGCCAGGTGATATAAGCCAGCCACACAAGGACAAATACCACATGATTCCACTTACTTGAGGTACCCAGGATAGTCAACTTCATAAAGACAGAAGGTGGAAAGTGGTTGCCAGGGCCTAGAAGCACGAAGAAATGGGGAGCTGCTGTTTAATGGGTATAGAGTTTCATTATGGGAAGACGAAAAGAGTTCTGGAGATGGATGGTGATGATGGTCGTGCAACAGTGTGAATGTACTTAATGCCTCTGCATAATACACTTAAAAATGGCTAAAATGATAAATTTTGTTTTGTATATTTTACCACAATAAAAACTAAACAGTAATATCCGCCCATCTCAGGGTAGATGCCTTGCTAAAGACGTGTGTCATAAGCTAGGAAGCATATTCAGAAACACCTCACAGGTTTTCTATGAACAATAGGGCGGTCTGAGAGTCAGCTCCTTTGGGAAGGTGGTGGGACAGCAGGCAGGTGGAGCTCTCAGTGGGAGAGCCCCGGGTGCCACCTCCACCCTGAGCAGATACTGGCTTTCCCTGTGGCCTCAGTTGGGTGGTTCAACTGTTCTCTCTGCCTCATGGAATCTCCTATTAACTCCCCAAGGCACAATTGGAGTTCTCAGGGGAAGCCACGCCCTCCTGAACTGCAGGCACAAAAGAAATCAGCTGCCGGTATAAATTTATCCAGACACTGTGAAACTATGACATCCAGTGTTAGTGTGGGGAACGTCGCACACAGGGCACGGAGACTGAGGCCTTCTTGAGCTGTGGTATGACATAAGTGGGAAAGTCACAGAAAGCTGGAGAGTATTTGCAGTATGGCGTACTGGCTTTAATGTTGTTTAACCACACCTGCCACGTACCGTGCTCAACGGTATGTAATTTCATGTCTAAAATCTCCTAGCACCCTCATAATAACTACAGGTCATCGATACTGTTAATATCCCTATTCTAAAGGTGACCAAAATGACTCAGAGGGGTAAAGTAACTTACCCGAGTTCACACAGCTAGTAAGTAGCAGAGTCAGGATTTGGACACAGGTCTGCCTATTCTCCATCCATCCTATGTCTTCTCAGCAGCTCACCTGAGGCCCACAGAGAAAGCTGAAGTTCCTAGTAGACAATCCAGTAACTTAGGCTTTATGAGGCATCAGAGAGAAGACAAAAGTGAGCTATGCAAGCCAGGGATACTGATCAGGTATTACTTTAGAAATTGAATTAATAGGGAATGTATCAGTCCTTGCTGTTCATCCCCTGAAGATGTAGAAGTGAATGAGGCAGACTCTTTCTCAAGGGGCTCAGAGTCCAGTGTGGGAGGAGGGGAGGAAGAGAGAGAATTAACTTATATTGTGATTAGGGCTCTAACAGGGGATTAGTAAAGAGTTGCAGAGAGCTTCATTGATTTTTTCAGGAATCTTCTTCTCAGAGGAGATGACATTTGAATTGGGGCTTAAAAGAGAGGCGGTAGGCACTCTCCAGACAGATAAATGTCATTTAAAAACATTCCAGGCAGAAGAAACAAGTATAAAGTTACAAAGGCATATTTGAGAATTTTTTATGATTTTAATGCGGCTGGAATATTGAGTGGAATGATCATGGTCAAGGGCTGAAAACAGCACACATTTACTTAGCAGTTACTCTGAACTAGGCATTGTGAAAAGGGCATATTGCATGCATGATCTAATTTTAATCTCTTCTGTACTATTATTACCCCCATTTTACAGAGGTGAAACCTGAAACTTAGAAGGATTAAGTTATGTGCCTACAAGCACATTCTTACCTGATGGAAGAAACAGGAGTCAAATCTGGGTCTGATTGACTCAAACCAAAGCTCAAAAGATAGGCTCAGCTTCTCTCATGGAGAGCCTTGAATAATGTGCTAAGATGTTTGGATGCTGTTGGGCAGGTCTACCAACATCCTTTGTAATAAGGGTATGATTCATGGCTCCCAGGCCACACAGCTGAGAGACTTGGGATTGGCATGAGGACAACAGTTACAAGTCACTTGCCTACCTGCAGTAGCCATGAGAGTTTGCCTACCAGTTGCACATACTCAGTCCTTGCACTGCTGCTGCTGGTGCCTTGCTTCTCTGCACGCTATGGGAACAACAGGTAGATGGCATGGAGGATATTTCAGCTTTTATTTCTCTTTATTGTGTCACCGTGCCTTAGGATTCAGTCTGGCTCCACAGGAAGAAAGACAATCTATGAAACAGGCTTCCTGCTGTGCTCAGACCTCTGCTCACCTCTCCTGTTGCCTTATTGGCTTTAAACCAAAATTGTACTCTCTCTTCAGGATAGATTCCTTCCCAGAAGACTCCTGGACTACTAATGCAAGTAGGTTCTCAGTAGATAGTCCCCTCTAAGTCTAGCCATGTCTAGCTTCCAGGGTAACCACAGTGTGGCCTCAAGCTGGGCCCCTCCAGCTGTGTTTTTCTTTATGTCCAGGTATGCCCTCTGAGAAATAGGTTAATTTCTCACATTGAATGCATTTTCTGTCAGCTTTATTGTGCAGACAAGTTAGATGCTTTATGATGAACACCTTAAGGCCATGCATTCTCAACAGGGGCAATGTCACCCCAAGGGGATGAAAATTAGTTCTTGGTTATATATTTTATGTATAAAGCACAGACATACACATAAGCAGATATACAGTGTAACTATGGTATTAAAATCCATTGGGGATATTAGGGAAAAAATTACTAAAAGGCTACTTTTAGGCTACCTTTTTAACAATGAACCAAGGTCAAGAAATACTCTTAAGATCCTAAAATCAGAGGAATATTTATATCAATTACAAATATACTTTCTATGTGATTATCTTTCTGTCCATGCTTAATATTAGTAAAACAAAATGAATGTTGAAGACTCCTCTTCTTGAATGAGTCTACAGATGTTAAATATCTCAAGGAAGTCTCTTATATAGGCTATATTTGGAGAACTTCATGTATTTGGAACCCCGTATTCTTTTTTTATGAAAACATAGAAATTCCCCAAATAATTTTTTGGCACTGTTGCCATCATTGAATTTGAATTGAAAGCCCTTTAGACATCTGTGATCAGTTAGCTTTTGATTATTGGCTATTTATATGTATTCAAAATATATTTGAGACAGATATTATAGTTAAATATAATAATTAATATTATGATTAAAAATATTTTAATCCTTTATTAGTCCAGGGCACTTGGTAGAAATATTTATTATTTTATATGAACAATTTATAAACTCCATTTGCTAGTGATATAGCTTATTTGACCCACACAAGAGCCCTGTGAAATAGGAATTATTATTATTTTATTGTTTCCATCTTAGAGGTAAAGAAACTGATGCTTAGTCAATTTAAATGTTTTGTTCAAGAGACTTAGCTGCTAATGGTGTGTGTTAGCTCAGGCTATCAGAACAAACCACTATAGACTGGGTGGCTGGTGGAGGGAGAAAACATTTTTTTCCCATTACCCTCTTACATTCTCTAGTTGGGGTCTATAAATTGGGCTGACAAAAACAGATGAACAAGAGAAGAGCAGAAGTGTTTTTTAGCATGTGCACTGCATTTACTCATGGGAACACAGAGGTGAGTAACTCAAAGTGTTGGTTAGAACTTGGGCTTGTATAGCACTTTAGCAAGGAACAATACTTTTTTTAGAGAAGTGATAAGACAAAGGAGAAGTAACTTGGGTTCTAGGGGTGGTAAACTGTAGGAAGGCAAATATATGGGAAACTGGTGGTAAATAAGGGCTAGTTAGCAAAGTTTGTTATGTAGGTTCCTCTGGTGTAAAGTTGTCTCCAGTGATTAAATTTTGTCCTTCCTGGTAGAGAGGGCAGAAAATTTATATGCTACTTTTAGGCAAATACGGGTAGCAGATATATATTTTATTGTATCTGCTTCTTCTCAATTGCCTTCGGCTTAAAATAATCCTTATGCTAATGTGGCATATTTAGAGGTGGGATATTCTGCCACTCTACAGTGATTTAAACAAGAGAAATGTGTTTCCTCATTATTCTAGAGAATAGAAGTTCGAGAGCAGGGTACCATCAGGTTGGTGTTTGGGGAGGCCTTTCCCTGACTTGTAGATGGCCACCTTCTCACTGTGTGCTGAGAGAATAAGATCTCATGTGTCTCTTCATCTTCTTATAAGGTGAACCAACCCTTATGACCTCATTTAACCTTAATTACCACCATACAGGTTCTGTCTCCAAACAGGGTAGCTTAGGGGTTAGGGACTTCAACATATGAATTCTGAGGGGACATCATTCCGTCCATAACACGGTGGCACTGGGATCTGATTCTTTTCTTCTGATTCCCAACCTTGTCTCTCTTGATCCTATCACATGACCCCTTCCCCTGCCGGCCTCCATCCTCTGAGCCAGATTCAGACCACTGGCAGCAAAACTAGAGCAGGCAGGCAGCCCTCTGATTCGGAGCTGACTGCTAGAGTTGGAAGGAAGATAGTCACCATCTGCATCAGGAGAGGAAGGGGAAAAGGCTAAGTTTCCCTCACCAGGGTCTTTGCCTTAATTCAGGTGCTCATTACCTCTTACCTCGACTGTTGGAAGAGTTCCCTGCTTAGTGTGTGTGTGTGTGTGTGTGTGTGTGTGTGTGTGTGTGTGTGTGTGTGTACCTAGCTTTGTTCCACTCTATTCCAGCCCCCAAACAGACAGCAGAGTCCTTTTTCTAAAATGCAAGTCTAATCACCTCTTTGTTGTGCTTAAAACTATTCAGCATTTCTCAACATCTGGATGAGTCTAATTGGCTAACTCTGCACCTAAAAGACTTCGTGACCTTGGCCAGGACCACGTCGCTGACATCATCTCCTGCCCTTCTCTCCTCCTACTGGACATTTCAGCTACACAAAACTCCCTATTTTTCTTTCCAATATACTGACTGAAAAAATGTCTATTATTCAAAACTCAGCTCAATGGCATCTCTATGAAGAATCTTCTCCAGAAATCTCCATCCCCCATTTTTTTCTTTCTGAAGCCATGATAATTTAATTATAAAAAACAGTTACCCTCTATTGGAATTGTCTCCATTTTTATCTCCCCTAATGGGATGTGGCTCTCAAATAGAACAAGAGTTTAGCAAACACTTGCTGAACTAGTGAGTATTTTTGGTGGCAGGTACTTCATTCATCTGGGTCTCTTCATCTTCTTCATCCCTCAGCTACCAGAAAGCCAGCTTATTCCTATGGACAGCCAACTCTGGTTATTCTCCATCTATAAAGGCTGATGGATCATCTCAGTGAACAAACTGACCCTCACAGATTTTCTGCAGGAATGGCAAATATTACCAGGAAAAATAGCAAATATTTCTCTCCATATTTGGAAACAATCGCTTCATTCCTTCCTTTTTTTTGGAATAGCTCCTTCTTTGCCTTATATGGCAGCACAACTCCACATTGCTTTTACAGCTCTGGGGCTCTCTAAGGCTCCAAGCTTTCCTACAGCAAACCAAGACCCCTGGAAGGTCAAACACCAAGCCTTGGCAAAGTCCCTGTGATTAGAGGCCAGACTTAGCTCTTCACTTACCACCTTACCACTTGTAGCCATTCATCTCTAGAACTAATTGGTTGGCTACTGTTACAGCTTTTTTTTTTTTTTTCACTGACCAGCTGTTTAACTCAGTGCTTATCACTTCCTTCCCTACTTGAGAGCTACTGAATCTTTCACAGATGCCTTCTCTGTCTGGCTCAGATTCTACACTTCATTTTCTCTCCTTCCTTCTTCTGGAGAAAATCAACTTCACTGCTGACCCAGGGAGAGAAAGAACTCAGCATAAACTTAAAACTCTGCTGCTTTATTTAGGAGGGAGGGATTGCAGTCTGTAACAAAATTGCCTTTAGTCAAACACACATGCAATCCTGAAGATTATTAAAATTGTTCTTTATTTTAGGATGGAGAGATCTCTTTCAGCATGTATAGCATCTACAGGGAGGTAAAAGTTCATGCATGTCTTCTCTATCCTGTTTAACTTCCCTCAACCATCTTTCATCGACATTATGTCTTGGTATAAGACTCTCACAGTGCTCTTATATGCTCATCCCCATGGTAACAAAGAGTAACATTATTGAATCTTTTATCTTGTAGTCTTTTTTATACTCTCCTCTACATTTTACATACTGATTTTATGCCAATTACTATCACTCCACAAAAGTCTTTATGTATTTTCCTTTTATTTACTAATTATATGATATTTTTTACTCTTGTATATAACCCTTCAATGAATATCTTCACAAAAATAGATTAAAAAAATTTTTTTTACTTATTTCCTTAGGATGAATTTTTCAATAATGAAATGACTGGACTGAATATTATTATGACTCTTTCAAACAATTATCTCGCTTTATATACACCTCACCAACTATACATGGTGCCTACTTAGGAGCAAGATCACCCACACTGAGCGCCATGACTTTCAATTTATCTTTACTAATTAAATCAATATAAAATACTATTTTCAGTTCCATTTCAATTTCTATTTATGGCCAGTATCTTCAAAGCACAACTTTATTAAGACATGCTCAATTCCGACTTTTTAAGCACCACGAACTAAACTGTTCTTTTCAAGTCCTTTAAAATTCCATCCATTTCAACTTTGACCTCTGGAAAGGTAACAACCTACACCTGGTTCAGGGGGATGCTTCTCTGCCTCCCATCTCCTTTCTCATATACTTGCCTTCACTTCTGTCTACACAGGGAGTATCTTTTTAGAGTGTGCACCAGCTCTCCCATGCGAATTATGCCCAACTTTGCCTTCCTTTCTCTAGGAATGTGTTTTGATTCTTTGTTTTAAATACTCAGGATTTCTCTTCTTTTCCAACAAGGCTGTCGGAGTCCAAAATAGTTTGGACGTTTTTCTTGGATAATTGTTTTTAAAGCCATTGGCATGTTCTTTTGAATCTCCTTCTTGGTGGCAAAACTTGTATTTAGAAGGTAAATTTTATTTATTTATCTATTGAAAGGAAACTGGTATATATATGTGTGTGTGTGTGTGTGTGTGTGTGTGTGTACAGACAGAATTTGAGGCTAAGAAAGTTAGGTAACATGACCAAGATCACACAGCTGGTAAGTTGTAAAACTTAGATTTAAACTCAGTTCTGGTTTCAAATATACATTCTTTTCAAAATGGACTGGATAAGAGAGACCACAATAGTATTTATTACCTACCATTTATTCAGCATATATTGCATACCTCTAATTATGCTAAGTGCTTACCTTGTTTAATCCTCACAATTTCATGAAGTATATATCATATATCTACTTTACAAATGAAAAATTGAGGCTGAAACAAGCTAAATAATATGCTCTATTCACAGCCAACAGTAGGTGGAGTTGGAATTCCCCTCCAAGTTTGTTAAACTCCAAATCTCCTGCTAACTACTGCTTTCTCAAACTTTCATATGCCTGAGAATCACCCAAGGATCCTGTTAAATGAAGATTCCTAGTCGTTAGAGCTCAGTTAGAGCCTGAGATGATACATTTCTAATAAGCTTTCCGGTGATGCTGATGTTACTGGTCTGTGAACATCACTTTGATTAGCAAGGCTCTTAACAATGACATCATACTGCTTTCCTATCCTGCCAAGCCCACCTCGTCCTTTTCACATTAGCTAACCATCAAGACCCCAGGAGGCCTCTTGGTCAAGCTCAGCTGTGATATCACACTCAGAACTAGTCCTTTTTTTAAATTCCTTCCTCTGAAAATTTTCAGAGTAAAGCAAGTAACCAAAAAATAATCATCCATCATCTGGCAAGTCATTAAGGAAAACATGATTTTTGCTCCATGTGACGCCATTCAATTAATGAAGCTGTCATTGGAGCCCAAAGATATGTCAAGAAAATTAGATTCAGGTGTTGGATTGTTTTGGTTCTAGAATAATTTCTATATTTTTAATGAGGACGATTTGAAATACCGTCACCCTTATTTCCCATCAGGGGCTTACAGCTCGGATGCCTAAGAAGTCTGACATATTGGGGGTCAGCGGGGTGTTTACAGGAAGCAATTAACAACACCTCATTGTTGTCTCTTTATATTACCATGAGGATGCCCATTGAGAATGTTTCCAGAGCCACAGCATTTCTTGGGTGAAAGAGAAGCAAATATAGCTAATGAAAAGTGCTGATAACATTGTGAAAGAATCCAAGCTGTGCTAACTAGGGATCTCCCACCGAAGGCTGGCCATAAAATGCAAAGCACTAAGGAAGATTCATTTCCCTTCTAATATAGAACATTTATTTTGTAAACTCTTGTTAAAAGAAACATTTTATTCCAAGAAGTAAATGAGGTGGGCTAATATTTTAAAGTAACAACTGACATATTCCCTTCCCCCGCCCCCAGAAGTCTCATCCTCTTTTATTTCCTAAGTTATCTCAAACAGCTCTCACTGTTAGGTTGTTGCAGCAGAAATGCAAAGATAATCAAAATAAATCTTTTTTTTGTGTTTGTCTTTAGAGCCTTAAAGCTGAGTTCGCACTTTAATAATAAGTTTAGAAAATAGTTATAGAGTAAGTTTGCTTCTGCTTCACACAGGGGAGCTAAAAGTCTCTGGACTGGAGCATTGAGGAAGTGGTTGAGGAAGGAAATGAAGTTCCTTGCTGCTGCTGGTGGGGGTCTGAGAAGGGGCCGTATTTTGTACCCTCATCCATGATTGACACCTGAAGATAGGAGAGGAAAACAACAGATCCTGCTTGACATTTAGTGTGTTCCCTCCTAAGAGAACATTCTGGGGACTTCCTATAATATCTTTTCAAATATCACTTTCTATTCTCCATGTTTTATGTGTCAGTAGTTTGGTAATTTTCATGTTGAATATCATGCTATTATATGATATAGTATAAATATGCCATAATTTGTTTATCCATATAGTTATTGTTGGACCTTTGGGTTGTTTCCAGTTTTTGCTATTATGAGTAAAGCTGATATGAATATTCAGGTACAGCTCTTTTTAAAAATAAACTTTTATTTGAGAAGAGTTTTAGATTTATGGAGAAATTGCACAGATAATACAGAGAATTCCTGTATATCATACACATCATCTTATATTAGTATCATGCATTTGTCACAATTAATAAACCAATACTGATATATTATTATCAACTAAAGTCCATACTTTATTCAGATTTTTTTTGTTTTTGCTTTGTTTTTTATGACTTTGACAGTGTTGAGAAGTACTGGTCAGATATTTTGTGGAATGTATCTTAATTGGATGTATCTGATATTTTTCTCATAATTAGACTAGGGTTATGGGATTTGGAGGGAAAGATCATACAGATAAAATGCTATTCTCATTACGTTATATTGCATATGTTGGATTTTTTAAAATTTTACTGCATCTTTTGAGTTCATCATAATTTTTCCCATATATTTGTTAATGTGGTGGATCACATTAATTATTTTCAAATGTCTAATCAGCCTTACATTTCTGGGATAAACTCCATTTAGTCACAATGTATTATCCTTTTAATATATTCCTGGATATAATTTGCTAATATTTAATTGAGGATTTTGTGCCTTTGTTTAAAAGTTATATTATTATTCTATTTTCTTACAATATCTTTGTTGGTTCTGTTATCAGAACAATACTGTCCTTATAAGTTGAGATGTGTTCTCTTCTATTTTCTGGAAAAGTTTAAGTATGATTGATATTGTATCTTCCTTAAATGTTTGTTAAAATTCCCTAGTGAACCCACTGGGCTTGGTATTTTCTTCATTAGAGGATTTTAAATTACAATTTCTATTATCTTAAAAGATATAGGGCCATTCAGATTTTTTATTTCTTCTTGAGTCAGTTTTAGTTTTTTTGTGTGTTTTGTAAGTAATTTGTCCATTTCATCTATCAAATTTATTGGCATAAATGTGTTTATAATATTTCCTTTTTATATTTTAAATGTCTATAGGATCTCTACGGAATCTTCAACTTTCATTATTTTATATTGGCAACTTGAATTCTGTCTCTTTCTTTTCCCATTCTATTCTAATCAGAGATTTGTCAATTTTAATAATATTTTAAAGAATCAACTTTTGGCTTTGTTAATTTTGTCTGATTGTCAGTTTTCTATTTCACTTATATCTGCTTTTATCTTTATTATTTCTTTTCTTTTTCTTTCTTTGGAATTACTTTGATGTTTTTCCTTAGCTTCTCAGATGAAAATTTTGATTTTTTGATATTTTAAGCCTTTTTTTCTACTTTAGTCATGAAAGCTATACATTTTGCTGTAAGCACGGTTTTCTGCATCCCACACATTTTAATAGGTTGTGTTTTCATTATCTTTTGTTCGAAACATTTCCCAATTTCTCTTGTGATTTCTTCTGTGACCCATGGATTAATTAAAAGTGTGTTATTTAATTTCCAAATATTTGAGGAAATTTTTTGAATATTTTATTGATATTGAATAAATCATTATGAAACATGAGCTAAGTGGTACAGCCGCTTTCTGTGACAGGTAATTGAATGGATGCTCAAGGCCTAGCCAGCTGCTCTGTATCCATTCCAGTATGGTTCCCTGCTCTTTTGGGCTGAAGCACTACCTGGCCTATTGCCCCTTTCTTCCAGCTCCTGCCATTACTTTTCATCTTTTGGAACAATGACAGTGGACATCAATTAGTACATCACCCTGATTAGTGTTCTCATGAAGTTGTCCTGACACAATTCCTGTGCAAAAAGTTCAAACATCCTAAGTGCCACATCCAGCCAGATAGTGTACATGTGTTGGAGGAGAGGCAGCAAAACTGGAGTGATGGGGAAGAATCTGACCAGCCTTAGTTTTCTGCGAGGATTTCCCAGGGCAATGTGGAGTAGAGTGTGCAGTTAAAAACCTCTACTAGTGTGCAGAACCTTTATAATGGTCCCAACAATCACCCACGCTTTTGGACTCCTCTAACTTTAGGATGTCATTCTCTTCCTATGGTGAAACTTGACTACCTCTAATCTTCCAAGGATGAGACTTTGGGACTGGCTCTGCATTTGGTCAATCTTCTTATATATTTTTTTCTGGCATTTCTAGTTTGGTAGGGAGGCAGGGGGAGAGCTGCACTTTTTAGCTTTCCATCATACCTGAAACTGGATGTTCCAACTTTTCCCATGTTTATGTTGATGTGTGTGTGTGTGTGTGTGCAGTGTGTAAATATTGGTGTGTCTATTCACACATAGGTATATGCATTCTCTCTCTGTCTCTCAGTAGATAGATATATACTTACATATGTGTGTGTGTATATATATATATACATATATATATACATATATATATGTGTGTATGTATATATATATACATATATATACATATATATGTATATATATATATACACACACACACAAACATATGTGAGTATATATGTATGCACACAGGTATATATACACACATATGCCACAACCCACTAATATTTGTTCATATTTTATAATTAGTCTGCTATGTTTTTTTCACTTGTGCCAAATTTAGAAGGGCTGACTCACTCAGCATTGTGGGGCCTGAGGCAAGAATAAAAACAAAGGCTTCCTTATCATATGACTAAATCAAGCTAATAATCTGTTAAAGAAACTATGTTTTATCTTCCTACCTTGATAAATATATCTTCATAATAACATGGAAAGCCAGGCCTAGCTGTTCATCCTTTGGAACAATGACAGTGGACATCAATGTTCCAAATTTAGAACTTTTTTATCCCTCAGAGTTCTGTACCAGAAGTGGTAACGTGGGAAAAGCTAGTCTCTGGCCCAATGGTCTGCTACCCTTGTCTTCCCACCCTGATTGGTTCACATGCTGGCTCATGCATTCAAGCATCACTTATACCCTCTGTGAAAAGCCATCCTTGGCCACTCTTTGGGCCTAGGTATGGACAGTCTAACAGCACAATCCACTCTTGAGAGAACAGACAGGGGAATAGGCTTGTGTAGGCCAGGCAAGATGTTTCAGGGACATTTGGGCAGAGAAATCCAGGATCCTAAACACCCAGATTCTCATCGATAAGGAGTGTGAGCAAGACTCCAAGTAGGCACATTTCTTTAACCCTACAATAATTTCAACTTAATGAGGAAAAATATGGCCAGCAGAAGAAACTATAGGTACATAATATATGTATAAAATTCTATAATGCAAATAGTCTTCATTGAGGTATAACTCCTCCTTGTATATTATTCTTTTAATATTCCCATTGCAAATATTTACTTTAGAATTCTTACACAGATATTAATAATTTTGGCTTATTTTTTTGGATGTCATTTATTAGGTTTTGTTTTTAAGCTTATGCTAGACTTATAAAATGATTTGGAAAACTTTCCACTTATATATTCTGAAACAGTTTGAATAATTTAAGTAGAATTATATGTTCTTCAATGGATAGTTTAGTTAGATTTTGGCTTTATTTTAAAATTATTTTGACTATTTTTCACAACTATGGTTTTATCTTCTTTTGCATTCCATATATATATATACTTTTTTACCCAGAATTTTTTCTTAGTCAAATTTGGTAGAGTATCTATCATTTTGCTGGTATTTTGTTTTGTGATTCATTATTTTCAGCATTTTATTTTTATCAATTTTCTCATATTTCTTTTAGTTTATTTTGTTTTGTTCTAATCTTTTAAATTGAATACTTAGTTCCTTCATGTGCAAATTTTCAAATGCAAACACTAAGGAAAGAGCAAGTGCCAATAGGAAATGAAGTCAAAGGTCAGAGGGAGGCCAAAATATAGGATGAAGGTTGGGAGATTGGGAACCACTTGAGGAGGGATGTGGAGGGTTATAACAAGCAGCACAGAATGTGTGAGGTTTAGTTGTCAGGGTGACATGTTATAAAACACTGCCATCATGATACTCTGCCTCTGCAGGCCCTGCATCCAACTCCTGTATTCATTTTTGGCCATGATTGCATTGTTAAAAGCTTGCCAAATACCCAACAGAAATCCATATTCATAATGTGTACTACTTTTTTGACCCAAGACTTCATTTCATAGCCCAGTAAAATGTTTAAACAATTAGTAAGTATCAACATAAGATTGCCAATTTATATTTTGTCATGTGAGGATATTAAATATACACATACAATCACTTATTAACAGAGATTATACCAGATTTAGGCTATTTTAACAGACAAAAGTGATAAGGTCGAAATCACAGAATCGCAGTTTTATTCAATTTGCAGTGTGGTTTGCACAATTCCAGCCCTAGCATCACAAAGCAGAATATAAAAGGTTGGGTTTGAAGCTCGTTAACAATAGCTTAATAACCAGCTCACTTGCTGGGCATGGGAGAAACTTGGTGAGCCCTACTTCTTTAGGTTTATCGTCCAATTTTGTATTCTAAGAGTAAGTGAAATGGAGTTTGAAAACCTATTACAGGGACTATATAACTCAGCTTTGCTTTATTCCAAGTCTTCAAAATTAATGTGAAATCATAGTGTCAAGCAGTGGTGGTAGCAAATGTCAATCTTCGCAGGAGAAAGATATAATCATGTATGTCACCAATTATTTCCACAAACAATTTAGTAAAGACAGTATCCTGGACTGAATAAAAAACTAGCCAGAACACAAGGAGATAAACCAATAAGAATGAAAACCATCACAGGCAAAACCTATGAGGTTTCATTATTAGAATGATCAGCTATAGACTTTAAAATAATGGGAATTATAGTATTCAAAGGGATAAAATACAATGTCTAAAATTTTTGCAGAGAGCTAAAAGCTATTAAAAAAATGAATACCTAGACATCAAAACCAAAATTAAAGATTCGATGAATGGGTTTGATAGCTAATGAGAGAATTAATACATAGAAGATTGATTAAAATAAAGCATCTAGATGGAAACACAGAAAAGCAGAAGTAAGAAAAACACAGAATAGACGATAAGACACAAAAAAGTCTAGGAACATCCTATATAGTTCCAATATTTGTCTTATTGACATTTCAGTAGTCAGAAGAAGGTGGGAGGAAGGGAAGGATAGAGAGACGCAGACAGACAAATAGACAAGGGAAGATACAATATTTGTAGAGATAGTGGCTGAGAATTTTCAAAACTGATAAAAGATATGAATACAGTGTTTTAAGATTCTCTGCAAACCTTTTGCAGGATCAATAAAAAATTCCACATCTAAGCACACCATAGTAAAGATGCTGAAAACCAAAGACCAGGAAATAATCTTAAAATCGGTAACAGAATAAGGATATATTACCTTCAAAGGCACAATAATTAGACAGTGGAATAAAAACTTCAATGTGCTAAAAGAAAATAACTGAACGTTAGAATGCTATACTCACCAAAAAATCCTTCAAAAATAAATATAAAATAAAGACATTTATGGGTTAATCTAAGTGGAGAAAATTTGTAATTAGTAGATCTAAACTGGAGGAAATACTAAATTACGCAAGTACAATTGGTAATGTACAAAGGAATAAAGAGCCATAAAAATGAGTAAATATACATAATATTTACTGTATAACACTGAAATATTTACTGTATAAAATTATTTAAATATTTACTGTTTAGCACTGTTTAAGTTAAATTTATAAATAAATTATGACAAAGAGCACATAAATCAGAAGGAGGTAAATAGAGTTGAAATGTTGTAAGATCCTTACTTTGTCTTATGTAAGAAGGTAAAAATATCAATTGATGTTGGATTTGATAAATTGATGAGCCATATTGTAATATCTAGAGTAACCACTAAAGGAATTATTAAACAGCATATGGCTTCCCAGTTACTAGAAAATAAAAAATTAAACAAGTAAAAAAAAAAAATTTCAAGAGAAAGTAGGAAAAGAGAAAGAAGTGAGTATGCAGGACAAAGAAAAAACAAATAGTAACACAGTAAAACCTCCAAATATAAGTAAAATATAAGTAAAAATAATGAAAACACATAGACTAAACACTCTGATTAAAAATCAAAGATTACTAGTCTTGATTAAAAACATAATCCATGCTTTAAATGATATGTACATAAAATATAAGCATACAGAAGAAAAAGAAATTATTGAAAAATATATCATGCAAATACTTATCAAAAGAAAGCTGGTGTATATTTTAAATATGAGCCTTTTATTCATTATGTGTGTTCTAAATAGATTTTTAATGAGGGGGGCTTCTGGAGGTTGGCAATGTTCTGTTTCTTGACCTGGATGCTGGTTACAAAGTTTTTACTTTGTGATAAATTATTCAGTCATATACCCTTAGTTTGTTTACTTTTCTGTATGTGTGTTTATTTTTTGTGTGTATGCATATACACTTTTAAAAGGAAAAAGAAAAAGAGTGACTCCAGAATGTTAGTGGATTTGAGGCCATTTGGGTTACATTTACAAGCAAATGAGCCAAACCAAAGCAAGTATAATTAAGTTTATTAGGGACAACATACTGTTCTCAGTTCTGTTACTAACCTGAATGGGTGTGGCCTTGCCTACAATACCTCCTAAAAACAATTTTGAAAATGTTAATTTGTTCAATAGTATGGTTTTGAGAGCCTACAGCATGCAGGGCACTGTGATGTGCTTTTCTTCTGAATTGTGTTTTTATGCAATTTAGAGACAGTATAGACAATTTTGGTTTAAATAGGTACTAATCTCAAATTTCTGCACAGTGAGACTCTCTCTCTCACACCACGCCCACCTTTGCCCACACTCTAGCTGGAATGATTAAAACTTGCAAAATACTCTGTGTTAAAGCAGACAGGATGCACATATTCAAAAAAATATCATGGCCATCTGAGATCAGGGTGAGAAAGGCTGTTGAAAATCTGTGGCAGCTTGAGTTGGGGAGTTGCTGTACATGTTCTCTGAATATTTAAGCTCTGATAGATTCTAAATCATATTACTTGAAAGCTATCTAAAAACCCAATGTGACAGTCTCACTATTCCCTCTTTTCTTTAGGAATATAGATTTCATCAGATCTCAATAATCATTAATACAGTGCATGAGATTTTAAAAAAAACTTAGAAGACATTTATTGTTTCTTAAAGCTTTTTAAAATTATTTTTCATGCCTGGCTTGATAGTCATTGCATATGATATTGCTGTTTTATTAAATTGTGTGTTTGTGACTAATGTACATGTAGAATATGCCAAGAGTAAATTTCTAGGCATTTGGCTTACCTGTTCGTAAGTTAATCCTTGTTCAGGTACTCATGCGCCCATCAGCTTGTCTTCACAGCCTTTCTCTCCTTTGAGAAGCCATGAGCTGTAGAAGGGCGAGGACCATGTTTCCTTTATTTAACAGTGTGCATTCAGTACTTAGCGCAGTGTTAGGTATGCAGTAAACATCCAATACTGGTTGATTTGCTGGTTGAGAAAAGAAATGAGCAAAGACCTGACAAAGCACACATTTCCCTAGAATAAGCAATGATATTCTGGATGGTTTCATTTAAGGTTGTACTTAAACCACCCCAAAATTTAAAAGCCCTGACTTTTGGACTTCCATTCAATTGACTAATTTTTATTGGACTCATGTAGACATTAAGAATATAAAGATAGTTTCTAACTTATGGTGGTTTGACTTATGATTTTTTGACTTTACAATGATGAGAAAGCGATACGCATTCAGTAGAAACTGTACTTTGAATTTTGATCTTTTCTCAGGCTAGTGTTATGTGGTAGAATACTCTGTTTGGATGCTGGGCAGCAGCTCCCAGTCAGCCACTTGATCACAAGGAGGAACAACAAATAAATACTCTATAGTGTATTCACTGTGTTATATGATTTTGACCAACTGTAGGTTAATGTAAGTGTCCTGAGCACATTTAAGGTAGAGTAGACTAAGCTATGAGATTCCGTAGGTTAGGTATATTAAATGAATTTTTAATTTACGATTTTATCGATTTATATAATCCCATCAAAAGTTGAATAGCATCTGTACAGTACTTTTGAAGATAATTGCTAGAGAAAGATAAAGAAAAGTAGTAGGGAGTATTGTGGAACAATTATAAATAGAGTAATCAAGGAACATTTCACCGAAATGATATTAGAATAAAGATCTGAAGAAGGTGAGGCAGTGAGCCATGAGTATATCTTACAGAATGGCACTTTAGGCAAAGAGACTAGCATGTGCCATGACCCTGAGGGAGAGAATCCTGGGAGAATTCAAGAAAAAACAAAGAGCCTGTGTAGCAGGAGCAAAGTGAAGAAGGGAGAACAAAAGGAGATAAGGTCAGCAAAGTAACTGGTCTAGACTGTGTAGGACCTAATAAGCCATTGGTTTTATTGAGAGTAAGGCAAGAAACTATTGGGTGATTTTGAGCAAAGGATTGACATGATCTAACTTGTTTTTAATGGAATCACTTTGATGAAAATAGACATAAGGATCAAGAACAGAAGCGTATAGAGAGAGAGCTAGTCTATGGGAAATAGTAATCACCAGATATGTCCAATTGTAACAGAGGATTCAGTGTTCACCGATGCCAAGCCAAAATAGTAGTTCTCTTCTCTTCTTTCAGGAATATATTTGATGATAGAGTAGATATAGCTATAATTACACAATAGATATTTTTTCTCTTTTTGATGAAAATATATATTTTGTATTACATGAATATGCTACTGTAACTGCAATTTGGAAAGAGATTTTAGAATGTTTAAATACAATGAGTGAGAATTATAGACTACTATTTCGAATGTTTTTGAAGGGTACCATTTGTCATCTTTAAATTTATTTTTTAAAGAACTGAGAAAAAATTTAGATAAAAAATTCATTGAATATGAAGCAAAAACAATAAAGATAAGCAATGAAGTCAACAGAAGTTATTTTTATACTGAGAAGTGAATTGTAACACATTTTTCAGATTATACTGAAAGTAATAATTGATTAAGAGAAACAGATAAATTTAAAATAGAAGCTATAAACTTGATAATCCAGTAAATCTGATAATCCAGTAAATCTGATAATTCAGTTAATGAAGAGAAGTGATTCAATAAACACATTTCTAATTTGGCAAAAAATATTGGCATTAATGAAGATAATATAAAACCCAAAATGTGGCAACACAATGAGATATCAACAAAAATGGGTTAAAGACTGTTGTCAATTCAAAAAATATTTATGTTCAATCAATGAACAGAATGCTTAAAATGTTCTGAAATTTTACAGCTCATATATAAAAGAAATAAAAGTTTTCCCATATTTGAAAACAACCCTAAAAATTTACATGACATTATCAATAACAAGTTGTGAAGCTGAAGAAACTTTTCTAAAATATCATTATTTGAAATCTACTTTTACCAACCATGCTAGAGGAAAGACCCAACTTTCTTTTTTTATTCTTGGTGTAGGACAAAAATAGTTGATCAAAGAGTATATACTTCCAAAATGGTAGAAAAAAGTCTTATAAAGGTGTTCAAAGTAGTTAATTAATTAAAATATTATGTTATGTTTTTGTTTAGTATGATACTCATTCTTGGTTTAAAATTTGTATCTAGTTGTAATTTTTTCTCACTCTTGTTAAATGAATTATTAAAGAAAGCCAGAAGACTTAGATGGTTCTAATGTTGTGACATCCTAAGTAAGCAAACAAAAATCTAAGCTTGCAAATGCCTCAAGGTTGCAAAATTGATACAAAAAGACAACCAATCACAGTAAACTAGGCATTAAGTGATAGCCAATCAAATAATTTTCTTTCTTTGCTTCTACCTCTTTTCTATATAAGATTTTCCTCTAGCTCCTCTCAGTGGCATGCTTCTAACTACTTCCATTTTGGCACTAATCAATTTGTTCAAATAGACTCAAAAATTTTAACTTGTCTTGGTTTATCTTTTAACATTCTAAATAAATATTTTCTTTATGTTTAATTTTTAATATATTTTTTTTGAAAAAAGAGAGACTGCAAATTATATGAATTTTAGGTCTCTCAAATCTGGATTTACTCTGATCAGTCGACAGGTTGATTTGGTCAGTTTGTGATTGAGAAACCAACTAGATGTCCATAAAGGTTAGAAGAAGCAGTTAATTATACAAATTTGGAGTTCACAGTAGAGGTTCAAGTTGGAGATATAAATTTGTGAGTGGTATGTCTTCCATATTCCAATGTGTGTGTTTGTTCCACACCACCATGCAATTACCCTGATTCTCCAAGGACACTGACCAGATATGCCACAAATTTGACTCAATTCTAACATCATTTATCTGAAAATGATGTCAGAGTCCACAGGTTATGGGCTGAGTCCAACAAGACTGCCCCCACTTCAAACAACAGTCTCCAAGTCTGGGTGTCACCTGCACTTCTGACCCCCTGAAGTTTCCATAAACCCCTCCTTGGACTTCAGATGCTAGTCACAAGTTCAAATTGTTACCTGTGCTACTGACCAACTGGCTATAAGTGGGAGGTTCCCATGATCCCCTTGTCAGATTGGATTAATTTGCTAGAGTGGCTCACAAAACTCAGGAAATTACTCACTAGATTACTGGTTTATTATAAAGGATATTAAATGATACAAATAAACATCCAGATGAAGAAATACACTGGGCTTAGTCCCTATTAAAATAGCTTCTGTTCCCATGGAATTTGAGACCCAGCACATGGATGCATTCTAGTTCACCAACCTGAATGCTCTCCGAATCTCAGGGATTTTAATGGAGGCTTCATTACATAGACACGATTGATTAAATTATTGACCATTGGTAATTGATTCAACCTCTAGTTTCTCTCCTCTCCCTGGATGTCAGGGGACTGAAAAGTTCTAATCTAATCACTTTGTTGGTTCTCCTGACAACCAGGATGGACATTGGTCATTTGAGAGAGGACCCAAAATATTGAAGAAACAAGTAAGAATCATCTAGGGTTCATAGATGGTGGCAACAATAAGGGATAGTTGGTGATAAATTATGATGATATGAAAGTGAAATCTATGGCTTTTTAGGGGGCAAGAGGAGAATGTCTGGGAAGCAACAATATGGAACAGGAAGGACTACTCCTCCATCAGCTCCAGTGAAAGGAGGAATGTAGGAGATACAATAGCTAATGCAGGAGGAACAGTGTCCCCAGAAAAGAGCCAGCAGTGAAGGCAGCCTATAGAGGTCTTGAGGGTTTAGGGTTCATCGCTTGTTACAATCATGAATTCCAGAGAGTCAATGGTTTTAGAAGCTAAAGAGGGTTATGAAAGGGGTCAGAATGTACAGAACACTTTGGGGATTAGTTCTTGAGGATGATGGATGACCTGGGAGACCTGGGCTTCTTGCAAAGATTGATAAAAATGGAGACGAAGGATATGTGATAGATGGTTGTGGTGAAGTTGTAGATATTGAGGGAAAAGAGAGGTGGGGATCTTGTCCAGGAAGATTCTGAACTCTAGTACTTCTTGCAGAAACTCCCCCTGGAGGTATGGAGGCCTGCAGAGGGTCATTTGTTCACTAAAATGTGGGGCTCTGTTTTGACTCAGAAGATAGAGGTGTGGAGGGTGTGAGAGGGCTGTCTTACAAATGCGGAGCTCTCTGAAGACTTTCTTAGTTGTCTCAAAAGTCCTACCTGATACACAGGCCCTTTAATATTTGTTGAATAAATGAATAAATGAACAAATGAATTTCCTTTACTAAACTGAACATTTAACATCTGGAGTCTAAATCATCTGCACTAGAAGGACTTCTGGGGTAGATACCTTCCAGACTTCTACACAATTTAAAAGATAACAAAACAAAAGGAAAAATCTGCCCTAAGAGCAAATTCCAGACACAGAATAAAGAAAATTCTTAGAAATCCTAAAATTGCAGTTTTCTATGTATAATAATTTAAAGATCTAGACTGCATAGGACATAGTACAGATGATTATAGAAAGGGGAAAGGAAGGGAGCAAAAAGAGGCAAAGAAATTTTATTGGTGGTGGGAGAGGGCAAGGAAAAAATAAGATGAGTTTTCAACATCAATTTGGAGTAAGAGCCTGCACTGGGGAAGTGAGGCAAGTGTAACAGGTATTTCCTCTAAGTCATACCAGCCTGGGGCAAAGTTAGGATACTGGCACCCAAATACTAAAAATAAAAGAAAATTAGTTATTTTACTTTTCTTTATTAGCCACCTTGAGGGAACACACAACACTGCCTAGGTCTCTTCTTATGATGGCAGCCAGGAGCAGCTCCTTGGGACAGGGATGACTGCCTTGGGAAAGCCATTGGGTTTCTCGGCTTCTGGTTCTAGGTTTGTTCCAGGTGCACGGTCCTGAAGCAGCTTCTAGAGGAATTCATATTCTGCTTCCCAGTTAAAGCATAGACCCCTCAAAGCCACACTCATAAAGTGACAGATTAAAGGGACCTTATAGTATTTTTAGTCTAATTTCCTACCTGATGCAGAGGCCCTTCAGAAAATGACATTCTAGTTCTTAGTGGCACAGCATTTACCACCCCAGAATCGGGCCATTTCATTTTGATCCTTTTCAATGAATAGAAAGGCTCCTTGAATGGAAATCCCCATAGCTTCTTTAGCAGCATTCCTGCCAAGATTTTATAATCAGTTTAATAAAGATCAGTGGCTGCCAGTTAAGTTATATGCTACAGAATGTCTCTCTGGTGACCAGAATTCAGAGTCTCTCTTATGGAAACAGCTGATTCAACCTTGATTCAGTCTTACTAATCAATTTCTTTTTCTATATGTATTATTTATAAATGTTCTATTTTATTATTAATTAATTCATTCTTTCTTTTATCCAATACAGCAAGCATTAAATAAATTATGGAATACCTACTATGTGTCAGGTGCACGGGTTTCAGTCACATTGATAAATGAGTCAGATAAAGTCCCACTCTTCATGACTTTATTGTAGAGAAAGAAAGAGCCAAAGAAACAGGCTGTAATTCCAAAGTGAGTCAAATCATGTGCTATGGGAGTTATTAGAGTTCATTAAAGTTCATAGTTGGGCCACCTAATGTCATTTGAATGAAAATACCTGGGATCAATTTGCTGCTTTTTTCAGGTACATGCTAGACCTGAATGTAAACTCATCTTTCCTTGTATAAATTTGGGTAGAGTCTATGTTTTTGTTAGCGATTTCTTCATAGATCATTCCCAGTGATGAAGCATATAGGTGGGGCAAACCCATTCTTGGGCAGTCGTGGAAGGGATAAGTGGCTGGCAAGGTGAAGGTGGGCCTTGACCCTGAATATATTTCATTGCTATTGAATTCCATCCAGACTCACTGGCCTTCCCCTAGTGGGTAAGGTTACTTCTCAGAGTAATATTAAGTTCCTGGACCTCTGCGATAAAATAGAAATACTTATTCACTTATTGTCCATTGATTGTTTTAATGAAGGAGCAAGGTTAGAAACATTAAGCATAACTATTTCAAAAAAATATTATAAGGATTCATCAGTTTTTTCTTTCTTTCCTTCCTTCCTTCCTTCCTTCCTTCCTTCCTTCCTTCCTTCCTTGCTTCCTTCCTTCCTTCCTTCCTTTCTTCTTTCTTTGCGTACATATCCAGTAAACCTGGGAAAAGATGAAAGCAATCAGGAGGAAGACGTTTTCTTAGGACACTGACACATATTACAAGACAAAAGTGATTACTAAATATATTTCCCAGATGTCAAATCACATAAATTAAGAGCCTCATTTCAGTGATAGCATTTCTAGCCTCAGGCCATCTTCATAATTTTTACATTTTCTTTAACTTAATGAAATCTGTCCTGATTTAAAAAACAAGATCTCCATAATTAAGCTCCAAGTTACGGCTGAGGGAAGAGAAGGGTCTAATTATAGACATTTCCTATGGGGAAGAATATAGGCTGGGCTTTAACATCAGCTCCTAATACTTTTGCCTTATGAGCTCCAGCAAGCTTTTGAACCCTGCATGAATGGGGACAAAAAGAGGCTTCATGTCATGGGACTGGTGTGAGCATCAGCCAGCCATTCATTCACTGGGGAAATATCTACTGAGCACCTATTCTGAGGTTCCATATCCTCAGGACTATTCTAGGTGCTTGGGATACAGCAGCAAAAAAGACATACAATGATCCCTGTTTTTGTGGAGCATACATGGTACAGGGGAGAACGGTAAATAATAAGCATAATTAATAAATAAATTGTATAAAAGATAATAAGTTCTAGAAAAAAATGAAAATATGATAGGGCAAGAGGGGCTTGGGAAGGTAGGAACAGGCTCTACAGTTCTGGCTGATGCAAGTTGGCCTTGCTGAGAAGGTGAGATTTAAGCCAAGACTTAAAGGAATTACCTAAGTGGGTGGCTAGGAGAAGATCTTAGCAGGCAAATGGAACACAGCACAAAGGCCCCAACGTGGGAAGTTTCCTGGCATGTTAGAGGGTAAAGGAGGCCACTGTATCTAGAACAGAAAGAAAAAGAAGAGCTGGGTGTCTGGGTGTCAGAGGTTTGTGTATGATCTTGTATGTTGTTCTAAGGATTTAGGTTTCTACTTGGAGCAAAATGAAAAACAATTGCAGGATTTTAAACATGATTTTTGAGCATAGGAGGATTTTCTCTCTACAGTGTTGAAAATAGACTTTTAGGAAACAGGGGAAACTGGGTAGGAGGCAGTGATAGAGGGGAGAGATGATGGTAACCCAGAGATAACAGGAAGTGGTAAGAAGTGGTGGGGTTCAAGGTAACTTGTGGAAGCAGGGCTAGCATGATTCCCCAATCAATTAGATTTGGAATGTGAACATGTGTGTGGAGAAGAATCAGGATCTTGGTTTGGATGTGATTAACTTGAGATGTCTTTTAACGTCAAAGTAGAAATGGATATGACTCTGGAGTCTGAGAAAGAAGTCAGGAATGAAGATATAAATTTGGGAGTCATCAGGGACCCACTAAGATATGTAGCAAGCTAATCTACTGATAGTAACCAGTATTTTGTTGTCATTATATTTTTCCCTTCATAGTCCCACTCCCATGACAAAAAGGGAAGTCAGGCTTTGTTTTCTTTTTGTTTCCTTTTGGGGGAGGGTGTTGGCAATTGCATGAAGGCAAACATCTTTCATTGCTTTTGTCTTCAAAAGCTTAGTGTTTTTGAAAATGGCCTCCTAGGGTAGTGTGCGCAGTAGGCAGGTGGTTTGGGTGAAATGCAACCTCCTTGTCAAAGTTTAGGTAACCCAATGGTTCCTCAGTCAGCATTTGGCACTCCCCTAACCTCGGGGATTGGTTTAGGGGTGGACCAATTAGCCAAAAGCTTAACACATTTGCTGGGGATTCTAAGATATCCATATAGATTCTCGGACAGTGTGGTGTGTGTTTATTGTACCTGGAACTGACAGAGGCATTTTACTCTCATGAGAGAAGTAAGTTTAGGGACTAAGATGCCATGTGGAAAGGGGCATAATGGTAGCTGATGTCCCCCAGAGGACATGTTAATTATTTTTTGGAACAAATTATGATAACACTAAATGGTTTAAAGCAACAAACACTTATTTCATATAGTCATATTGGAAGAGAAATTTGGGAGTGGCTTATCTGAGTAGTTCTGGTTCTCAGGGTCTTTCATAAGATTTTTGTCAAGATGTCAGATGGGGCTGTACTCATTTGAAAGCTTGTCTGGGGCTGGAGGAGCTGTTCTAAGATGGCCCTTTCACATAGATGGCAGGTTTGTGATGACTGTAGGTAGGACTTCTCCACAGGACTACCTAAGTGTCCTCACAACGTGGTAGCTGATGTCCCCCAGAGTAAGTGACCCAGGAAAGAACAAGAAGGAAACATCAATGCCTTTTATGTTTAGTCTCAAAAGTTCTACTCTATAACTTCTGCCACATTCTGTTGTTCAGAAGGAAGTCACTAAGTCCAGCCCACACTCCAGGAGAGGAGAAATATACTTCACTATTTCAAAGGAAAAGCATCAAAGAATTTGTAGACATATTTTAAAACCACTGCACATGGTGCTAGAACTCTTATAGGACCAAACCCAAGCCTTTGCTACCAGTGAGACAATAAATTTCCTTTATTTTTAAAACCAGTTTAAGTAGAGTTTTAAAAAATATTTATAGCTTAAAGCATCCTAATTGATGCAGAAGGATATAAATTGAAGTAGGTGATTCTGGGAAGGACATGGTTTCTTGGGAAGTGACAGGTTCTCAAAAAAGAAAGGGGAAATGGCAGTTACAAGAGAGACTGCGCCTTCTACTCTAGGGCTCCCAACTCCCACAAAGATCCATGGGCCTGACCCCACGCACTGCACTAATCATGTATTTTATTTTCTGTATCCAGATGCTTTGTCATCTGGGACCCTTCTCAGTCTAGAGAGACTGCCCCTCCCATGATTAGTCAATTCCTAGAGACAGACAGCAACTCATTCATGAGAGCACTTTTCAAATACAAACCAACCAACCCAGAGCCCACAAACCAACTACCTCCTTTATTGGACTCTCATACTCTTGGCCATTATCCATCTGCCCTAGTCATCCTAGAGTCAGATCCCAAACAACTAGGGACAGTCTCTTTGCTCCAGACCTTACTGAAATGATTCAAACTAGCCAATCTTAAGCCTGCTCACCATGCCTCATCTGTTCCTTCCTGAGGAAACCACAATAAAGGCTCTCGCCCATAGTTCCCTCCTCTTCCTCTGACTTCTGACTAATCTCAGTGCTTCCCTGTGTAGCCCCTACATGGCACGGCATACTTCCTCCTTTTGAGAACTGTAAGTAACAAACTGTCTCTTCAAAGGCAATCATCTCCTGATTTGTTGGCTTTACTACACCTCAAATTTTTTATTAAGATGCTATATTTCAAATCAGGCACATTACCCATGGAACAATCTATCTTCAAGACTGTGTGGCTGTAAACAAGGGGCATATCAGCTATGATCAGTATCATCCATTCCTGAATGTCCTGGACAATTAAGACCCTAGGGAAGGTGGGGTCAGGGGCTGGCATAGCTGCCTCAACTTAGTTGGCCTCCCTTTGACAGTCAGATTCTAAGAGGGAGGACTGCTAGTTTTCTTAAGGCCAGACATTGAAATTCCTAGAATGTCACTTTTACCACTTTCTATTATCAAACAGGTCACAAGTTCAGACCAGATTCAAGGGGAGAAGATATAGAATTCACTTCTTGATCAGTGGAGTTCTGTGCAGGTACCTTGCCATCTCTGGAGATTACCAAGGAGGAAAGGTCAAGGAAAGCATCATAAAGAAGTGATTGAATAAACTCAGTTATTCTTCTGGCGTCTATGCATAAGGACTTCCTGTCCAATTGTTCCCATTCCCTAGCCCATCACTTAGAGAACCCAGCATGGTTCACTTCTGTCATAAAGACATGGGGAGTAGTTATTTGAAATGTGATGTAGAGTCTACCGTTGACACCAGGTCCTTCTTTAGATTAGTCTGATCCACAGTTGATCTCTCCATGTTCCTGGCATTTCTTTTTCTTTCCCACTGTGACATATCCCAATCAATACCAAACTCATCAATACCTGGAGAAGAGGTATATTCCTAAGGAACATACAGAGGAAAGGGTTCTTATAGGCTCATGAAAAATAATGAACACTAGGCCTCTTTTGGTCTCACCTGGAGAGGAAACTGGAGAGAGTACAAAATGGTATTAGGTACCTAATTTGTTTGAGAGAAAACAAAATGGTACTTGTTGAGGGAGCCAGGCTAGGAGCTGGGCAGGAAGTAATGTGGCCATGGATGGTGAGGTCTGCCAGGTCTCTGGGGCCGGGGGTTTCCTGTTACCTTTACGGAAACATGAACTCTAGGAGCCCAACTATCTCTTTTCCTATTAGACTTGCAACTCATTTCTTTAGCCTCAAAAACTGGAAATTATACTATTTTTATGACACTTGGGCAATTATTTCTTTACTTATCTCTCTAGAGTTAGTGACTTTTTGTTAGAATTTTCATCTTTCTCAGCTAAATAAAGCTAAGGGTAGAGATTTAAGCCCATAGTTGGGCCAGAACCATAAAGTGGGAGCTGTGCTCTTTCCTTCCAACCATCTTTCAGGATCTGTATGGTGGCAGTGGCAGGAGGAACAGGGGAGTTCCAAATGGGAAATAAGGCACTTTGGTGGGGGCTCTTATTTCCCACTTAGAGCACTCCTCTGCTCTTCCAGAGTCTCCTCTGCCGCCTCACACTGGGGAGTTTCTGCGTTTTACTTTAATTTCTTCACAGGAGATTGTTGGCAAAGCCCAGGCGGGAAAGGGAGGATCCAAATTAAGCTAGTGCATTGGAAAGGAATGGCTAGGCATCTCTGTGCATGCCCACCCTCCACCTCACACTTGGCCACACATATGTGCACCCCCTTCCTAGGCCAAGGCAGCTCAAAGTTTCTGCTTTGTTTTCACAGCAGCTTGTCTTCCTGTCCTGCCACATCCCTGCACTTTTTCAGGGCACTGACACCTCTGCCTGGGAGCTGCCATCTTTCATTATCACCATCCAACCCAGTCCATCCGAAGTCAGATGGGGGCATGTCTGGGAGCATATGGCATCTTCAGAATTCACATGCCACCACATTCAGTCTAAAGACAAATGGCACAGCTTGTTGCCCTTAATAAAACAGAGGTTAACGTGGAAATTAACAGTGTGAACACGAGCCCCAAAGGGCCCTTTCTCTGTCAGGAGTCCAAGCTGCGCAGGATGTCACTGTTCGTCTTGGAATATAGGCTGTTTAGCAAGGTGGTAGGACCAAGCTGACTCTCCCTATCCAGGGGTTCCAAATGTTTTTTGTTTTTGTTTTTCCCTAAATATGTTTTGAGAGAGAACTAAACATTTCTGAGAACTTTTGGTATCAAAGCTAGGAGAAGAATGGAGATAAAGAATCAGCATAACTTTAAGAGGTTGAAATTACCATCCTGTCCATTTTGCAAAGGCATGAGGAGATGAAAACATTGGTCCATGTTTACAGAGCCAACAGCAGCAGAGATTTGTATCTCGGACTCTTTGGTCTTAGACAATCTACCCTCCCTGATGAGGAGTCTACCAGCCATGGATAAATTATCAGGAGCTCTAGGCTGGGCATTTTTCTGCTCAGCCCCATGGTGCTTTCCCAGGCCTGGCCAGCTCCTTTTTCTTCCCATGACACAAACCCCAGTGACTTGGCCCACTTTTTTCTTTCCTCTGAAGCTTTCATCACTCCCTCCCCTGGTCTTTCTCTTCCAGTCTTAGATGAACAGTGGGTTGCAGATTATCCAATTCCCTGCTTCCTCCTTGTTCTCAAAACAAACACACTTTTTGTGTTTTAAGGATTTCACTGCAGGTCTCTACAGGGATGCAGACAGAAATAAGAGCTCTGCAGAGTCTTTACAGTCTCGGTCTTGGGTCTATGATCCTTTATCCCATGTGAGATGAATAAGGAAAGCCTAGGTGACCATCAAGCATTCATTTTTATTTTGGAAAGTAAAGCGTATGAGCTTCCCTCTCTTTCCACTATCCCCAAAATGAGGTATGAAAATGGGAGGGGGGTTGCTTCTCTCCCTTAAGAAGCTTCTTTCCAGCCAAAAGACTCTATCCCGGCTGGGCAATGGAGATTTCTTGCCTCATGTGGGCAGTTTGCCTCTCTAGAGTCTTAGACCAGGAATCCCTTCATTTCCTGGCTTCTGCTATTCCCACTTGTCCTCTAGGGACGCTGTCTCGTTACGACTTGACCCTTATCCTTTGAAGCCAGAAGGACCTTGGCTACTTTAAATGTTGCACAGCTGCCCCTGGTCTCAGAAGGCATCACAGAACATCGAATATTGAGGAAGTCCCATCAGCTAGGTCACTCACTATGATCTCAAAATTTGAAGTGTTCAATTTCTTATTGCCTAAGAGAAATTTCATACAAGAATCTGAGTCATGAACAAAGAGAGAATCTACTGTGGATTTTCTTCCTTTTTTTCTTTTTCTTTTTTTTTTTTTTCAGTGGAGAGACAATACAATTAGATTGGAATATATGATTTTCTCACCAGGTGATTCTTAGGAGATAGCTGAGATGGTGTAGCTTGAAAATAGTCTAGTATCAGCCACAGCTATGGAGTGGGAGGGAAAGTCAGTATTCTCAGCGGGCAATGAAAGTCAGTTATTCATTACCACCAAGACTTGACAGTACACTGAACACCTGACATCATATTTATGCTACATAAAATAACGTGATACAATTTTTATGACCCAATTTAATCCAGTAGAGGATATCGGCTTAATAAAGACAAGGACAATAGAATTGAATTTTTCTATATATGTACATAACAAAAGGCTAGTACAAAAGGGAATTGTGCTAATTTGACAGGAAATAGATAACATTGTCAAGAAATTTATAAAATGAAGAGAAAGTGTTTCACTCTGAATCTGTGTGAGTTTAATTGACAGGTGCTGAGATCTGTAAAAGAAAAAAAGCAAAAACCACAGGTCCATCTTTCCTGAATTCCCAGGGCAAGCACAAGTTCCCTTCAATTTATTCATTCCTCTGACAGCAAAACAGAGTTTCTGCTGTGAAAAACTTTAAAATCTTAACAACAATCCAACAAACAAGCAAACTTTCCTATAGTTGTATAAGATTTTTCAAAGTCGAATATGACTCCACATTGGTACCTTTCTTACCTTCTGAATATCCATGGTAACTGGCTGGGAATGGCTAATATAAACATAGAGATACCAGCACCAGCTGCTCTCTGGACTCATGAAACCTGTGGGCTCAGAGCTGAGTATGTTTCCATTGAGGAATGAAAATGCACGTGACCTGTGGGTGGATTTCAATATTATGCCACGCATTTAGTGCGCTTCACCTAAAAGTTTCCATCAGGGCTGGGTTTAGTGGGGACACAGAAGAATCTATGGCCTTGCTCTCAAAGAGTTCACAGCTCATAGTAGTGCAAGTTACTCTGATGTGTGTTCTTTCTTTTAATGTTTTGGGGTGGAGGGTAAATTCTAATATATTTTGTTCATTCTGCCTAAAGATTTTTTTTTAACACATGTTTCTGATACCAAGTTTGTGGTGGTATCAGCCCCTCAAGTCTCTTTTTCCTTTGTCCATATGTCAGATCCCTTGAACTACCCATCTTCCCTTCTAGCCAGAGCCCAACTCTGGATCACTCCAACCACTCGCTTCCTTTACTCTTCAGGATTACAGGGATGGGTTTGTGGGTGTCAAGTACCAAACCCTGTCACACTATTGTCAAACCCTGAGCTCTTTTCTCTCTAGAGTGTCATTCATTCTCTGCCCCTCAGAACTCCGAGGCTTCTCTGAGGTGCTTATGGAGTGCTGAAGGGGTGCGGAGAATGAAGAGGGTCTGAGACCCTGGATCAGGCCCACTCCCCTGACACAATCAGAGTAGCTCCACTTCCAAATGCTTTACATATAAACTCTACATAAATACTATTGAATATATACAAGGCTCAGCAAGGATGGAGACTGAGAAGCAACTGCTGGATTGGACCATTAGGGAGTATCTAGTGGCCTGTGTGGTTAATTTTATGGGTCAACTTGATCAGGTCAACGGGTGCCCGGATATTCAGTTAAACATTATTCTGGATGTATCTGTGAGGGTGTTTCTCAAGGAGATTAGCACTTGAATTGGTAAACTGAGGAAAGCATATTGCCCTTCCCAGGGTGGGTGGGCATCACCCAATCCACTGAGGACCTAAATAGAGGCAAAAAGAAGAGAAAAGAAGAACTCAGTCTCTACCTGACTGTTAAGCTGGGCCACGGGTCTTCTCCTGCCCTCGGACTGGGGCTTTTGCCAATGACTCCCCTGGTTCTTGGGCCTTTAGACTTAGGCTGGAACTATACTATCAGTTTTCCTGGGCCTCTGCCTTGCAGATGGCAGATCATGGGACTTCTCAGCCACTATAATCATGTGAGCCAGCTCCCCATAATCAATCAATCTCTATGTATTTATATATATATATAAAATATATGTAATATGTATATAATATATATTACATATACACATATATATTACATATATACATATTATATATGTATTATATATTATCTTATCTTATCTTATCTTATCTTATCTTATCTTATCTTATCTTATCTTATCTTATCTTATCTTATATTATATTATATTATATTATATTATATTATATTATATTATATTATATTCTGTTGCCCTGGAGAACTTTGACTAATGCATAGTCATAGATTAGTTTCAGAGGCATGGTTGGGACAGAAGCCAAGCTGAAATGAGTTGAAGGGAAGTCAGAAGTAGGGTGGTAAGTATAAATTTCTTTCTAGAATGAATATCAGGAAGTAACTTGAGAGAAGGAGGGACATAAATTTTAGAAAGAATCTCTTTTGAGAATTCATGAGTTTGAGGGCAAAGAGGAAGCTGCCCACAGTTGAAAAGGAGTGACTGGTGGCAAATGGTCCCCAGGACGTGGGTGTGGAAGGAGTCAAGAGCACAGCCTGGTTGTGTGAACTCAGATAACTTACTCACTCTCATGAATCTACCTGCCTTTATTTGTAAACTGGACATCACAATGCTCATCTCACTGTCTTGGAAAGATTAAAGGAGACAGAGTGTATAAAAGCAGATAGCATAGAGCCTGGTACACAGTGGAAAGTCACTCCTTCCTTTTTCTCTTTCAGCTTCCTGACACCACTTTCCACTGTCTGCTGATTTCTACATCTCTGTCTATACCTGTTATTGGGGTCAGGTAGATTAGGATTTAAACCATGGCTGTACTATGTACTGACTTTAGGCAGGTTATCCAATCTACCTAAGCCCTTGATATTGACATCTGTAAACTGGGGATAATATTTCAACTTAAAAGATTATTTATGAAAGTTAAACAAAATGGTATATATAAATCACCTAATAAAGTACCTAAGTCACACAAGACATGGTCAAGGAAAAAAATAGATTAAGTGACTCAATAAAAGTAAAGGCTTTTTTCAGTGATGTGCATCAGAGAACACCTGAAAGCCAGGTCACTCTCTGAGTCAAAGCAGGATTGTAGTTTTAAAGGGTAAAGAGAAGAGAGGGGCATGTATCCTTGTGGTTGAGCTTAGGTAGTCATTTTTGTCACTAATTGTCATGAAACTTGAGCTTGGAACTGTGCCTTTTGTTCAGGATCACTGGTGCAACCCTAGAACAGTTTTTTTCAAAAGTCATTGTTTTTTTTTAACTTTGCAGCTTGTCCGCTAGTCAAGATTCCCAGGAGAAAGAGGTAACAAAGAAAAGAAGAAAGAGGGAAAAAGGTGAAAGGGGAAAAAAGGTAAAAGGAGAAAGAGATAGGGGTTGAAGCAAAGAAATCTGGGAGGCCCCTACTGTGTTTTGATTCTTTATAATATTAAGTGTATGTGCTGTATGAATAAATAACTAAATGTATGTTTGACCTAGGAGCTCTGCTAGCACAATTTAACTGAGATATAGCATTAACTACATGAAAATTCCCCTTACCCATGCTTGTTTTTAAAAACAAGATTTAAATATGTATTTAAATAATATATGTAGTTATTAAATAATATATACGTGTATATATACATATTAATATGTGTGTATGTGTATGTGTGTGTGTGTGTGTGTCTCCTAGGTTCCCTAAGCTGTCTACACTACAGAATCTCTTTTCTTTCAATAGTGAATCAAAGGGCTCACTATTCCCTTCTTGTTGGTTACAGGAATTCTTGTCTCCCATGGGATTATTCTCAAGAAATATTTTTGAGATTTCTCCAAGATTGTTTGTGTGAGTCTGAGATGGGTCCAGACTATTGCTTGTCACCTCAGCCAACCATCCTGCTCCACAAAGGGTTCACCTCTGGGTCACCCTTGGCCACCTTATAACTTTTCTCCAGGTTCTTCAGATTCTTACTCTTCTGTACAGGCACAGGTTCTTTCCTCTTTCTCTAGCACACAGCTAAGCTTGAGTCATAAATTTCAAAAAAAATGCCTTGAAGTTTTTTCTGATGCCAAACAAAAAAATTAGTCTTGCCTTAAAGATGATCTATCTATTAGTTTCCTACAGCTGCTATAACAAATTACCACACACTCAGTGCCTTAAAACAACATAAATTGATTATTTTACAGTTCTTGAGGTCAGAAGTCTGAAATAGGTCTCAATGGGCTTAAATTAAGGTGTCAAGAGGTCTGTATTCTCTTTTAAAAACTTTAGGATAGAATATTTTCCTGTCTTTTTCAGTATCAAGAATCCTCCAGCATTCATTTTTTGGCTTGATGTCTCCTTCCATCTTCAAAGGCAGCAATGACTAGTTGAATCTCTCCCACCTGTGATACTGACTCTCCTGCCTCCTTCTTTCCCTTGTAAGGACTCTTGTGATTACAGTGGGCCCATCCAGACAATTCAGGATGACTTCCCATCTCACAATCCTTAAGCACATTTGCAAACTCACTTTTGCCACGTAAGGTAGCATATTCACAGGTTCTGAGGATTAAGACTGGACATCTTTCTGGGGGGTAGAGGATAGGGGGAGTGTTATTCTGCTTATCACAGATGAGTTCTTCACAACTTGAGAAATAGTAAACACCTTTAATAAGTTTAAAATAGTGGTTTGTTCTGAATACATATTTAAATAACTTGTAATAAAATGGAAACATTTTTGTTGCTGGAATTCTTCATGAGAACAGTTATATTTGTTTGGAGGTGACAATAAGGGGAGTGTGGGGAGATAAGGAAAAGGTTGGGTAGAGAAGTGAGACCCTTAGAACATTTTAAAGTAATAAAACATGGTCACTACAGCACGTTCTAAAGAGGACCCTTTGTTTCTGGGGAAGAGTGATGGAGTCAGCATGTAAACTTGACAGTAGGAATGGGGGCAGAGCTACTCAATAGAAGAGAATTAAAAATTGAGATTCCGAAAGGGAAATTTAAGATGAAAGGATCCAGAAACTGAATGGGAAAGGAAGAGAGAAAGAAAGAAAACAACCAAACCAAATCAAACCAAAGAAACAAACAGAAGATAAAAATGCCGGCCAGAATGAACAATGGAGATACGGGATGCGAGAACTCTCTCCTTATGTGGGGGATCTTCATTTCAGATTGCTCATTTATGCCATGGCCAGGGAGAGAATGAGCTTGGAGGAGATGAGAAGAGATGCTGGCTTCCACACCAAAGGTGTTTCGTGGTAAAGGCAGAATTTAGGGACAAGGGACGCTTAAGGGCCCTCAACCACATGGGATCTCATTTCCCCTAATCCCCCACAGACACTTATTGGTACTTCTTTATGGCATTTGCATTTTCTGCATTTTATTGAGTGTCTCGTGTATTTGTTCTAGCTACCCCTTTAGGTTTTAAGCTCTGAGGATAAAGCCTGAGTAGTCTATTTCAGTAGCCCCTTGTAGAAGATGCTACAGAACCAGTGCAGTGACTTGCAGCCATCTTCAAAGTATTTAGTAAACATTTGTTGAATTTAATTGAAATATCTAAAACAACCTGATTCTACTGTCATTCTGAGAAATATTAGTCTTAAGAGCCACAACCATCTCATGCTACCATTCATTATTGATGTAAAAGTCACCCTCAATGGTCTGGTTTTTTGGTCCACTGTCAGAGAAGGAGGCAGAGCAGGGCATGGGCTGGATACGTTTACATTTTAGAAGAGCTGACCTCTCTCCCCGCATTGACCCCAGTGAAGATAGCTCAGCATTGCCAATCACAGAACCGAAATTCTTATATTTTTTTCTCATAGATACTCTGGCAGAAATATTGACCTTCAGGTGCAACTCTACCTCAGATATATTGTTTTCTTTGTTCACATCTTTAGTATTTAAAAAAAAGCAAAATTCTAGCACTAAATGTGGATCCAGAGATATAAATTGTTTAGTAAAGGAAAGCATATATGTGGCATTAAAAGAAAATGTTTGGGGCAACGGGAGACAGCTGATCAGAATATGGAAGCAGCAAGACTCTCCATGAGAAGACACATACAAAACCTTCCTTTATTTTTATTTCCTAACTTAATAAAAACTTGGAGGTGTTATGCTGTCACAGAGCGGGTAGGCCTGTGGTATTTATGTAGCTGATTTTATGTACTTTGACAGTTACATGATAATTCTGAGAGTTAAAAATCCATCTTTCGCCTCTCATCACACCAGGATGTTGATGTTATGTTGGTGTGTTCTGGGCACATCCTGAAGCTAAACTTAGAGAACTAAGAATTTTTAGAGTCTTTTTAGAATTTAAAGCATACTTATTTTGGATTGATTTACTTACAAAGTGACATATTTCTGGAAGGAGTGAACAATCAACTAGAAATTATTTCAAGCTGAATTGTTGGAAAACCCGTTATCTTTCCTCACACATATACTATTCTTGCCAAATTCCTAGCAAGCCCTCCAGTCAAGCCATTGTATCTTTGCAGATGCTGTTTCTTCTGCTTAGCATGAACTTATAGGAGACGAGGTCATCTTCAGTTAAGATCAAATGTCATTTTTCTCAGTCAAGGGCAGAATGAATCACTCCCTCTTTTTTGCTCCCACATAATTTTATACACCTTTTTTTAGTGCTGCTTTTATGGTGCTATAATTATTTGTTTACATGCTTGATCCTTTTTTTAGATTGTGAATCCTCTAGTGACAGAGATGGGAGACCATTTTCCCACTTATCTTTGTATCCCATGACCTGCATGAAGGTTAAAACAGAACAAAATCTGCAAGTCAGTATCAAGGAAATGGCAGTTGTGAATACAAACCGAACAGCTTAAAATTCTGCTCTATAATGATTAGAAACATAGAAAACTTTTTTTAAAAAAAGTAAAATGTTACTATAGAAGATTATAATGGGTACAAGGTAAATACCCGAAAACAAAGTACAAAGAGATGTTATGGATATTTCCTACCTTCAGTCATTGCCTGATGAACTTATGTAAACAAAGAATACACATCAATAGTGCTGTTACACCTTCCCACTTCACTCCTTTATCATTCACTCTTTTTTTTTATCAGAACACAATAAACACCTTTATTACAAGAGCTAAGACAGGAGGAGGATTTATTTACCTTCCCAGGCCTTGATTTTCCTCAGATAGAACTCCCGCTCTTTGCCTTCTAGCACATAGCCATCTGCTCCGCGGCACTGGCCTGGTCTTGATGGGATGCACGCAAGTAGCTTGCCCTGCTGGAACTGCTCTTATAGAAGACGGCTGATTTGGCATTCTTTTTCCTTTCATCGTATTTCTTCCGAATTTTCTTTGATCATTTTTTTGTTTTCTCCTCACGAGTCAGCTTTGCCTCCTTCTTGCCGCCAGGGGGCAGTGCATGGTGGGATTCGTACCACTCTCGGTAAGGTGTGCTGTCAGTGAGCACGATGCAGTTCTTTATTAGGGTCTTGGTGCGGACCAGGTCATTGTTGAATGAAATGTAGACAACATTTTGCGCGTACAACACTCGGAGCCCCAGGAGAAGTTCCCCACGTCCAGGCTCAAGGCGCGGGACTTCTTGTTGCCTCCCTGGACGGTACTGTGTGTATGCGGCAAGGGCCAATCAGTTTTGGCAGCCAAGCATCCCAGCTCATATTTTCACTTCTTGTTGTAGAGCTTTCTCTTATCCCCGGTCTTGCGGCACTTGTGCCAGTTGTCTCGAGCGATGCCCATGGCTCGGCGCCAGCTGGGAAGAGCTATCACTTACTCTTGGTTCTCTTAGAAACCACTCTTTTTCATTAACATTATCTTTACTTATCTTCTAAAAAGGTGGTTGAATGGAGTAAAAGGGGTCAAATATGTGGTGACATTAAAGAATTAAAAATTGAAAAGTTAATATAAAAAAGGTGGTTGAAATAATACACTTATGTAGACTAAGTGGGTTCAGTACTTATTATCTATGCATTTCTGTAGCCAAAATTTCTCCCCTTAACACTTATTATTCTAGATAAGGCTCTCCAATGATTTCAACAGAAAAACTGTTTGAGTTGTGAAGTCTTAGAATATCTTTCATGAAAAAATTATAGGTTGGATGGTCATTGACATCTTGTATTCCTCTCTTTTTCTTTAAAAATTCTGAAAATAGACTTCACTGACTTCTGGAACTGTAAGATGTAGTAGAGGAATGTGAAAATATCCTGATTTGGGCCCACTGGAATTTTTTATAGGTAATGTATTTTGAAGAGATCAATGCATAGCTGAGAGATGGTAGAGAGAGAGAGTGTGGAATATCTGTGCACTTCCAATTCTATTCCCCATCCACCTGGTTTCCACCCCACCTCACTACAGGTAACGACTATTTCTGTATCTAGCTAATAAATATAACTACTGGAAGAAGTTTCTTATCTATCAACAAGGAAGCAAATATATATTCTTATTTACTCCCTTTAAAAAACCGGTAGGAGGGAACATAATTATTTTAATTCATTTGGAATGAAAGCAGGGCAGGGTACAGAAGACACAAAAAGAGGTATACTAGTTCTCAGATTAAATTAATGATTAATGAGAAAGCATGCAGAAAGTAAGAATATCCAAGAAGGACCTAATTTCTTATCTACCATAAAAGAAAGTCTAAACTTGTGCTGGAATAGATAGACATAAATTGATGGGTATGTAGTATACAGAATACTTATGGGAGGTCTGAAGTTAATGATGAGTAATGCTAAAACAGAGTATGTGCCTTTTAAATCATACTAGAATGAAAAAGAAACTAATATTGTTCTTACATCAAAAATCTATAATAAAAAGAGATCTCAAGAAAAAATAATGTTTAAAATATAAACTAGGATGACAGAACTAGAATTGCAATGATCATCACGCTATCCAATTTGAAATAGTGTTTTGATAAATTATAGTTTATTGGTCCTTTGGAAAGTGTTGAAGATAAAGGGGAAAAATATTTGTAAGGAATGAGGGGTGATGAGAAAAAGCATTTAAGATGTGAAGTGAAAAACTGTGTGCATTGGGATGTAGCTATGAAATAAATTTGGACAGGTGGAGGGTCATGTGGCAGGGCAGAAACATTAAAATGACAGGATTTATTTTTGTTATTTTTTTAAATTAAATTTTCTTTTATTTTTTTGTATTACCTTTTCCTTTGTTAAATTAAACATAGTAGTGTTAATGATTGTAATCTATGGAACCATTCTAAGACATATTTTTAGAAGGTTAAAAATCTCTTCCCACTGCCCTCCATTCTAATCCTCCTGAGAGGATCAATATTAACAACCTGCTGTGTATCTTTCCATCTTTTATGATTAAACAAACATGAACACGCATATTTAGGACTTTTGGGGTTTTTTTTGTGTTTGTTTTCATAGAAATGGAATCATATTATAAATGTAACTATGTAAATTGCTTTTCTTATTTAATAATACACTATGGACAATGATAGATAATTCTATTTCAATCTTTTGAACAATCGCATAATAGTTCATGGCATGGATATATCACAACTGGTTTAAGAACATTTCTTATTTCTGGACATTTAGGTTTTTCCAGATTTTTGCTTTTATAAACAATGATATGATAAATATCCTGGCATATATATCCTTATGTATTGAAGTCTTTATTTGTTAGATAGATTTCCCAAAGAGAGATTTCTGGATAGTTGGTTGTATTGTCTGTTAAACAAGAAAGAACTAGGAGAAAAAAATGAAATTTATTTTTTGCAAATTTATGTATATTTATTTTACCCTAGCTTTCTGAGATGATCGTTGTTTGCAGAACCAAAGGTACAAGTTTGAAGCTGGTTTCTTCTAGGCCTCATCCTGATCTATTTTGGATAAAATTTTAGGTCAGAAAATGGGGGACACATATATTTTGAGGAAGAAAAGAAGGATAATAGAAGGAGGCAAAGAAAAAGTGATCAAGGGTAAAGGAAAAGAGAATTAAAGAAAGAGAGGTGTTGGGCAGAATCAAATGCTACAGAAAGGCAGAGAAAAAACATCCCTTGTATTGATGCAGAGGAGAGCTAATCATGAAATTTTTTATGTCTCTTTTAGGAACATGGTAAGATGGTACTTCTTCCATTACTTTAATGTTAGTCATGGTCATATGACTTGTTCTAGCGAGTGAAATGAGCACAGAAGTGACATGCAGCACCATGAGATAGAAAACTTACAAGAATTGGTACTGTTTTCCATGTCTCTTTCGGCCTACCTCAGTGACTGGTAGCATTCCAGATATGAAGCCTCTATAATCCAGACATCCAGAGTGAGGATGACATAGGGCAGAACCTCCTTACCTTCCAGCCAATGTGAAATGGACACTTGTACCATAAGTGAGATATAAATCTTGTTGTTTTAAGCCACTAAAATTTTAGAGTTATTGGTTACTATAGCATAACTTAGCCCATCCTGACTGATGTAGTCATGTAGAAAATAGGTTCAGTTTAGAGATACTGAAGTTTGACTTCAAGGGGTAAAGAGTAATCAGATTAATCAGATTATAGCTCAGGAGGTTAAAAATTGGGTGTGTAGTAAGGAAGTGTAAGTAGTAAATGTGGATTTTCTTTTAAAGATAGCTTAGGGGCTATCAGAAATGAGTTCTTCCAATTAGTTAAATAAATGCTGTTTGGGGAAATCTAGGAATAATTCTAGAACACTTTAAAAATAAACCTAGAAACATTAACTGCATAAATAATTACAAAACAAGACACTGTAGAATTCTTTATATATAGATTAAGATTCCAGCAGTTTTTATGTATCTCAATGTGTACTAAAGATATAAAAATATCACACAATAAATTCCTCTGTGTTTATTTCTAGGAAAAATTTTGTTTTTTCTGGATGAAATATATCTCCTTTTATTAGTTAATGAGAATTAATTAACCGGAAAGGACCCATTAGAAATGCTATGGGAGCAAAATGGAGGAAGGGAGTTTGTGTGTGTGTGTGTGTCTATGTTACTGAGAATGGCCCTTCTGATAGTCACAGAACTAGCAACATTTCAGCAACATCATGAGAATCATTCAATTACAGTTAGAAAACTGTAGAAAACAATGTCAATGAGAGCCTGGTTCCCAGCAAGTAAGAGGAGAATTGTCTACAACCACACAAGATCAGAGTTTGTGGAATTGCAGGTCCCATGCTTTTAGTGGCTTGTAAAATTGATTTATATTTAAAAGAAAAGGAACACGGCATAGGGAACACAGTTAGCATTAATGTAATAGCTAGGTGGAAATCCAGAGGAGAGAAAGAGCAATTAGGGGGATCATTTTATAAACTATATAAATGTCAACCAAAATACTGTATACTTGAAATTAATAATAAAATTAATTTTTTTTTGAAAAAGAAAATAAAGTAGAAAACATTGGCTTGCATCCTATGTAGTAAAGGTAAGGTTTTGTTTATTTTTTAATGAGACTTTTTGTATCTGGTGTGTGTGTGTGTGTGTGTGTGTGTGTGTGTGTGTGTGTGTCCCCTGTGTTATGATCAACAATATATTTCTTACTGAGTGTTCTGGTCAAACAATTTGAAAGCCACTAGTTTAGAGCTTGGGAGCCAGAATTTATTCTATGAGGATAGGGCAGACGAGCAACATTTGAAAACCCAAAGTGGGTAATACCAAAAGATGGTGGGCACTGCTGAAGAAAGAATGCCGTAGGAAACTAATTCCAGTGGTAGTACCACAGACTTTTGAGTGAGCGGGGCCTTCCGAAGTGTGCACACGAGGGAATGGTTTAAATGAGTGTGCAGCACTGGCATGACTGAACATAGTTTGTTAGAGTCAATAAATGTTTCAATTGGTACACCATGTCAGTAGCAATTTGTATTAAATCTCTCTCCTTGATCTCGGATCAATTTCCTTCTGCATAATAAACCAGAGGAATAATCTGAGGGAGAAACTGAAGGTCAAACCAAAGGAGTGGTATCGAAAAGAAGAGCCTGAGGTGAGGTGAGTGCACAGTGAACAGAAAGACAGTGAGACCGGAAGCCTGAAGTATCAGAAGCAAATCAGGGGCTGTGGCTTCAGGGCAAAGACTGTCAACAGGTAGCAGGCCTATCCTTAGGTGGCTCTGCTGTGCATTGTAAGGACAAACCTGGGAGGTTAAAGGAACTCTGTCAACTGGTTTTTTTGCTTTATTTTATCTTAGAATGATAATGCCTTTGAGTCTTTCATTAAAAGTCACTTCAAATTCTTTTTGTAAACCAGTAATATGCAAAGAGATTTGTAAGACTGTATAGCCCGTTTTATTTTATGTTTCATTCTCTTGTTTATATTACCCTTTGGAGAGTTTGTAGCTTTTCTCCTATCAATAGAAGTTTTAGGCAGCATCTAATGTGCCCAAAGTAATGACCGTCCTTGGTATGCACAAATAAACAGTCGCCATAGTTTCTATTCAATCATTACCATCTATTATTCTAATTTAACCTGCAAGCACACTTTTCTGACCTCTGAAGTCTGTTCTAGCCACAGAACCAAAATTATCCCATTACCCCCCACCCTCTATTTTCAACACTTTGGTTATTCCTGGCATGCTACAAATATATAGTCATCCAGACTAAAATTATAATTCTGGGTACGTACGGTGCCACCACAGTTAAATTGCTGATACAAAAGAATTCTGTTTAGATTATTGTCAGTGATAGAGGGCGAAACATGTGCTTGTTGGAACATTTATCTTTTTCTCTTTGTTTTCAGTAAGATTATAAGAATGAAAAGATCTTCATTAGGATAGTAGCATATTTTATTTAACCTAACACTGTTTAATAAATAGGAACACATTTAAGGCAAGAGACAACATAGAACAAGATTTGTTTTAAAAATAAATAAATAAAAATCTTTACTAAAATATTAACTTTTGTCACGATGTTAATTGTCTGTGGTCACTACTTAATTATACTCTTACATTTATTTACTTCATTATCTATCTATCTATCTATCTATCTATCTATCTATCTATCTATCTATCTATCTAATCTATCTATCTATCTACTATTTCCAGACAAAACTGATCTGTAAAGAGTTGCCCTTTAGCCCATTAAAACCTCGAATAGCGGCTTCTGCTTCAGGTGCCAGTTTGCATCCATCAATCACTTGCCTTGTGCATTTTTTTTAGCTCTGATTAATTCTAAACCTCAGATTTTCCCCACTATATTACATTGCTAATTTCTTAAAGGGCCCAGGCTCTCCACTGCCTTATGAACATTTAAAGCCTGAGGAAAAATTAAAGCAAAATAAAATTTAAAACCTAAATAGTTTTTTTTTATAATCTTAAGTACAGCTTTCCCATTTTTATATACTTTCAAATATATATTTTTAAATAAAAAGATACAAAATGTCCAAGGAGAAAAAAAGATGTCTGCCTCTCCTCTTTATCTATCTATCCTTGTCCCTGCCTATCTCTCCACAAAGAGCCAACAAAAAATTTCTTAAAGGGAGGTTTGGTTTGCGTTTGGAGACAGCAGAAGTGAACTTGAACTTTAAAGATAACATGGTGTACATGTGTGTTGGGATTTCTAATTACCTCTCTTCGACTGGCTGGAAAAATTAAACATGCCATGTCCTGTGCACAACCAGATGTGCATGGCTCCTCATTGCTTCAAACTGTTCCAGATCCTTAGTAATTTGAGTTTATCTCAAAAATTACTGAACTGCATGGCAAGAAATTAAACTAAAAATTACGTTCATCCATCACTTTTTATGAGCCGTGAAAAACTACATGGGGAATAAATCTTTGCAAGCAAGACAGTTTATGTTATAAGTGGTTCTTCTCACCTCAAATGCATTAATATTCAAACCCATAACCTGTCGTGTGCTCAGCTTTGTGTGAGAAGGGAAGCAAATCAATCCCCTCCTTCTGTTTACCGTGTTGATTAATACTGTTCTTGCCTGAGCTGGTGTGTGGCAAGTAGTGCTGTTCTCTTTTAAAGGAGTAGGTGCTCAGGAAACCCCCAAAAGAGGGAAGGAATCAGCATTTACTGTGAGTCTACTGTGGGTATTCAACACCCCAACAATTCAGAGAGGGTTTTGTTATTTCCACTTTCCAGCGGAAGAATATAAAGCTCAGAGAGCCCATGAAACTGGCAAGCTGACCCAGCTACTAAGCCTGAACCAGGTTCGAATACAGCCCAGTCTCACTCCAAACACTTTTAGATTCCTCCATGACTCTCCTCAAAAAGCAATCAAAGGAAGCAAGGAAATGCCCCGAGCAGCTGGAGCCCTTCGAGTGTCTATAGAATGGAGAATGGAGAATTCTGCTTATCACCAATTCCTAAAGACAGGGTCTTCACTCTGCTCACAGTTTTCCCAGAAATCACAGCAGCTGTTCACTCTCTGTGATCATCTGAGTTGTGAGTGGGAATGTGCCATGAGTGACTCATGCCCTGTGCCCCCACACAGCCCTCAGGAAGATATGGGAAGCTCCCACCTCAACATGTTCTAAAGTAATTCATTCCCATATAGATGAAATGGTTGTTCACTCGGTGTCTGGCAATCAGCACCCCCCACCCCCAAAATAGTTATCAAAGTCAGAATAGTTGCCTGTCAAGCAGAAACCCACTCTCTGTATCCCTTGCAGAAAGTCAAGTTGCAGTTTCCTTGATTGGTGACCAAATCACAGGGCACTGAGGGCTTGCTAGCTCTTTCTGGCTCTCTGCTCAGGCATTTGGAACTGGTTGCCTGAGCAATTTCTCTCCACAGGTGTCCCAAGTTCAAGGCTGTTTAAGCAGCAATCTCAGTTGGTATCTGTGTTTCATGGCAGAGGAAAATCTCAAGCATTTTATACAATCGATAAGCTCTCCTTGTAAATAACCCAAACTGCTAACCCAAACTGTTTTCCTGGCTCAACACAGCAAGGCAGGAATGCCTGGTCACCCACTACCCCCACAAAACAGCAGGGTCCTCATTACATAATACCTTGTGACAGTTTCTATAGAAAGTATAATATTGTGAATGACATTCTTATCTTTGTCCACAGCCCAGCATCTCCTCTTGGACTCACAGTGCCTGCTCTATAGCCTCCGAACATCCCCTAAGTCCTCAGCCTCTTGTGTGTCCTCTGCACCCACCTTGCCAGTTAGTTTCCCTGACTTTGCCCATTAGCAGCTAGGTCTTCCTGGAGGAAAATCACACCATTAGGCCAATGGTGCCACATTTCAAGCTTTAGTGGGGCTCTCGACATAGCTAAGCAATAAACAGTCATCATGTTCACATGCCTCGAGGGACCTTGTGTCCGTTTTCTACACGGTGACATTGCTTAGCATAGAGTGGTGTGGTAAACGGCAGAAAATGAGCACAAGTTTTTTGTAGTTCCTTTCATCAAGAGGTAGAGTCTATTTCTTCTCCCCTGACACTGAGCTTGACCATATAACTTGATTTGCCCCAAATTAGCAAGTGTGATGCAACTAAGGTTTTAAAAGTGCTGGAACATTGACGCTTACCTTTGTCTGTTGCTTTGTCGTTATGTGAAAATACCAGGTTAGCCTCCTAGAGGGTGATAGACCCAACAGAGCACAGACAAGTGGTCCCAGCAAAGGTTGCTGAAACCTCAGCCAGTCTGCCAACTGTTGGAATGTGAATGAGGCCATGCTAGACCATATAGTCCTAGCTGTCACATCAGCTGACTATAGAGATCTGCCCCCAACCCCCACCCCACAAAAAACAGAAGAATTGCCAGCTGACCCACTGAATCACAAGCAAATAAAATAGTTGTTGTCTTAAATTGCTAAGTTTTGGGGCGGTTTGTTACTCAGCAATAAACTAGAACAATAGGCAATCAAAAAATATAGAATGCATGTAGGCAGTGGTGTCTGACTGCCGCTTGAGAAGAAAAGCCTGCACTGGAGGCTGGAAGTAAAGAATGAGTCTGGGTGATGGAAGCCAGAAGAGGCGAGAGAGACAGTGCCATCCACAGAAGGAAGGAAATGTGTCTCCTCCCCCTTATGAAACTGCGTGTCTTCTACAATATTTGACTCTTTGAACACATCTGCCCCCACACACACACCCAAGCAGTCCTTGGCTACAAAAGCCAGCTGCAGACAATGATACTCAATCCAGACAATTGTCCTAGACTTCCAGCTGCTTTGAACATCAAATTCCAGCTTTTGATTCCTTGGCCCTCAGATTTCATAGTTTTACTTTGTTCTTTGCTACCATTAGTCCCTTTGGTTCTGGAAACTTCAAGGGGTCTCTTTCTTCGTTTTTTTTTTTTTTTTTTTTTTATTCCACAGTCTATTTTAAGCAGGTTGCTTGGTTTCTACATTCCCAGCAGCTTTAGACTGCTTCTGGGGAAATTCTCTAGTGGGGAGGAAAGAATTCAGACTTTTGTTTGTGTGTAGGGGCTGAGACCCATGATTCCTGAGGCCTCCTGTAACCTGGGTGCTGGGGTGTGTATATACCTGACATCTGGTGTGTGTCCACAGTGGTACAAACCAGGGGGTTATACCACTGGTTTGGCAACTTTCTTCATTCCAATGGGAAGATGAGAATGAAGCTGTTTTCCACATGTTCCCAGGCAACATTAGTTAAGTCGCCACTCTTGCTCACTGCTTTTCCTAAGACATCCTAAAGGGTAAGATTAAAAGGTGGGACTGGGGATGGCACCAGAAAACCCTGGAATACAATGCATCACAGGCATTTCTGGAGAAGCCTCAGGACCACCTAAGTGAAAAGGACAAGAGGCGAATGGAGAGGTCCCTTAAATTGGCTGGTTCACTTCGTACTGCAAGTCCAGTCCAGTTGTTCTGTGTAACTGTCCCAGACCACAGCCAAGTGTTTGAACACAGCGTTCTTACATTCATTTTCCTGAACTCTGTGTCTGGGATTTTGGCTGCTTCTTGTCTCCTAGGTTGAGATGAAGCATTTGTACTCCTTTGGCTCACAGAACTCAGTTTTCCACTCAGAATTTGAACCCATCTTTCTTTGGATTTTGGTGACCCCTCCAAAAATAGTTCCATATATGTGTGTGGAGGGAAAAGAAGGGGTTCTTTGAAAAGTAACCTCTCAGGACGATATGGTGATAAATTCCTACCCGGGCAGGTCATAGTGGGTAGTCACACCCCAAGCCTCTAACTTCTTGAGTGAAAGGTTTTAAGCCAGCTCAGTCCATTGTTTCTGTGCATCTAGGTTAAAACACCTTTGAAATAAACCGTGATCATCCTTAGAAGAGCATATAATTTTTTTAACTATCTTGCAATCCAATCCACACCTTGCTTTCTCCCACCTCCATGTAATCTTCCTTACATTCCCTCCTTAATTTCAAAAGCATAAAATATGCATCAAAACTGTTATTTTCCAGAGCATTTGAAGCTTGCTCTCTGGCATAGAGCACCAGTTTGGCTCAAATAAACTCATAAATATTGTCTAAGAGTTTGGACATTTCTTACGTTAACAAGGGGAAGGTGACCAACTCATCCTGATTTAGCTCGTTTTAAAATGTAAAGTCCTAAGTCCCAGGAAACCCTTCAGTCCTGGACATGCCAGATGGTTGGTCACCCAGGGTAGGAGATCCCCAGAAAATCCAAATGGCCTGGCTAATCCCTCTACCCCAAGTGCATGTTGGGGAACCCATATTGATGCAGCATCTCATCATAAGATGAGGGATAACCATGGTATATATCACCTAGCGTGGTTGTGAGAATTCAGTGAGACAGAATCTGCAAAGTGCTTACTGCCTTGTAGCAAGCTGCCAGGAAATACTTATTAGTGTTGTTGTTATTATTAGTGTTATTGTTGTTCTTATTGTTATTAATAATATTATTAAGAAACATACTCTAGGAGAGCTAAATTAGTATAACCCTGTAGGAGAGTTTAGGAAATGGTCCTGAAGAATTAATGAAAACTAATGTTACACTAGATAAAAAGAATAAGATCAGAACTTCGGGGCCATGGACATGTCTATTCTCTACAGCATAAGCAAATTAATATTATTTAATATGAATTATACATTGTTTACATAACTTTTGGAAAGAGTGCCTGGCCCATAGTTACGATCTTCCCAGGAGTGCTTGAGAATGGGGGTTGGTGCCAATCCGACACTATTACATGATGTAAACCACCTGAGGAAATCTACAAAGAACGTGCTACATACATTTTGTCTTTGGGAACTAACATCTACTGAGCACCAGCTGATTCAGAATCCCTTCCAGCGGATCCGGGAAATTCATACTCTTAAAATATTCCTCAGGGGACCTTATGTACAGTGAAGTTTGCGACTCCCAGAGGAGACCTTGGATCCTGGAGGATGGGGTGTCACAGCTTGTTCACTACTGTACCCCAGCCCCAGTGCAAGACCTGTGCCCAGTAAATGCTCCTCAAAGGTGTGTTTTCTTCATCAATCTGTTTTTTGTTTGTTTGTTTGTTTCTAATGCTAAGAATTTGGTTTGCCCGGAAGGTATTTCTCTGGAATGAGATGCCAACACATGTTCTGGTCGCTGAGGCGTTTATTTAAACTAGTTTTCACCCTGGTGGTAATGATTAGGGTTGAAAATGCTTTGAAAATGAACAAATTTCACAGGGAAAGGAACAAATTAAGTCTGTGAAGGCAAGAGGCTTTGATTAGATGGAAACCACATTTTAAAAACAATCGCCCAGGCTGCTACAGAAGGTACACTTGCTCTCTCTTCAATTAATGCCATCTGCTTATCCACTGCAAGAAAAAGGCCCCTCCCGAGGAACGCCAGGAGCCAGGATGAGGACAAGTAATCTAATTCTCTACGACACTTCCATCTCCATTTTAATATGGAAAATCTCGATGAAATGGATTCTGTAAGAACAGATTTTCATTATTGAAAAGCCATGCCAGAATAAATTAGCATGAAGAAGAAGCAGAAAAACACTAGATTGGATTATTTGGAACAATTTGATTTATCCACCTATTGGCAAAGTTGTTTCATGTACATTTCGTAAGCGTTAGAGACACTAAGTATTATTCTTTCTGCAAGTGAGAATGTTGAATTATCAGTCCTGTCTGAGTGGTTAATTTAAATACTTTCTCAGTTATTTTCATGTTATTTGGCTATTTTGTGTATTGGGTCACTAATAATACTAGCAGAGCAGTGGTTGGAAGAGAGATCTACCATCTGTAGGTTTAACTCAGCCTCAGAGCCATCACACCTGAGCATAAACCTAGCGGGATTCTACCTGGAGAATACAGCAGTCTTCCCTTGCTTCCTATGGTTTTAGTTACCCACAGTCAACTCTAGTCCCAAACATCTTATGAATAATTCCAGAAATAAAAATTCTTAAGTTTTAAATTGCACACCATTCTAAGGAGCATAATGAAATCTCTTGTCATCCGACTCCATCCCACCCCGTGCATGATTCCTTTGTCCAACACATCCATGTGATACCTGCCCATTAGTCATATAGTAGCCTTTTCTGTTATGAGATTGACTGTCTTGGTATCGCAGTGGTGTGTTCGAGTAACCTTTATTAACCTTTAATAATGCTACGTTCATGTAACTTTTATTATGGTATATTGTTATAATTTTTTAATTTTATTATTAGTTATTTTTGTTAACCTCTTACTGTGCCTAATTTATAAATTAAACTGTATCATAGGAAGTATGTACAAAAATACATAGTATATATAGGGTTTGGATTATCCACTGTTTCAAGCATCCACTGGGGGTCTTGGAATATATCCCTTGAAGATAAGGAGAAGAGCAAAATGGATAAGAACTGGTAAATTTGGGGTTGCGGGCAAGACCTGAGCTGCTCCTTTTGTGGATGACCCAGGGAGATGGCTCCAGACTCCGGAATGGCTGGGATCTTGGGGAGACAGCGAGGGGTGGGGGAGATGGATCACGAGCTAATGTTAGTGTGAGAGGGAGTCATAAACATGCACAAGGTCCCCTAAGGCAACCTGGGCAAGGTCTCCCTCTCTCACTCCCCTGACTTCCAAGCCTCCCTTGGCTGCCCTTGTCAGATTCAGATTCACCTGCTATTTCTCAATGCCTACTACATTCCAGGCTCAGCGTCGGTTTCCTTTACAGTCATTATCTACATATAATTGGGTATTAGAAAATATGCTTGTAAGATGATAAAAACTGCCAAGTACTTCCTCTGCTTTATAACTTTCTGCTTTTGTGCCTAAATTCCTGGCTAGACAGCAGGCACTGTGTCTTGTTTATCCAGAAACTATCTTAGTGCTTGGTACTTGGCAGGCAGATAATAAGGGTGTAAAGAACTAACTCTGTGGCCTTGCTCTTATAGGTGAGGACACGGAAACTCAGATGCACTTTAACTTAAGTGATGTGCCTGTGCATCCCACAGCTAAAATGTAGACTTCAGAGCTTCCCCCACTTTTGTCTTTTGGCTGACTACCATGATGGGTGGGACCAAGGGCCAAGCCTTCATGCTCGCTTCTCCACTATAAGTCTAGGGATCCCATACCTTTCTATCAGAGATGCTGCTCAGGGAAATACCTGGTGTCTTTCTGACTGGCAGCTTTTTTCAAATGGCAATTAGAGCGGGGCATCCTCTCTGCCCAGCAACCCTTGTCTCTTAATGTTCTTTCTGGCCTGAAGGCTTTGCTGGGCCTTGGCTGAACATGGCTCGAGGTGTGTTATGCCTTGGGCTACCACCACTGACACTCTCCCTGCCTCTGTTGTTTCCTCCTGGGAGCTGTAGCTCTGAGCACCTGGGCCTGCGGCATCTTCAGTGTGACGCTGGGGCCTCCACCCTGGTCTCTGAAGGGCAAAGCTCTAAGAGTCCCTGCAACATATTTTCTATCTGCTCAAGGCTGTTCAGAGAGCCATGATGAATGGGTTTATAAAAGGAGAGGTCAGGGTATGACAGGACACAATGCTGGGGAAGCTACTAGGACCATATCATGAAGGATTTTATATGTCATGTTATTTCTACTGTCTCTGAAGGCACATAACTCATTGAGTATCACCCAAAATTTTCTAGCTCACCATCCACAGGATGGGGCAAATCTTCTTCAAACTGAATCATGTTCCGTGACTGCTAATTAATCACTGTACCTGTTCCTTCCTGGAGCCCAGCTAGAGAACTGAAATTCTTTTCAACATAGTGTTCCAGGCAGCCACTACCAATGCACTGGATTGGCACATGAGATGAAATCTGTTTGCCATCCTGATTCTAGGCATGCCCCTGTGTCCCTAAGTGGAGCGAGAAAGGTCCTGTCATTCATGTTTCCCCAGTGAATACTTACCCACCTCCCCTCCCTTCCTTGCTCCAGGAATCTATATACAAATAACCCTCTAGGTTAGTCCTGCATCCACCCCCTCCCACTCCCCAGTCTTAGCTCAAAGGACAAACCTCACCCATTCTAAGAACAATAGCATCTGTGGCTTTCTGAGAGGCCCTGAGCAATGGCAAACCTCTGGGTTGGAGGCAGGCTTTCTTGTCAGGCTCTCTCAGAATTTCACTAATCAGGGTTCTAATTTTGCTTCCTCCATCAATACCAAGAGGTAGCACCCTGTTTTTTAAAGCTGCATAAAGGCAGCATGAAATCAATGGGAGGTATGCAGCCATTAACCAGAACAGCTCTTTATTAAATAAAAGCTTCTAATTCTGCCCAAAAATTCCATCTGGGCTTTCTGGTAGTTTCCAGTTTCCTCTGTTGGGAGAGAGGGCTCACTGCTTGGAGCTTCTGCCAGGGGCATAGAGCTAAGCTGCCGATGACTGACAGTCCCGAACGGTGTGGTGGGGTTCCCACTGCTGCTTTCTTTCTTGGACATGGTGCCGTGGGACTAGGATTCTGTTACAAATCAGAGCAAACGCAGACTGTTGTCGCCTGTGAGCAGAGGCCACTGCGTGAGAAATTTTTAAGTGGAGTTTGTTCAGACCCAATTAAATCCCATTTTACAAATTCCATCTGATTCCTCCACAGGAGAAATCTCATTAAATTTTTTCACACTAAGCCAGACTAGGTGGCAGTGCTGGGCTGCGCTGGTGCGGCTCAGGCTCTCAAGGAAGTCCGTCAGAGCCGTTCTGTGGTTTCTTAGAAATGGTGAATGGATTTGTGTGATATAACTAAGTACCAGAAAGACAAGGTCATTTCTAAGCAGGTATCAGAAAATAGAACGATAGGCATGAAATGAGAAAAAAATCTTTGAAGAGAAGCATTGGAGTAACCTGGGGTTCACAGATCAAAAGAGAAAAGGTTTTTTTCTTTGTCTTTGCTTCTTTAGAGAAGGCCAGTTATTCCCAGTTAGACATACCTGGTCAGCATTATGGGCTTTATTATGGCTCATTATTAAAGTAATTTTTAAAAGAGCATCACAGATAAAGCCTCCTGGGTTGTCTTTAGCTATTGAATGGGCCACTAGAGTATTAGTCCATAATTTACATGACACCTATCCAGAAACTGAAAATTAGTAGGATATCCTAATGTTAGAATGTCCTTCCCTCTGGTCACCTTTTTACTCTGTTAGGTACTTGGGAAGTCCAATATAGTGGGCACAGAACCAAATCCACACTCTTTAGTTCTGACTTGGAGTCAGCCTCAGATGCACCCTTCACTGCTGCCCTACTTTCCTGCCTTTGTAGTGGGGTTTGTACTGCAAGGCTCCTTTCATACCCGCATCGAGGCCTAGGACAGCTTTAGATCCAAGTAGCCAGCTCCTGCCCCTCCTCCTTATGCCTTGCTGGACCTCTGTCAGCTCCCATAGGACCGCCTATGCTAGAGGAACCCACAGACTCAAGTCTCCCAGAAGCACCATGGAGGTTAAGGAGGAGCATGAGTAGAAAGGAGGGGAGTGAGGGAACCTTTATCATGTCCTCACTACTAAACCTGAGTTTGTCTATGATGGACTTTGGGAGTCACAGAGGACAAGTACAATACATGGGTGGGGGTGGAAGGCAGAGGAAGGTTAACTGAATGCTTGCTTTCTTCCTCCCTCCCTTCTTCCCTCCCTCCCTCCCTCCCTCCCTCCTTCATTCCTTCCCTTCTTCTACCACTTAATTTAAAAAATCTAATTAGCTGAGAGTAAAATAAATGAAAGTGCCCAGGACTTCCACACCATTTTAGAAATAATCTTGTTTTGATTAGTCTTTCAGTTCCAATAGATTTACACTTGGCAAAAGGATACTTTAACTATGAAGAAAAGAAATAGAAAAACTGGCTCTCCTGCCACGTTTCTTTTTGGAAACAGTAAAGAAGCCCTGTGTACATAGAACTCTGGGTGAGTTAAACAAGGACAGAATGTAGCAGCCTTTCATCTTTATGTTGCCTTAAAAGACAAGGGACAGAACAGTGCACCTATGAGAGGAAAGCTGAATACCTGTCCTCTCCACTTTTGTCTTCGTGCTCAAACAGTAGATCTGGGGTTCCCTCAGCTGGCCCTCAGGCCCGGATACACTCCCGTGCCACATAACAACGTTCGGTCAACGATGGACTGTATATACAACAGTGGCCCCATATTAGTACAATGTAGGTGAAAATTCCTCTCATTTAGTGACCTTGTAGCCATTATAACATCTAATGCAACACGTTACTCATGCATTTGTGATGATACTAGTGTAAACAAACCTATTATGCTGCCAGTCATATAAAAGAATAGCACATATAATTATGTACTAATAAATGACTATGTTACCGGTGTATTTATTTACTATACTATACTTTTAATCATCATTTTAGAGCATACTCTGTCTACTTACTATAAGACAGTACGCCATGTTATGCAGGCAGCAGACTCATATGTCTAGTGTTTACTGCATCTCTTGATCGCACTATTTCTTTTATGTTTGATTTAATTTTGTTTTGTTTTCTGTATAAACACTCTTGTAGTCTAGAAGCAGTAGGCTATACCTTATAGCCTAGGTGTATAATAAGCTATACCATTCAGGTTTGTGTAAGTGCACTCTATAATATTTGCGCAATAAGGAAATTGCCCCCAAATGCATTTCTTATAATGTATTCCTGTCATTAAACAGCACATGATGTAATTGAATAGAGAGAATCTCAACTGGACTGAGCCAGCAAGACTGAGCCTGAGGGTGGTTGGAAACCAAGAGCTGGCTTGGGGCAGGCAAGGCTAAGGCATGCCAGGAACAATGGCAGAAACAAACTATCCAAGGAGAGAGTGGAAGTCAGGGATCTGCCAGAAATGGGGGTTGAACTTTGGTGAGCTGATAGAGCAAGGTCATACAATTCAATGCCTATAAAGATCCAGCTGATAACTGAAATGAGGGCGGAGGGTAAGGTATAAACAATAGGGAATGGTGGGGACTGTGTCAAACTGAAAGCCAAATGCCTTTGTTGGAAGGATGCCAAATCTCCTCAGAGCCAGTGAATTGTGGCCATGAAGGAATACAGGCCCAGTATTACAAAATCTTCCCATTGTAAAAAGAAAAGCATGAAATCTTTTTGTTGGAAACATGTTTATTTCAAAGACATGGGCAAGTCAACAAAATACAGGTGGGTTAGGCCACATGATACATGTTTTTGACCTGTATAAAATTTAAATGTCAGCGCAAAATTAAAAGGGAGAAATGAGAGGAGCAGACGCACATTTGAAGTGAATTTGTGAGCCCCAGGAAGAAGCGAGGTTGGAGGAGCAAAGGGCCGGCTTTGTGGGAGCAGACAGAGCGTGGCCACATCAAGTCGATCAACACAACCTTTCTACAGTGCCATGCGGGCTCTACGCCGCCAGCCCCCTCCCTGCTTCTGAAGGACAAAGGGGCTCCCTGGCACCCTATTTTCTTTCTCCAAATCACTTACCACCTTCAAAAATATTATACAATTTACTTATTTATTGTTTACTGTCTGTTTCATGCAACTAGACCTCTAAGGTGAAGATTTTCATTTTATTCGTTAATATATTGCTGTAACAAAGTTTTTCACAATACTCAATAAATACTTACTGAAAGAATGAGTTCATATTTCTTCCTACTATTATGTAACTCTAGAGACATGGTTTTGAGGAGCTAATTCTCTTCCGAATTTCAGTCCTCTTCTGTCTTTGCTAGAATTCAGTTCAAGTCAGCAAATGTTTATTGAGCAATTATGCTGTGCAAAAGCCTCAGACAGAGTTCTGAGAGCAGAGGGACAAAGGAGAAACAGAGCATGCCCACGAGAAGTCTATATGTAAGAGGAGATGCAGACACATACACTCACAACCATAACACACGTGTTAAGTATTATTACAGGGGTAAGTAAGTATAAGGTGCTACAGGAAAACAGAGGAGGGCCGCTTGTACTGGGCCTTCAAAGAAGTGCAGAATTTACCAGAAGAAAAGGACATCATGGCCATCCAGAGGATAAGGGTGGGGGATGGGGTAGGAGTAAATCAACAAAATGATGCTATGAACTTAATTTTGTGGAGTATTTAAAATAAAGTTATTTATAGGCATTGGCTTATGCTCTCATGGCACTATATCCACTGATATTTGATGCTCTTCACGACGATGTAATTAAAGTTTGTTGATTAAATTTTTCAAAGGCTGTTCTTTGCTCTTCCTCCTTATCTTCTGCCTTGAGAACTTTTCCTGCAATTTAGACTTCTGACTCCTGGCTGGTAATAGGTTTCTGGGACTTGAACCGCAAGGCAGTTTTGATTGCCAGCATAATTTTCCACTTATTTTATGGAAACAGAAGTTTTACTGAAACAAGGAAATAAGTGACGTGAACAGAGCACTAACTCTATGTGTTACTTGTATTGTGTCAACTTTTTAAAAACAAAATATTCTAAGTACTTTCTCCTTTTGCCAATTATCAGGTGTTCTGACTTCACTGCATCAAAACTCTGAAGGTCTTCCTTTCCCTTCCGTTCCCTTCCCTTCTCTTCCCTTCCCTTCCCTTCCCTTCCCTTCCCTTCCCTTCCCTTCCCTTCCCTTCTCTGCCCTGCCCTGTCCTGCCCTTTTCTTTTTTTCCCTAAAATTGTTTTAACTATGCAACAGACTTGTACCATGAAATGTGTGAATTTGCTCTTTTATAGTTTCTTGAGCTTGTTTTACTACATGGCGGGAACGAAAAATTAAACTGTGTCAAATTGGGATGCTTCTGGAAGTAGCATCTCTCAAACTCGCGTCTAAAATGGAGTGATTATTTTCTTGACTTCAGAAGCAGAGTGAAGTATACTGCCTCCTAAGAGGTATTTAAAGCGTTCGAAATGTGACTTGAACCAGTGTAACAACAGTCCTTCTCAGGAACAACTTGAGTTCCTAATTGGCATCTTCTAAAAAGCTTCTTGTTACCAATTCAGACTTATGCTGAGTAGAGCCTTTAAACCAAAAACCCTTAAATACAGATTTGGAGATAAATGTGTTTTGTTTCGGACATAATAAACAAATGTTTACTGAATGTTTCATTATATATACATTCTACTAGGTGTTGGAGGTACAGAATGAGGAAGATATAGCTCTTTTTTTTTAAGTGTTCCGTTCATAAGCCAGGTAGCTACAGATTCACATAAATGCATATTTCTAGATACATAGGATATATATTAAATCAAAACAGTTGCATTATCAGCATGGATAATTGTATAAGCCTTAGAAACAAACATTTTTTTCTAATTAAAACAGAAAACATATATACAGAGAACATCTGAGAAAACATCTGAAGCAAGCCATACTTTTTATTCTTTGTGGGGTAAATACGAAGACTTTCTAACCCCATATTCTCCTGAGAGACATTTGAAAGCAGGGCATAGAGTGTAAATATAAATAAAAAATGGCTTCTACATGATGGAGAGAAACTGTTCTTAGTTATAATTAATGCTGAAACTATTTTTTTCCCTTCCTCCATCAAATACTGAAGGCAAAAGTGAGTACTATGGGGGAGAAAGGCATTTTAAAGAAGTTTTAATGCAGGCTAGTGGCACAGTATACACAGATGAGTAAAATGGCAAAGTGATACCTCAAAAGCTACAATTAAACTGCAGTCAGTGGCAATTTTATACTTTGAAGACTGAACTTTGAGCAGTTTCAGGGGCAGAGGTTGCGGAGAGTGGTGTGGAGAGGAAGGAGAAAGAAGGCTGACTCTGGTACAGGGTGCGCTGGCATCATGTAAATGGATGTAGATCAGCAAGGGGTCAGTGAACATGGCAGAGGCAGGAATGACAAAAAAATGGGATCAGAACTCACCTCAGAAAATATCAGATTCCCCAGAGTCTAAGATACTTTCAATTATTAAATACCATTAATTTACAAACAACTCGGAGAAAACAACCACTACATTAAAAATTTTCTACAAACATGACAAATTTTTAAACTTCCATACATTTTTATCTATGTAATTATATGCTACTTTTTCTTTTTGGTACTACAATCAAATCTCAAGTATAAGCTTATTTCAAACATTGAATTCAGATCTTTTTGTCTGAAATATTTTTGGTCAAGAGCAGCTATACTTACCATCACATAATATATTGATTTTTTTTTACAAATCATGCTTTTGTCTTTTTTGACATTTGTATTACCTTTAGGATTGGCAATATAATTTTGATTCATATTTTTTTTTAAAAAGCTCTTATCTGCATTTCCTAGTTGGCTACTATAGTCTTTTTTCTCCACAGAATTACTAGAAATTAAACTGATTTTATTAAGTCAAGGGATTTAAACCAGGTGCACCAAAGCTTTTGCCTTTTTCCAAGATGTACAGCTTAAATGAGTACCCTCATGGCTAAGCGGTAACTGAAAAACTGTTTTCTGATGTGCATGTGTGATACCACCAAGAGGTGCTTAAATACTCATTGTTCTTTATTCAAGACAAAGCAGGATCTTGGCATCTGATTTCTGTGAGCCACTTTAGTGTGTCCTTCCTTCTAAAGTAGACGGGAGCTATTGCTCATCTACAGTGTGCCAGGCACTGGGCTGATACCTTCTAACCACCAATTTCATTTTTTTTTTTTACAATGACTCTGAAAGGTATTATTATACCCTTTCTATAGTTGGAGAAATGAAAAGTCAAGAAGTTATGTAATCTGTTTGAAGTCACCATGACAGTAAGAGTTCAAACATGGGTTTGACTGATTCTGAGGTCCATGAGGTCAGAGAAGAAGTCTTCAGGCATAGTTGCCTTCTTCCACGTTCAAATGAAGAATGGGTTCTGGAAACTCTCCAAACCGACGACCACCCTAGACTTTGCTGTTGCATTAATCCTATCCTGTCTTGATCAGTTCACCCCACCTGGTGTCCTGACACAGGAACTGTTTGACCTGATGCTTTTTTCTACACCTCTCTTTGACTTTGAGGATGCATTTTCCATCCTTTTGAGCCCTTGAAGTCTTTACTAATTGCACCCTTTGATCAATCATTTATTACTTCTTTCTTCTTTATAACCACATACATTTTTGATCCTCTCTTGTGGCACTTATATTCTCTCTTGAATTACACAATTGTCTTATTTTCTCCCCACAGTTTATTGGGAGGCTATGAGACCAGCATTCCATGATATCAGTGTCTATGATTTTTTTAGATGTTTCGAAGAGTGTCTGTCAGAAGTATCAGCAGTATGACTGGTCTTTCTTCACAGTAACATTCAAGCCACATGAGGAACTGTGTGCCTAGTCCACTCACACCATCTTCCAGAGCTGTGATGGCTTGTTAATCAGAATACTTCCAGGCCACCACGACCCTAGTCAACACCCAGAAGAACTATGGGCCATTCAAGAGAACTTTAGGAAATCCTTCAGTGTAACAAAACAAACAACAACAAAAAAACAATACAAGGTATGTTTATCCTGTACGTGCCTTGTATCATATATATAAACACACATATATATGAATAACTTATACTAGTAAAATATTTTGTAACACCAAGCTGGTGCTTAACTCTGCCACTCTGAACAACTTTGTTCTAGAATTACATGGAGGAACAGGGAAAGGATCTTTTCTACCTATTTATTGGTAATCAAATTTATGGAAATCAAAAGAGAAGCAGTAATAAGCCTCAAATCAAAATAGAATGCGAAAAATGACTCCAGACTTTCGATAAGATAATGCTTATGTCAGAGATGGCTTCTAGCCAAATGAATTTTTAAGGAAATAGAGGAAGGCTTAAAAGCCTCTGTGAAATGGGGTGGCTTAGTAGCATGAAATATGCTTAAAATCCCAATACTTCTCATATTTCCACCTCAAGTATGGCAGCATGTGCCCCTCAAGGTAACAGATCAACAAAGCTATGCCTTTGCTGTTCACCTTTTATTTTCTATGTATATGGATCCATCCTTTATCATTTTCACAACCCACCAGTCAGTCCTGATGTCCCAGTATGCCAAAGCCAAGGTTATCATCAAATAATTATACAACTACCAATGATACCCATAGTAGTGGCTGTTTCTTGGGAAATATTGGGCCAAAGAAATGGATATGATGTGTCACCTCAAAGCTTAGGAACAGCTCCAAATGCATGGAAATCTTGTGGTAAAGAAGCCTGTTTAAATTAGTTTTAATACCTACAGATTTATTTTGACAGAATTATTTCAAGCAGATTTATTTTGACATTAATACCACCTTCATGGCTCTAGCCCTTCTCAGATTCTTAATTTTCTGGGAAGACTTACTCAGGAGATCTCACCAGACTATCTTCCCTTAAGAAGTTCTATTTTAGGCAATACAGTTTTACAACAAAAATATCATCAGGGGATGGGCTTTAACAATCTCTGCCAAGTGCAGTTATCTCATTAAGCCTCAATAGTGTCTGAGAATGTGGCACTCCAAAATTTCCATTTAAGATTAAAACTCCAAAAAATATTTTAGGTAAGAGTAGGTGGTTTTTTGTTTTATGCAATAGTTCCTTAAGGAATCCTATTTGTGGGTAGACCATTGTTTGCCATAATTTATTTAAATAGAGTTTTTGTTTGGGAAGGTACCTTTCAATTTCTTTCTTTCATCAGCATACTTTGGTGTTTGGGAGATGCTATATGATATTCAGAATACTTTACATCAGAGAAAAATGTCTTGTTTGAAGAACATTGAGTGACTTCTCACTGCAAAATCTATCAGCCTGTCCTAAAAGCTCAAAGGAATCTGACAACGGCTTTATCCAGAGCTCACAGAGGAGGTTGCAACTTTAAATATTCATTTATTCAGTTAGTAAATATTTATGGAGCACCTACTTTGTGTCAGACTCTGTTCCTGATGCTTGGAGATAATGGGTGAACAAAGACAGAAAAGGTCCACGGCCTCTTGGATCTTACACTTTCGTGGAAGGGACTAGGAAATGAATAAATAAAAGCATCTTAGAGAATAATAAATTCCCTGAAAGACTTAAAGCAGATAATGAGAAAAAATGGGGAACAAGGGAGGGAGTGCCTGGGTATGAAGTTAGCAACATGGGCAGGGGCCAGAGCAGTTGGGGTCTTGAAGGCTAGGGTAAGGAACTGCAGTTTATTCCAGGGACAATGAGAAGTCATCAGAGGGCTGCATTAGGGAGTAATATTATCTGATTTATGTATCATTAGTCTATACCAGCACTGAAACAACTTTGGGCAGCATTTTATTTAGAATCTTGAGATCACTCATCTCCACCACACTTGGTGGAGCTCCCAAGTTCAAGCCCCTGCAGACACCAATCCTATTCTGGACATTTATCTCCCCATATCTTATTCTTCTCCCTCAAAATCATTCTACTCTATCTCGTAGAACTCCGTGCCCTAGAGTGAACAGCTCCCCTTTCTTCTCAACATCCTCATATTTATTCTTTTTACCTTCTTATCTTAACTGAAAGACAAGACAGTTCTTGAAGGTGCTGCCTAGCTGCCTTCCTCCTGAGCATCACTAATGCATTCTCCTAAGGGCTTGAGCAGGAAGGTAGGCATCCTCTTTCCACCACACAGCTGCTCACTCACACTGCTGCCTCCTTCTTGCCTTCCTTGAGGATGCTCTATTCTGGTTTACAATGTACTTCTCTGGTAGTTTCTTCCAAGTCTTCTTTGTTAGCTCCTTTTATCATTGTCTTAGTTCAGGCCCTTATTACCTCTTATCTGATTAGTTCTAACTGACTACCAAATATCCCTACTTCCAGGCTTCCCTGTTAAATCTACTTTCTATATTGTTACCAGGAGTGTTCTCGCTTAAAACTGGAACACGTATTTGTTCTCACTTGCTTGATATCCATTCATCTTTATTCTGGTGACAGACTCCTTATGTGGACAAACTACCTTCTCCAGACCCCCTCTAGGGAGTTTGAATGGGGCATTGATCCTGGTTCAAGGGGTAGAGCATGAGAGCAGCCTAGCCAATCAGTGCACTGAGGCTCTGTCACAGTGACTGGTTTATAGAAGACATGTGAAATTGCTCTAATTAGAAAGAACCATGAAACTTAAGTGAGATCTGCCTGGAAGAAAAAGCTCTCTTTCTACTGGACTTAATTCTGGATAGACATAGGCCCAGAACCGTCCCTCAAAAAACTGGAGAATGAAAACAACATTTAAGATAACAGAACCAAAAGATGGAAAAGGACTGTCCTAATAACACAATTTAAACCCTATGTCAAGGTTTTTATGAAGTCACCTTTAACCCTTGAACTTTTTAGTAATGTGACTAATAAATTCAGGTTTTTGCATAAGCTCATTTGAATTTTTTTGTTTATTTATTTTTGTTATTTGATACTAATAATCAACTCATTCTTCTACTTCATGGTTTCCCCCATATTCTTCAGGAAGTTCAATGTTCCTAGTATGTCATAAAAATCTCTAAAATCTAGTACCTGCTTACATTTCCAGATTTACCTTCTGTTACCCCTTCCCCCACACACACACCTCCCCTTACCTTCCGACGCTCAGAGCTTCTTGTGGGTCTCAGAATTTTTCATCTTTCCATTCACCATTAGGCATTACACTCAAATTTCCTCTCTCTAGAACAATCTCTATTTTTCTTGTCACCACTTCCTTTTTTCTTTTTACCAAATTGAAATCAGGCATATTCTCTTCCAGAAATTTTCCTCTGGTTCCCTTTTCTTAGTATAAATTAGCAAACCTCCTCATTCTCCTTTGATAGCATGTAAACCTCAATATTAGCATTTATTCAGTTGGGTTATAACTTTCTATGTTGTTGTTTGTCTCTCCTCCTATATGAAAAACACCTTGAAGGCAAGATCTATGAGTCTTTGTGTCCTTAAGGGATAGCATTATGCTGGGCACAGATGAAGATCATCAATAACTCTTGAATCAATAAATGTCTTTCAATGTTACATATATTTATAGGCAGTAAATTATAAGTTGCTTGAAGGAGGGACAATATTTTACTCTTATTTGTATCATTCATAGTGGCTTTCACAGTACACACTTAGTAAATATTTGTTAGAAAATGGAAGGAGAAAACATATGCCATCAGAATATGCCCCTTGCTACCTCTCCTTGTTGTTGTCAGCTACTGATTTTCCTGTCTCCCCATGATTGGCTGAAGGCTTCAGCTCTTCATACCACTCCCGACATTAGCAATCATTTCATTAATGCCAACATCTATGGAGAGGACCCAGCCAACTACTGGCCTCAGACAGACAGTTTCTTACCTCTCATGATGAATTTTCTACCCCAGTTCAGCTACCAGCTCCTATATAGTACCCTAACCTAGGTCTTGTCATCACCAATAACTACACTACCTCTTAAAATCTCAATTCCATGACTCTAAAACCTCCAATTGTCTAGAACCCACACTGTAATAATTTGTCTTCATCTGAACCTTCAATTGCTAAGCTCTACTGTTTTCACTCTTTATTACATCCACATATCCTCATATCTTTCTTCCTATCTACCTTAAAGTCCATTATTATCATCAGTTCCTTTGAGTTTAGATTATGTCCCAAGCAAGTGCTAGGCACTGCAGATAAAGCAGGGAAGAAAAGACAACCTGGTTCTGTGCTCCTAGAATTTAGAGTCTAGTTGGGAGAATAAATATTATATACATAGGGAAACATCAGATGTGTGGTTAAAAATTAAAAGAGGTGCTTGCAAGGGAAAGCACAGGAGGCAATGAGTTTGCATAATAAGATGATCTAATCCAGTCTCTAGGGAAAGGGAAAGAGTCTCTGGAGAATATTAAAAGACTTTTTTTTTTTTTTTTAAGGTAGAGGGAGTATTTTTGTAGTTTAAATGTTAATTTTTAATTATCTTAAAAATCCACTCAACTTTTACCTAGCAAAAAGCACTGGGGATTTCCTTTTAATGGATTTCAATAATTCTAATCTCAACACCCTCCTGGGCATACCAGCCTTCCGAGGCATCTCCTGTTGTCTATATTTTCTGTCTATCTCTCCCTCTGCCTTAGGATACTTCTGGAGATACCAGCAAAATGATCAAAGCAGATAATAAGTCCATTAGAAACCCTGGAAATAATTGTTTCCTTTCTTGCCATGTGCAACACACAGACAAAATGCTTTATATTTTTTAATTAAAATAAAAATGAACACCTTGGATTTTGCAATTAAAAGGCAGTGTATTGGCTCCTTTGGCTCTCCCTACAAGGCTCTCTCGAAGCTGTCGTACCCACTCTTCACCAGTAGGTGGCTCAAGCTTTCCCCAGTAGGTGTCTCTATGCAAGGGTTATCTTCACTTGACCTGTCTGGCCATGTTCTGACAGCTTACTGTCTGAGTCACAGAGCTTTCCTGCTTCCCTGGCAAAGGCATCTGCTGGGTTTATTACAAAATGCCGTGTTTCTCTTACGTGCCTATAAAGCCCATCCTGCTGGTCCAGGGAATAAATCATCCCTTGTTGCCGGTTAAAACAAATTACAACTGCTCTCTGTTAGCCAAGGCAGACCCTCTACTGAGGGGCTGGCTATCCAAGAAAGAATTTCTTGAACCCTAGGAGCTTCCATGCCTTGCTTCCCATTCACTAGCCAGTAGTTACACTTAATTTGCCTCAAGCTTTCCTCTGGGCACCTGACTTTTCTGGAAACAGGAGTAAAATGACTAGAACAAATAATGAGGCTATTGGAAGAACAAGAGAAAAATAATAGCTCTTCTAGGCTTTGGAGCTTGAAGAATACATATTTTTGAATTGGTTAGTTGAAGAAGGATGCTTTTGAAGGCATTTAGGAGATCAGTTAACAAGGTAATTGGTGGGGAGAGAGAGAGAGAGAGAAAGAGAAAGAGATGGAGGGAGAGAGAGAGAGGGTGAGAGAGCAGTGCAGGGAGCAAGAAAATTGGATGTGAGAACTATGTTGAATTTTAGTCACTGGTATTCAAGGAGTTTTGATTTTCCTGGAACCATCTTGGATGGCTCATTCACCTTTTGAAGAGTTCTTCCATCCTGTGTTAAAGCCTCTAATTCCTGATGTAAACATTCCTAGGACCACTCTCGTGATGGGCAATGGGTGATCAGAGGAGGTCAAAGTTAGATATACCTGTTGGAAGGGTGTTGTACTCATCAAAGGTGAGAGATGAGCTAAGACAAGGGTTATGTGAGTGGGAAAAGGAGAATGGATCAAAAAGATCTTGAGAAAGTAGAACTGGGAGGATTTGTAAATTGCCCCTATCTGGAGGCAAAGGAAAAGGCACCGTTTTCTGGCTTGAGCCATGGAGTACATTTTCAGTGGTGGGCCTAGAGATAGATGAAGGTAGACAGTAGTCAGCCCTAAGAAGGATCCATAAAAGGGAGAACCCTGATAGCCATGAGGATGTGTGTGGAAAGAAGCCTAGGCCAGGGATGGCAGAGAGGGCCATACATTCTGACAGTCCTAACCCTTTCCAGTTGATCCTTTGGGCAGATATTACTAATCGATTGTACCACTCTATCCCACTGAGCTTGAACCCAGTGTCAGAACACTTTGCAATATTATGGTTCCTGGAAATCATTGCCAATAAATTGAATTTAGCTCTGAAGATTAAAGCTGTTTGCCTTTTCTTAGAATAATCCAGAAATTTAGGAGCACAGCTTATGGGCAAGGAAGCTATGGCCCTCACTTAGTACCTTCCTAGTAAACTCACTGTCACCCAGGCCAGTTTCCTCACTCCTGCCTCAAGACTCTGCCTTTTCTCTGCATCTCTGAGGGCTCCTGGCAGCTGGTCTCAGCAGCCAAGATCTAAAGGAGGGCTTTGCACCATCCTGGGCTGGGCTTTCTCCCTGTCCAAAGTCTTCATACAAGCCAAGCCCCACCACACTTTCCCTAACCAAAGTGAAGTGTCCCTTTGTTCCTCCTTTACAATGCTGCATGGGCAGCAGCCCTGGCTCATCAGGAAACCTAGAGCCAGAATCTTAGAGGGCTGAGTGACGAGCACGGCCTGTGAAGGGAGACAATAGAGGTATTGACCTGCTGGCGGGAGGTAGGCTTGTCCGCATGCTCTGAGGACAGCTCGCAGACAGGCTTTTCCTTTCACACAATCGCTGGCTGTTTCCCATGTTCCACAAAAGAAGGGGTACACATTCCACACAAGGGGACTATTGATTTTCCCACCAAAGGTGACACGTGGCATCCAGAGGTCGAGCCCAGGCTGAGGCCATGTTTGCGGGGCTAAGCCTCGCCTTTTCCCAGAGGCCTGGATTGTTCTGACAGCCTCTACAGCTGTTTCGTCTGTGCTGGGAATGTTTCCTCAACTGCTCTATGCAAACACCCATACTTGCTACTCAGTCTCCCAGATTTGTTTATCGATCAAAGTCAAGGAACGAGCACTCTGCCGCAAACAGATGGGGAAGGGCAAAGGTGGTACCCCCAGGCTGTTCTTTCTCCACATAGTCTGAGCAAGAAAAGCAGAATTTAAACTATAAAGAGGGCTTCAAGCCTCAATTTGACTCCTTCAAGAGAAACTCTGCATGCCTGTTCCTCTGTCTAGCTAGACAGAGGATGTAGAAAGCTTTCTTCCCTCCTTACATTTTCCAAAGGCATGAAAATTCTTTAGTAGCCTCTCAAACAGTTGAAATTTTTTTGAGACAGCAATAACAATAACAATAATGATGAATTTTTTTGATAAAGCACCTAACGTCTCTTAAGACATTTTTGCAAATATTTTTTCATGAGATATTTAGTACAACCTGGAAAGATTAGTACAAATAACAGCATGTGTTGAAAGCATGATTTGGGTTGGGTAAGAGTGTAAGGGAGGTACAAAGATAGGTGAGAGTCCCTGACCTGCACGAAGCCATTGTTTCATGTGTGTATTAGGATGGAGGAAGACAGCAGGGTCTTTTGACTCTGCTTCCTGTCTCAAGGGGCTCTCAAATTTTGGCTGCCCTTAAGGGAAATTTTGTGCAGGTGAGTAGGGGAAACCTTTGCATAAATATTGATCCTATTCAAAGTCCAGCTCCAGGTAGCAGCCAAACCTGAGTAGGTGGCCTCAAAAGTTGCCTACCTCTCTCTTGAAGGGTGTGCTCACAGTCTGATGCAAAGATAGCAACCGGGTTTATCTCTAGCGACTATTCTGATGGGAATCTCAGCTGATACTTTTCTAGCTATGCAACCTTGGGCAAGTGCATGTCAGCTTCTTGATCTTGGAAATGAAGTTACTATTATTACTTACCTTATATATTGGTGCTAGGGGTTAAATGAATTAATGTTTGACGTACCTTGAACTGTAACTCACATATGTAAATATGTGATTTGTATGTGATTTAGCATGATTAATACATGCCAGTAGTTGTTGCTGTTATTCCAGAGACCACATGGATTGCGAATTGGATGAAATTAAGGTTAGAAGCAGCAACTCCAGCTGAAAAAGCCCAGATGAGAGTCAGGAGAGCCAAACTGAAGCCCTTTCTTCTTTCTTGCTTTTCTCCTTTCTTCCTCCTTCCTTCCCAGCTTCCCTTATTCCTTCCTTCTTTTTCTTTCTTGATTGGAGAAGTGTGAATAGGAAATGGGAAGAGTTGAGGCAGATTGTGTGGCCTTTGGTTGGAGCTAGGACAGGGTTAGACTCCAGGCTTTGGGAATAACCAAGGGCCTGCCCAACCCAAGAACGTGAGGAAGCATCCACAAGCCAAACACTGGAAACAACATGCACAATCCATGGGCCAAAGGCGGCAAGATTGGAATCAGAAGCCTGGATCCAGAGACCAGAGATTACAATTGGGGAATAAGGTCAGGGTGAGAGGAGGGTGATAACAATAACAATAAAGGTTCAAAAGACCTTTGGGAGGTTTGGGTAGCTATGTTAAATGGTCTTAAAGGGTCAGAGACAGAAAAGATATAATGGCTCATCACTACCACCACCTACAATGATGGCCAACATCTATTTAGCACTTTCTCTGTTATGGCAGTATGCAAATCCCTTTATGCACACTTCTTGTATAATACTGAGTGGGTACTATTATTTTCCCTATTTGAAACCTAAGGTTCAGAAAGTTGAGTTTCTTGCTCAAAATCACACAATTAGACATGATGGCATAGAATCAGACCTGGAACTGTTTGACTATGGAAACCATACTCTATACTCTGCTACCATCCTTTACTTAGAAACATCAGCTGAATGTCTCTAGTGCCCCAGTCTCTTGACAAAGCATTCCAAAGTTTACATCAATGAATCGGACTTGGTCTCTGTTCTCCTAGCTAACAGTGCAAAAGTGGAGGCAGCTATAGAATCAAAGTGAAATTTGTTAAGCAGTTTAATACATTTAAATTATTTTAAATTTAAATAATCAATTAAAGGGACATCATATATCTTCTTGTAGAAAATGATTAGAATTTTCCATAAGCAACACCAGGAATATTACAGGAACTTGATCTAACAGGATCAAGAGAGACGGCTGGTGAGGAGAACTCTATGGAGAGACAGGAGGGAACAAAGATAGGGGGCCAGTCAAATGAACCTGGCCAGGTGAGAGGCAGCCCAGGAGAGCAGAAAGAGCAGGGGCTTTGGAAACAAAATACAACTGCCACTCCCTCATCCTGGTGCCTCGAACAAGTTTATATAAAATGGGGACATTGGTACTCATCTCAGAGGGTGGCAGTGAGGATTAATCAGGTAAGTTATTTACAGAGCCTACTACAATGCCTGAATTACAAATACAATGGGGGAAAGGGTAGGAACAGAGGAAGATGATGAAGAAAAAAGACAAAAATGGAGAACTGTCTCTAAGCAGCCCCTGGAAGGGACAGCTTACAGCTTAAAGACAGTTATGTCACCCACTGTGGTGAAGTAGGATGGTTTTTTGGTCCCCTGATTTTCCCATGTTGGCAATTTTACTCAAACACATAAATACGAGTGTGAAATTGCAGGGACATGCTTTTTTAAGGCATCAAAGACTGTATCTGCGTGTGTGTAAAGGGTTGCTAGGGGTTGAATACAAGGGATTGGCTCTTGACAGGAAACCATTCTCTTAATAAGCATTGATAGAGCACCTGCTGGCATGTGCCCAACCTTTGATGGGAAGTCTGAGAATTAACCTAAGGAAATGACAGCAGATCAGGCTCCGTGACAACAGGCCCACAAGGAATACGCACAGAGAGGAGCATTGAAGGAAAAAGAGAAAATAAGCTATTTGGGGAGTAGAATTAGCAAAACTCAGCAGCTAGCTGAGGGTAGGAAGTGAGGGGCTCTGTTGCCTGGGCTTTCACCAGCAGCAGACCTTCCAGGAACTGGGCTTTGCTCAAGAGTCTGGGGGTGGTTCTAGTGACACAGAACACTGCCAGGTAGAGTTCACTGGGTGTTTGTTCTATCAGCTGGATGGGAGCAAAGTGAAATGAAAGCTGGCTCAGCCCCCAGAACAGAAGCAGAGAAGCTGGTTGTACATTCCCACACATCTCTCTCCACCCCTCCTTCCTTCAGCACTTCTGGCATATTTATCCTAGATGAACCTCTTTGTCCCACTTTCTTAATCCAAACACAGGGCGGTCTTCCTTCACTTGTCTCCAGTCCATATCTATAACCTTTCAGCGTTGGCTCAGTGCTTTGGCTGGGTCTCTGGGAACCTCCTATCTTCTCTATTTTGTTTAGGGCTTGCTCAAGCCTGTGCCAATAACAGCACCTACCTGGGTCCCTCCTGCAGCCAGTGATACCTAATTTAAAAAATCTCCTCCAGGCTTAACTTCCCTCTGCTTCAAACCTTCCTGTCCTGGTCAGTAATCTAATGCAGATGTCAGCCACCAGACTGTCCCCAGTCCTCCACTTTGCTGGGCCATTTCCATCCTTTAATGAATACAGGCAAACAGCTCCAACTCCAACTCATATATGGGGAGGAGCACAGCACCTTGTCATTATCTCCAGTTTCTTACCTTTCCTGCAACTTACCTCCTTGCTCCATTTCATGCATCACTCCAATTTTCTTCATTTATCCCTACGTTACTATTAACATGAGGCCTCTTCTAGAGTAGACTTTCCCAGAGGTTTTGGGGTAACATAGTAGATTTTAGCATATCACATTAGAGATCACAATTTACAGTCATGTCTTACTTATCTGCTTCTAGATAACTAAAGGGAATTTCTCGTATTGGGAAATCTCTTGCTGGCCAGTTCTCATTAATCCTTGCTGTCATATTTCTGCTCTCAGCTTTAAGAACTTTCTCCTCCCCTCTCATGCTGCCAGCTCCCACCTGAGCCACCGAATTCCTCTTAATTTTATTCTCAGAACACTTCAGCTAGCCACTCCTGGCCCATAAACCTTGGGCCTCCTTTGCATATCAAAATTCATTAAGGGACTCTGCTGAACTTTGCTATCTTTTCAAAAACTTCATCCTAAGGCACCCCAAGAAGCTCTGAAATAACGTTTTTCTCTTTAACATACCACATTAATTAGAAAGAGCTTCTTCCTTTGTCAGAGGAACTTCTCCCCTCCCCCCACCCCCAGGAATACTAGACTTTGTCCCACCCCTCACCTCCTTCATCTTCTTTCCCAGCTTCCTTATTCTTACCTCAGCTGGATTTCTCTACTCCACTTAATCCATGGCTTGACCATTAGGCTACCAAACCTTGATTTCATTTTTTTTTTTTTTGCCTCACTGCTCTTGACCACAGAGACCACAGCCCAGGCCAGGCTCCACAGTCCAGCTGGGCCCTGTGTCACACAATTGCTCTCTGAAGGGGATTGGTTATAAATCTTTGGAAGGTTCCAGGCAGCAAGGCCATTTGTTTAGTAAGAAGTTCTATGTCATCTGCTCATGGGGGCTGGAGGCGGACATTCTGGGGCTACCATCTAATGTTAGAATGTCAACATCAAAGGGGACACAGGGAGGACCAGAAAATCCATTACAGAGGGGTGGAATCTAGGTGACACTTGCTTTAGAGATTGACTTTCTAAAGGTGACATTAATGAGAACACAAGGCGGATTTGGGGAAGAAAATTCCCTTTTAGGCATGTTAAGGCTGAAAAGCCTGTAGAACAGCCAAGGGCAAGAGGCTAAGTAAGGTAAGCATTTGGGAAAGAAGGTCTGCAGCCCTGGGAGAAAACAGGAAATAATGAGGGCAAGGGGAGTAGAAAGCAAGAATGTAGTGTTACTGCCAGAAAAGCTAATTACCTGAAGGCTTTGCTCATCCCAAGCCCTAGGGGGACCAGGAGAGGCTCGAGATCTAAGATCTCCCCCCAGCAGAGGGCCCCGCTGGGGCCTCTCAACCGTAGTCACAGCAGCCTACACACTTAACCAGCGCAGGCAGGCAGATAATGTGCTCTGGTGTTCAAGGACAATCACACTCAGTAAAGCGTGAAATCACTTTTTTCCAACTAAGTCACCCTGGGCTGGAGAAACAGTTTCTATCTTAACAGAGAGAGAGGAGTAACCTGTCATTCCCTGAAGCAATTTACCTGTTTCAGTGGAAGCTGACAGGGGCATCTGTGCCAAACCAGGAACTGCGCATGTGTCCAGGTGCATTCTGGGGAACGGAGCCCAGAAGCCAATTGACACTCTTCTTTGTCTCCAGTCTGAGGGCTTGGGATGGTGATGGCCACATTAGAAAAACAGATGTTACACATCAGCAGCCCAGGGCCCCCTGGGAACCAAGAAATAGGTTCCATTCATTTGCTCTTTCAGTTTGTACTTATTAAGCACTTTCTATATATCAGGCCCTGGGTCCCATTTTTTTGTAAAAGAGACAGAAAAATATAGAAGTGTTAGATGTGTAGACTCTGGATCACATTGCTTGGGTTTAAGTTTTGGCTCTACCACCTATAAGCTGCTGACCTTGAAAGACTTACCTCCCTTCTTTATGCCTTGATTTCCTTATTTGTAAAATGGGAATATAAAAATTATGTCTACTTTATGAGAGTAAAGATTCCTATGATGCATGTAAATGCTCTTTGAAACATTCCTGGCACACTGTCAATATTCCATAAGTGTTAGAGTTTGCTATGGTCTGAATGTGCGTGTCCCCTCAAAGTTCCTACGTTGAAAACTTAGTGCCCAGCCTGATGATGTTATAAGGTGGTGTTAGGTCTTCAGGAGGGAATAAGTCATGAGGGCAGAACTATCATGAGTGAAATTAGTACCCTGATAAATGAGACCCAAGAAAGCTCTCTTGCTCCGTCTGCCATGTAAAGTTGTTACACAACGATAGCCATCTATGAGGAAGCAGGCCCTTACTGGACTGGGAATCTGCCGGTGACATGATCTTGGAAATATGAGAACCAAATGCTTGTTGTTATAAGTCACCTAGTCTATGTTATTTTATTATAGCAGCCTGAACAGACTAAGACAATATAGACAAGTAAAACCATTCGATTAATGTGGTTCATGCAATAGTGGTGGAACGATGTACCAGATTCTATGAAAGCATTGAAAAACGAGTGGCTGAGAAAGCTCATGGGTATGATTCGTGGTACCAAGTCTTAAAGAATGATCAGCAAAGTAAACAACAGGAAATGGCTCATCACTGCTGGTAGTGAGGGAGGAAAGATCAACAGGGGCAGATCACAGGGAGCCTTGAATGCCATGCCAAGACACTTGATATTAGGTAATATGTTGTACAGATGATTCTGGAATCAGTTCTGGAAACTAAAATGCCATGCCATTATTCACACGCCTTGGAAATGTTCTCTCATCAGGAAAGTAGAATTATAGTTTGTTTATTTTTAACAAAATTGATTTTTTTCAAATCTCTCATCTCTTTTGCCAATAAACTATTGTGCCACTGACACTGCTTCATAAGCCAGGGCATGTGCTAGCTGGAGTGTAATAATTGTTTTTCCTCATGGACTGACTGAAGCATTGGTCTGTAAGGCAGAAGTTAGGTTCAAATTAAATGGCATTTGTCTTTATTTATGTCCACCTGTTCTGAATATTTACAAAGGTAGGAGAAAAAAAAACCAACAAGTGAGCAAGTGGACAATCTGTGATAGTTTTTGGTTGGGGAAAAAAAATCCTAGAAAAAAATCTTGTTAAGTACTGGTCTACAAATGCACCCCTTCCGGAGGTCTTTCTAGACCTAGAGGTGTCTTGAAGGAGCATTTCTAAGTGTCCTTATCAGGATCCTTTCCATTTTCACCTACCAGTGATCTTTCCTCCTTGCCCAGGGGTCATGTTCCAAAAACAATGTATTTGGAGTGTCACAGGCAGTGCATTAGTACTACATATAGGCTTTAGTGTCAAAAGACCTGGACTCAGTTCCAACTCTGAGCCCTTGCCTCCTCCTTCATAAAGCAGATGTCATGATGCTGCTTATCTCATGGGGTGGCTGAGAGAATTAAGTGGGGTCACTATTGAGAACTGTTGTCACAGCACAGTACGGATAATTATTATTGTTATTCACTTTGATCCCTCCCTCCTGCAAATGCCACTCCTTCCAAGTGTACCACGGGGTCACCTTCACAGATTTTGTATTTGCATAAAACAATGACGTAACTCCAGGAGCATGTGCTACATTAGAAACGTGGAACCATGTGGCCCTTTTGGGATAAGAGCTCAGATTTGGGTTTGAACCTGATCCTGGGCAGTGGGGAGGAGGATGGCACCTCCTACAGGTTCTTATGAAGATTAAAGGGAAACGATGCACATGAAACATTTTTTTCTTGGGTTTCAGCATAGTGGGCACCCAGTAAATGGCAGATCCTGTCTCAGCAGTAAGGGTGTTTGAGAGGGGAGCATGATGGTTTTGGGGCTAACAAAGATGTGGAATGCTTGAACTTAAGAGAAGACTGAAGACAAAAGCACATAGAGTCTGTCAGGAAACCAAAAGGAGAAAAAATGAGAGATTCATGTAGTTTAGAAATGCAGAGAAAATGGGAAACAAAGAGAGAGTGAAGGAAAAGAGAGGCAAATGAGTATTTAATGGAGGGTGACAGCCCTGTAAGACAGGAATGGTGGTACTGGAAAAACTGAACAGAGGCAATCACTGCAAGCAAGGTGTGTTAGCTCCCCAAGATGAATCTGTTTTCTTGTGGGTAAAATGGTGGGGAAGTGTGGTGGACAGAGGCCTTGGTGCAATGCCTTATGAAGTAGCAGCACCTACTTCTTGTTTTCAGATAACATGGGCTGATGGTCTGGTGCCATGCCTGTCACACAGGTGGCCATGTCATTTATCATTTAAACTGGGTCACTTCTGAGAGTGAAAGGAGGAGCTATTATATATTATGTAATTACACCAGGACAGTAGGGCAAATCAGGACTCTCCAGGACAGTCTGCTTTCTTTGGTCCCCGCACATACTAATTTCTCAAGTAAATAGTGGTTTTTCCCTAGGATTCATTAATGGGAATCACATAGAATAGGCACTCACCTAATTCTTTTTTCTTCTGAAAAAATATGGGTTATGAAGAAAAAAATGCAGGACACCTGTAAACAGAATGTGTCAATGGAATAGAAGGTAGGGGTCAGGATGTAGCACTGCCGGAGAAAATACAGGAAGTCCAACTTAGTTGAAATTTCAGAGAAACAACAAATAATATTTAGTATAAGTATATAGTGGACATACTTACTGTAAAAATTATTCATTGTTTGTTGAACCTCAAACTTAGCTGAACATCTTATATCTTTATTTGGTAAACTGGCAGTTCTACCAAGATGAAAAACGTGATTCTATGGATTTGATTATTAAATTAAATTTAAAAAACTATTCAGTGCATACTTTCTATCTACCAGGCAAAGTGCTGGATGCCAGGGTGGCATCTCAAGTGAATAAGACACAGTTCCGTCCACAAATTCACAGTGAGGGAGGAAGTGGAAAGGAATTAAGTTGAGATCTGCTGAGCACCTATTTTGATCTGGGCCTAGTCACAGATGTTTCACATGTTATCTTAGTAAATCCTTACAACTGGAGTTTTCCCATTTCACAGATGAGAGAATTAAGGTCCAAAGAGAAATCACAAGTCCAAGGTTTCAAAGTTCATAAGTCAAGGTTAAAACACATGTCTGTCTGACTCCAAAGCTAGGTTCCTTCCAAAAAACCCCACATTTTTCATAAATCCAGTTGCAAATTGCAACACCAGTAGGCTGTGAGAGCACGAAGGAGAGAGATGAACTCTGCTTTGGGTAATCCGAAAAGTTGTAATCAACTTCTTTCAGTCTCAAGTCAAATTACTTCATAATATAATGAGGGGGTTCCTACTGTAAGGAAAACCGATGAACTGAGACTGTGATTGGAAAACTGTTAAAAGTTGGGGGACCTCTGTGCTGCTCTCTCCATCTCTCTGGAAGTCCTGTGGTCTCTCTATCGACATTTCCCCTTTCCTCTCCTAGTCTGATTCATTCTCTTCTCACTCCTAGCTGCCTTCCTCTGTTTAGTCACAGACTATGCTTCATCAGAACTTTGACCAGTGCGTGGACAGCATGGTTTCTCAGGGCCCAAATCTGCCTCACTGCAGCTTTTACTAGCAGATGCCTCAGTGTTTCAAAATTCCTGATTTTATTTTTTAAAAATAGTTTTCTTGAGGTATAATTTATATGCCATAAAATCCACCCATTTCCTAATTTAAATTTTGCAATAGATGATGGGGCTAGTTTATGAATGAGTTGCCCTTGGTCTGTGCTTATCCCTATGTCACGTACCCACCTCTGGTCCAATGCTGTGAACAGAGAGGATAGGCCATATGACTGTACTTTGTGTGGGTGCTGAAGGTTGAGCAGTTTCACTTAAGATTGTGGACTTTCAGCACTGTGATTTATTAATACAGAGAGGTTCTAAGAGGAGATGATGTTTGATAGGGGCCTTGATGAATGGGTTAGGACTCATGAGGAAGAACAGAAGGGAAGAAAGACTGTTCAGCCAAACAACATAACAGGCAAATGCAAAGGTACACAAAACAGAAATGGGCAAGAAATAGTGAGGTGTTTGGAAGACCTAGAGCAAAGGATCCTATATGGGAAGGCAGGTTGGTATAAGTGAATGTAGACTTCCAGGTTTCTAGATTGGAAGTACAGTGAGATTCTGCTTTTACAAGAAGCATAAATTTGGGAGGAAAAACAGATGTGTTAGTTTGGGTGTTCTGAGGCTGAGGGGCCTATAGTACATCTAGATGGAGAAGATCCAGTAGCTAGTAAGATACACAATTAGGAACCTGTTATAATCTTCACCACAAACTTTTTATGAAGTTCCCCCAAAATATAGCCCTTGGAAGACCTTGATGCAGAGCTGTAAGACAGTGGGGGCAGGAAAGTGAAGCCATTCCTACAAAGATGACTGCTCAAACCATCCTGAAGATAGGCCACACCAAATTCTACCAAATTGTTGATTTAGCCTAAATTCAATGACCCGTGTACCTTCTCAGGAAGTAGAGAGCAGCAGAATTCTGGCATACTTTATGTGAAATCTCTGCTTAGCTAGCACATTTAGATATTAAATGTTGAAAAGAAAAATATGACCTGCCATAAATTCTCATTACATACCTTATTGTCTTAATAGTACAAATACAGACAGACCCCTAAGAATTTTCTGATTTGTCATCAGTATTTAGTTTTAGCTTTTGATTTATTAATTTGTTCTATTTTTATGTAGGCTTATGGTAAACATTTTAGAAAATAGGCAATTTTTTTTAAAAAGAAGAAAACAAAAATCATTATAAATCTCACCGTGCAAAAAGATAAACCACTGTTAATGGTTTTAAGTATCTGCTTCAAGTTTTATTTTTTTCTTAAAATGAAATTTTAATTATTATCTAAGTAATACACACAGAAAATTACACATCAAATGGTACATAAAAAGTTTATGACAAAAACAACTTGGTTCCATCTCAATCTCCTCATACTGTCCTACTTCCCAGAGAGAACATATTTTAGTGGATTCTGCTTCTCATGGTTTGTGCTATCCAATGTGCTAGCCACTCGCCACATGTGGCTCTTAAAATTAAAATTAATTAAAATCTAAAGAAAAAAATTTAGTTTCTCAATTTTCTCAATTTTCAAATTTAGTTTCTCCTAGCTACTTTCAAATGCTGAGTAACCACATGTGGCTAGAAGCTACCATATTGGACAAAGCAGATATAGACTATTTGCATCATCACAGAAACTTTTATTGAACAGTGCTGCTCAAGATATAAGTATACTTTTACCTTTATCTCTTGATTTATCAGTTTTAGACCATATCAACTGCCTTAATGCTATTTCTATTCTGATATATTTTTATAAATTCTTAGAAAAATTAAAATGTTACTACAGAAAAGCATATCTGTCATACATGTAAATCTTAGTGACTTATCACAAAGTGAATGATACAGGTACTTCCCCCCCAGAACAATAAATAGGATATGGTGAGGAACCCAAAGTCCCTCTCACCCCCAATTACTAATGACTCTCTCAAAATCACCTGTTTGTTTTTGCCTCTTTGCAGTCTTTAGTATCTGGCTTCTTTCATGCAAATTATTGAAAGTGGGATGCATCCATATTGTGTAAAGGTGAATTCATTCATTAGAGAGTACTGCTGCATAGTTTGCATTGTATGACTGTACTACAGTTCATTTCTTCATTCTACTATTTAAAGACATTTGAGCTGTTCCTAGTTTGAGGCTATCATGAGTAATGCAGCTGTGACCTTTCTTGTAAATCTCTTTTGATAATGCACGCATATACATTTCTGCCGGGTATAAACATATGAGTGGAATTCCTGGGTCATAGATGTGTAAATATGCTCAGCTTTAGTACATCTTCCTAAAGGGAAGGCTCACACCCAGCAGTGTTTGTGAGTATCAGCAGTTGTCTACATCGTCACTAACTCTTGATATTCTAACAATTATGTCATTGTGTTTTATATTTGCATTTCCCTGATAACTAATGAAATTTAACATCTATTATCTTTTTAGATATCTATTGATGAGTTGGATATTCCCTTTTGTCAAGTGTCTGAGTCTTACCTATTTTATTACTGGAGTTTCCTGTCTAGTTATTTAGTTATTTTCCATATTTTATAGCCCCCTTTCACTTACATGTGTTACAAATATCTTCTCTCAAACTGTAGCTTTCCAACACCTTTTGATGAATAAAAAGTTTATAATTATAATAAAACCTCATGTACTAGTCTTTTTCTTTATGGTTAATGCTTTTTTGTGCCTTTATCTAAGAAATCTTTCTCTACCATAAGTTCTTGAATATATTCTCCTACATTACTTTCTGGAAGCTTTATCATTTGATTTTCCACATTGATGTCTATAATTGAAATGAAATTTATTTTTATGAATGATGTGAGATAGGAATCAAATCTCACTTTTTCATTACGGGAGCCAATTTTTTAATTTAAAAAACCATTCTTTCTCATTGTGTTTCAGTACCACCTTTGTCATAGATCGTGAACACACACACACACACACACAGACCTGTTTCTGAATTCTCTGTCTCAGAGATAGGTAAATGAGGATCAGCTGCCTGTTTTTGCAAATGAAGCTGTACTATAACACAACCATGTTCATTCATTTGAGTGTTGTCTTGGCTGCTTTCATGTTGCAGCAGTGGAGTTGAGTTGTTGTGACAGACCACGTGACCCCCAAAGCCTGAACAGTTTTGCTATCTGGTTCTTTTCAGAAAAAAATATGCAGCTCCTGCATTCTCTTCTTTTTAAAATTTTTATTCTTGCACTAATACTATACTGTCTTAATCACTGTAGCTTCATAATCGATCTTGACTTTAGATAGAGTAAGACTTCCAATTTTGTTGAAGATTGTCTTGGCTATTCCTGGGCCTTGGTATTCCCATATCATATAAATTCTATTCAGATATATTTTGATTATAAAAATTTTCTTACATAAATTACATAGAAAGTTTTATAACTTGTTTCATAAATTACTTAATATATGGAACTATTTCCATGATATTAAATGTTTTTCTGTAACCTGATGTTTAGTGACTTCATAGCATTCAATATAGATAAACTATTGTTTATGTAGCAAAATATACTACTTGGCTATATGTCTTATTTATCTACCATTAAATTATAAAGTACTTCTTTAGCTTATTCAAAGTCTTCTATTAAGTAATTTCATTTATAAAAATTAAACAAACTAAATTATTTTAAATAAAAAATATGCATGAAGATGTTTGTCACAGCATTATTTATAATCATAAAAATTATAAATGTCCAATTTACTTACACTTGTTAAATGACTAATTAAGATACTTTTACATATTTGAATATTATGAAAAATGTTTAAAACAATGCTCATGTCAACTAGAAAATTATTAGGAAATGTTTAATGTAATAAAAGTGTATACTCTTTAATTATTAGTATTAAAATACAGCCCTTAGTAAAAGATCTGGGAGTATATATATAGGCATACTCCTCATTTTATTGCACTTAGATTTAATGTGCTTCACAGATGTTTCCCTATTTACAAATTCAAGGCAAGACCCTCTACCAGCAAAACGATTATTACTCATTTAATTGTGATACTCACTTTATTGTTGTGGTCTAGAACTAAACTTGCAATATCTCCAAGGTGTGCCTGCACACTGTATTAAAGTTAGTTAATAGCAAAGAGTGGCATTTGTGAAAAGAGGGGAAGAGAAAAGACTGTATCACTTTTGTCTTGCTTGAGTATTTTATATTATAGTAAAAACATTTGAAAATCATTTTTGAAATAGATTGCTTGATGCATGAAATGATAAAATGGCAATGCCCTAAGGAAAAGATAAGCCTTTTGTAAAAAGCAATATTAAAGAAGTTTTAAGCATAAACAGAGCCAAAGATTTAAAGGGAGACTGAAACATCCCAGTCTGGCAGATGACTAGAGTGCAAGAGTATGGAACCCACAGAGGAAGAGCCCCATTAGACCAGAATTATTCCCTTCGTCATACTGAATACCACAATTATCAGCTTCTCAGTGGACATGAACTGGAGACTGTGGGTCTTTAGAGACTGGCTGATACAATCAGAGTAAACTGCATGCAATTCTCATTTCAGTGTTGAGGCTCAAGGTAATCCTGGAAGAGACTGAATGTGATGTCAGAAAATGCATGACATGGGGCCCTCCTGTGAATACCTGTGGGGACCATAAAAGCAGACCACAGTCTGGTGAGTGGGTGGAATTTTTCTCTGAAAAGATAAATATCCCAGCAGTCAATCAGAAATGTCCCTGAGGAGAGTCTTTGGACTAGTGGAGAGAAGGTCATCTCCCTTTCCTCCCACAACTAAATTAGCCTAGAACAGCTGAGCCCAGATACTGAACGAGGTCTGGAGAAATGGTGGTGGTGGGCCTGACTCATCTCTGGCCATGAGGAAGCAGATGGGATGAAGCAAAAACATGAGACAGTTAGTGGCTGGTGGCAATGGCAAAAACAGAGCAGAAAGTCTGCTCCTAGAGCAGTTGACACCCACATCTGGAGGCAGGGTTTGCAGAACTAGACCTCTGACCTCAGAGGGTTCATGTCTGATTGCCAGCACCATTGTAAAATATACCGACACTCAGGCTTTACTCCAAATCAGTTCAATCAAATGTCTAAGGGTGCAGCCTGGACATCTGTTCATTTCCAAGCTCCCTGGGGTTTCTTATACGCAGCTTGGCTTGAGGACCACTGCCCTAGGATAACATTTACCCACACCCATGGGTGTTGGACTCTCATCATTGTGCCTAATTTGGATTGTGCTGCCCTGATGAGTAATGGTGGGTAATAGTTTCATTCATCAACACAAGCCACAGAGTCCTACAAAATGACTCCATTAGCTCTGGCAAGTTGCCTACCCTTCTCTTCCCTCTTTGCCAGAAAATTAATGAGACCATTTATTGGAAGGTAGAAAACTAAACAGTGCATTTTGTAGTGTTGTGGATCAAACTATACACATTCTGCTGCACTTCTACTTCCATCAGAATGAGTAAAGGGGAAGGACCCTGGTTATGTGCCAGGTAGTCTTTCCATGTTAATCTTCACAAAACACCATGGAAAGTAGATTTTACTATTAGCTCCTTTTTCCGAGAAAGAAGCTAAGTCATAAAATTGTTAAGAAATTTTACCAAAATTACATATAGTCTAAGTGGCAATTGGGGGTTTGAACAAAGTTTATCAAACTCCAAAGTACATCTCTTATCTTTCTCTATTAGATGTAACAATAGATGTAACTTCCCTCCCTTATTCATTATTGTACATAAAGCATTTAAAAGAATGTCTGGCAAATAGCAAGTGTTCTGTAAATATTACCAATTCCTCCTGGAATTTTGCTGTGAGGATGAGGGTGGGCACCAAATCCTAAACATGAATTGTAGTAATTCAACTGTGTTGGAGAAAAATACCAAAGCCTAGAAGTCATGGCTGGATGGAGAAAATTTCCCAGCCTATGGCTGAACTCCTTATTCTGGGGATGCAGCATCCTGTCAAATCCATTTACACAAAATAAAATATTAAGATTCAAGTTTGTTAAAACAGAGTGCAAGTGATAGGTTAAGTTCTTTAAAAATGCAAAGCAGGTTCTAGAACTTATTGAACTCTTTTCTTAATTAAGCAAATCTTTTATCCAGCAAAGGACAGGAAGGTTCATGAGTTTCAGGTCTCCTTAGTGATTCCCACTATTGGTGGCTCAGGAAGCAAAAGGACCACTTCTTGGCAAGCATGTGAATTCCTCTGAAGTTCTGGAAAGGGCAGAAACAGCAGGCGAGAGCAGGTGTAAAATATGGCAGCGAATGACAAGTCTAAATGACAACCATCTCAGGACTGGCCCTTGTGAAAGCACATCTCCTTCCAGGGTGATGCAGTGAGGGTCTCTGGTGAGTGAGTGCCCCTCCCATCACTTTGAAATTTTTCTTCCTTTAGAGGGGCTCCCATTTGGCTCCAGCTGTCACCACTACCTAATATCCTGGGGATGCCACTCACCGTCTTTGAAAATTGGCCTTGAAGAAATGGAAGTATCTCTTAAGACAGTCTGATGTCCCAAAGAAACTTTGCCAAATAATGAGAACAAAAAGGGAAGAATGATAGAAAGTACAAGCAACATAAAGACAGACTTTGAAAACAATATTTTATACTTATTTTTTTTTTATTCTATCTTAAGTGGCTTCTGGCTCAGAAGGGTCATTTCAAGTCACATGTCCTGCATATCTTACTTCCTTTGCATGTATCAGGCTGTCTCCACCATACTTAAACCTGTCTCCTAGGCATCCTTGACCCTTCAGAGAAAATTACTTGCTTCCTCTCTAGCACTCCCTTTAGCCTCTGGTCTCAGGGCATGGCCTTGCTCTCTCCCAGCTGATGAGCAGCCCTTTGGTGGGTGATACACACACATTAAAAAAAAAAAAAACTTACAAATCAGATAATAATCCTGTTTCCTATTCACAAAGGTAGGCCTTGTCCATTTAGATTCCAATGAAATAATATCTCAAATGCTAAATAATACTCCCTCTATTAGACAAGGAATAACAGAAATATAATTTTTTAAGTGCAGCATCATAAGCATAGCAAGGATTTCTTTGCCTGATTCTATCCCTGGTGGTATATAATCACAGTTTCATTTCCTATAAAGTACTTTCTAATAATAAGGTCCCATGGTCAATAGGCCTTGTTACAACATTATACTGTCAACCTTTAACTGGGGAGTGGTGGGTCCTTTATTTGTGATTTATAAATTAATCAGAAGATACAAGTTTTCTGGGATTTTGATCAAGAATTCCAAGCTCTCAGTAATGCAGTCTCCACAAGCAAACACCACAGGCAACTCCAGGGACATGATGAGCTCTGTATTAGTTCATACTATGATTGCATTTTTATATGCTCCGTAAGCTCAGACGGCAAAGGACCAGTCTTTAAGAGTAATAAGAGCATATTCGCTTATGTCTTGCAAAGTCATTCCAAATAGATATCTGCTAGAATATAAGTAGTCATTACTACTTAAACAGTAGCAAAGTGATAGTAGAAGATAGTCTGGGATTAAAATATAGATAAAATATGACTGAGATAAGAATAAAATGCAAAGAAACTAAAATCACAGTAGCAGAATTAATATTTACACTGAAAGACTTACAAGCAGAAGCAGCACTACAGAAAATCAGTTAGTGATGTGGAGAACAAATTCAGAGAAAAAGAAACAAAGAAATGAAGAAGAGATAATATAATAGCTGTGAAAGTGAGAACAGAGATTCAGTCTAAGAATTATAGATTTTTTTAATAAAAACCAATTAGAATAGAAACAATAATTAAAGACACATTTAATAATTAAAGAAAATTTTCCTGAGCTAAAAAACAAATAGACCTTTATATTTTTTAACAAACTTTTTATTTTAAATACTTTTAGATTTATAGAAAAGTTTCAAACAGAGTTTCTGTATGCCCTTTACCTAGTGTCCTTTAATTAACATCTTCCGTAAATATGGTACATTTGTCAAAACTAAAAAATTAGCATTTGGTCATGACAATTAACTAAACTACAGACTTTATGCAAATTTCACCAAGTTTTGCATTAATGTTCTTTTGCTGTTCCAGGATCCAGTCCAGGATGGCACATTGCATTTAGCCTTTACATTTTTAAAAAATGGAATTGCGGTAGGAGACCATAACAGTGAGCTGTCTAGTTGAGCTGGCTCAGAAGTCATTCCTGATATCTCTCCCTATCTCATTCTCAACTTCCCTGGCCTCGAATTTTTCTATTCCTTCTGAGTTTTCTCCTTGTCCCTTGGATTTGATGCACACTATGACCCTAAAACTTCAATTAATAGTGACTTTATTCTCCACACGCGCTCAAAGACCTTGGGTAATAACTCTCTCAGTTCCCCGACCCTGCTCCCAGCACCCTCTCACCCTGTGCTGCTTCCTTGGGGCACCCTCACCCCCGGCCTTCCCTAATTTGTTATCAGAAACCAGTTATCATGATTTTCTCTGCTACTGTGTATTCTGACTGAAAAGACAGTTTAGGTCTAGAGAAGTCAAAAGAAAAATAAAAAATCAAGACCATTTCTATTTGTACACAATTCAGTGTGCCTCTCTCTTAAGATCTTTTGATAAATGTGAGACCTTTTGAGGATGTCATTACTTCGGTTTCACAAAAGAAAGAAAATTTCATGGCTAAGCCCCTGGGGATGTTCTCTGCTGGGTATTGCCCTCTGAGTTCACCACAGCCTGAGATCAGACCCCTCAACCTTGCAGGCTTAGGAGCCTACTCTTATCAGCTTTCCAGAAGGTCAGACTGAGGAAAGCCCACCTATGCTAACACAATCTCTGAGAAGTGGAAATAAAATCAGAACACCACCTCTTTCATTTATAATGAACAATACACCTGACAGGCGAATCTGTCATTGTGTGGGTCTGACTGGCCAGCTCTATAGGAGCCAAATTATCAGATGGCTGCTTGGTGACTGAGGCAGAAGAACAAGGAGTTATGGAATTTGAAAATTTAATGTCATTGGGCCCTGAGAAACAAATGCTCCCATTTCCCCTGTAAGGACAGGTCTGTCCAGTGGCTTGGACAGTTCCCTTACCTGGCTGGGCACCTTCTCCTCTGGGCACTATTTGGACGGCACTTCTTTGTGCTTCCACAACTGACTGGTCCTTTGGCTCATGTACACATTCTTTACATGTGACCACACTTTTTTAGATTTTTATCCAGGCCTAGGAATCATTTTGGCTCTTTAAGCTGACAATTATGAACAATTATGTGAGATCTGTATTTTATCTCCTAAGGCTCACGTATCTCCTGGTTCTATGTGTGTGTGGGGGGGTGGCAGCTGCAGGGTACTTATTGTCACATATACGCTGTCTATATTCACTTAAATGTAGCTCTCCCTGATCCAACAAGATGGGAAGAACCTCAAACAGAACAGCAAACACCCCCACATGCCAGGCCTGTGCCAACTGCAGTAGACACAGCAGTGACCCAAACAGACTCAGTCCCTGCCCTTGCAAAACTTTTGCGCTGATGAGGCAACTGTAATTAATAAAATAACCACACAGATCAAAGTTAGACACTTCAGTGAATGATGCATAAGGCAGAACAGGTTGCTGTGGACCACCTAGTGAATACCGGCTCTAGTTCCAGAGGTCAGATAGGGTTTTCTTGAGAGATTCCCACTTGAAATGGTGTTTAAAGCATGAATGAAAATAACTAGAGGAAATGGGGAGGTGAGAGAAGTGAACATCTTCCAGGTCCTCTGTCCTCCCTTCTCCATCTGACTCTCTGGCCCTAGAAGGTGACCACCTGGGAGTACATTACCAAGAGGGCAGCTCCCCTGCCCTCTTGCTTTCTGTTGGGGAGCCCAGGCTGCCTAGGCAATTAAAGGAAGGGAGGAGTGTGATGTCAAGGTATATATTCCCCACCTTCTTCCTTGTGGAGTTGCCATGGATACCATATTTTAGAGCTCTAGTTCACCTCCAGCCACAGCACTGCCCATGGTGTTAAGAGGCCCCGCCCAAACGCCTGTGCCTGCCCTTCTATTTTTTGTGCCTGTACCCTATCTGTCTGCCAGAGTATAAATGCACCAGTGGCATTATTAGCCCTGGGCCTGAGACTTGGCCAGTGGGTGTGTGACATGGGCATGCAGACTGGTTTATACACCTGTATGAGTGAGGTCACTTGCAGTTACAAGGGTAGGAGTGGGAAGAGAAGGAGGTGGGTCATGAGCCAGGAGCTAGGGCACAGATGTTTCTCTTCTGCCATGTTCCTCCACAGAACTCTGAGCAGTGTGAGACTTCTAAATTCAAACTTAGTCTTCCAGGCTTTCACGAATGTGTATTTGCCAAGGTCAACAGATAAAATATGTTTCATTTAGCAGTTTGTTAGTTTGAGTTATAACTTTCAAATATTTAGACATGTGGTTTGGGAGGTTTTCAATTATTCTCCTGTCCTGGGCCCACAAATGTATGACATGAGCTTATTTTCAGTAACCATCCTGTCCTTTGTCCCTTATCCCTCTGGGCCTAGGGGTGAGATGGCCCAGGCTACTGCATAATCTCCCCTGCTTTCCCTATATCCACACCTGGGTAAAAGGTCTCTCCTCGAAATATACTATCGCGAGTGAGACATCTGTTTCCTGTCAGGACCCTGACTGGTTCAGCAGGTGTTTCAAGCAGAGGGAACACACACACACGCGCACACACACACACACACACACACACAATTTTTTACTTATACCTTTGAATACTTTTGCAAGTCATTAGCTGTTGGAAGCAATGTAGAGAGAGAAGTTAAAGGAGGCAGGTTGGCTAAGGGTTATGTGGCGTGCGTGCATGTGTGTGTGTGTATGTGTGTGTGTGTGTGTGTGTGTGTACATGGGAGTGGGTACGGTATCTCAGCTCTCACTGTGCTTTCCCTCCTAGCTCCTACCAAAAACCGAAAGCAAGTGCACACCAAGCCCTCTGTGCAGGACCTGGCTGGCTTGAGCTAACTCCTGGTGTCTTCAGATGCTTCCAGGACCCAGGGCAGCCAGCTCCCATGGCCAGAGTAGGGAGCGCGGCTCCATCCCTCAGTCTCTGAAGCCCTTGCCTGTAGGAAAATGGATTCCTGTCCCCTTTTGCCCCTCTCTTCCAGGATACTACTTCTCCAGTTTTGCTCACTCGGCCTCCCACATGGCCTCAATTCCCTAGGAACTATGCAAATGTTCCTCCATAAGCAGGTACGTGAAGCCAGCTCAGATGAGGTCCTGTACACAAATGTAACTGGGATGCTGAACAAGCACCACTTGTGGCGTAGTCAAAGCACAGCTTTATTTTTGCCTCCCACAACCATTTGCAATTTATTCAGTAGGAGTAAATCTCTCCCTGCCCAGGGTGAAAGCCCTAGCAAACTCACTATTATTCTGCTCACTCTCAGGTGATAGATATTCCTAGGTCACTTTAAATTGCAAACATAGTCTAATTTAGTAATTAGAATGTTCAGTCCCAAACTCCAAATGTGATTTAGCTTGACTGCTTCTTCTTCCCATTCCCCATCTTAGGCCGACTTTAAGATGGGAGGTTGTAATGGGAAATTGACTGGTGGTGTGACTGGTGTTTCCTTTTCTCCCTCTTGGGCTCCCCCACTATCCAATTTCCTGGGGAATGGTGGAGTTGGTGGGGGTAAAAAAGGCCTTGCTCAAAATGTGTGGTCTCATCTAACACCATGTTCTCTTGGTTTGGTAGATGTTTGAGCTGACGTTTTCTCATCCACGCTGCTCTCTCAGACTCTGGTGTTTCCTATCAGGCCCCTCTCTCCTGAATCTCTCTTCATGCAGGGATCTGTACTTTTTTAATAGGTGTAAAATTCCTTGCCTTCCAGTCAGATGGTAGAGCCCCAAGCCATCCCTGAATGCAGCCCACCTGTGTTCCATGGGAAAACACGTTTGCCCAATCTGTACAAGTGCAAGAGATCTGAAGGCAGCAACCTTTCTGGGGTCCACCAGGAATGTGGGTGGTCAGCCTCTTCATTTTCCCATCCTCTAGATTTCCCAGGCACTGCTTATGTGCATATAACATTGTCCCTGGATCCTTGATTCTATTCTCGTCATGTGTCCATCTTTTCTTTGGCTGTCAGAAAGCCCAGAGGTAAACTAGCAGTTCCCCTTTAATAATCTTGTAGCAGTACCGAGGCTTGTACATCTGTGTTTTAATTTTTCTGCTGAATCATGTCTAAGAGAGGGTTGCAGACAAGATTCTCCAAGAAAGCAAACTCTGAGGTGAAGATCTGTGCAGGAAATGTTTTGGGGTATACTCTTGGTAGCAAGACCTGCAGAATAGGGAAAGCAGCAGGACTTGGCAGATCTAAATGGTGAACTGCAATCCAATCACAACAGAAAGACTCAGCCGATTCTTCAAGAGCTCTGAATCTTGGCTGGCCCTTCAAAGTTATCTTGAATTGGGGTAAGATACTGGGCCTTTATATTTCCACATCGACCTGTCATTGGGTAGGTGATATAACTTTCACGAGGTGTGACACCCCTCAGCAGGGAAAATGAGTGTTTCAGTCCTGGATGTACAGGATCTGAGCAGCACATCATAGCATCCACTACGGGGAGCAACACACTTCCTGGACTCACATTTCCTGAATTTGAATTCTGGCTAAACGACTTTTAGGCTAGTTCTATAATTTTCTCATCTATAAAATAGGTAATGATTTTTATCGATCTCGTTAGTTTTTGCAAGGATCAATAGCAGGCACATAGTAAACAATAAATGTTAGCTGTTAACATTATGCTAGTTTCTATATTTTCTGGTCCAAACTTTAAATTTGTTATTTATGTGCCTTTATTGTATACAATGACTGCAGTTTTTTTAAAACCTTTGAGCACTGAGGGAGTTAATTCTAGGTCCTAGATCAGATCTGTGGTACAAACGACATGGAGATCAGCACAGATACTCAACAGTTATAACCCCACTACCTACCTCCTTTGAAGCCCATCTGATGGAGGTCGAAGGTTCATTGTTGACCATCTGCCTCACAAATGAGCTGTGCTGGGACCTACGGTGGGGCAGAGTCTGAGGTGGAGCAGAAACAAGACAAGGCTGACAGGTACTGTTTGACAAATGATATTGAGCTACTTATAAACATTGCCTCCAAAATTTGGCTTCTGAGAAAGGCCAAGAATATTATATTCCCTATCATAAGGAGATTTTCTGTTTTTTTTTGTTTGTTTTTTTGTTTTGTTTTGTTTTTTGTAGAACCCTGCCAGGAGGTTAAATGACATAGTAAACATGGTGACAGCTTGCTGTGTTCCTGACCCCATTATGCAGCCTGTGCATGAAATATATCTCTTTTGAAAATAAACAGTTATTCATCAAGTTGTCTCTCACTAGCATGGTGTAATTATCTTCCCAAAGTTGTGAATGAAATGATAGGTTCCCAACGAAAATAGCATAATGTAAAGATGGGTTTCAGCAGCATCAATTTGTTCCTAAGGAAAGGCTGTGTCTACCTTGCCCTGGGCTGACTTTGCCACTGAACACACATGCCTCAAACTTGAACTTCATGATGTGTGTGAGAGACCAGAGCTTTCAGTACCCAACAGGGGTCTGTGGTCACATTCTCGTGTTGTTCCTCAAAGCAGAGTGGGTCTAGCCTTAAGGTCCCAACTTTTAGGAGGTTAGAATGGGCCAAAGGGATGTGAAGCCAGAGGAGAGGCCAAGACTGATCTGAGGGTGCGGGAGTGGACCATGGAGTAGATTGAAGGCATCAGCAAGAAGCTGGGTGCTGACTCTGAGTGTAGGCGTAGTGCTGCCTAGCCCTGTAACATGTTACAGAAAATTGAAGATTTCTTTCTTTGGTATACATGATTATTCCTTGTTTGTGCCTAAAGTCTGTAGGAGCAAAACACATCAACTATATTCAGTAATTTCTGCCTTAGAATGTATTAGTGTTCCAGAGTTTATCTAATATCTCATAGCAGGTGAGAAAATTTTATTCCCCAAGAAATGAAGCTACTAAGCTCGATACTTGCTGTGCCCATCCTCACAGAGAAACAGGTGTCCTTACTCTTGTTCAGAACTAATCCTCTTCACCTGATTCTTTTCTTTTGACCTGTGTGATTTTAATTACCTTCTATCTCTGTAGCACTTTTCCTCTATCAAGTATCATTCTACTGTTCTATAAAAAAAATATTTTTCATAGTGCCTGATACAAACAAATTCAACTCATGTTGGCTACTACTACTGTTATTATTATCACCAAGATGCCCAATGAGCCAGTTAGGTCTATTTGTGAGGAAATAAAAAACATAAAATCATTTCACATGATATTGTAATCACCAATGATATATAGTATCTAAGACAGTACGGTTTCAAGGCTTTGTTATTTGTCAGTGATTTAACTACTATTGTCCTCTCTGGTAGTGAGTGTGGTAAGGGTCATGATGGTGGAGAAGAGAACAAGTGTGTGTGTGTAGTAACCCAGCATAATGCAACAACAGCAAAAACATTTCCTTACCTCTTCAAGCATTCCCACTGTCTTCTTTACCTTCACCAAAAGACAGGCTCGTGTGGCCCCTAATACTCCAAACTCAACCATTAACTCAGTATTTCTCCATAACCTGTTATCTTTCTTTGCAGCACAGTATATTTCTGGAAGAAAAAATTATATTTATTATTTCTCTCTCTTTTTAGTCTACTGGCTCCTGTCCCCACCATTCCAATCAAACTGACAAATGGCTTCTACTCCTCCGGCTTTCTCTTTTCTGTTTTCTTTGTTGGCTCTTTCTTTTCTATTCAAACTTCATATTTCAAAGTTCTGTCCCCAGCAGAGTTGCCAGATTTAGCAAATAAATAAATATTTTATTGGGCAACCCTAGCCAACTCTCTTTGTATCCATCTATATTCTCCCTGGGAAATCTTATTCATGACTTCACCTCTACTTTGTACACATGATTCAAAATCCATATCTCCAACTCTGTTTCCTGAGGCTCATGCTGAGAAGTCTAGTTACCTCCTGGATATCCCCAAACACCTCAAACTAAATGTGCCGTCTGCCTTCTCAAAACCTGTTGCTCTTTCTGTGTTCCTATCCCTTACACTTGCCTTTAAGGGAAAAAGTGCAAAGCCCCTTGCTCCTCTTCCCAAGCTCGTCCTTGCTTCTCCCAGAGAGGAGAAATTGATATGAATGGCTCAGATGTAAAAAATCTAATCAGAATCTATTTACTTGGGTGACACCACCCTGCTTTAGAACAGGGGCTACCAACTTCTTCTGTAAAGAGCCAAACAGTAACTACTTTGAGTTTCTTGGACTATATCTTCTCTATTGAAACTAAAGCAAGCATCGACAATAGGTAATCATAGACATGGCTATGTTCCAATAAAATTTTAGGTATGGATTTGAAATTCAAATTTTATATAATTTTATATAATTCATTGTCATAAAAAATATCATTTAAAAAATGTTTCCCAACCATTTAAAAATATAAAAATAATTCTTAGTTTGTAGGTCATATGAAAACAAGCAATGGGCTATATTTGGCCCATGCTGTGAAGTTTGCCAACCTCTACTATAAAATGTCACTATATTGGTGAGACTCTATTGTTTTCCTCTACATGGCAAGAGTAATTTACTGACCCAGGGCCTTCTTCAACTACACTGGTCTGATCATCTATCTCTTCTTGCTACATATCTGTCTTCTACTCTCTCAGCCATTTTTTGGCATCTTCCATCTATATAATCAGTGTGGCAGGATTGAAATCTGAGTTTGTGCTTTGAGGAAAGAAGGAACAGCAAAACTAGGCTGCCTTTTTTACGTATTTTAGCCCATTTTAAAATTTATCTTGTGTGTGTGTGCTTTTGTGTATGTGTCTTCTCTCTCGGTAACTTCAGGATGGGTAACTATGGTTTGGGAAGGAATCGTGATAGATCTTTGTTTTCTGGTTAAATACTAATTAATAGTACATCTAATTCCAGTATAGGCATACCTCAGAGATATTGTGGATTTGGTTCTAGATCACAGCAATTAAGAAACTTATCACAATAAAGAGAGTCACATAATGTTTTTGGTTTCCCAGTGATTTCAAAAGCTATGTTTACACAATACTGTAGTCTATTCAGGGTGCAATATCATTATGTCTGAGAAAACAAATGTACATTAATTTAAGATGTTTTATTGCCAACAATGTTAACCATCATCTGAAACTTCAGCAATGCATAATCTTTTTGCTAGTGAAGGATCTTGCTTCAGTATTGATGAAAATGCACTGTCTGCAAAGTGCAATGAAACAAGGTATGTCTGTAGTATCTCTAATAAATAATATCACTATCCTTCTAGGACCCAAACTAGAAAATGTAAATCATTTTTAAGGTTTCCTGATCTATTATCTCCATAACCACACAGCCTCAAATTGCTGTAGGCGCTATTGCTATTTTGTGTTTTAATGTAGATCCTGTCCTATTTTCCACTCTGGATGCTTTTGTAACCACTTGATGCCACTACATTAAAATAGGCATGAAATATTTTTAAAATTGCAGTAGGAGTAGAAAAAAATGCATGGTAATGATATGATAACCAGAATTTAACCAGAGATTTAAATTTGTGGATAGCAATGGTAAATAAAAAGTAATTATGGAAGAAAATAAGATGGAGGCTATAAATAGATACATGATGGTCACCAAGTGCTTCAGAAGGGGAGGTTCCTACACAAGTAACAGAGATCCTTTATTGTTTGGGATTCTGCATATTTTAGGGATATATTAGAGACTGTTAAAGAATTAATATTAATATCTGCTAGAAACAAGTTGCAGCTCTGCAGAGAACAATGGAGAGACGCTCAGAATCTGAAAAATGCTTTTCTCCTCTCTTTTCTTTTCTCACCCTTTGGATTTATGAATATACTCACCCCATCCATCCCAATTAGAACAGACTTATAAACCTTGATTAGGAGATTTAATATCTATAATATGTTTTCTATGTAAATTAACATCCTCTTTATGACCTGTATAAAAAGTACTTACAAAGAACAAGGAAGACAAAACCCTATTTCATAAGATAAATATTCCCAGATATTTTGGGAGCCCAAGTGTCACTCAAGAAAAAATTTCCTTGAGGAGGTGTCCTCAAATACTTGCAGAAGTAGGGTGCTCACCTGTGTGCTCTGCCATCTTTGTCTCTTGCTGTCTGTCTTGCCATCCTTGTCTCTCGTCTCTGCCCACACCCTAAGCCATCCTCTGCAGAGTCATCTTTTTAAAGGACACATTTGAGCAAGTCAGTCTCCTTCTCAGAAACTCTCTGTGATAGATTTTCCTGCTGCTGACAAATAAAGTCAAATTCCTAAACAAGGCATTTAAGTCTCTGCATTTGAACTGGCTTCCACAAGCTTCCTGACCCTACCTCTGACTCCACCCTTTCTGGCCTCCCTGAAGATTCAGCCACCTCTAGGGTACAGGCACTGAACCTCCAGGATGCAGACTGTTCAAATGACTTCTCTGCACCAAACAAACCCTATACTCTTTTGTTTCTGTGCTATTACACAATTCCCTCTATTTGGAATGTTTCCATCCCAAGTATCTGCCTATTAAAATCCTACTCAGCTTTCAAGGTCAAGTCCTGTCTTTTCCATGAAAATTTCCCAGCACAGCACATTTCCACTGTCTTTGTTAAATAGTAGTTCACTTAGTTTAACTATACGTATGTTCATTCCATAAATATTTATAAATGACCTATGTACCAGGCACTCTATCAGGCACACGAGATAAAATGAAGAGCAAGACTTAAATCTAGATAGACATTCTTTCTGAGCGCATGAGGTGATTAAGACCACTACTCCCAGACCCCAATTAGTAGGCATGGTGGGATGGACCAGATGTTGCTGGGCAGCATAAATTAGGGAACATCAGTATTGCTCTCTCTCCTTGGTTTTACTGTGCACCTGGATGGGAAAGCTGAACTTGGGACGATAGAAGGAATTTCCAGTGCCTTGACAAAAAGAAGACAGAAGAAAGAGATTCCATAGAAAGTAGTTCTTTCTCCAGAGGGAAGAGGCACTACAGACAAAATTAAAATATCAAAGAGAAAGTTGGCTTAAATGCTGCTGCATTGTGTGAAATGAAATTAGATCACCCATGGGAAGTATTCAGCACCATGCCTAAAACTACTAAGAATTAAAAATATATTTATTATTATTGTTATTTTACTTCTTCTTTTGAATCTCCATGAAATCATCATTAATATCAACATTACTTGTCAATCTTTTGGAGATAAACTTTGGGAGGAGAAGGGAGGAGGATATTAGGAGGATGGGCAAACTACTAAGGCTGCCCAAAGAGAACCAGTCACATTTGAGATATAGACCTTTTATTGGCTGCTTAGAAACTGGGCTAAGAAGCTGATGCACATTATTTCAATTATTTCTCAAAACACTCTATGACATAGGTACCACTATCATCTCCCATTGTATAGGTAGAAAATTGAGGCACCAAGAACACAAATAATTTGCTTAAATTACACAGTTAATAAATGAGTGGGGCTGGTATTCAAATCCCAAATCTCCAAAGTTCACTCACTCTACCTCTCTTCCCTACTGTCCCTCCATTAACTATGAGCTCTGTTAGTACAGAATAAGACAGCATTGTGGGCAGCCTGGCCAAGATTTTATCCTCATTTTATAAATAAGAGAATGAGATTCTGGAAAGTTAAGTGACATAATCTATACATTTTGAAATCAGGACTGCACCCTTATCTTCCGATTTTTACTGAAGTGCTCTTTCCATTATTGAAGGTTGACTTTTATGTGAGAACAATTTCCACGTCATTGATGATTGGTGTCTTCACTCCTGAGCTGATAGAATCACCAAGCCCCAGCCGGAATTAGAGTTTTCTTCAGTTTATGGCCTATTCTTTTCTGGTCTGGGTCATCCAAAGGTCAGTTGGGCTAATGGATGAGCGCTTCTTTTCAGTCTATATCCAATTTAAAATGCATGATGCCTATCAGACTTATTGTTTTAAAAAGGGAGCTCTCATTGGAACAGAGATGCTATTTTAGAGATATTTCTCTGATTGGTTTTATAGAGTAGATCAGATAAGATTTCAAAAGATAGTGTTAAAATTTATGATGTGTGAAAAAAAGGGGACTTAAATTTTCAGATGAACTCCTAATAAGAACAAAAAAATTCTCTGAAATATTTCACCAAAGCCTTTTCAGGCAATTAAGAAAGTGCACAGCCAAGACTGAAAAGAGCATTAGTGGTTATTTCTCTGTGGCAATTGAATTATAACATCAATCTCCACTTAATTTGAATCACATTGAAGCAGGTTATTTTAAAAATTAGATACGAGTTTTCTGGTTTAAAATGTGGTTTGCTAGTAACCCTTGACACAACCTCTTCCAACCTTCCAATAAAAGTCTATGAAGACCGAGAAAATGCATTTAAAAAACTGCACTAGGACTGACAAACTGCTAAAATCTAGGACTAATTAATACCAACTTTAATTCCGCTAGACCGAAGACAATAATAGTAATAAAAAAATCTTAACACTGTTAAAAGATAAACTGAAGCATATTAAACATCTTAAAAGTTTATTCAAGCAAAAATCGATTGGAATTGGACAATGCCAAAGCAGAAGTGGTTAGGGGTGATCAACTGACAGGAGCTAGCGGCGATGGTTTTATAGAGAAAATGAAGAAGCAAAACAAGGAAATTATTTGATTGACTAGAGCTTAAGCAGTTGCATTATTACAAAAGAACTCATTGGCTGTTTGTGATTGGTTGTTCTTACCCTTGAGGCATTTACAGGAATTAACACTGACTTAGGTTTCAGTTTTCTTACCTAGGCTATCAACACATTAGAGCCACCTCCATCTAATGACTTCCTTCTCTGATTACTTTAACAACACTTACTGAGTGGTGCTCTAAGGATTTTCCATGAAATAAATCATTTAACTCTCTCAACTCTCTCAACAGCTTTATGAAGTAGAAACTATTATTTCTCCCATTTTACAGATGAGGAAACTGAAGCACAGAGAGGCTAAGTATCTTGTTCAGTACCATAAAGCTAGTAATAGAGCTGATGTATATTGAGATATTCAAGACTAACACCGACGAGAAGCCATTACCATTCTAGGCCTGACAGGGGCAAAGGGAGTATAGAGCTTTTAAAATATGTCCTTAACTTTTTTTGTGTTTCTGCCTTGAAGAGGTAGAACTTAATTTCTCTCCACTTGAGTGAGGGCTGGACTTAGTGACTTCTTTCAAAAGAACAGAATATCGTAGAAGTGATAATATGTGACTTCTGAGACTAAAAGGAGGAATGTGACTTCCTCCTTGTTCTCTCTTTTCTATCAGTTGATTTTTTGGAAACCACCTGCCATTTTGTAGGACACTTGAGTAGCTCTTTGGAGACATTCACAGGCTAAGGACCTGAGACCTTACGCCAAAAACCATGAGAGAACTTGAGATCAGATCTTGCAGTTCCAATCAAGCCTTCAGAGGGCCACAGCCCAAGCTGACATCTTGACTGCAAGCTCATGAGAGACCCTGAGCCAGAATCACCCAGCTAAGGCACTCTTGGATTCTCAACCCTTGGAAACTGTGTGAGATAATAAGTGTTTGTTGTTAAATGTGAGGGATAATTTATTACACTGCAAAAGAGAATGAATACATGGAGAAAATAATGTCCTTAGAGACAGCAAAAATTTGAATTGTGGAAGAGGGGCTTCCAGGCAAGAACTATAGACATAAAGGATGTGGCCATTGCCAGAACCACCGGGGCCAGGCTGGGTGGGGCAGAGGGAGAGGCCCTCTACTCTCTCTCCCTCTGCCTTTCAATCAACCATCTGCCAGTGCATATGCTGACCAAGTCCCAACAGGAGCCAGAGGGCAAGTGAGCCCCAGTCTCTCTTGTTGTCTGCACGCTTTATCTTTGGCACTTATTATTTTCTCTTTGTAGTTATTAAGCACCTTGTGGGAATATATTTTGAGACCATGTAAATATCCTGATTCTCATCAAACTTTTACTCATTGTCTACTATTTGCCAGTGCTGAAAAGGATGTGATAAGATGTGTATTCATGCATAGTGCTAAGTCACAGTCTCTGAAAAACAATTGAAGACCCTTATGAAGAACACTAAAAATTGTCATAGTCTTTGATCTGATAATCTAACTTCTAAGAATCTAGCCTAGGAAGGAAAAAATAAAAATGTGGCCAAAGAGGTATTGTTTTTATTTCAGAAGTATTAATAACAATAAATTTGGCAACAAGGTAAAAGTCCAACAATAGATGGGTAGATAAATAAATTACAGTAGTTCTGTATGAAGAAATAACCTACAATTCATTATAGTATTTTTAAAGACTAATGGGAAAAAAGTCACTAAATGTTGTTTGAAGATATGGATTTTAAATTGCATATACAGTATATACTTATAATATATTAGTCTTTCAGGAAAAATACACCAAAATATTAATAATATTTATTTCTGGGGTAGTTTTGCAGGTAATTTTAATTGTTTCTTTTATATTTTGCTATATTTTTTAGTGTTCGACAATAATATACTTATTCATTCTTCTGAAAAAATCTTAATAAAAAACGTCATGTACAAATTAATTTTCCTGCACATTTTCCTCATACAAATTTGTGATTGATGTGTTATCTTCTCTGGAGTCAGCAACAGAGAGTCAATGGAACAGCTGACAAAGCAGGTAAAATTATTTTGATGTGTTTGGTCGCTGTTAAAACATGACGTGTAATAATACTATACGATTATATCCATCTGGTCAGAGCATTTCATTTATTAATCTCACCGATTTAATGAGCAATTCACCCAATAGGCTCTATTTTATAATTTACAATGCACTTTCATGTACATTTTCTTATTAATTAAATGCTGACTGGTTTAGGTCGTTTTAATCTGACCATGAAGAAAACCTTAAAAATTTCATTGAAAACTAAAGTCACTTCACCTTTTTCGACCTCTCTTTTCTTGCTTTAAGCACACTGTGGTAGAGAGCGCTGAGGACTTACACTCCAAAGGCCAGAGTTTCAATTATCTTTCTGCTCCTTATCATCAGTATAACCCTCATCCAGTCACTTCATCTCTCTGTGCATCATTTTCTTGGCCTTCAAAACAAAGGATTCCTAAGGTTTCATTTAACTGTGTTAGTCTGTGATTCTTATATGAAGTGTCAGTTCTTCCATGTTCAATATTCTCGGCTCCTGTGAGTTACTGCAATGTCAACAAACAGTGCCCTTGCAATGTGTCTGCAAACATCATCCCACAGTTGCACCTTAACAAGTTCACATCAGCACAAGTCTGTATTTTTTTTCCCCTGACAATCATAAACCTTGGGCAAAACTGCATTTCATTTTATTTTTTCAGAAACTTTGGACCTCTTCCTAGCATGGCCCAGTTCTTTAGTGTCAACTCCTTTCCCACTCTAATCTCTGTGAAAGACTATTGGCCACACTGAGGCAAAAGAACTTTGTAAATAAATGCACAGCTATCAGACATTATGCAAGAAGGCAAACCACAGGACTCCAAGCTCAATAGACAATGTCTCAAATAAACACTTCCCAGAGAGGTGAGAAAAATAGGTAGCAGGGGGAGTTCAAGCCCCCAATTTCCCTCAAGGAGACCATGCCTTGAGCAACTATTTACAAAAGTGTAGTTTTCAGTTGACCCTCAGATTGAACCCTGTTCTTCCTAATAAAAACTATAGCACTTGTAATAAAATTAGCTCCTTATAGAACACAGTTTGATTGATTCCTGAGTTGCTTTATCTGAAGCCTGCTTTGGATAAGGCTTGCTAACCTTGCTAAGTTTTTAAGACTTCCAGTAGTCTCTATCAAACCAGGAGCTGGGAAGAAAATGATATTTATTGAGGTCCAATCATGGTATGGTTAAAGCCAGTTATATCAAGTAGCCCACAACAATCTTGTGAGCTATCTCGTCTTCATTGTACCACATAAGAAAATTATTTTGAAGAGATTAAATGAGTTACCCTAGGTCATACAGTTAGATAGATCTGCTAACAAAACCTTTGCTCTTTCTTCTGTGCCATGGATATCCAGAGCGGGGGACTCCTGAGTAAACTTTACTCCATCTTCATTCTGTTGCTATAGGATCATTTATTCATTCAACAAACATCATATGTTTTCTATATGTCAATGTCTTAGTCTGTTCTGACTACTATAACAAGATATTATATATTTTGTGGCTCAGCAACAACAGAAATTTACTTCTCACAGTTTTGGAGGTTAGAAGTCTGAGATCAGGGTGCCAGCACAGTCAGGTTCCAGTGAGGACTGTCTTCCAGGTTGCAAACTTCCAACTTCTCACTGTATCCTCACATGACAGAGAATAGAGGAGAGAAAGAAAGTTCTCTTATGACTTTTACAAGGTCACTGATCCTATTCATGAGAACTCCATCTTTATGGCCTTATCTAATTCGCATTATGTCCCAAAGTCCCCACCTCCTAATTGTGGCAATAGGGTTTCAACATATGAATTCTGGGAGGGACACAAACATTTGGTCCATAATAGTCAGGAACCGTACTAGGCTCTGGGAATTCATCACTGAATGAGAAAGAAAAAGTTACTCCATCCGTTAGTGCTCACCTTCCAGTGGGGAAGATAGATAGTAATATAAAGAAGTAAAATACCTAGTATGTGAGTAGTGATACATACTAAGAAGAATGGTGGGATAAATGGACAGAGGAGATCAGTATGGGACATGGGTAATTTTCAGGTGTCTGTTAAACAACCAAACGAAGGATAAACTGGAGGACAATTAGAAATAAGTTTCTGGAGTTCAAGGGAAAGGTGAATGAAAATATTTCACTATAAAAGAGTCAGAGGAGAAAGTCTAGGTTTTGCTCTATTTGTAGTTAAATAGCCCCCAGTGCCAATCCTGACAACAAAGTCTGAGTAAGTGCAAAAGCCTGAAGATAAGAAAAACAATGTGTGAGGAACTAAAAGGTGCTTGGTATGGCTAGTATGTGGGATGTGAGGGGGAAAAGAAAAAAGTAGAAACGGGAAAAGTAACCAGAGAAAAGAGCAAAAGAATCATAAGGAGCTTAGACTTTGTTTAAAGGAGAATAGAATGGCTAGGAAAGGGTTTAAAAGAGAAAAGGTTCTTTAGAGACAGAATTCTGGCTGCAATGAAGACTGAATTAAGGGCAAGACTGGAGACGGGAGGCCCACCCAGAATCTGCTGCAGGAGCTCTGGTGAGACAGATTGGTGGCCTTGATCAGGCAGAGGCCGAAGACAGAGAAAAGTGAGTGGGGTGCCAGTTAGGTTTGGACATAGAATCAACAGAGTTTGGTGATTGATTAGAAATGATGGGGGGACAAGGACAAGAAGGGAATTGAAGATGCCCAGGTTTCTGGCTTGGACATCTGGGTAGATGAGATTGCCATTTATCAGTATAGAGGTTCAGGAAGAGAAGCTGATTTACAAAGGCCAGAGGCGAGTTTAGTTTTGCATATAGTTGACCCTTGAACAACAATGTGGAGATTAGGAGTGCTGACTCTCAAGCAGTCAAAAATCTGTGTATAACTTTTGTCTCCCCCAAAACTTAATTACGGTTGTTCCTTCACAGTCACAGATTCAAATAACCACAAATGGAAAACAGTTTTTCCCATCTTTGATTGGGAATTCAACTTTGGAAAACTGCTGCTGGGAATGCAAAAATACTATTTTCCAACCCAGTTTGTCGAATCTGCAGACGTGAAACTCACGATAGGAAAAGCAGACTGTATTTATTGAAAACATCTGCATATAACCATTGCCGTTCAAATCCTTGTTGTTCAGAGGTCAACTGTATGTTGTGTTCCAGGCGGCTGTGGGAAATTCAGGTAAGCAGTTGAGTGTGTGGCTCTCAAATTTTTGGACGAAATATGAACTGCACATATTTGGAATGCGCGGGACACACACACACACACACCAAAGTGGATGGGGGAGTGTCACCCAGATCTAGTGTAGAGTGTGCAAACTGAAGAGCACAGAACCCCAAGGAACCCTGCATTATCCACACATACTGGCTAATTGATTCTTTTAACAACCCCAAGAGTTAAGTTTTATCCTTTCTGTTTTCTTTGGAGTTGATTGATTAGATAACCATAGGCATTTCCTAGTTCTCAGCCTCAGGAACTCCCCATTTGTGTAACATCTGGGACCCTTAGTCAAATCTGCTTACATTTATTATATGAAGAGCACATGCTGCTTGAAAGCTCAGGGAGAAAGTTTGAGCACTGTCATGAAGCTTTTCTTAATGCTAGAATTATGTGATATCCTATACAGATTAAGATGAGGAACTCCCCTTTTTTAAAATAATTTTTGAGGCAAGGTTATTTGGGCTGACACTGCAGTTTAGATTGAGAGCCAGGAAAGTTATCAACATGGTAGAGATTAGATAAGATATAGAGGTTTTACTACATGAAAATGGTCTTTTGGTCCACTAAGGTGAAAAAAGTAATAATTTCCTCATGTTTCTTCCAGTAAAGTAATAATCAATTAGGAGAAAAGGTAGGTTTAGACAATCATTCCACAAGTAGAGATATCACAAAATATATTTTGTTATTACTTTTTAGTACTAAACTAATAACATCGTAAAATTATTGGTAGGAAAGGGAAATGTTTCTATAGTCTTAAGAGAGGCTTTCCATGTGGGCTGACCCCAAATATATAAGATGGAATAGAGAGTTCTGAAAGCAAATTTTGAAAATAATGGGTGATTTTTTTCTCATGAAAAATTGTTATGCTGTGTCATTTAAAAACATTTTAAATCCTCAAACAGAAATCCACTGAAATACAATAATTTTATTGTAGGATGCACTGAAAATAATATTTAACCCAGTGACTGTGCATCTAAGTGAGAAAGATTAGATTCTATGCTAGAATGGTGCATGGAGTGCGTTCCAGGATCCGCATAGCTGACTGCCACAGAGTACCTCAGGAACAAGCTGGATTCTTTCAATGCCATTGTGTAAGTATTCATATTAGCCATGTGATATGACTCCTACATTTATATCAAGGAGAAAAGAAAGTAATTTTCCAAGTTTGTTTCCACAGCAACAATATTTCATATTTTCTTTGTCTGTGTCTAAGCATGAACAAGCTTCTTCTAGACGGGGTGAAATGGAATCCATGCAAAAGGCCAGGTAAGATTAACTATGAGTGTGAAAACTCTATATTTATTCAACAAAGGTTGATTATAAGCCTCCCCTAGGCCAAGAGCTGGGCTAGGCCCTGGAGATGTAGAGATAAAGAAGACTCAGGGCCTGCCCTCTACATCATCATATACTGGTCAGACAGATAGCCAGGTTAAAGGCTGCCTATAATGCACTATAATATTATATGTGTTATAATAAAAGTATATGTGACATTTTACAGAAGGAGCAAATAACTGCCTGAAGAATTCATGGATGTTTGACCTAGATTTTGAGTAACTAGTGATCTTTTGCCAAAGGAAAGAGAGAAAAGCAGAAAGAGAGAGAGACAAGACACATTTAAGGCAAAGAGAATTATATGTGCAAAAACATACAAATAGAGGTATGAGAGCAATGTCATTGAGAAAAGCATTTAGGGATCACAGGAAGAGATATAGGATGGATGGGATGGGGAGTATAATATAGGGCTATAAATGCAGCCTGGAGCTGTTGAGGACTATATATGCCTAACTAAAGGTGAGGATTTGGTCTTATAGAGAAGGAGAATCTATCAAGCCTATTAAAACAGAGGCATGATCAGATCTCTGCTACTAGAATATTCACATGAGCTTCAGAGTAAACAATGGGAATAACTGGAAGAGTTGGAGGGAATGGAGGTAGAGAGACCCAGCTAAGATCTCGTAGTTTATCTGAAGATTCAAGAATTTACCAAGATGTAAAAACATATGTATAAACTTTGGCCCCTAATAGATTACTCAGCAAAAGTTAGTTCACTTTCTTTCACCCCTTCTCCCTTCCCCTCCCAATCTTGTTTAACTCTAGAGTGGGCAGGTAAGCTGGAGTTAATTCTTTGCTGGGATTTTGCAGATGAGGAATTCAGGCATGACAATAAAAATAACTAGCCCAAGCAAGGTTCTACCACTAGTAAGTAGCAAGGCTGGAATTTGAACCCAGGCATTTGGACTCCAGAGTTGGGTGTTGCACCACTAACTGCACATGAGGTTTGTTATAAGGTTTAATTGAGAGAATGTATGTCTCTTGTTGGGATGATGACAGAGTTAACCCTTTGATTGATTCCTTACTCCTCCCAGTGTCTACCCTCCTGTCTGAGACCTTAACGTGGTCACTAGCCATTTTTCTGAGTCTCACATCAGTCCTTGCACTTCAGAATGTACCCTCATCTCAGAGCTAGAATGGCTCACTATGTAGTCTTCAGATTTTCTAACCCCAGGCCCAATATGTACTCTCCTGTGCTACCTCATGAAATTCCCTTCCCCAGTGACTGTAAAATAGCTGAACCTCTTCATACAGCCCCTGGTACTTCTTCCCCATAAAGTAAGTATCAAAAGTGGGATGCCATTAAGCTCCTCCTGATCAGAGATCTTGCATATTACAGGGACATTGATCGATGTTGCTGAGATGCCACACTACCTAAAATCAACTCATCCAAAGTTTTGAGACACTTGGCCCAGGAGTGTCCAGTCCATTGTCTGGCCAGTAACCAGTTCAATTCTCTTTCTTTTTGCTTGAACTTAGACTAAGAGACTCCTAGAGACTGAGTTAGTCTGTCTGAGATGCTATAACTTGGCAGTCAGGTGGAGCAGGAGCTTGGGCTCTGCTCATAGGCCCACTAAAGCTGGACTACACCAGGAAGAGTTGAGGGACTTTGCAGCCTTTAACCTTGGGTCCTGATTTTTGTTTATCTTGCCCCACTGGCTACACTTTCTGCCCTTGAGATCTGAGAAATATCCCCTGTCTGTTTCCAATAAACTCTTTTGGTGGTAATAGTGGGAGATTGTTTCATTTTTAATGGATTTCTGTTTCTTACAGTCAGATATCCCCTGACTCGGCTATATAACCATGGATGGTGTTCTCATGTATGAGTTTTATGTGTGCTCAATTGTAAACTTCATCAGAGACAGATTTTTAAAAAATATTAGGGATAGTGATCAAATCCCTACTGAGATTCAGCATTAAAAGTACATTTCTTTGTACATAGCTTGTAATGATTTTGAAAAGAGGCCATTTCTGTTCCTTTCTACTTTTTTTTTTTTTTTTTTACCCTCCAGGTAGTTCATGCCCAAAGGTCTCTGCTAAGCACTTCTCCATTTCTGGTTGGTTTAAAATATTTGGTCAGACTTAGTCTAAAAATTTTGCTGACTGTGAGAATAAACGGTAATGACTAATTTTATAAATCCTAAGACTAGTGCTACGAAGAACGTAAATATAGAGTAGGAGCCACCAAAAAGATAGTGTATCTTTTTGTAATTGTCATAAGTCTGCATACACACACATCAAGATTCCACAACACAAAAGATAACCCTAACTTTTGAAAATATGTCCTTTTTTGATTTTAACAGTGAGCTATGCCAGCTGGTCAATCTGAATGACCATTAATCAGTACAATGGAGTGTCAAAGGAGGCAGGAATCATTAGGAAGGTATTGTCTCTGGAAGGTTTTGCAATTTTCCAAATTTATTTTTATCTACAGAGACTCATGAGGCTGCATGGTGACATATGTGTCCTATTTACTCCATCAGAACCAGGGTGGCCTGGCACAGATGCACTGGTGAGGGATGAACTAAATCAGGCTGCAGCTGACTGCTTTCTGAGGGGTCAGGACAGACAGCAGCAAAGGGTCAGCACAAGGACATCATCTCATCACAGGGGTGCAAATGAGCTAAGGCTACCTAAATGGGGTGAAAGCCCTAAATATTGCCAGGTCTCTGGAAACCAGCATCATCATGGGACAACTCTGTCCCAGGCAGGCTGACTAGGTGTTGTAAAGGTGCAAGGTTGGCAGTGGAACAGATGTGTATCCTCAACAATGGAGGCTTTCTATAAACAAAAAATACCCAGTTTTTAAGAGACACAGCTTAGCTAGTCACCCTTGGATAGCTGAACATTGAGATTAAACTGTAAAACTGTCATAAAAGGAAGTATAAAGATTAATAGATAATATTCTTTAGCACTTTAATTTTGTAGAATTCAAAATATAAGAAAATGAATTTTCTGGCCGCTTGCCAAAGCAGATATAAATAAGTAGCTATTGAGGCTCTAATTTCCTGAGGATTTTAATAAAACGAAATATTTATGGTTTAAAATTACCTCCGAAATTATGCAGCAAAGAATAGTTTATGACTTTGGAGAACAAAAAGAAACTTGCAAATACTTGATGTTGGCAGATCAATTAAGTGGTAATACATGCTACATTATAATTTTAATCACTATGAAATTAAAATATGGTAATGAGTGTTAACGTGACTTTATATTTTCAAACTGTGATTTAATTTATGGAACTTTTCTTGACTACTTCCTTATTTTCTTGGTTATTTTTCTTACTCTGTGTGCTACTTTAGATTATACAGTTTCCAATGCATATTATTCAAGACAGCCACCAATTAAATGAGTTCTTCTCTTATCAATTAAGGATCTTGTAGGCTATTCTTGTTCATTTTAATGTAGTTCTTTCTGCCTCCTTGCATAAAGTAGATGGAGAAGTAGAATAGCTCTCTTTTAAAGGTCTCTTTTTGGTTTTCAAATTGTTGATAGTGACAGTGACAGTGTCAGTGTGCCTTCTTCAAGGGCAGCCTTCCTTTGACATAATTGGGGAAGGAGCAGAAAGTTTATTCTTGGCCTCCACATGGCAACTCTTGGGGACTGGTGCACCCTTCCTGCCTTGCCCATCACTGTTGCTGCTCTGGGTCCCTTCTTTCCTCTCTGTGATGCCGCTACCCTACACTGGCCTCTGTGGACAGATCGTGTTGCAAAGACTGTCTTTCCCTTCATTGCTCAAACCTCTAATTTCTGACACCTCACTTTAAAACTTCATGCTGAATTATTCACAGTGGCCGGGACATGGAAGCAACTGAAGTGTCCTACGATAGATGATTGGCTAAAGAAGATGTGGCACCTATATACAATGGAATATTACTCAGCCATAAGAAGAGATGAAATACTGCCATTTGCGACAACATGGATGGACCTCAAGATAATTATGCTAAGCGAAATAAGCCAGATAGAAAAAGTTGAAAATCACACAGTATCACTTATATGTGGGATATAAACCTAAAAGCAACAAATGAACAGGACAGACAAACAGATACTCCTTTACATGGACAATAAACTAGTGGTTACCAGAGATAGGAGGTAGCAGGGGAGTGGGGAAATAGGCAGGAGAAAAAAATTTAAAATCATTTTTTTCAATTAAAAAAATTAATTAATTAAAAAATTAAATAAATAAAATAAAAACTTCGTACTGGGATATACAAACATTATCTCAGTAAAAGAGAAGAAAATGTTTAGTAGTATACCCAAAGGAAGTCAGATTGTTATACCCTTCCCAGAGGATCCTGCTCTGTCTCCCCAAGGTCTCAGTTTACCTCACCTTGGGGTCAGTACTCCTCTCTGTCCCTCTGTATTACCTCTTCTTCAGCTTCCTACATGGAAAACTATAAACCTGCCCCTCCCCGACTCCCGACAATGTGGGAAACCTTACCCTCTACCCAAAGCGTTGCTCTAATTCTGGAAACCATTTATTCCACCCAACTTGACAGTCCCAGGGTCATTTTCCCATTTAAAAAAAAATCTGATTTATCCAGACAGAAACATCATGAATGGGGCCAGGTAGATGGGAGTAGGGTGCTGAAGCAACACAGCCTTGGGTATGTTTTTGTACTGAAACCAACATAGTTTTCCGTCCCTGTATTTAACAATGCTGGGACTGGGCACACTTTTCCTGTGCCTACACTAGACAATAATGAGACCAAGCAACCATAACCTAGATGCTTGCTCCAGGAAATAGCGACTCCTGTAAGGTGAGGCTGTAATCAACTAACCAGTTAAATTATCAAAACTAAGAACATGCTCATCAAAAACTCACTTCAAAATCCTATTCTCACTGCACTTACTAATCTAAAGCTATTGTGCCATAAACTGTACCCAGTCCTTGCTAATTTCTTGCCTTGTAAAATCGCCCTGTCCAAGACCTTGTTACATGCTTCAGTGGCTCCCTGTCAGCTGGAGGGTAAAGTAAAACGTTTTATAAAGCAATCTTGGTTTATCTGGTCAGGCTCATCTCCATCACTCCCAGCATTGCACTTTATTTCAGAACCCTGAAGAATTTGTATTCACCCTCAACATACACATACATCCTAATGTTTCACATCTCCATGCCTTTATTCATTTTTCTCATTGTTCTAAATACTCGCCCGTTCTCCCCCCTCACTCCACCCACCCCCGTTGCCTTGGATATGTCCTCCTCAACTTTTATTAGTGCAAGACCTCTCTTTAAAAAGCCTTTCCTGAACCTGCGACTGCATTAGGATTTGCATATACAAAGTCCCTGAGGCACACCACCAACGTTGCCTTGGAATGGTCAGTTTGTATATCCTGCTCTCTCAGCAAAGCTTCTCGAGAACTGAGCTCTGGAGTCCCTGTGCCTGACAGTTCTAGTTACACAGGAATGTACGGGTGATGTGTATCGAGCTGAACCGAACTGGATTTTGCCATCACAGTAACAGTGAATAATTTTCTCAGCTTATTGTTTGCCTTTTATTTAGATTGTATGGGGTTTTGACATAGAGAAGTTTTTTAAAAATTTTATGGAGTCAAATCTATTGATCTTCGTGTGATTTCTTTTATTGATTTTGAACTTGAAAAGTGACCAACTGGGTTTTAAGAGACTCTTAATGACTTGGCTGAGAAATTCTGCAACCTCATCCTCCTCACTGGGAGTAGGAAAATAGAGTAAGACGGAGGAAGAAAGGAGACTTCTTACCCATCTGTTCTTAGAAATTCATGGCTATTTTCCTTTTATTCTCAGTGAGGGATGGTATATGGATCAAAAGTACAAGTTATATTTTATATCTTGGCTCTTATAATTTTCATCAATATGTGAAGACAGCTATCTTGAAGCTAAGCAATTCCATTTGTCTTTTGGCCCCCAAAGACAGTCTGTATCGAAATGCTTTCAGATGAAAGGAAAACATTTGCAGTTTTACTCTTTTCTTACTTTATTTTCTAAATAAATATAACACACTCCAACAATTTACTCAGTTGTCTGTGCTTGCCTGGCTGTGTTTTGCTTTTGGCTTTTCTCCATCTGAAATGTCGGCTTATCCTCGAGGGCCAGCTCAAATGTTATGGCCTTGAGAAGCCCCTTTTCTGATGAGTTCCTTTTCTTACTAAACCTCTATTTGCCCCCTGTAGATATATGCTTGTATATGGCACTGCTAAAATGTAAGCAACATAAGGGCACAGCTGATGTCTCATTTGTTCATGTGTTCATTTGCTATTCAAACATTAAGCAAAGCAGGTTCTCCGCTAAGCACAGGAGAAACAATAGTGAACAGATAGGCACCAGCTCTGCTGTCTTGGAACCTATATTCTAGCAAAGACAACAATGTAACAACTAATTACACGTGTGATTACAATCATGGAAAGTGCTACAAAGGAAAGATGCAGGAGAATAAGTGAATACATAACAGGGGTGAATTAAGGAGAGGTCAAGAAATGCTTGTCTGGAAAGTGATATTTTAAGTTCATATCTGAAGGTTGAGTAGGTGTTAGCTGGGTAATGTGGAGGATGGGGAAGGAAGGGCAGCTGGGGAATGGAATGGCATATGCAAAGTCCCTGAGGCATATCATCACATGGCTGGCTAAAGATATCACTTTGCATACAGAAGGTACCCAAAATACATGTATTAAGTGAAGAACTATTACATATGTCAAATAAATAAAATGATATATTTGTGTATAATAATATTTCTTTCCAATATCCTAACATGTTCAACTCTTCAGAGCAGAAGTATCAAGAGTAAAATTAAGAACTGTCAATTTGATAGAGAAGCAGAATATGATAATGACTAATAGCATGACTCTGGAGTCAGACAGGGTTTAAATCTCAGCTCTATCATTTATACTAGGTATGTGACCTTAGGCAAGCTACTTAACTTCTCTGTGTCTTACTTTCTTCATCTGCCAAATAGAAATGATGATGATGATGATGATGATGATAAATAGTACTCACCTCATAGGATTAAATGCAGGGATTAAATGACATGTGAGGAGCTGAGAATACACAATAAAGGTCAGCACTCATCATTTAGTGAAACCAACATATTGTCTGTAAATATCACTATCACTACCTAAATAAATATTGTTTGGAGGTTGAATCAACTATACTAATGGTTATCAGGAAAGGGAAAGTGTACCTTTTCTTTTTTGCCTTCTGCCTGAGGAATTTCTCTTGTGAGTGTGTCTATATATAGCATCGTTGGTGTAAGTGGAGTGACGAAGATTTCCAAGTGATAATATCACATTTCAGTCTCAGTCATAATTACATACCTTCAGAGCCACTCTCTGGAATTCCAAGCATCATTTCTCTTCTGTTTTCACTTTTAAATACCTATCGGTTTTAGAATTCTTGTGGCCATTCTCTACAACTTTTCAAACTGGGGCAGCTTAATTAGAATCCTGACTTTTCTCCATCAGCAATTCCTTTAAGTTTTGAAAAACATCATTAAAACAAAGGATGCAGTGAATCTGCCAGAACATCAGGGTTTTATTTATTTCTCAGACAAGAGCATGAGGAGGGAAGTGACTTGCAAATGATTAATAGACTTGATATTTAACTGTTCTAGCTTTGATTTCCAGCTTTGGAACTTGAATTTAATTTAAGAAATAGGCTATTTCTGCAGCTTCCTGTTCCACCTCACATTGCTGCACTAGATTGACCAGCCCACCAGCCTTTCATCTCACCCAACACACTTAGACAGGAGGCAATATTACAAAGAAGCATTTGAGGGGCAGCCTGACTAGAATACAAGAGTAATTGTTTAATAAATTTTTCTCACCTCACCTTGAACACTGACGGGCACTTGGTCTATTCATCCCTCCAGGTCAGCACTGGTGAGGATGTATGCGGTGCAGGTGGCTACAGCTGCCTGCATCAGTGCAGGCATGGGATAGGGAATCTGTTAAGATCACCAGACTCACTGGTGTTGAGCTTCTTTCTGATTTCGAGACATCAATTTATTGACTTTTTTTCTTGGTAATAGCTTTATTTATTGAGGTAGAATTCATATACTACACAATTCATGTATTTAAAGTGTACAATTTAAGGGTTTTTAGTATATTCACCGAGTTGTACAAAAACCGCCATAATCAATTTAGAACATTTTTATTTCCCCCAAAAAAACCCTGTACCCTTAGTTATCACCACCACTCCAACACCCTCATCCTCCCAGCCCTAGGTAACAATGAATCCACTTTCTTTCTCTATAAATTTGCCTAGTCTAGTCATTTCATATACATGGAATGATATAATATGTGGTCTTTTACAGCTGGCTTCTTTCCTTAGCATAATGTTGTAGCATGTATCAGTACTTCATTCCTTTTTATACTAAATAATATTTAATTGTATGGATATACCACATTTTATTTATGGACAGTTGGGTTGTTTCCACCTTTTGGCTATTATAAATAATGCTGCTATGAATGATCATGTATAAGTCTTTGTATGGACATATATTTTTATTTATCTTTGGCATAAACCTAGGAGTTGAATTGCTGGGTAAATTTTCTTGATGTTTTGACTCAAGTGCAAACCTTATTGGTGTAGATTTATCAGTTGTAGCAAAACTTAATGTGCATTGTAAATAAATTTAATGAGTAATATATCAGAATCCAAAAAAAATACAAACCTTACATTAAATTAAGCTAAATAATAGCATTTAGTAAATTATAAAGCACTTATTAAAATAACTATAACTGTCTTCTAGAATATTTAATCTCCTAATTTATTTCAGTAATGTTGAATCAGTTAATATTATGTACTTTGCACTGTGCTATGTCCTGGGGATAAAGATTCAAAGAGGACTAAGACAAAGTCCCTAACTTATTAGGACTTACTGTTTATAAAAGTAACTACATATATTGCATCCTTATTCTGTGCCACAGATGATACTAAATGTTTTATGAATGCTAAATCCTTTACTACTACTGTCAGCACAAAGTTATGGAGTTGGTAAGTGGCAGAGCTGGGTGGCCTTTATCACTATATCACTCTCCCAGGCTGCTTCTCTAGCAAAAGAATAGCCTAAGAGTTAAGAGTGTGCCATCTGAAGTTAGACATCCTGGGTTTAAATGCTGCTTCTCGCACTCCCTACATGACCTAGAGCAAAAGAATCACACTTTCTAAGCCTCCAATGCCTAATATGTAAAGGGGGTCTAATCCAAGTACCTACTTCATAGAGTTGCTATAAGCATTAAATAAAATAAACATATATCAGGTGCTTGCCGTGTAGTTAGTGCTCAATAAATATTAGCTGTGGTTATTATCCATTGTCTCTACGAGCAAAACATTACAAGGGCATGTGATATATAAGGGCTGTCAAGAGTTACAATTTGTCTCTGTTGGAAAGGGAAAAAGTCAGACTAAACTGCAAAGAAGCTAAGCCTGTTTTTCTCCTTTTACCCGAATTCTATTCATTGATGTTAACAACTGAAGTCTTAAAAGCTAGCTTCTTCTTATCTCTTCTCCTTCCATCTTCAGCACTGTTGGGGAGCTTAATGCAGGATGGTGATTTGTATTCCATAAGTGTCTCTTGTCTCATCAAGAAAAGGGCCATCCAGAATTGTTTTAGAACCTGACACCCAGGAGATGGGGATGGCAGCAAAAGGTTCAACTCAGGCATCCACAGAGGTGTCAGCCGAGCAAGATCCATTTCTCTGCAGGCTCTTGCAGGGAAGGGAAAAGGCGAAACAATTATGCAAAGGAAGGTCTTATAGAAATGTGTGATGCATTTAAACATAGATGTATTCTGTCCTCAATAACTTGGGGGTTAGCCTGACATGGAGTTGGGGAGGCTAAGGGTGCAGTGTGACTTGTCACACTAAGTACACTTGTCTCCCACGGCAACGGGTTACTGGGCAGCGGGAGACAGCGGGGCTGGGAAAGCATTCAGGGGAGCGATCAACAGGGAGCACTTCTTTGCATATTTATCCAGCCCCGATTTGGCTGATGGTTTCAAAATGTCTTAAGTGGCCATCAGCATTCCTGTTAGTTCTTAGGGGCAAGGTTGCTCAGGAGTGAAGAATCAAGATCAACTTCCTGGTACTTGTTATAGGAAAGTCAGACATCCAGGGAACCCAAGCATGGAGAAGGGAAAGTCCAAAATGAGTATGGGTTTATGGATACACACAAATACACACCATAGTGACTCTCCCGAGGGTCTCTCAAATTCACATAGTTGATGCTTAATTTTATCCCCCCTCTCTCTCTGCTGTCCATATTCTTTTAGAGATCTGTATGTATCATAACTACTTGCTTACATTTGTCTCAACCCACTAGCTTATAGATTTGTGGGGTAACAAGCACCATGTAGTATTCTTTCTCTTAGTATTCTATAGCACAGAATCCGGACCATGGTACATTCTGGGAAAAAAATGAAAAAAATTCTAACTGAATCAAATGTTAGGAGTGAATAAAACCTTTGGGCTGGAGTTCTATTTGATTTAATTATCACATCAAGCTTTTGTGGTGGGTTTAATTATTGCTATTTTAACAGATGAGGAAACTGAGGTTCAGAAAGGTTAAGCAACCTGCACAAAGTCACACAATTAGTGGAGTTGGAATTGAAATTCAAATTGAACATCTGATGAGTGATTAAGACTTACATAAAAATCAATCAACCTATTATCACATTAAGACACTAGGATGACTGAAAGAAAATGCTTGAAGCTTCCAGGAAGTTCAATATCATCAAAGAACTTACATTAATTGCCTTCAGGACCATGGCACTGAGCTTAGGGCTATAAAGTGTAATCCACATAGATGGCATGGCTCTCAAGTGGATTTTTAAAAATAAAAACTGATAGGTAAAATATAATTTGTATAAGAGAAAAATTAGCACCACAGTGAACTTGAACCAATCTGGATATAGACCAGATGGATGAGAGCTCCCTAAGAACAAGGACTGGGTCTTTTAAATCGCTGTCATCCCAGTGCCCTACAAGGGCCAGACACAAAGCACCCAAGAAATACTGCTGAGATAAATTCCATTTTAAGTATAACGGCTATGTAGCCTTTGAATGTGAAATACCAAGTATCAATCAATAGGATTAGAGTCAAAATGAGCACATCCTTCCTAGCTGGCTTCCCACTTCTGCATCAGGCTTCCTCTGCAGGACTTGTAGGATATTCACCTCATTGGCTTGAGATGAAAGCTATGAAGACTAATCTTAACTGGCATATTCTCGGGGTTAGCATTGCAGCTCTGGGTACAGGCACAGGATGAGAGTGCCTGAAGGCCAGAGGGGTAAAAGAGGAATTTATCACAGCATTAGGACCATCTCTTCCTCTCTGCCCTGTTAGGAGGCTGGAGGAGCAGAGAAAGTAGCAAAGTAAGCAGAAGACAAAGATGGAGACAGGCACCGTTAGCAGATCCTAGGGGACACCTTGGAGTCCAAAGATCATCAATGCTAAACCCCAGAACATGGGGCTGCAGCCAGGCTAATTGCTGCTACGGATGGAATTGATTTTAGGTACAAGGTGGGAGCTGAGAGAGTTGGAGGGGACCCTGGGGCCCAGCTTGCAGAGGAAGACTGGTACAGAGGTGGAGAGGTAGGCTGGGAAGGTCATGTACATTCAATAAGGTGTACCATGTGCTTGAGGGGTGGGTACTGGGGACGGTATGCTAGGGAATATCGGAGAATACTATGGGAATAGAGATAAGAGTAAGCTTCGAGATTTTAGGCTAGATAAGACAGATAGACACAGCCAATAGCCATTTTATGTGACAAGTGTGAAGAATTAAAATGGAATTAAACATTGCAATGACTTTTAAAAGGGTACATTTGCGACAGCATGGATAGACCTTGAGATAATCATGCTAAGCAAAATAAGCCAGACAGAAAAAGTTGAAAATCACATATTACTTAGATGTGGGATATAAATCTAAAAGCAACAAATGAACAAGACAAATGAACAGAGACTCATGGGCATAGACTATAGACTAGTGGTTACCAGAGGGGAGAGAATAGGGGGAGGAGGGAGGTAGACAGGATAAAGGGGGTCAAATATGTGGTGACAAAAAGAAATCTAACTATGGGAGGTGAAGACACAGTGTAAATACATATGCACCTTACTGTTATAGTGTACAGCTGAAACTTATTGGATTTCTTTAACCAATGTCACCATTAAAAATAATTCATTAATTATTTTTAAAAAATAAATAAAAGGGTAGATAAAGAAGTTTACCGAAAACTAATAAGTGCCAATAGTTGAAGAGTTTTCAGTTCAAATTCTGTCACTTACAAGGTATGGAATCTAGCATTAAGTTATGTAGTCTTAATGCTAGACTACATATGCTAGACTACAATCTAAGCTTTAGCTGCCTCATCTATAAAATGAATATAACACCTACTTCACAAGATTTTTTTTACTGATTACAATGGGATATATACAAAGTGTTTAGCACATGGCCTGGCATAGTAACACTCATGGAATATTAATATAGCAGATCTAGTTATAACAAGAGCAATTATGAATATATTACTATTATATAATATATTATACATTTATAATTGTTATGTATTATGTATTTGTAATAATAATATTATTATAATAAGTGTCAAGGCACTAAACTAGGTACTTTTTATACATTAGCTTATTTAATCTGTATGATAGTCCTATGAATCAGGGATATTAATAGCTCTATCTTACAGATGAAATTAAGTGACTTGCCCAAGATTATATACCTATTAAGTGGTAGAGTTGTGTTTTAAACTGAGAAGAGGAGGGTGAGGGGTAAGGCCTGACTCCAGATTCAGTGTATTTTGTAGTATAACAACTCACAACATTAGCAGAGAAATTTTTCCATCTCTTTTTCTCATTTTTTCTTTTTTCTCTTCCTCACCCTTCTTTTTCTTCTTTCTTCTCATTGATTTTCAAGGGTACTTCTCCATTTTTATCATCAGGTTATAGAGTCACCCAAAAGGGAGCACAAATTTGGAAAAATAGCATTTAATCTCACTAATAAGCAAAGAAATGCAAATTAAAATGAAAATGGCATTAACTTACACAAAAATTTTTAAATGAGAAAACCCAAGTCCCAGGGAAGCAGGTCCCCTTTCCAGTGACAAAGTCAATTGGCACAGCTTTTTTAGCAGGAATTTGCACTAGGTAGTAATAGCCCCAAAGGGCAATTCCATTAATAGTCATTTACTCATTTAATACACAGTGATAGAGCGGCTTGGGAATTTATCATAAGGCCATGATGGAAATTACTTTCTTCTCATGGGAATTTCACTTAAGAAGGGGTTGCATATTGCTATTTATTTATTCTTCCCCCAACCTGCTGCCAGTTCAAAATCTCTTCCCCAGGGCCAGCTGGGAGAGGCCAGCTCTGCTTCTGGCTTGCATGCATTACCCCAGTCCCCAGGGGGTGTCTACAGAGGGGACCCAGGTGGAACCATTTGCCCACCGAGGATGTTACTTAGGTGAAAAGTAGTCTCTTTCTGATGTGAGCAGACAGCATATGAAAACTCCGTCTTCCTCATTTTTTTTAATCAAGCTGTAATTTTAAAAAATTTTTATTTTTCAACTTTACTGATATATATTTGATGTATAACATTGTTTAAATTTAAGGTATACAACGTGTTGATTTGACATACTTATATATTACAAAGTGATCACCACTGGTTTCCTGATTAACAGATCTCCTAGCTCTCCAAGGTTTAACAGCTTGAGTTTATCATAACGATTCATGTCCCCTCATGCCCTCTTGCTGACCTGCTGCCCCATCACTCCTGCCTTGAGGACACTGGTTTCTCCTTAACACCCTACTCTATTCTGAGTGTCAGTTCTGGAAGGAGGGGCCCAGCACTCTGCCAACCATTTAGTTCCAAAGACTTCATTACCCCAGTCTGGTTCCCACCCTCTTCCCAGAAGCCCAGAGGTCCTCAGCAAATAAATCTGTGGTCATGACCTTCCCGCTAGCCTCGCTGGGTCTGGTCTGTCCACTTTTGATACCCTCCAGGTCTTGGGCAGCGCACTTCTAAATCTGAGGACCGTTCAGTCTAACTGGGGCCGGGACAGGGCGCTGGAAGGGGATCAGGGAACACACAGGAAGCATTCTCCTGTGCCCTCCATGGCTTACTATTGATTTTCTCCCGCCCTCGCTCTACTCCTGCCCTGCAAAGAAGCCAAAGCAGTAAAGCTATCAGGACATTTTCTAAAAGATGTGCGGAGCAGAAATATTAGTCTCTCTTAAACAAAGAAGGACAAGGTGCCTCTGTGGGAGCTTCTGATGTTGCTGTGGACTCTGAGTGGAAGATGGGTTTGGAAAAAGAGCCACACCATCAAGGATGTGGCTGCTGATGTTACTAGAGATGAGAAGAGCACTGTAGGCTAACTCTTTTCTCCAGCAAGAAGCACAACTCATATTGGGGATGCAGTACTGCTTCAGTTTCCCGAGGTGAGACTGAACACTCACATGACAGGGAATCTCACAGATCTATGTAATTCAAAGTCTCTGTCTCTCCTTGGATTGCATCCTGAAATCCAAGTGTGATTTGTAAGAAATTGTGTGTGTGTGTGTGTGTGTGTGTGTGTGTGTGTGTGTATTTGACCTTTCAGATGACCAAAATATATTTCTCAAATGTATTTGGTCTTTGTCCATAGTTCCTGGCTTACATTCCCAAAACTCTTGGTATTTCTTGTGCTGAGAGTAATAAAGGTGTTTTGTTATGTTAAGGAGGTGATTTTTGGGAAACACCTAAGGGTGGGGGCTGCTTACCAGTGGAACCAACCAAGTGATTAGAGAGGGTTGAAACTCTCAGTCCCCTAACCTGCAGGGAGGAGAAAGGGGCTGAAGACTGGGGCCAAGGGCTAATGATTTAATCGATCATGCTTATGTAATGAAACTTCCATCAAAACCCAAAAGGACTGGGTCAGAGAGCTTCTGAGTTGGTGAACACCTGTAGGTGCTGGAAGTGGCACACCTGGAGAGAGCATGTAAGCCCCTTGCCCCTTCCCACACACCTTGCCCTGTATACCTCCATCTAGCTGTTCAGGAGTTACATCCTTTTATTATAAACTGGTGATCTGGTAAGTAAAATATTTCTGTGAGTTTTTAAAGCTGTTCTAGCAAATTACTCAAACCCAAGGAGGGTGTTGTAGAAACCTGTGATTTATAGCCAGTTAGCTATAAGCACAGGTAGCAACCTGGGCTTGCAACTGGTGTCTGCAGGGGAATCTGATTCTATCTCTGGGTAGATAGCTTCAGAATTGAGTTTAATTCTTGTACACCAGCAGGGTGTTGGTGCAGAGGGAAGTGCCCCCTCCATAACACCATGTTAAAGATTGAGTCTCAGAACACCAATTTATTTACATCCCCAATGCAGAAAAGAGAAGGTTCAGAGAACTGGAGGTATATATAACTTATAGAATCTGTACATCATGAAAAATACTGTTGTCTATCTGCACCAGTTGCAGGATATTGTAAAGGTGTTCTGTTTGCTCCAATTGAGATGCATGTCTGCCACATACTGGCTCTACAGCTTCGGGCAAGGTACAGAAGCTTTCTGAGCCTCAGTTTATTGATCCTTCAAAATGGGGATACTAATACCTACTTGCATTGCTATTGTAAATATAAAGTTGAATCCTATAAGAGAATGTAGGCTAATGTCTTGCATGTATGTGTTCAATGTGTTCCTTTGTCTCTTCATCAATCATTGGCTAGAGCCCTTAATCCAGTTTCTGCATGGCCTTTTATGTTTAAACAGGGGCTTATGGGTCTGTTCTAGGACTTGATGTCTTCTTGATATAGGAAACATTCTTGGACCTGAGTGTAAGGCAGAACACCATAGCAATTAAATCATGAGGCTGACAGCCATTAGTAACCATATCCTCAGATAAGTGATATAATTTAGTTGTTCATCTTCACAACAATGTTCATAAAAATGCTTAGCATAGTGGCTGGCCTAGAACAAGCATGCATGGGGTATAGTAGGCAGCATTCTTGGGACGGCCCCCAAGATTCTAATTCCCTGTTTTGCATGTCCTGTATAATCCAATCACCCCACCCCCCTCTGAGTGTGGGCAGGGCTTGTGAATAAGAAGGATTTCACTCTAGTAAGTGATATAGCAAAGAAAAAAGGATTTTTGTATATGTTATTAAGGCCCCAAATGAATTGGTATTGAGTTCATTAAAAGGGACATTATCCTGGGTGGGTCTGCCTCAACTAAGTGAAAGTCCTTACAGGAGACGCTGAGCCCTTACTAAAGGGAGAGACTTTCCCACTGGCATTTCAAAGAGCGCTGCTGGGTGGAGGAAGTGCAAGGTTTGATTCTGGACTTTGTGGTTGGAAACAGGAAGCAAATGTACTGGGATAATATTTTGAAATATAAACGTTTCCCCTCCCTCCATTCCCAAGAGTAGACCTTTTTCTGCTTAAACTAAGCCTTTCTGATTCCTTGTTTCAGGTGTGGACTGATCCCCCAAAAGGGAAAAACAGAAGTTTTTCTGCTCTTGGTTTTCAGAAAGCCAGTTCACAGAGGTGACACGAAGAACTCTAGGCTTGAACAGTAGATTGGGAGATAACCAGATGAGTAAGAACCAGGCTACTCTCACCTCCAACTAGAGAGTCTCTGGGGTGGGGAAGGGAGGAATCAGAAGAGAAGAGATAAATGCATCAGCATTTGGATCTCTGAAGAAGGAGCTTGTTTATCCATCAATCTCAGCACTCAGGGCAGGGCAGATTTTTCAGAAAAGTTGGGGAAAACAGAGATAGAAGAACCTTGGCTTGTTTCCTGTGTAGAATCCAAAAGGCAGCAAGACCTCAGAAAGGAAACAGCTGTACTGCATATGGAGAGGGCCTTAAACAGTCCCATAGAGATTCCCTCAGCTCAGTGTGGGCATAACAGCAGGAGAATAATTGAGTACATTACAGGGGGACAGAAAAGTAGATTAGAAATGGCCAGACCCCAAGGGGACTCCATCAAAGAGCCAGCACATACCACAAGTGTTCTCCTAGATAGATAACAGCCCAGAGAAGACAATGCTTTTCCAACCCTGGAACTAGGATGAAATATTCAGGCAGTAGGGAAGGAGAGGCAACTAAAAATTAAATTTGTACCACCCAGCAAGGAGAGGTGGGGGGAATTGCAGTAAAAATTATACTGACTCCATCTAAATCATGTTTTGTAACTAAGATTTATAATCATTGAAAAGCTAGCCTACTTCTAAAAGTCCCAATGAATAGTGAAATATAGGTTTCCAGTAGGAATAGCCTCAGGAAATTGTGCTTCCCCATCTCCCTCAGTTTACACCCTCCCCCATTGCCTCTGTGTGTGTGACTTGCTTACACCAACAGAAACTAGCAAACATGAGACCAGATGAGGTGTGAACTTGCACATTAATGCTTGCCCTCTCTTGCTGCTTTTGGAGCCCATCTACCAAGTGAAGAAACCCTGGCTAGTCTTCTGGAGGTGTGTGGCCCAGCTGACAGCCAGGACCATGTGAGTGAAGCCATTTCAGACCATCCAGTCACAGAATACTGCAACCAAATGACATTAGCTATACAAGTCATTGCTACTAACTTGCTGACTCATAGAATCGTGAGTTATTAAAATGATCGTTGTTGTAGACTGCCATATTATGCAGTGGTTTGCTATACAGCAAAAGATCACCAACATAGAGGCATCCAGGGAAAATACCTCTAGGACATGTGAAACAGCTACAATCAAGAGAGCTCAATACAAATGAATTAGCCGATGACCCCACATAACTGCCTTTTGAACCAGGAACTTGTATTTCATTTGATTTCCCACATTAATTCTCTGAAGTGAGATTTATTACAGGTGAGATAACTCAGGCCAAAAGAGTGTGTTAAAACTCCTAGTTTTCCATTGAGTCCAATTTGTGTTTTAATAATGTGTTCTAACTCTTATAGCTCACTGTAGCACTTACTATTAGTGTGGAACCCAGCAAGCGTAATAGTTAAGTCCTTTTTCCTTTAGACCCAGTTCCGAACCTGCAGCCTATCTGCCACAGGCCCCTTTTTTCTCCCAAAACAAACAGAAGAGTTAGAAGGAAGAAAGAGGGAGGGAGCCTTTGTAACACCCCTGGGTGAGAGTTGAAAATCACCATGGAGCTCAGTGGTCTCAGAGGCGACAAAGCAATTCAATATCCCTCTGTTTGGACAGCTGAGACTGGCCCCCTGCTCTCCCCAGCATGCACACCAGGAGACCCAGGCTGAATCCTAATTCCAGGTTGTCAGAGGGGGCTTCTCAGGGAAGATTTTCAATAGCAAATAGGTGAACACTCACTAGTGACCCAATGCTGTCTTCCAGGAATACTTCAGAAAATTTTTGGCTCTATTTTCTATCACTCATGATTTTTTTTCCCATCATACTCAGAAAGCAGAGTGAGTGATATAAAAAGCTGAATTATGCACTGAAGAGGAGGGGGAGGAAAAGTCTTTAATGTAAATCATTAAAAGAAATCATTTAATTCACAAGAGTTTTAGATCAGAAGATTCTCTTGGGCCCTTGAAAACTGCAAAAAAAGGCAGGTCTCTGTCAAGAGATCATTTCTCCAGAGTAGTTCTAACCCAACCTGTTTGTCCTTAGAAGATGCTCTAGCATCTAAGGCATCCGGAGACCATGAGTTAGTCAGTATATGGTATCTTTTGTAGCTATGCTCTTTCTAGAAATGCTGGACCTCCTGCCCTATCCTAAACTCGGAGAATGGGTTTCGTGTGCAGAATGTGATGGAGAATCCTAGCTCTCTGAGTCATGGGGGATCACCACGAGTCTGAGCTTCCTCCTCTGTAGAACACAGGTAATATAGGTAAGTCAGCGGCAGTTCTTCCTAATCTTTTCACATGTGTATTTATTGATGTGGTGAATGGCCAACAGGTTACAATTTTAATTTTGTCCAAAAAGGCAGGAACTCCTTGCTCTGAATTTTCACACACACAAAACTTTCCTAAGGCTGCTTTGCTAAATTGGAAAATCCAATCAACCTTTTTGGAGTGGACTCATTTGACTGCCTACCCAACATCCTTCCTTTCCCATTCCCACCTTCTTTTTATTTCCTCCTGCTTTATAGACCTGCTATTTCATACAGATATTTATGCTCCTCCCTGGCCACAAGATTCAAGGAAAGTCACCCACACCCCTCTCCCAAATGCCAGGGGGAGATTCTGATTGGTCTAAGCCAGGGTTTTTCAACCTCAGAGCTATCGATGTTTTGAATCAGAGTAGAGGCTGTCCTGTGTATTATAAGATGGTTTAGCAGCATCGCTGGCCTCTACCTGCTAGATGCCATTAGCATCCCTCTCTCCAGTCATGACAATCAAATATGTATCAAGACATTGCCAACGTCCCCTGGTGGGAGGGGAAGAAATCATCCCTTGTGGGGAACCATCAGTCTAAGCCAATTGTAGTGGTCCCATTACCCCTGTCAGTGATAATTTGGACATTGGAATGTGATGCATTTCTGGCCAATAGAGATAAGGGGAAGTTTTCTGAGGCATCTGAAAAAGGTTTCCTCATTCTTAAAGAGAGATTCAAGGATTAGATAGCTCCCTTTCCTCCTGCTGGACATTTTGGGGTCTGATTATAAGAACCAGAACAATAGCAGCAATCTTGCAACCAGGGAAAACTGGTCTGAAGACAAAGTCAACTCACCAGAAGATAGGCCCATCCTGAATCCTTGAGGATGCCAATGAACTGCTGAGTTAACCAGACCTGGAGCTGACTTACTGCTGTGAGACAGCATTTATTTGTTCACACAGACATTTTTATTGGATTCCTACTATGCGCCAGCTACTGACCTAAAAACTGGGCTAGACTGGTGAACAAAATAGCCAGATTTCCTCCAATTATGACACTTGCATTCAGTGAACTTAGTACTTAAACCACTTGAGAAGATTTTCTATTACTTGTTGCTCAGCATCACTGGGACCTTCGTTGAGACCTAGGAGGTTTTTTGTTTCTTCTGCCTGATTTCTATCTCATTCTCTACAGAGACCTGTTCAAATCCTTCTACACTTTCTTCAAACCACTGACCACCAACCAACTTGGCCCTTACTCTTGAACTACAGACTTCTTGTTGTCCTCAATAACACCTTATGCATATCAATTTCATTGCAATCATCCCATCATATTGGATTGTCTATTGATTTATCTGTGGAGGCTCTGAGTGCAAAGAGGTAGCTGGCTGGACCTAGGGAAGGAGTCGAAGTGCTGAATAATGCAGAGAAGCCACGAAGGAGACCACATCTTGTACAGAGTAGACTGAGGTCCTGACAGCTTTTTATTTTCTTTTTCAGTTCCCACAAGTTCTTGTCATAGCTTTACAGGAAGGACTCCTTTTCTTGAAATGCCCCTAAGTGTATCTCCATTTCAGGGATTGGCAAACTGTGACTTGTGGGTCAAACATAACCTTCTGTTTCAGAAGCTAAGAATTGATTTGTATCATTAAACAGTTGAAAAAAGGAGGTTTTATGAACCACAAAAATTAGATAAATTTCAGATTTCAGCACACATCAATAAAGTTTTATTGGAACACAGCCACATTCATTTGCTTATGTATCATCTATGGCTGCTTTCATGTAGTAATGGTAGAGTTGAACAGTTGCTACAAAGACTGTAAAACCTAAAATATTTGTTATCTAAAAATGTTTGCTGATACCTTCTCTGTTTCACATAATAACAAGGGCCTTCCTAATACAAGTATTTTCTGAAATTAGTGATGATCAGGACCTTTAAAATAGACCATTTACTCTATTTCTGATTGGGTTTGATGGACTCGCCTTCTGATCCTGGAAACATAGAAGGCAAAAGCAGAGAAGGAACTTGGATTTATCCTGGCAGAAAGATGGCTGGCCCAAGAAATCATAAATTCAGGTACTAATTTCTTTTGTCAATTGTTTTCTAAGTAAGTTCTGCTAAAGCTCCCCAGTGGCTTTGAATAGTGAATGTCACCACACATATAGTCAAGAAATGGAGTTGGCCTACACTATACATGCAGCAGAAACAAAACACTGAGCCATGTCTGCATTCTGAGCAACTGAGCATTCCCTGTTGTATTTCCATGGTTGATTGAATTCATTAGTTTGTTCATATCTTAGATACATTTATGCAATCTGCAGACATATATTGGAAATCGTGGAAGGAAGGTCAGAGACTGAACTGAGCAGAGACGTGCAAGAAATGTCAAGTTCAACAAAACAGATTTTTTTCTTTTGTTTGGAAGGATAGTAAGTGCAGGGTCCAGAGTTCATGGCTTTGGGGAGAGGGGTGTAAGTGTGGTGGATGACAGAGAGAAAACAGAGCTGGTCCTCTACTTAGCTTCCATTTTGTCTGTGAGGATGCTCAATGGACTGGAGAGAGTGAAACCTATATTGTCAGGAGGGACTCAAAATCCACAAAAAATTTTTGGAAAACCGAACTGCTCCAAATGATGCCAACTTTCTTGGACTAAACAAATTACCTGCCTAGGCATGAAGATATATTGCCAACAAGATCACTGGCATGTAGACATTGGAGTTGTGGGGAATTCAGTGGTCCTGGAAATCAGAAAACAGTCAGATAGCATCTTGATTTTATATCATGAAAAATCAAGTCTTTAAACTACAGAGCAGCGGTATTGATCCTGGTTAGAATTCTAGTGCAGATGTATCACTTAGGAATCTCATTTGTCTGTTAGTAATTGAAACCCCAAAAGAGTAGCTTCACCAATTTAGAGACTTATTTTCCTCTGAGTAGTCCTAAGGCAGGCATGGGTCTAGTTGCTCAAGGATGTCAGGGCTGAGTTCCTCTGAAAATCTGAGATTTTCTTGGCCTTTTTCTCATTGTCACCTTATAATCCTAAAATGGCTCCTCCATTGCCGGCATATGTACCAGGCAGAAAGAAAGTGAAGGACAAGAGCAAGATGACTCTGTGCTTTCCTCCCCAGCCCTCCCTTTAAGGAACTTTGCCCCAAAGCTCTACCCAGGAATTTCTTCCTATATATCACTGGTCAGAATGTGTTAGATGGTCCACTAGTATCTGAAACAAATAGGGAATATAGTTTTTCGGCTGGGCATATTGCTCCCTTCCCCCAGTAAGACCAGCGGTTTGTTAATAAAGGAGAGAATGGGTATTGGTTATACACCTAGCAGTCCCTCTAACAACAGATTTTTCAAAAAACAAGTTATAAGCATGTTTTTTAAAAAAAGTTGACCACTAGGAATTGCCATGAGTTTGCAAAGAAACTGTCAAGCAGATTAATCTACTTTTCTTTAATGAAAATGTTACTAGGCTGGCAGAGAAAGAAACTATTGGAGATGTAGTAAATGCATTTATCATCAACAAGACATTTAACAAAGCCACTTGCAATGTCCTTATAGATAAGATGAAGAAATATGGACAATATGACAGTAGAGTAAGGATTATTTATAATCAGTTAAAAGACTCAAAAGACTACTAATGAATAGTTAACGTCAACTCTTTAAGCAAAAGCTATTAGTATTACATTGTATTATTTTAATTAACCTCAGATTTATGGACAATAGCAATATTTATAACTGACAGGAAGTTAGTTCGATTTTTGTCCTAGTCATGCTCTACTTCAATTTCCGGGATGAAGATCTAGCAGACCTTATAGACTTGAAGATGATGTAAATATGGAATCTAAATTATCTAGATGGGCAGGAATGGTGGGCTAAATAATATTAGCTCTCATTTATTGAACATCTACTACATCCAGGTAGTATTTTAAATACTTTTCATGAATAATCTCTTGTACTCTAAATAGCCCTTGGGAGGGAAAAGTGGAGGATGAGGGATCCAGAAACCATGTCTAACTTAGAAAAGAAAATAGAGCAGCATGGTAATCCTCAACAAATACTTTAAAGAGCTATATATTAGTTATCTATTGCTGTGTAACAATTGAACCCCAAATTTACTGGCTTAAAACATAATTTATTATCTTATATATAGTTTCTGTAGGTCAGAAATTCAGAAGTGGCTTATCTGTGTGGCTCTGTCTTGAGATCGGTCTCTCATGAGGTTGGAGGCAAAATGTCAGTGGGGGCTATAGTCCTGTTACGTAGTTCTGTCCATATAATTGTGTGTCCTCACAAGATGGCAAGTAACATCCCCCAGGGTGAACTATCTAAGAGAGCAAGGAAGAAGTCACAGCACCTTTTATGACTTTGTCTCTAAAGCCATACACCATAACTTATATATTATTCTAGTCATTAGAAGCTAGCCACTGAGTCCAGCCCACTCTCAAAGGGAAGGGGTATTAAATTAAGCTCTACCTCTTGAAGGGAGGAATCTCAAAGAATTTATAGATATATTTAAAAATCACTACAGTCTGCTTCTTGGAAGAGAGTTAGTTTTGTTCTGTAGGGATCTCAGGGAAGTAGTTTTTATTTCAATAGAAAGGAAATTTTCCTAACAATTAGAGTCATCTAAAAGAAAGGGAAGGAGTTTCCCTTCACTTGAGAGATAAAAAAAAAATCTATTGATCAGTTATCTGGAGATGTGATATTCATTTTTTGTTATTTGACAGATGTCTACAGAGCATTTACTATGAGCCATGCACTATGTAAGGAGCTGTAGATGCAACAGTGAGCAAGAGAGATGTGACACCTACACTCACTGAATTTACTCTCCTAAGAAAGTAAGCAGGTACATCAAATAATTATAGGTTGTGCTGAGTGTTGTGAAGACAAATAAACTATAGTAATAGCAACTAAGAGCTAAGGAGCTACTTTGGGTTTATAGAGAGAGTTCATAAAGTAAGTAAAGGTTTGAAGCAGATAATGCTTTAGGTTCCTTCCAAAATAATAGTGGTCACTCATTCATTCCTTCATCTATTCATTCCTTCATTTATTCAGCAGACACTAGTATCCACTATGTGCCAGGCACTGTGCAAAGTACTAGGAATACAAAGTATTTAAAGACCCTGGGGTCTTGTGAAAGATAACGAAATGTGTACATAGATGATGATCCATTTGAAGTGCTACAGGAGTTATGCACAAGAAACTTGATGCACACAGGAGTGACATGCCTGCCTAGGGGCGTTAGTGAAGGCTTCATGGAGGTGCCGTTAGAGCTGTGTCTTCAAGGATAAGGAAAAGGATTGATGATCAACACAAGAAACTTTTTAAAAGGTCAGCATGTGAGATGCTAAGAATTGTTAAGGAGAAGGAACAGAGACAAAAGTGAAATGTAAGTTTAATGAGTTAATGGAGCCTGATGAATGAATTCACTCAGAATCCTGGCTCCTGTACACACATTAAGATGCACTGGGCCAAGAACTAAAGCTCATTTCACATTTAAAACTTCTCAAGGAAAACTTCAAAACCACAGGCTCATCATAACTTTGCTCCTGTCGCAACAGCTTGCCCCATGATTTCCTGCCACAAACCTTTTGCTCCAGAGTGGGTGGACCCCTCACTACTCCACTTCTGTTTCATGCTCCTATAGTTAATGGTACTCAGGATGCCTTTCCTTCTCATCTCCCCAAATTCTACCCCTCTCTGGTCCCACTGCTTCCCTGATGCCTTTCTTCCTTTGGGGACTGTTCCAGGAACACTGAGACCATTTGTCTTGGTTCTTCATTGGCACTGAAAAGTCTCTTGTAGATCTGCATGGAGGTTCTCAAATAAATTGTGACCTCGGGCAAGCAAGTCACCTAAGTTCTCTATGCTTCAGTTTACTCATCTGCAAAGTGGCAGAGTGGGTAATAAAAGTACTCAGGTTTTTGTGAGGATTAGATTAGTTCATACATGTGAAGCATTTAGACCACTACTGCCTCGCTCACGGTAGGTGTGGTATGATTGTCACCTGTGATTGCTACAAGCCCATTGCGGACAGGAGGCAAGCTCTCCCATCCTTCAATGACTCAATAAGGAGCTCAGCATTGTCAGTATAACCATTATCTAATTAACGAATAAAATGTGTTTGAGTCTTACTCCCTCTTAATGTTCAGACTAACAGACTTGGTTCCAATTTTCTAAGAAAAAATGGTCTGAGGCTGAATTGTGTTCTGGGGATTTTTTTTTTTTCAGGTCCTAGCTCTTAGGGCTATGTATTTGAAGTAGCAGTCAGATGCAGCTTATTTAAAGCCATAATCCAATCCGTAAACCTGACACTTCAGCAATTATATTTTCCAGATTGGAAGAGGTGCAAAAGTTGAGCCACATTTAACTGAAGGCAAAGGAAGCCCTTTTTTAAAAATTATTTTTTATTTTTTAGCACATGGACACTTAGTTATGGTAGTAGGAGATGGGGAGCATTTTTTCTCTGTGCTTTCTTTTTTACTCCTTGGTATTCCTCTGTGTACTAAATACCGTTTCTGGCTATTTCTGTCTTCTTCCCTCATCTCCTTCCCTCCCTTCTATTTCAAATTGCCTCCTTTCAGTTCTAGTCTTATGTATAAGCAGAGGAGCTGTCGGCCAGCAAACCCTGGAAGCTGCCCAGGACCACAGGAACCTGCCAGGTTACAGAGTCTAGCATCCCATCCCTTTGGCTCACTCTAAGGCACCACTATAAACAGCCACAAGTCGCCAGGTGAGCCAGGTAGGGAACACAGAAGATCATTCTTTTTTCTATTAGCATGCTAGCATGAGTACGTTTATTACATTGGTCTGTTGGTTTGGAAATCAGAGCACAAAACTGAGAAGAAGCAACATATGATATTGATAGTGTCTTAAAGGGGATTCTGGGGCACAATACCTTACCAATTCCCAGGTCTCTGTCCCCGGTTCCCACCTACCTTCTGGCTTTGACAGTCTACTGTACATTCACCTTTGAAAAGCCCCTTAAATGAGACATATCCACAATTGAAGGTGTATAATCTCACACCATCCCTCCATTCCCACACACCTCATAGCTTCTCTTCTTAAATTTATTATTTCAGGTGATTTCACTACCACTGACACAGCCCTCCCTGCCCCGTGGCTCATGTGAGAAGACTCGGAGTCATCCCTGACTTCCTTCTCCCTCCTACACATCACCATATCCTGCATCTTCTTCACCCCACCTCCTAAAAAAACCTCAATGTCTCTTTCCCTCTAGCCTCAGCCCATGACACTCCCCTGGGCTGCTGTTAAAGCCTTTTAGCATATGTCCCTGCCCTGGACTCTCACTGATGATTCATCTTCATACAGTGCCACGAAAAAAGTCATTCTGTCATTCCAAGGACACATCTTGACTTCTCACACCTCTCTGCCTTTGCCATAGCTAGTCCCTCTGCCTAGACTACCTATTCATTTATCTAACTGGCAAGTTCTTACTTATCTTGCAAGAAGGTATAGTGCACCCTTTCAAATGTTAACGTTTTCCTGAGCCTCACCCCGGGCAGAATTAGCCATTCCACGGTCTGTTCTTTAAACATAGTATATTTGAGTGTTGATTTTACAAATACCTGTTTTATCTGTCCCTGTAGCTTCTTGAGGGCAAGAATTATGTCTTGTCTTTGTATCACCCTTTTTTCAGTTAATGAATAAATGTTTGTTGAACAAAAGTCTTAAATTTCACAAAAATTCATTGAATACCTAGTTCCTGCAGACACAAAATTCTAAACACAGTGTAAAACTTAATAACCCTATACTCAAAGAGCAAATAGTCTTGTCTAAACTAGGCTGAAGGAGGCGACCTTAGGAGAACCTTGAGAGTTCCTTACTATTGCTGCATGTTCAGTTTTCTGTCACCAGGTGGCAGTAGTGTGCCACAGTCATGTGGTCCAAACTGTGAAGTTCCAGAACTTCAAAAGGTGGTTGGGGTAGCTAGATTAATAGCAAGAGAACCACAGGGGGAAGTGAATTGTCACCAGGTTTTGTATATGGCTGAACTCGCAAGGGCTTGCCCTTGGGAGCAGCTCACAGCTGCACTTGGCATGCTCTATTGCATCCATACGCAATGCCCTCTCAAATCCATAAACCCGAAGCACGGAGACTGAGAGGTCTCCGGGATGGGATGAGGTCTACACCTCAGAAGACTCCCTGATGTGCACTTCCCTTTAACTTTTTCCAGCAGTGACCTTCCTTTCGGCTGTGCAATGGCAGGGCCCTTACTGACAGCGTTTGTCTCTTTTAGTTCAGACAATAACTATGGCCATTAAGAGGTCTTAGGGGACCTCTGTTGGAGCAGTTTCAATAAAGAGATATGAGCTGATCCCAAACTGCACTGCATGGAAAAAATTAATGGAAACGAAGGGAGCAGAGATAGCAAGGGAGGGCAACTCTTTCAGCAAGTTTGACTCCAAAACACGTAAGAGAAGAGTTGGAGAGGGAGAGGAAATTAGTGAAAGGTCCAGCATCATGCCTAGTACCATCCCCCGACCCCCACCTCACTGCTGCTGTCCTCTGAGAATGGGAGAGACTTCCCTGTGTCTGTAGGCTGATGACATGGACAGGAAGAGAAACAGAAATACAAGAAGGAGAGAGAATCATAGCCAGATTAGTGTTCAGCAGAAGGCTGGAGGGGATGAGGACAAGAACACAGGACAGGATTAGCTTTGGAATAATTGAAGAGTCAAAACTCTTCTTGCTTTGAGGCAAAAAAGTGAATTTGGGGTTTTGCCAGAATTTGGTATGAGGACAGAGGACACAGAGATTTGAGGAAGCTTATTCCTAATGTTCTCTACTTAGGAGATGAAATAAGAGACCAAGCCACCCCCCAAAGAGTAAGAATTATAGGAGTGATATAGCAGCCTTGAAAAAAAATGATAAGGACTGGAAGAGAGGAGATACTATGAAGAATGGGAAAGAAAATTGATTAGGAATAAACTTAAGAACTATGGTTAAGAGTAGGATTCATGAGTTTTTAGTGGAGCTGTTGGTAGGATTGTCAGATTTTATGCAGCAGGACTGAGAAGTCTGGGACAGTTCCATCATTCTGCTGAGTTGATCTAGGGATAGAGCTTAGTTAGAGAGGAGGTAGAGAAATAAAAGTGACTTGATGAAGAGTATTGGTGAGGAAGTGGTTAAAATGGTTAAGTATGGTGTTCCGACTGGGTGAAAAAGGAACTGACAAGGTAGGTGGGAAAATCAGAAGCACCTGTAGGTGATTAAGCAATTGTAGGTCTCAGTGACATAGAGGAGTCAATGCAAGGGTGTGAGGAAATGGGAGAGCTGAAAGCGGAATGGGAGAGGACTGCTGGGAGTCCAGATTTCCCAAGCTGAGGGTATTTCCATGGGGGAAAGCAGCTGGTACAGAGAAAGCCAAGCTCATTGGAGAAAAGGAAGTTTGAGGGATAGTTGCATCTGAAGTCTGAATTACAAGCTCTGGGACAATGGTTTCCTAAACTTCAGTTTGAATTTGTTCAAAGTGCAAATTTGATTGGTCTGTGTTCAATCTGCATTTGAAGCTAACATCTTATGAGTGTGTTTTGATGAATGACCATACTCAGAAACACTCATCTAGAAACTCCCACCACCTTCTCTTTAGGAGAGAAGAGGCAGGGAAGAGGCTGATCTCACCTTTTACCAATCAAAGGATTTTTTTTTTCTCTTGGAAAAGTGGAGCCCCAGCTCTTTTCTTCAATGACTTACCTACACTTACTGATAAAGTTAATTATCTGCCTTGGCTAAATGACTTTCCCTAGCAACACCCTAGCAACTAACATCAGCTCTGCCTTTAGGCTACAAAACTGGAAAGAGATTTCTTGAAGGCCGATATATTTTACAACAGAACAAAACATCTGAACAGGAAATTAAACAGAAAGTAAACTGGATTTTTTGCTAGGAGATGAGACACAGCCACACTAAACAGTTCATGACAATCCATCAGAACACAATGGCAAAAATAAGAAACTTTTTCTTCATAGGTTCTACTGAAGTCCAGAGGAGAGAAAATGAGGGAACTCATTCCATGGAGAAGAGGGGAATTTAAATGGGCAGGAGGAGAAAGCGCATTCTAGGTGAAGGGAAGGCTATAAGCAAAGATACTGAGTCAAGTCTGAAAGTGCGGGACAAGGGAACCCAGCTGGGTGGTGCCGAGAGCTCTGTCTGGACCCTACTACCAGTTCGTGAAGGGTCTTAGAGGTCACTTGGAGAACTTGGGCTGAATCACAGGCAACTGCGAGACTGTTAAAACACTTTGCTCATAGAACAAATATTTGTGGAGCCAGGCACTGTCATGTGCGTGGAGGGACACAGTGGAGAGCCCTAGAGAAGGCCCCTGCCCGTATGGAGCGTAGAATCTAGTGACAGAGACAGATACCAAACAAATATGAAATAAAAAAATCAACCATATAAATGACTAGGTAATTATAAATCCTGAGAATATTAAGAGAAAAGGTATCAGGTTCCAGGAGAGCATATAAAGAGGGGCAGGATCTGTCCTAAGAAATCAGAAAGGACTTCTCTGAGGAAGCAGTTTTGCTGCTGAGGTCTGAAGGATGCATAGGAGAGGGTGTGGGGATGGGAGAGACTAAAGAATGTTGGATTCCAGGCAAAGAGAATCACACAGGCAAAAGTTCACAAAACAGGAAAGCTGTGGTAGTTAAAGTCCATGAGGGAAGGGGTGCATGGCCTGAGAGGCAGTCAGGTGAGACCTTGGGGGCTACGTTAAAAATTCTGTCTTTCTTCTGAGAGCCCTGAAAAACCACGGAAAAGAGATTTTATCCTTGGGATTGACATTCAAATATGCATTTTAAGGATTATTCAGCTTTTATGCAGGAGACAGATTGGAAGGGAGCAAGAGTAGAGGCGGGCAGTCCAATTAGGAGGCTGAAAGATGATTACAAATCACACTAGTGTGGTGGCAGAGAAGATGGAGAGAAGTGGACAGATCCAAGAGGGATTCAGAAGGTGAAACTAATGACTTGGTGATGGATTAGGTATATGAAGAGGGAGCAGAGGTCTGACATGACAAAAGAGCTGGGTTGGGGCAACCTTGGTTGTGTAGTGGGATTGAAGCTTGATGGGCTGCTTCAAGCCTGCTATCATTACCCAGATGATGGAATCACCCCAGTGTAGTGAGAACTCCATTTTATTGTTTGTGAGGCCTGTCTTGAATGCTGGTTCTTTTTCCCTTACTAGTTATGGCACCTATACAGGTAATTTTATAGGTTCCTAATCTGAAAAATGGGAGGAGGGAGAGAAAGTGGTCCTCATAGCTGACATGGTTTTTCTTTCAATGTTCCATAAAAATTAACTATTACATCCCTGCCCGTTCTATGCTCACCTACCTCAACATTAGATTTTAACATGTTGATTCAATCAACAGGTATTCAAGAGCACACATTTGGGCTATTGGACATACACTAAGCTTTGTGAAGACAGGAGCCACGTTTTATGTATTTCTGTGGTTTCCTGTCCTCTGAGATAAAATCAGGTACACTTAGTTTGTAGCATATATCACAATTATAATTTGAAAAGATTTCTGTAACTCTATTTAATATTTGTCTTTCCCACAGGATTGTAAGATCCACAAAGGCAAACAATATGTCTGTCTTGTGTCTCAGCTGAGCACATGGAAGGCCTTCGACACGAATGAATTTTTGTTTTCTCTGGTATCTGCTGCTCAACCCAGATTTGTCCCCAAGTCTACACTCAGTGTAAGCTTGCTGGTGACTGGGATTGTGCTCCCACTGAGTCTCACATGAGCTCTGAGCCAGTACATTAATACTGGAGATAATTTACTCAGGACACAGATGTGAACCTGAGTGTCACTTTTATAAAAGGAGGGCTGGTCAGGTGGATCAGGTGCTGTTGCGGGTCAAGGAGGGTGGGGGCTGAGGAAAAAGCATACGGTAATTGGCTTCAGCAAGGGGATACTCTCAGGTGACCTCTGAGGAAAGGTGTCCAGTTAACAGTAGCAACTGGAGTTCCAGCACAAGAACTGAGGAATAAGTGGGCTTCTGAGGAGGAATGGAGACCTCTGAAGCAGATGGCTCCTCTGGGCTGTTTTTCAGTGATGTCAAAGAAAAAAAGCTGACCTGGAAAGCAAAGGAGATTGCTTTTTAAAATGTAGGTTCTTATGGTGTGTTGACCGCCAGGAGAAAGTGGAGCAGTAACGAATGTTTCTGAGAGCACCTGGGGAGGGATGTCCCTGAGGGGAGGAAGAGGCCTTAAGGCATCCCCAGAGTGGGCTTTGTCTTCATTACTGTGGTACCCAGGGCCAGCCTGAACCCTCTGAGGGAGTAGAAGGGTGGGGGAACACTAGAGACCAGCCCAAGTATTTTATAAGGGTCATTTAATTTGATTCTAGTACCCCCTAGAGAAAGTGTGTTAGCCCACAGATATGCACGAATACCTTCAGAGCATGAAACTAAAGCTTTGAGAGGTAAAAACACTCACTCAAGTCTCACAGTGGGTAAGGTTTGATTCAGGTCTGTCCTCCAGGAACACTAGGAGAAATTCCTGCACCTGGGCCTTCTGTTTGGCCTTGTGGTTGATGCCTGAGGCTCTGCCCAGTGAGCCCTCAGGCTCAGCTCCTCTCCAAACATCTGTCACTGGGGCCTGAGAACCTGAACTAAAATCTATGCCAAGAAAACACAGGCTTTTCTTTGAGCCGTTTTAAAATTCCTTTCCAAGGCTATATGAGGATTCTTGTGGACCTTAGGCACTTTTGTCTTTGTAAACGCCTTCTTTCATAAAATAGCAAACATTATGTTTTATGACTGTGTAGATATAAAAGCAAATATATTAATATTATATAGTAAAACATTTTATTGGTTTTATTTCTTCTGATTTTAAAGGAATCTCTGAAAGTATTACAGGCCATAGGCACTGTGCCTCCTGAGCCCGATGGATGAGTCTTTCTGTTCGGTTCTCATCCTGGAGTCTGACCTGTTTCCGCACCACTATTGGAAAAGCAATAGTCAGGTAGATAGCCATGGCTTCTGACCCCGCCTTAACTGTTTGGCTGTGGCCTCAGTTTGCTCATCTGTAAAATGAACGAAAGTAATGTCATGTTTACTGTGTGCAGAGAGGGTGGAGAGGTGAGCAGGTCCCAGAAGTAAACCGCCCAGAGTAACGCTAGGCACAGAGTAGGTGTGCAACAAAAGTTCGTTCTCAGTCTTTCTTTCCTTCGAGCACTCCCCTCCTCACGGTCCAGAATGTAGCAGGGGGATGGGCAACAGCCTCCTTGGTGGTGGGACAGAGCCCTCAGTGTCCATCGACTCTATGATTTCCTTGCCAGACCCTGGGAATCCAGCATCGCAAAATAAACACGGCCGCGCCGCTAATCGCCAGTTCGGAAACAAAACAGCGCTGCGCTCGGGGATCTGGGCAAAATCAGCCCTCCCTCCTCCTCGCCGCCGCCCTCCCTTGCTCGAGCTGCTCGGCTCGCTCAGCTCAGCGCAGCGCAGCGCAGCTCGGCAGCCGCCAAGCCCAGGCGAGCATCGTCTCTCAGCCGCCAGAGCCGGCGCTGAGATCCAGCTTGCCTCCCGGGCTGCGCCGGGTCTCGCTTCCGCGGGGACCCCTTCGGGCAGGAGTCACGTGGCGAGGGCCGGTGGCAGAAGCACAAAGTTGGGGGTCGGTGAGGATGAGGCTGTCCCCGGCGCCCCCGAGGCTGAGCCCGAGTCCAGCGCTGCTGGCCCTGGCGCTGCCCCTGGCCGCGGCGCTGGCCTTCTCCGACGAGACCCTGGACAAAGTGCCCAAGTCGGAGGGGTACTGCAGCCGCATCCTGCGCGCCCAAGGCACGCGGCGTGAGGGCTACACCGAGTTCAGCCTCCGCGTAGAGGGCGACCCCGACTTCTACAAGCCGGGAACCAGCTACCGCGGTAAGTGGCCTGGCGAAGCGCGAGGGGCGCGGACCCCGGACCCCGTAGGGCGCCGACCGCGCGGTGCCGGAGGAGGGCGCACAGTCCGCGGGTGGACGGTGCCGGCACAGCCCCTCAAGGGTCCCTCCGTCCTGGCTGCCCTCAGCCCTGTGAGCCACGAGCCAGTTCCAGGGCCGTCGCGGGGGCCGCAGCCAGGCGAGGCAGCCCCCGTCTCCGACGCGCGGTTCCGGGGCGTGAGCGGTAGCGGAGCGACGCGTCACATCGGCCTGGCTGGGGGGGAACCAGCCAGCTACAGCAGAGCAGGAGAGATTCGCCTTTCCACAGATCTGTCTCTGGAGAGGAAGGGACCCTGGCTTCTCCCAGTAGGGTCCCAGGCAAGGTGCTGAACTCTGGCTTTCCCCGCTCCCATCCCGAAGGACAGGACATACGCTTCTCTCAGAAAGGCCCCCGGTGGGACGGTCACTCCAGCGTCCCCGGACAGACCTCTTTAGGAAAAGGGACTTTAAGATTCTCCCTTAGATGGGCACGGGGAGGAGGGGAGAAAGAGCCTGAAGCTCCTCGGAACGGTCCCCGGAAAGAACTCCCAATTATTCTCTGATGGTCCCAGGCGAGGGAGAAGACCTGGATAGTCTCGGAGAGGGCAGGGGAATCTGTTGGGGACGAAAAGGGATTCCCAAGGCCTGTTCCTTGGAGGCCGGGGGACCTTGGCTCCCTAAACCCCGAGGCTCCGCGCCCAAGAGATGTTGCGCCTCAGTTCCTCAGCTGAGAGCGGGTTTTCGGGAGCGCTGGGAGGGGATGTCCCAGCAGGTGAGCGCCTCCTGGGCAGGACCGGCAGCTCGACCCGCAGAGACATGAAGAGCCCTGACTCCAACCCACGGCCCGCCCCCTCCCTCCTCAGCCCGGCCCTCTCCCCAGACTTCTTTTCCTCGTGCAGCAGCGGCGGTTCCTCAGTTGGGAGACAGGATAACAAGCAGGGGAAGAAGCCGGCCTTGTCTCACCTGGTGTCCCACGGGCGGGGTGTGACAGGGCGCGCGCGCGTGTCCCCTCACCCCGACCTCTCATAAATCATCTCTGGTGCCAGTCAGGGAAAAGCGGGGTCTTTGGGGCATCTGGTGGGGCAAATGGACTCACAGCTGCCGCCCTTCCACCCCTGGCTTCCCGGTCCCTAGAGCGTCGCGAGCGGAAGCGGTGGGAGCAACACTGGAGAAAGTTTGGGGGCAATGTCAGCGGGCGCCCGGGCCACACAGGCGGCCAGAACCAGGGACCACCCTTCTCAGAACGCTTCTCTCGTTTTCCCGGTTGCGTGTGCCCCCGACTTTCTGCAGCTGGAGCTACCCAGAGCTGGCGTCCGGGCGCCCTAGGCTTGTGGAGGCGCTCAGCGCTTGGGGAGCCCTAGGACCCGGGCGCGCGGGTCAGCGGGATCGTCGGGACTTTACCGAGAGGAGAGAGACATTGGGCGGAGGACACCCCAAACAGCGCGGGAGGGAGCAGGCGGGTTGGCGCGCAGCTGCAGGAGCCGAACCGACGTGCGGCCACAGCCTCTCCGCGGAGCTGGGAACCAGCCAGCCATTCCTCTGCGTGGATCGGAGGGATGCGGGCCTCATTGGCCTCTTTAATCCTCCCCCAAAACGGAGGACCTGAGTTCTCTGGGGAAACTGCCAGGCTCCACGCGGCAGGAAAAGATGTGGCTCTGGAGTCAGATGGATTTGGGCTTAGTAACTGTATGACCTTGGGCAAGTCCTTTAATTTCTCTGAGCCCATTTCCCAGCTGTGAAAATAGATGTTTATCCAACCTCCCTGGGTGGCTGTAGGGAGTAAATGAGTTTCAAAGATGAATATGCTGAGGTCTCCAATACATGTTAGTTTGAGTTGGGTACGTGACCCTTATTTCCTTATTAATAATGGAAGAATGTGCCTGTTCAGATTTGTTCCTCTGTCTCTGTCTGTCTCTGTCTCTGTCTCTGTCTCTGTCTCTGTCTCTGTCTCTCTCTCTCTCTCTCTCTCTCTCTCTCTCAGTGTGTGTGTGTGTGTGTGTGTGTGTGTGTGTGTGTGTGTGTGTAAAAAGTAGGTTTTCTTAGTACTCCTCAGGTCCAATCTAAGAGTGAATGGCGATTATCGAGATCCTCAAGAAATCAGTGAGTAAATGAATGTTTTCTCCATAGTAGGAAGCTTGCCTAATTTAATTCCTTATTTAAGCCCAGGAGGAATTTTTTCAGGTGGTTTAGGCTAGTGTGGAGCCCAGGCCAAGTGCTGAACTGGCATCTCCCCACAGAATCCTCCCAGTTTCGCTGAGCACTGGCAGCAGCTGGTGGCTCCATCATTGGGAGGGAGACGCACCAGGTTAGTCACACAGACAGAGACGTCCCATGACTGCCTAAGTTTCCGAGGCCTGGAAGTGAGAACTGGACTGAGGGGGAGGGGAGCACTAGACTTCATCCTACAATTATTCCAGTCTAAAACATTAGCATTTTAGACTGTGATGCCCCCACTCAGGCTGTAGGTGGGCAATCATTTCTCCTTCCAGTGGCTAAGAAGTCTTGAAAGAAAGATCTTGCTGAGGCTTTCTGAGTAAAACTCTGCAATTAACAAACCTGATTCCGCCACTCAAAGTTAGGAAGAAAGGGTGCTAGACCAATTTGACCTTTTCTGTTGGCTTATACTTTCTTAGAATAATTATGTTTAAAAGTGAGTCTAATGCCTTCTGCTCTGAGTATTGACTTAAGGCTGTGGCAATTAACATTCCCCTGGTGTTCTATTTCTTTTTTCTTTTTTTTCTTTTTTTTACTTTTTCCTGAATTAGGGCCCCTCACAATGCTTGGAATCAATCCTTGGCTTGTTTTCTTGCCTCAAATCTTTGTCCCCAGTATTCCAGTTCATCCCCAAATAGCTTCTGGTCTCCATGCCCCCCGCCACACACATTAATTTATCCTTTAGGTACTTTAGGTGTTCTAGGCTGGAATAAAATGGTCACTATTTTAAAAATGTCGAAACATGGAGTTTCTCCTCAACAGCCAGGATCCCAATGAGATTATTATTCAGCCTTTTCCAAGTTGTTGGTACTACATTGACTTATTTCTCTCTCCCACCACTTCTCTCTACTCTCCCTCCCTCTTCCCCCTGTCCCCTTCCCTCAGCAATAATTGTGCTTTAGAAAGCTCTGAAAGGCCTGCTCTGTTTTTTACCATGGCCTCCTTTGAAAAGGAGATTACAGTGATTAAAAATAACAAGTCGAGGATCCTCGAGGGGCTTCCCTTATGGGAAGACAATTTGCAGGACCAGCCATTCCCAGATCAGAATTTCAAGCCAAATAGAAGAAAATCAGCTGAAATGTTCAAGAATTGATTAAAAGTAAAAGAGGCTCTTTTGTCTGGCCAAAGTTCTGTTTATTAAGAAAATAAAGCCAGACCCTGGCTAATGAGAGTGGCTTTTCCTAGATGCTCTTTAAAGGGAAATTTCAAGGAACTTGATGGGAAAAGAATGTCCAGTCGAAATTTGAAAAGCTTCTCCAACTTCAAACATAATTGGGGGATTTATTCTAAACTGGGAGGTTTGGAGACCTCCAAAGCTGCTTTACCTTCTCTTTCTTTGTCCCACACTGGGGCACACACTGCCATAGGAGTGCCTGTCCCAGAGTGTCCTACCTCAGCCTGGTAGAAAGAACATGGCCTTCGATATTGGCTGAGTCTATTTCAACTCTTTCTCAGTCACATAATCACTGTGTGACCTCAGGCAGGCCATTTCACTTCCCTGAGCCACAGTTTCTCCAAACTGTAAAATGAGAATGCTTTCCCGCATTTTACCCCACCCTAAGTGTTGCAGTGTGAATTAGACATAATCCATGTCAAAAGAAACTGTCACACAGTAGATGCTAAAATTTTATAAATATATGTTATGAGATGATTATTTTGGAAATAGAAAAATACTTGGCATTGAACACTGGATGAGACATTGTGTTAAATACTTCCTGCTCATCTCACTTATTCTTCATTATAGTACTTTGATGTGGTTTATTATTCTTATTTCGCAGGTGAGAACACTAAGTCTCAGAGAGTTTAGTGAATTGCCCATGCTTACACAGTTAATAATCAATGGAGTCAGAATACAAACTCAGGCATGGCTAACTCCTAAATCTGTGCTCTAACTAGTCTTTTATATAGACTCAACCAAATTAATTGGGAGTAGAATGAATTCACTAGCTAACCTGAGCCTTCTGAATAGCAAGCTTTGTTCAAGGAAAACAGCAGCAACAAATCAAGATAATAACTGATATATCTTGGGACACGAAGTATAAAGTGATGCCTCCTTACTTACATCTGTTTCTTAAATTTTTATAGATCAGTTTTGCATTTCCCCATAAACCAGAAGATTAATTTAGCAGCATGAAGAACCTGTTCATCTTTAGCCAATTCTTTTGGTTTGTAGGGAAACAAACAAATTGGATAGGAAAAAAGAAACTTATTTGACTATTGTTTTATTTTTACATGCAGATGTTATATAATCATGTCTGTAAAATTATGTTTGAAAAGTACGTATATAGAATCTGAGAAATTTAAGTTGGATGGAGTCTTTTAAATAAAATCTTATCTAGTGCATTTTTTAAAATTAGGAATTTCTGATGATATTGTAATTAATTATAAGTCACTCCTCTCACTTCTCTTTTCTTGTACCATTCTGTTTAAAAAATTTTTTATTAGGTATAATTGACATATAACATTATATTAGTGTACAACATAATGATTCAATATTTGCATATACTACAAAATGGTCACCATAAGTCTAGTTACCATTCGTCATCATACATAGTTGCAAATTTTTTTTCTCTTGATGAGAACTTTTAAGACTTACTCTCCTAGCTACTTTTAAATTTACAACACTGTATAATTAGCTATAGTCACCATGCTGTACATTATATCCCCAGGGCTTACTTATTTTATAACTAGAAGTTTGTACTCTTCAATCACTTCAGTCATTTTTTCTAACTCTTCCCCCCTCCATGCCTAGCGACTACCAATCTATTCTCTGTATCTGTAAGCTTGCTTTTTTGTCATTGTAGTTGTGGTTGTTTTGTTTGTTTTTTGTTTTGTTAGGTTTTACATATGTGAGATTATGTAGTATTTTCTTCCTCTGACTTCTTATGTCACTTAGCATATTGCCCTCTAGTACTATCCATGTTGTCAAAATGACAAGAGTCCATTCTTTTTATGGCTGAGTAGTATTCCATTATACATATATTCCACACCTTCTTTATCCATTCATCCATTGATGGACACTTAAGTTGTTTCCATATCTTGGCTGTTGTACATAATGCTGCAGTGGACATGAATGTACAGATAGCTTCAAATTAGTGTTTTCATTTTCCATTTTCCTCGTTTTTATTATGTAAATTTATTTTTTAACCTTTGCCCTCAATATGTATCTAGTTCAAACTGATAATAAAAGTTAAAAGCATACATATCTAAATGCATGGTTGTGGAGACTGTTTATTGCTTTCAATTTTATGAAATGCAAAAATAAATCAAAACATATAAGAAATGAAAGCATATCAAATTGAAATTTTTTAAGGTTCAAAACTTGAATACTTCAACACAGTTAAGTTGTTGTTCCATTATAATCGACTGACCCTACTGAACAACAGGCTGTAATCGCTGATATGTTCACAAACATGGGCTGATATATCAAAAGCTTTCACTATTACATTCTCCATTTGCTTGTTATACAGAATGTGAGATGTAGGTCAATACCATTTTCTGACATGTAATAAAAACTTTCTACAATGTTATATGAGTCAGGATAAAGGCTAAGTCAGTATACATGTACCAAATAGACCCCAAAATATAGTGTTTTAAACAAGAGGTAAATGGGAAGTCCAAGATGATGGGCAGCTTTGCTCCACAAGATCAAGCAGGAGCCCAGGTTCTTTCTATCTTATTGCTCTGCTGTCTTCTAGAACTCTGCTGTCCAATAGGCAGCTATGAGTCACAGTACCTGAAACATGGCTAACCCAAATTGAGATATGCAATAAGTCTGAAATGTACACCTGTTGAATAATTAGTATGAAAAAGAATAAAGTTCTTATTAATAATTTTTATGCTGATTAAATGTTGAAGTGATAATTATATATGTTAGGTTAAATACAATATGTTGTTAAAATTAATCTTACTTGTTTTACTTTTATTCCTACTGGATACCTATTAATGAAGAAAATTAATTTTACCCATCTTGATCTTATTTCTGTTGGACAACACTGTGTTAGGATGTTGTTCTCATCAGCGTAGTTACAGCTCATTACCACCACTTCCGATTCCACTCAGCATGAAGATGGGGAAAGGAAATAGAGGGCAAGCAGCTTTCTTTTAATGATGTGACCCCAGAAATTGCCCTCAATACTTCCAAATACATTCCATTGGTAAAAATTTAGTCATCTAGCTGCAAGAAATTCTAGGAAATAAAGCATTTAGCTGGGTAGACACATGCTCAACTAAAACTTGGAGGAGCAATTTTTTTCAAGGATGAAGGTGAAAATGGCATTGGGGAAACAATTAGCTATCTCTGCCACATGTTTTGATGCATAGTCATGTAACAACACAATGTTTCATGTTCTTGCAGTGACAAGTCATCTAGATGGGTTTTCCCAGTAGTATGTGAAGCTGAAATTCCTGATGGAACAGTAGGGGATGGAGCAGGTGTGTGTGTGTGTGTGTGTGTGTGTGTGTGTGTGTGTGTGTGTGTGTGTGTGTGTTGATAAATTTCATACTGAAAAGACAAAAAGGATCTATTATGTCAGAGTTGCCTGTTCTGTCTCACCCTCTCCCTTAATAAAAGAGGAAACTGCAAGGAAAGAAGTGAGGGTAGAAGTAGATAAAGCAAAAAAGTTGCACACACATGTGTGTGTGCGAGGTGGGGGAGATAAAGAGAAGGAGAAGGGAAAATAAACTAAATTTAAAAAAGAAAAAATACTGAGATATACATCTAGAGCGCAGATGAAAGAAATAATTTGAGTATAGTGGAGTCCTGTCTTACTTGAGGGTTAGATTCAAGAGGCACTAAGGAGAGCCCAAATCACATAAATCAAAGTTATTCCTTAAAAATCCTTTGAAATTACACATTAAATATACTGTGGATACTATATTCAATCTATCCTCACTTACATACACCTCCAGATAGGTTTGTTAATGGGGAGTATAAACAAACTGACATTTCTCAATATGTACAGCACTTCTAGTTTTCCCTCAGCATTGGAAGAGATCAATGTTTTCTAAGTTGAGTATGGGATAAAACAATTGATTCACTCATTGTAGCTTAAACACTGACGTGACTAGTCCAGAGTACTCACTATATGCCGGAGTGAGGGAACTCAGGGTCTCATCTCGTGTTGTTTCCTGTCTCTGTTTTTTCTCTAACAGTGTGTAGTTGTGTTTGATTAGATATCAGTGAGCTCACTATGTCAGCCTTTTATGTGGCTGGCCAGCTCTTGCTGGTATAAAATTTTTACAGGGCATCTCAGCGGGGCTGGAACTGAGGCTAAGATAGGAAGGGTAAAGAGTTAATGATACCACCAGAAGTCCTTTCTGAGCTCGGCATAGGCAAGGCTTCTGACTTTCACAGAATATTCAACACTGTCATGAAAATGTCAGGGGAACTTAAACAGAGGCCTACTCACATCTGCTGATTTGCTGAGGCACAGGAGATCTGAGGGAAATAACTTGAATTCAGTTTACAGAGTGGTTCAGATATTTGCAAATATGTTTCATGGACTGTGAGAGAGAGGGAAAGGGTGGGGAAGGGTTTCAAGCACAGACCACAGTGTATAGTGGATGGGAGTGAGGGAAGGTGAGCAGACGCAGCAGGCCATAAACACTGAATGATGATTCTAGGTGCCATAGGAGGCTCTTCTGATGCTTTTCTCTTTATCCTCCTCCTTTCCATTTTCTCTTTCTTCATTTTTTTCTTCTTTTTCTTTCTCCTCCTCTTCACAGCAAGGACACTGCTGTTTTCTAAACACACCAAGCTAATCCTCCCCTCCCCCAGGGCCTTCGTTCTTCTCCTTGTCTGTGTAAATGCTCATCCCTGGATCTTTGTATAGCTCACTCCTTGTCTTTTATGTCTCAGCTCAGATGTTATCTCTTTAAAGAGGCTTCTCTTATCACCAATTTATGTTGCCCCTTACTTTTTTTTTATCTTGCTTTTATTTTCTTCATTGCTCTTAACCACTCTCTGAAATGATCTTATCATCTGCCTTCTCAAGCTAGAATACAAGCTTAATGAGAGCAAGGACTGTGTCTTTCTTACTGCTATTTTATTTCTGGCACCAGTGTGTGGCTATAACAGACACTAGATCATTATTTGTTGAAAAAAATTAATGTATCCTTTAAACTTCAGGAAGCCCTGTATGAGATCTCCCTCAAAGAGAGCTGTATAGAAGAAAAGGGAGAGCGTTTCTCTGACAGAGAGAGAGGTGAGACCAAGGGATGGAGATAGACAGCAAGGAGCTTCAGGTGGTGGCAACAGAGAGAAAGGATGCCCAGTGCCCTGGGGACATGGGCAGGAGGTTGAGAGCAGGCAGATCGTCTGGGTCCAGGGTGAAGACTGCTGGGAGGGAAGAGGTCAGTGGTCATATGTATGGTGGAGTCATAGTCAGTTCAAAGATGAAGAGCAGAGGACAGAAGGCACAAGGGCAAAGAGAAGCGGCTGCCAGCTTGAGACACTGACTCTGATTACATGGAGAATAGGGCATAGGAGACTATTGATCCATTAAACCTAGACACCAATTATTAAAGTGACTTGCCTTGGAATCAGCACTTCATGGGGTCATTTGTGTCATTTCCAAACCTAGTTATGTGTCAGAATCACTTGAAAAATTTTAAAAAATAAATCTGGCCCCTCCCCAACAAAGGGCAAGATTCCAGGAATCCATATTCTCTCTCTCTCTCTCTCTCTCTCCATTTTAAAGTAAGATGGTGAGGCACAAAGAAAGAGTGACCAAAAGGTAATCTCTTTTCTATAAACATGCTTCCCCATCACCACCTCTCCTGCCCTCTCCCCCAGCCTCCCATGTCCCATGTACTTTAGTAGCTGGTCACATCACTGACCTATCCTATTGCAGTGGGACACCAGTACAGTGGCCAGTGGAATGTCCCCAAAGCTGGCACAATAGCAGTGTCCCTTACTTTGGCAATGGAGTGGAAGGGAAAGAATTGTGAGCTTCCCTTAGGTGACCGTCCTCACAGGCTAAACTGGTAGAGCCTGATCTGGGGCTGACCTAGCTGTACCTGTTTGTTGCCAGTGTCTGCCTCCCATGTAATCTCCATTTATCGTTCAGGTTCTGTCATTTGGAAGGAAGACGCAAACACATTCTCCCCTTGGCCATACATTGGCTCTTGAGGTATTTGTGGAGAAATGGCTTCTATGACTTCTCTTCTGACTGAAATGCCCCCATTTCTTTAGCCATTCTTTATAGGATGCTGTCTCTTGTTCCTTTGCACTTCGTACTGCCCATGTGCTCTGATTGGGACAGAACAAGGCGGAATGACTATCTCCCTTGTTCTGGACACTGTGTTTGTGTTAAGTTTGCCAGGTCTCGTGTTTGCTATTTTGGCAGCTGTACCCTGGGATCACACTAAGCTTGTAGCCAGCCAAAATCCCTGTGATTTACTAGGAGGCCTGCTGCCCTCCTCACACTACACGGGTGTAACTGTTCCTTGAACATAACATTTGTCATGATTCCCTGTTACACTTAATCCAGCATGTTTGGGTCCACCCTTGTAGCTGTCAACCATTCATGAATCTGGGTTCTGTCATTGAATAACTACCCCAACACAGTCTAATTCTGGATTATCGACTATTTTGATAAGCCTACCTTAGAAGTCTTTATCAAAGAAGTTGATAAGAATGTTGAGCAGATCAGGACTCAGGAAAGAGCCCTCTGACATCCCTTAGAGTCTTTCCCTAAAGCTGGCATCTAGTTAAATAGTTTTGAAGTCATCTGATCTGCTGCTGTCATTTCAATGGCATTTAAATACCAACTGCCACCCTTGTGGTCAGGCACCTCAGTTTAGTCATGAAAACCATTTCTTCAGCCTGCTAACAAATCTTCCAGTGTACACAGAATTGTTTTCTTTCTTTGCTTCAAAATGAATCAGAACTCTTTCTACTACAAGTGACAGGAATAAAGTCAAACTAACTAAAGCAAAAAAGATTATTATTGAGTCCCATATTTGTAAAGTCCAGGAGTAGATCTGGCTTCAGATACAAATGGACCTAGAGACTTAAATGAGGTCTGTCTGTCTGTCTGTCTCTGTCTCTCTTTCTCTCTGTCTCTCTGTCTCTCTTTCCTTCCCTCTCCAGCCTTCCCATCCTTCCCTTCCATCTTCTCTGTCTCACTCCTTCCATCCTTTATCTCTTGGCTGTTTTTCTGTGTGTTATCCTCATTTTACTTACTACAGATAAACTTTCTTCAAATGACAGGGGGGATAGCTACCAACAACCTTCAATGAAAAACCTTTCAGTTACTTCTCCAACTAAACCCTAGGGAAGGATTCTGACTGGTCCAGCTTGGATCACATACCCAGGGGAATGGGATATGTAGATAGGCTGGTTCTGGGTCACAGTCACTGTTGAGGACCTCACATGACACCCTGTCTTGGGTGTGATGAGCTGCAAGAAGATTCAGTTCATTGTAAGGACTTACTCAAATTTCTCCATAACCTGACCCCATGAGGGTCATCACCCAAAACAATGATTTTCATTGCTATCCTCCCAGTGGTTCTTTATTAGCACCTACTAGAGTTTTTCTTTGGAGGTTCAATCGTTGTTTCTGGGGATCACTGTTTTAAAACTCATTGTTGGTTAATCAGTCTACTAAGCATCGTGATCTTCATCATCTTCACGCCTGACATCACCACCATCACCACCATCATCATCCTTTACAATTCTTGAATCCTTTATGTGCACCAGGCACTGTGATAAACATTTATTTAATCCTCTTCACATTCCTATGAGGAAGGCAATATCATTAACCTCTTTTTAAAAATGAGAAAATAGAGAGGTTAGACAACTTGCCACGGGTCACATAATTAATAACTGGTTGCTCTAGTGTTCTAATGTAAAATCTTTGCTCTTAACCAGTTCCCTGTATGTGCTCAACAGGATGGCTTCGAATGGATCTTTTTAAAAAAATCCTTCATAAGCATTTTTCTTGAATTTCTTGGGTCTCTTAATGACCTCTCTTGGGAGACACTTGGAAGGAGTCATTAGAGAGAAGATTCTATTTATTGCCAAGCAGTCATCTTTAGTCATTACTGAGACTCAGAACATGCTGTAAATTTGTTCCTTTCAGGAAAGAGTCATATAATAGGATTCTGTGGAGGGATAGGGTCGCCTCTCTTCTTTCAAATTAAACTGTGTTATACTATCAGCACAAGTGATGATTATGGATTAAAACTACACTCTGAGTTCAGCCTCCAAAGCCTCCATCTTGTGTGTCATATTTAATAAAGTAGTGTAAACCTTAGTTTTCTAGAAACTACAGGAATGCAGCATTCTGGGAAGCTGAGTTTATTATTAGTCCTTTAAGGGCACTGCACAGATGTACAAAAAGATGAACATTTGTCATTCAGAAACATTGCTTAATAATATTTTAATATGCAGAAAAGTCCACAAATTATGTAGCTTAGTGAATTATGACATGTTGAATATACTCATGCAACTGATATTCAGATCAAGAAGTAGAACATAACTAGCACTCCAGAAGCCCCACTGACAGGAATTCCCATTCCTATGCCCCATTCAGATGCCCCATTCAGAAGCATCCCTGTGCCCCATTCAGATGGATACTAGCTCCCATTTCTTGCATGTATAACTACTGTCCTGACCTCTTCCCTGTTTTTAAATTTTGTATAAATATATATAAATGTAATCATACCTTTTATATTCTTTTGTCTGTCTTCTTTCACTCAAGAGCATATCTGTGAGATTTATCCATGTTGTATGTAGCAGCAATTTGTTGATTTTCATTACTGTAAGGCAATTCTATGAATATGCCACAATTTATATATCCATTCTACTGCTGATGGACATTTGAGTGTTTCCAGTTGGGTGCTATTACAAATAACTTTCTTATAGATGTTGTACGGTGCAAGTATGTATGCATTTCTGCTGATTTATGAGTGTCATTGTTGGGCCAAAGGGTATGTATATGTTCAACTTCAGCAGATACTGAAAAATTTTTTCAGTGAAAATTGCTCATTTTCAGTTTTTCAACACTATGAGAAAGTTCTAGTTAACAATGTTTGATATTGTTGATCCTTTTCAATTTGGTTAATGTGGTTGATATGCAATAGTATTTTATTGTGGATTTAATTTTTGTTTCCCTTGACTAATGAGGTTGAAGACCTTTTCATATGATTATTGGCTATTTGGGCACCTTCTTTTGTGAAATAGTAGCTCATGTGTTGCCTGTTTTTCTCTATTGTGTTGTTCATCCTCTTATTGATCTAAAATCGTTCTTTATATATTTTGGATAAAAGTAAGTTGATGGATATATGGATTACAAATATCTTCTTTCATACTGTGGCTTACTTTTTCTTAATCGTGTCTTTTGATGGACAAAATTTCGATATTTCATTTATATATCTTCTCTTTTATTATAGATCTTTTTATGTCCAGTTTAAAATTGTTTTCCTACTCCAAGGTCACTCACATTTTATCCTATGCTACCTTCTAAAAGTTCTGCTTTGCACATTTAGCTCTATGTGAAATTTATTTTGTGTATGATGTAAGGTAAAGACCAAGATTCACCTATGGTTATCCAGTTGTCCTAGCACCATTTATTGAAACTACTGTCTTTCTCTCACTATTCTGCAGTACATCTTTTATCATAAATCAGGTTTCCAAATATTTGTGGAAACTTTTCTGGACCCCAGATGCTTTAATTGACCTGTTTTTCTTTCTTTGCTTTAGTACACTGACTTAATCTCTATAGCTGTATATGTTTTGATATACAGCCCTCTAACTTTATACTTCTTTCTCAAGATTGCCTTAGATATTCCTGGGCCTTTGCATTTTCATATGAATTTTAAAATTGGCTTATCAATATCGCAAAAAAATATGCTTGGATTTTAATTTATATTCCACTAAATCTATAAATCAATTTGAGAAGATTTGACATCTTTATAATACTGAGTCTACCAGCCCATGAACAGAATTCAGTAAATTTAATTGCACATCAACTCTGTGTTAATCACCACACTGAGCTCAGATGTGGTTTTTGCCTTTGAAGGACTTACAAATGGGTAAACAAGCATTTATAAAAAATATATATAATGAATGATAGTAATAAGAGCTAATATTTATGAAGTGTCTATTATTTGCCAAGCATGGTTTTAAGGACATTATATGTGTGAAGTCATTTATGCTTCACACTGATACTTTGAGGTAAGTACTGTTATTATGACCATTGTATAGATATTTTTTCTTTATCTTAACAGGGTCCAAGAAAAGAGAGCACCCAGGTCTTGGTAAGGAAGTCAGAGGAAATGTTACAAAAAATGTGAAAATTTAGCTGATTTCTGAAGAAGTTTGCCGGGAATGGAGGAAGTGGAACATTCCAGGCATATGAACAGCATGTGGGGAAAAATACTGCAGGGTGAAATGATAAGGCTTTTCAGGAATCTGCCAGTGAGTGAGTCCTAGGACTAAAATGTAGTGTGGTGGGAAGAAGAATGTGTTTGTAGAGGCTGTAGAGGCAGAGGCTGCAGGTCTTTCATCTGTGTAATTTGAGCTTCATCCTGAAGGCAATGACTGTGGAGCAGTTGACTGTCTTGGGTTGAGTTCCCAGAAGCGACTTCATTTCCTAGGGCTGCCTGCCCTACATAGTACCACAAACCAAAAGCTTAAAACAACAAAAATGTATTCTCTTACAGAATACATTTTCTGGAAGCTAAAAGTCTGAAACCAAGGTGTAGGCAGAGTTGGTTCCTTCTGGAGCCTCAGAGGGAGTCTCTCTTCCATGCCTCTCTGAGCTTTTGGTGACCATCCTTGCCGTTCCTTATCTTGTAGATGCATCACTCCAATCTCTGCCTCTGTCATCACCTGGCATTCTTCCCTGTGTATCTCCATGTCTTTTCTAAGGACAGCAGTCATGTTGGATTTAGAGCTCACTCTAAACCAGTCTGACTTCATTTTAACTAATTGCATCAGCAAAGACACCGTTTCCAAATAAAATCACATTTCCAGACACAGGGGGCAGGACTTCCATGTATGTTTTTGGAGTACACAGTTCAACCCATCATACAAACCCGCAGGTGAGGATTTGAGTGAAAATGACTTACTAAGGAAGTGCTCCCAGGGGAAACCAGTAAGGAAGTGGGGGAGCGAGATAGGGGAGGGAAGAGACCCTGCCAGGCTGTGACCTCAGGCAACGTCCCTAAGGAGAGTTTCGGTCCAATCCTGTAGGGCCATTTTGAAGTGTCAGGTACCCCTCAGAGTTGTCCTCCCCTGATTCAAGGGAGCTGAGACTTTCATATTAGGCATAGTGAGCTCCAGTGATCTGAGGACAGCCCTCCAGAAAAGAGTGGCAGGTGCTGACCTCAAGAAGCAAGGGCACATTAGTGCCAGGGTCACATTAAAATAATAAAAAGAAGTTTGAGGGGATCTGGTTGGAGCACCTTTATTGTATGCTTATTTGCCCTCTGCTCCCCTTCCTCAAGAATTGTGGCCCCATGGCCACTCCACTCCAATCTACATAGTGTCAGACTGCTCTGGGACTGTCTGTCTCAGACTGTCTGTCACTCGGAGATCTCACCTTTCTCCCGGCACCATAACTATCATTTTCTGCTTGACACTGCTGAGCCCCACACTTTTCCTACTCTATTGTGCCTTTCTCCCCATCATTCTTTCTTCCTTACTTTCTATCCGACCTTTTATAGACATTAGTAAGCTTCATCGGAATGCTTCTTTACTTTTGTGGGATGAACTGACCAATCACAGCATGAGATTTGCAATCTTTGTGTCTCAGAGTTCTCTGGGATATCACTGTGTTGGCAACTCATGGACCACTGCTACCTTATCTGAGATGGTGGTTTTAGTTTTTGGAGTTTTAGAGTGCTTCATTTTCATGACTGAAACTAGTTTGAGGAAGTTGGACAACTAAATGCCCTACCCCAACCGGGGTGTTATCACACTTACATAAGTGTTATATGTTAAATGAATTGATTTGAACTTTTTAAAATTTAATTGACACTTGTGGAATACCCACACTATGATGAAGATACTCAGTATGTGTAACCGTGGGTGAGTGTTAAACTGGGAGAAAGTTTGACCCTACAGCTGCCTCTGGATGGTCTTGCTACCTTGAGAGTGTCTGTTGACATCTTGGTGTCTTTGTTTCTTATCTATGAAGTTGGAAGGCTAGAATGCAGACTTGTTGGAATAGCTTGAGGCTCTAATTGTCTATAATTCCATCTTTAAAGACCAGACTCTTAGCACTTTAATCAGGCAGTAAAGTAATTTAAACCTTGATTTAAATCGATTTCAGGAAACTTGAATTGAGTGTCTATTAAATGCCAGGCTCTGTGCTAGGTGCTAGGGATACAAAGAGAATTAAAATCCAGTCTCTCTCCAGCAATAACTGACAGTCCAGTGGAGAAGGTGGGTAAAAAGAGAATTGCAATTCAGTGCAAAAATTGCAATAAAAAATTTCCATCTTAGGAGATTGGGGATACAAACAGAGGGGTGACCACCATTGCTGAGAAGTCCCTTTATCTAGATTTTAATGAAAACATTTTCTGGGTAAATATGAGAAGGAAAAGTATAAAGTAAATTTATAACTCTAGTTGCTGTAACAGAACTCCACAATATAAGTTTATTTCTAGTTTATACAAAGTGCAATATAGATGTCTCTGGCTAGTGAGTGGCTCTTAGTGTGGTTATTCAGAAGTCTACGTTCCTTCCATCCTGTGGCTCCTTCTGCTGAGACACCAGAGTCCTCTGTTGGACCCCTGGCATTCAGCAGGCACAGGCAGGAGAGGAAGAGTGGAGGATCACATGGAAAGTTTGCATGAGCCAGGTTGGAAGTGGCATGCATTTCGTCTGCCCATGCTTTCTGCTGGCAGAACTGGGGCACAGCAGACCTAACTGCAAGGGAGGCTGAGAATATGGTCTAGCTGTGCGCTCACACAAATAAAATAAAGTAAAATAAAGAATTGTGTTTTGGAGAACATACAGCAGTCCCTGACAGTTTGTGCTATGAGCAGCTAGATTTCCCTTGGGCCAACCTAATGGAAGTGTAACGTTATTAGATAACTGTCAAGATTAGACTGCTCTCCAGGGACTGTCTTTATCAGATCACGGTTACTGGGAGAGAGCTCACCACAACCTTGGTTGGTTTGAGTATTTCCAAGTGAGAAAGCAGTTCAAGCATCTAGCAGGTTCTGAAATGTGAGGGAATTGAGTGGAGAGAATAAGAGCTCACTACCGAAATAGACGAGTCTTTCCCACTGTCCACTGCCCCTCTAACCCACAGGTCTGGGATGTTGATGGAGAACCCATTTCCATCCATTTGACAAATGAAAAGCTGTTGATTCCTATGCTTATAATCTGCTTTCTCCTCTATCCACAGTGACACTTTCTGCTGCTACCCCCTCCTACTTCAGAGGATTCACATTAATTGCCCTCAAAGAGAATAGAGAGGGTGATAAGGAAGAAGACCATGCTGGGACTTTCCAGGTAAGACCCCTTTTGGGCTTATCCAGTGGCCCTCCTTGCCCTAGGGGTAGAGGCAAAGCTAAAGGTGGACAAACTGAGAATCCTGAGTAAAATGAGAGATGGCTTCTAGTGCAGTTCTTTTGACCATTTGGCAAGGCAGGCCAGGTCTACATGTAGGACCATTATGGAGCAGACAGCAAATGCCTCGAGTCTGCCTTACGGCCTTCGGGGGTGGCCACCAGGCCAGGCTCACAGTGTCTTTGGGCAGCAGACAGTCCAGTGTGGTGAGAGTGCCTGGAACCCTGGCGAGGCCCAGCTGTTTTTCCTGCATAGCCATTTAGTGATTGACTGGCAATCCTCAAGGGTAAACGGAGCAAGAGCTTAGGATGGCCAGACTGGAGGGAGTTCAAAGCACAGGGGAAGGATTATTAAGGGAATGAAGGGATTGATTTACGAGGGAAGATTAAAAGAATTAAACATGCTTTGCTTGGCCAAATGAACAGGGCCGAATTTAAGAGGTGGTAATGGTCTTTAAATGTCAGTCCTCGCAGAACGACCTCCTCCAGAAGGGGCTCTGTCTGACTTTGTACAAAAGTGCACAGCACGACGAAAGTGGGTCAAGAGAAGAAAGGGAATCTCAAAGGCAAGGGCCCTGACAGTGAGTCATATTTCACCATGGAATAGTCTTCCAAGGGGAGTGGCGGGAACATCATCCCCTTTCAGAGGTTTTAAAAGAGGCCGGTAAGTTGTCAGAACATCTCCCAGAAGGACTGAGGCGATCCTAGGAGGGGGTCTGGACAAATTTGCTCTGTTTCTCATCTCAAGTTTTCATTGTTCTGGAATCCATTTTTATCTGGCATTTGCAAACTCAGAAGAAAAAAATTTCCAGTAAGAATACTTATACCCATATCTGACTGCTAGGAACTCGATATAATTTGTGGGCTTTACCGAGGACCCTGCCCCAAAATATCTTCCCCATCCAAAGACATCTTTTCATCCCTTGTGGCCAGATTGTAATTTTGAATCTAATGACTTAAAAAATGTCTATCATTTAGGATTCTGGGCTTTAGGCCTAGTGAGTCTGTTAATTACATGCTCGTTATAATGTCTTTCTATGTACCTAGAGGGCAGGAACTTTCTTGGCATGTATCTGAAGAAGTTACCCAATAATAATACTAATGACAGGCAGTATTTTGGGGGTACTTACCATAAACCAGACACTAGGTTAAGTGCTTTACCTTACCTTAGTTTATCTTAATTAGCTTGCTTTATCCTAGGTTAGCTCTCAAAAAAACTAAGTAGATAGAAACTATTACCTCTATTTTATAGATCAGATAATTGAAACTAGAGAGATTAAATCATTTGCCTAAATGACTAGTAAATAATAAAGCCAGGATCCTCTATCAGGTGTCTGATTCCAGAGATTAAATCACTTCCTTATATTACTGAATAAGCTCCTGGCACAAGTGTGTTTGGACATTGTATCAGTAAGTTGTCATAATAGAGAAAGAAAGATTCATGCATTTATTCAGCCCATAAAACATTAAAATATATTCTCCTTGACCTTGTTGTGCAAATTTACCTGGAAGTGTGGATGGTATATCAGATTTAGGCAGCTGAGACATCTGGGTACTTGAGTGTCATGAGGGGTAAAGTTCTAAGAAGGGAAAAAGTAGGGGGTTGAATGGGGGAGTGTGATCTTAATCTTTATCCAAACAAAATTGATCTTCTTTAAAATTATACTTAGAGGTGTATAACCAAAAGAGCTTGACTCAAACAGATATTTGAACACCCATGTTCATTGCAGCTTTATTCATTATAGCCAAACATCCATTGATGGATGAATGGATAAATAAAATGTGGTATATACATACAGTGGAATATTACTCATCTCTAAAAAGGAAGGAAATTCTGACACATACTATTACATGGATGAACCTCAAAGACATTGTGCTAACTGAAATAAACCAGTCACAAAAGGACAAATCTGCTATGATTCCACTTACATGAAGTAACTAGAGCAGTCAAATTCGTAGAGGCAGAAAGTAGAATGGTGGTGGCTGGGGGATGTGGGGGAGGGGAAATAGGGAATTATTGATGAACAGGTGTGGAGTTACAGTTTGGAAAGATAAGAAAAAGTTCTAGATTATGGTTGCACAACAATATGAATGAACTTAATGCTACTGAACTGTAAGCTTAAAAATGGTTAAAATAGCAAATTTTATGTTATGTATATTCTACCGCAATTAAAAAAAAAATGAGTTAGGCCTGATGGAGATAATAGATTCTTTCTTTAATGCTGTTCTGTTTTGACTCAATGCATTGATAGTCCTCTCTAACTCATTATTGTTTCTTCTCAGCTAAATCTTGATCTTTGCAACTGATTGGTGAATAGAGGGCCCTGCTCACAATGGGCAGTGAGTAAAAGTTTGTTGAATGAATAAATGAACAAATTATTCTTTCTACCAGTATCTATAACTTAGTCCTGTTTGAAATTGCTTCAGAACTCCTATCTTATGCATATTTCCTTTTATTTCTGTTGGAGCTTCTGACATCTTTTCTTGCTACACCTCAGTAGTTCTCTGAGTGTGGTCCCTGGACCAGCAGTATCAGCACCATTTGGGAACTTGTTAGAAAACAGAATCTCAAGCCCCACCCAGATCTACTGAGTCAGAAACTCTGAGGGTAGAGCCCCCATACCCTGGGTTTTAACAAGCCCTTAGTGTGAAACCAGTGGACACTCACATTTGAGAACCAGTGTTGAAAAGAGACATGGATCCAGCCCATCCAACATGGATTCCTCCATCATCACATCAATGTCTCTGCTCTTATCTGTCTTCTCATTGCTTCCACCAGCCCGAGAGGGATCCAAGTGGGAAACAAATATGAAAAATGCCTACTATACAATAATAATAATTGTGTACCAGATGTTGTTCTAAATGGTTCACATTTATTAACTGATTTAATCTTTAGAGAAACACTGTGAGATAAGCATTATTGTCCTGTTTTTCACAGATGAGGAAATTGTGGTGCATTGAGCAATTAAGTAACTTCCTTAAGACCACTCGACTCTAAGTGATAAAGCTGGGCTTCAAACCTAGGCAGCCTGGCTCCAGGTCCCTGCTCCCAACCGTGGTGTATACTGCCTCTCAACATGCACATCAGTGAAAAAAAATGAGGGTATACTATAACTTTTTTATAGTGGTAGTTTCTGTGCTAAGGGCTTTATATATATTATTCTACTTAATTCTTGTAGCAGTCTCTTGAGGTCAGTATTGTTATCTCCATTTTCCACATGATGAAACTGAGTCTCCAAAGGGGTTAAGTAAATTGACCAAAGTAATTCAACATCTACAGGGAGAAAGGGAGGCAGACACTGTGCTAGTGATTTCTTCATACATCTTACTACACCTGCCCTGCCTTGTGCATTAAATGCACACTCCACTTGGGTTCCTGTCTTCTCAAACGTTAAAGGGTGAGGCATCATAGCTCATGCCTCCTTCTTTCCTCTCCTGCTTTAGACATGGTGGTCTCTCTGCCTTCCCCCTCACACTCTCACATAAAAGTTTTTTCTTTCTGTACCAAAGCTGTCATCTTTGGAGTCATTCATTTATCCATCAGCATTGATTGAGCATTTCCTATGTGCCAGGCACTGGGGATACAATGGTGAGAAAAATAGATGTAGTCTGTTTCTGAGTGAGCCCTTACACGGAGAATACAGACTCACCAGGTAACCAACATAACAAAAGAAAAATTTAACACCTTTTTATATTCAATGGTGAGGGACTGGGGCTGTTTGGCATAGGGAGGGTAAGGATTACAACTCTCACCACCCCAGCAGGGAGCCCAAGAGAAGAGGTGGGGCTTCCTCCTGTTTCCAGAGGCTGGTCCCACATGGCAGCACTGGCACAGACTAGGGATCTGTCTCTGGCTGCCAGACGGGAGAGACACAAGAATCTCTCTTTGATGAGCTGTTTGGGTGTACTCATGATCAATTGAAAGTGACAAGGAATGCAAGGCTGGACTGCCTCTACAAAAGTAACCCACCCATCCTTTACAACAGCATTGCTAACAATGAATTCCTTCCCGGAATGTTCATGGATGGCCCAGCCAACTGCCTGGTCCACTCTCCCACGTCCTTCAGGTCTCTCTGCTCAGATGTTCCTTTCCCAGGGAGGCGTTCCAATCACCCTATTTAAAAGTTTATCCCCCTCTTCCACGCCTGAGCTGGACTCCTATCCCTCTAGTTTACTTAATCTTTTTTTCTTTTTTTTTTTTTTTCTTTTTGCTGTTCCTGGGGGCAGGAAGGAGGCTGGGAGCTGGGCCAGAAAAGGAGACCCCTCCTCTTTTTTTTTTTTTTTTTGTTATTAGTTTCAAGTATACAGTACATTGGTTAGACATTTACATAGTTTATAAATGATCCCCCTGATTGCTCTTTCTCTCCTCTGGCTCTCCACCTCGCCATTACATTAATGCTAACTACATTCCCTATTCCATGCTCCCCACCCTGTGACCATCTATCAACTACTAATTTGTACTTCTTTAACCCTTCACTCCTTTCTCTCAACCCTCAACTCCCCTCCCCACTGCCACTTAAATTTTATCTGTTGCTTTATTGCTACCTGACGTACAATTTGTTCTACTTGTTGACTTAAGCATTACCTGCCCCCTTCCACTACATTAACCCCGGCACCTTGAACTGCACCTTGCACAAGGTAGCCTTTCAAATATTTATAGACAGAATTTTAAGCTGTTAAATTCTAATACTATTGTTTTACTTCATTTTAATTCAAGGCCTGTCTGCATCAACTAGTTAACAGTCTGCCAATCAAAAGGAAGAAAGACTCATTATAAAGGGATGTTTTGCCTGAGAAGATCCCTTATCAATACCATACAAACAAGTATTTTTTAATAGTTATTCATTTCATATTCTTAATCACCTGTTTCTAAACTATTTTCAGAATCTCTTCATTAACAATAAATATTTATTAGTATTTAATGGATTCTGACCCACTTGAGAAACTGAAAGAGTTTTTGACATTTTTCTAAAAATAAAATGTTATTGCAAGCCTGTTCTTAAGAATTATTAGTTTATAAGAATTTTATATTCACTTAAGCTTAATCATGCACCTGATAAGATATTAGAATTTACCCATCTGTCCTTCACTATTATAAGTAATAGAGTAAAAACAGTTTCTTGCATAAAACTTTTTTCCTTAGTTGATGTAATTTGCTAGAATAGATTGCCAAAAGTGTAATTACAAATGCAAAAGATATAGAGATATTTTGATATATATTGCACAGGTGATTCCCCTCACCTCTCAAAAAATGCACTCAGCACTCTTTTCAACAACTTGAATATGGGCATTCCATTATGGTAACCACACCCACGGATGTAAAGGGAAACATATATTCCCATTATCAGGACTGGGCATCACAGGATTTGGGCAGGTCAACTTGATGGCCCAAATCTAGCAAGACGAAAGCTAATTTAGGAGCCCATAATGTCACCTACTCAGATCCAAATTACCAATTGCACAAGTACAAGAAGAAAGACTTGGATTTGTGGCAGCACATTAAACAAACAATAAAAACACCCCAGGATTTTCAATTGCTTATGAGTTTAGAATGAGTCATCCATGAGATAGGACCATGAAACCTGATGAAGTCTTCGGATGCATTATAGGAGCATGTACACAGGAGTCAGATTGTTTTATGGGATTCTTAATCCATCCTAAGAGAGCCCACAATATTCTCTTTCTTTCTTTATAGAGTATGGCTTTCTAGTGAACAAATATTACAGTATAAAATATTCAGTGTTTTCATTCATCATTTGTTTGTTCAAATATTGCCACAGCATTCATAGCACCCTGTACTTTTCCCTCAGAGTGGTTATTACCGCTTATAATTATGTATTTGTTTTAGGATTATTTGTTTAATATTTCTCTGCCCCTCCAAAATGTAGGGCAAAACCAAATCTATTTTGTTCACTAGTGTATTTCTAACAACTAACACCATACCTAGCATGTGGTGGACACTCAATAAATATTTGCTGAAATTAATTAATGAAAGCACTAATTACCAGCTGTTTCAAAGACAATGTACTAGGCTCTGAGCATATGGAGATGAATAATTAAGGCATGCATGGTTCCAGGTATTAGGAGGTCAAAACCTACAGTGGCACTTCCCAGCCCTGGTATGCTACATACACCGGTGGATTACAAATGGGTTATAGGAGAGCCTAGATATTTATTTCCTTAGGTATTGGGGTAGTCTCATCCATTTACTCTAGGGAAACACCATTATTTCCTACACATGATCCAGAGTAAAGATACTTGTATAAAAAGAACTATATTGCAGCATGCCAGGTGCTATATTTGTTGCATGTGCAAACAGGAAAGCAATCATTTGTAGGAGGTGAGGAGTGAATGCCGATATGGGAGGATACAAAGGACATTTATAGTGATAACTTTTGAGTTGTTTTTTTGGGTGGTTGAAGTTTGTAAGTGGACCAGGGGTGAAGATGAAAGGCGTGTGTGAAGACCACTCCACTCTTTCCTCACACCTCTATTTTAAATCTTGCCCTATCTTAATGTTTCACTATATCCGTTTCGACAAGTGCATGGAGCCCAGCCAGGACACAGTAAGGTTTTCTAAATGAATGAATGAATAAGTGAACCAGGGGATGAATGACATGCTATGCTTACTGCCCCTTCCTTCAGGAACTCACTCGGTGTAAAATGGCTCTGTGGAGCTGTGATCCTAAAAGAACCATTAAAAGAACACATTTTTAAAGCAATGTCAATACCTCTTGTTCGATACTTGTTTTTGTTTTTGTTTTTTTTTTTAATTGCTATCTAAACATTTGTAAGAAGATCAAGAAGCAGCGTGCCACATGAGTGCTTGGAGTGGGCATTGGATTCTCAGGCTTTCACAGCCCTAGTCTCTGGTTCCTGCTACCAGGAAGGATGAAAAGTAGTTTTCTTCTAAGCAGGCAAGCTCTCAGTCTAGGAACCAGACACCTTAAGGAGACTTGAGCATCAATTCTCTCAGCAGAGCACACCCTTGTTTTATGTTGAAGAATACAAAAAGGGATAGAGGATAAAGAAGAAATAAAAATACACCATCTTATAACCTAGAGATAATCACTATTAACATTTTGGTACATGTCCAGATTTTAAGTACACACACACACACACACATACACACACACACACACACACACACACGTATATGTATATGTATATGTATATGTACACATATATATACATATATATGTACATATATATACACACACACATATATATGTAATTTTCAACAACATGTTGGAACTATACTATATATAGGATCTTATATCCTATTTTATTTTTTGTGAACATTATATTTGGACCATATTTCAGTGCAATTAAATGTTATTCCATAACATGAACTTTAGTGGGTTGATAATACTCCACTATATTGTGGAATTTTAATTTATTCAACTGTTGCTCTATTGTTGGGCAAGATAGGTGATTCCAGTTTTTCTATTCTTTTTTCTCTTTATTCTTACAAAAAAAAAAAAACCCTACTGCAATGACCCCTTAACTATAATCATTGTCAGCATGCATGAGCATTTCTTTGTTATTAATTTCCAGAATTAAATTACAGGGTCAAACTATAGTGTCTCTCTCTCTCTCTCTCTCTCTCTCTCTCTCTCTCCCCCCCCACCCCGCCTCTCTTCTCTCTGCATTCACACACATACACACATATGTATACATTAGCCCCTCTATTTCTAGAAGTGGTCATTTGTAATTCGACAGTGTCAGTCACAGATTATTATGACAGCAGAAAAATCCCCATATTTAGGCTGATCTTCCTCTTCAAAAGGATCATATATCTCATTATTCTACCAATTCTAGCTTCTCTTTCCAGTTTAGAAAAGGGTAAGTGGAAAGAATGAAGGTTTTGGAATCAATAGATCCAAGCTCAAATTATGCCTCCACCAGCTAGGTGAAGAAGTCACTTAATTTTGAGCATCAGATGAGACAATTTATGTAAACTGATGAAAATAATGCATACACATGGTGGACCCTCAATCAGTGTCTCTTCCTCCCAAGTCAGCAGCCTAGGGTGCCCTTTCCACATCTCTGTGTCCAGTGGCTCACAAACTCCATTCTTCTGTGGGTATGGGCAGACATCTCAGTTTAGTTGTAAACAACCAGCTGACTCTACCAGGTGAGGGAAGAGACAGGCTTGTTTCATTCTTTTTTTCTTCACTGTAATATGATTTTGAAGGCTTTAAAGTAAAATAAAGAATTCCAGTGCTGCTAAATACATGATACCCAGTAAATAAAAACAAAACTACTCAATTTGGGTGCTAGGTGTTTGGCTGGGCTCAGTTACTGCCTTTGTGACCTACTCCCACATAGCAGCTTCACTGAAAATGGGGTTCAAATTATACCTTGACGAAGGCTCCACACTTGGGAATGAGCAGATAGAGGAAACCATGACCAACTGTCACTTCTAGGTACTAACTAATCTAGTTGCTTCATTTACTTTAATTCTCTCCCTCTCGGATGTAAGTCCCATAAGAGTAAGGACTGTCTCTTTCTTTCACAACAGAATACCCAGTGCTGGATGCTGCGCCTGCCACACAATAGGTGCTCAATAAATATTTGCCAAATCAATCAATCAGTCTCCTTTCAGTTTCAGACACATCCCATGATGTAGGCACAATTATTATCTTCCATCTTACAGGCTAGGCAATATAGAGCGAATTAGAAACATGACAGAGGGCACAGAGCCAGTAAATGGCAATGATCACAGATGAAAACATCTGTGCCATTTTCTCTGTTTGGCACCTTTTGTGGTTCCAGGGGAAGATGTGTGGGAGAGAGAGACAGCAATCAACTGTTTGGTCCCTTGAAATCCTTGATTTCAAGGGACCAAAGTCATTCCAAGGATTACACCAGATTTATCACCTTATAGATCCTTCATCTTCCAAGTCTCAGCCCTTCACATGCCATCTCCTGTTTCCTGACACCCACATCTTACTTTCATCTCATTTAGAATTTGTGCCCTCTGCCCCATTTCTGAGCTCTCAAATCCTAGTTTTTCACTTATTGTGTGTCCTTGATGTGTTAAATTCCTATTCCCCTTCAAGATTCTACAAAGAGGCAGAAATCTGGGCCTTAGACATCTCTGTATTCCCACAGTCTCACCAAAGCTTGGCACACTGGCCAGTTGATAAATATTTTCCAAATTGATGGATGACTGCTGCTGGAATTTCTGGCCCTACCCACTGTTTGCTGGCATTAGTTGGCCTCATGCTTTCTTGCATGAGAGCTAGCATTGTTTGCACATCTATTTTTCTAAAGGCCTAGAAACCATTTTTCAAACATGTTATAGAATCGTTTTTGCAAACTATATATAGATAGATATAGATATAGATATAGATATAGATATAGATATAGATATAGATATAGATATAGATAAGTTGTACTGCCCAAAAGAATTTTTTATCACATATCTTTTAAGTAACTTAAAAATGCCAATAAGTCTTTCTATGGCCTTGCAGTCTCTTATCTTTAAAATGAGAACAATGGGCATCTATTCCAGATCTAACTACTTTTGGGGATAGATTTTAATTCTGGTTTTACAAACACTTAAGCAATTATGTTTGCTTTTTAAAATAGATTTAAATCCAAAGAGTTGAATGGATCATAGTTTATTTACTTAAATAGAACCTATTTTTATAAAGATAACATTTAAAAATTTATTTATTCATTCAACAAATGTTTATTAAGCCTACAATGTACAAGACATGTTCCAGGCTGTGAGAATATAGCTGTGACAAAACAGATAAAAATCCCTGCCCTTATAGGTATTGTGTTTCTAGAGTTTAGATCATTCCAATGGGATAGTTTTTAGGCTTTTGATTATATATTATTATCTCACTTTGCACCTGGTCAAGTAGGAGTTTGAGTAGGAGCCTGACTCAGAGCTTACTTTTAGAAAGAATGTATAACCTTTGCCAAGTTACTTCATCTTGGTTTCTCCCTTGGACACAGAAATGTCCCTCCAGTTGACTTCAGCTGATATAAAATGCCCCATAGTCTTCTGTTTTGGAGGAGGCCAGAATTTTGGTTGGAAGGAATTCCCATCCACCATGTGGTTACTAACCCACAACTTGCAAATCCCAGTCTTATGCAATTTCCTTCTTAGAATAAAGTCCAATTGCCCTGATCAATTGATAATTCAAAATGGCCCATCTATCTAGTATTTCAAGATTCTTCTGGATTTGGAATCTTTTATTCAACATAATTAATCACTGTCCTCACAGCATTGTGTCATTTGCAGATTGAATGAGCCCGTATCTGCAGCTCAGCTACTGATGCATAGTTCGAAGACTTCGTGTTTCCTCTTCCCTCTACATATATGCTTTTCCCTAGATACCCACCAGTCTTTTTCTTCTTCACTTCTTTCAGGTTTCTGCTCAAATGTCGTTTTTGTCAAATACTCCATTTCTGACCATATTTTATAAAACAAAACTCCATCACTTTTAATCCCATTTATCTTGCTTTAGTTTTTGTCATTGGATTTATCACCACCTGACTGTGTATCTGCTTGCTGGCTTATTAGCCCTTTCTGCTCACAGCAGTGTTGACCACATGAGAGTAGAGACATAGCTTTGTTCAGCACTATCACAGTGCTTGGCACATAGTAGGCATTTAATAAATGTCAACTTCTTAGGCATGCATTTTTAAGTAAGCCATGAAACAAGTTGTTTTTTTTTTGACAATGAAGTGACAGTAACACTCTGGTACAGGCAAGAATTCTGGCCCCACTCTCAGCCTCTTTCTTTCCCAAAGTCAGCTGACATCCAGCACTTCTTCACATGTACCCATGTGAGGACACACATGCTCACACACACCTCCTGGCCTCATTCCAAAGCAGCCTGTACTCGTATAGCTGCCTTTCTGGATCCTAGTATAAGACTTTGCCTGAATCCCAATTTAATTTTTCACTTTACTGGCAGCATAGCCACTTTGTGCTTGTACCTGAGCCCTGTATTTAGAGAAAGTCATACTGCAATGCAGATTGGTAGATAAACATTGTCTTAGTTTCTTGGCTGCTGTAACTAATCACCACAGACTTTGTAACTTAAAACAATGGACATTTATTCTCTCACAGTTCTGGAAGTCCAGAAGTCTGAAACCATTTCACTGAGCCTAAACTGAGGTGTCATCAGGACCACACTGCCTCTGGAGACTCTAGGGGAGACTCTGTTCCTCACCTTTCCCAGTTTCTGGTGGCTGCCAGAAGTCTTGAGCTTGTGGCTGCATCACTTCAATCTCTGCTTTCATCTTCACATTGCCTTCTTCTCTTTCTCTCTCTTAAAACTCCTTTTGTCTCTCCTTTTTCAAGATACATGTCATTGCATTTAGGGTCCCAGATAATCCAAGATAACTGCTTCTTCTCAAAATCCTTAAATCAATCACACATTTTGTCATATAAGGTTATATTCACATGTTCAGGGGATTATGGAGTTAATATATTTTGGGAGGACATTTTCTGCCTACCACACACATCCATTTAGGATCAGTGACCTTGGACAACCCTCAACCTGCCTGGCAATCTGCTAAATTACTCTGGAAGATTCTCTCTCCCACTTCTCTAATGCTGATTTTCTCTAATTTCTCACCTTTTGTCTACTTCTTTCCACATCACACTCATCAAATGACCTTATCTCTTTCTCTATAGAAAAAAAGAAAAAAGAAATTTCTGGACCAGAACTACTAAACGTGTTGGCATCAAATTAATAAAATTTCCTGCATCTTTCCTCACCATCCCTCCTACAAAAATAACAGAATATGGATAATCCCTCCTGCGAAGGTCAAATCCTCTACTTAGGCTCTGGATACAACCCCCTCTTACCTTCTCAGGAACCTTAAATGGCTATTACCTATCTCTCCCTTTCATAGAGTCAATCTTTTCCTCTCAGTCAGATCTTTCTCTTAGGCTCAGGTTTTATGACTCTTCTTTCATGAATTACCCTTCTTAAAGTAACAACAACTACAACAAAATCTCACAGTAAACAGAAACTCCATCCTATGACCAATCACTAAGTCCTATTGAATGTACCTCCTAAGGATCTTTCTAATTTACCAGCTTCTTTCCTTTTCAGCCTAGTCTTAGTCCAATCTATTCTCATATACCCCTAGACCATCACAGTGACCTTCCTGCAGCCACTTTGCCACCTCACAGTGGTTCTGCTGAGTACCCTTCAGTGGCCTGTATGACCAGTATGTGGGCTCCATGGGGTCAGAACTTTGTTTCATTCTGTGCTACATTCCCTGTGTTCACAGCATCTAGAAAAGTACCTGGTACCTAGTAGATGCTCAGTAAATGTTTGTTGAAGGTAGACAATTTATTAGTAATTTCAGGAAGGCAAAATTCTTTAACAGCTTCAAGGTCTGGCCACCACTTATCTCTCTTCTCATATTACCTCCCCCTTGCTCCTTGGGCTCTACACTCACTGGTCTTCTATGAATACTCCAAGTTCCCTCCTGCCTCAGGGCCTTTGTAAATAAATATTTTTTTCATTATCTGTTACATTCATCCCATCTTTTCCTACCTAATACAGACTCAGTTTTCAGATCTCAGCAAATGAGTTGAAAATTTCTTCCTTGAAAAAGCTTTCCTTAGCACTCTTATTTGCTCTTACATGTTCTTATTGCACACATATCTTTCTTTTGTAGGAAATTCCCCAGCTATAACTGTGTTCTTATTCGATGACTGTCTGATTAATGGCCATCTTTCCCATCAGATGAGAATGGGAGCCATTATATTCCTAGTGCTCAGCACACTAATACTTAATAAATAAATATTATAGGAATAAATGAATGGATAATGGAATAATGGAGGGTCTCAGATCAGATACAGGAAGAGGAGAGAGTTTGGTGCAAAACTGAATTTCACAAATTTTAGAAGGCCCAGCAGATAATTTAGCTGGAGAGATTCACTGTTAGAAATTTAAATTGAGAGCTCAAGACAGAGTTCAGTTTTGTTATTTAGACTTAGATGGTTGGTGAAACCATGGTAGATGGGAAAGATTGAAGATTTAAAAAGATTAGCAACTGAAGATAAGAGGGGGATGGGATTAATAGCAGGCTGGGAGCTCATTTTAGAAAGGAAGAGGCACATATGTAAAGTAGATGGATGTGGACAGAGATAAGTGTGGAAATGGAAGGGAGGGAAGAGTTTGAGGGAGACGTGAAGCAGAAGGTGAGGAAGAGGAAGGAGGGGCTGGGGGAGAAGGGGAAGGTTTAGATTTGTTGAGAGGAGGAAAGACCAAGCAGGCAAGCTATGTGAGCAAAGTGTGTGTGTGTGTGTGTGCATGTGTGTGCACTTGTGTGTATGTGCATGTGGGGGGCGGGCGGGGGACATGATCATATTATTCTCAATATGAACCTGTTTCTCAATAGATTACTATGCATCTGTTCACAGATATCCAAACTCACTGAGTCAGGTAAGCCAGGTGTGATGATCTTTCTTTTTCAGATGCAGTATTAAGTCCAATTCATGTCCTATGCTTCTGCTCTTCCCATTAAACCACACCATTTCACCCTGCTCTAGCCTACCTGTCTGGGCTTGAAGATGTGTTACTGTCATCTTTCAGCATCTCAATCTACTACAGATGCAACTGGCCTCTAGCTAGGAGAAGAGAATGTTCTTGGTAAATGGCATTATTATAGGATCTTAGCTTCAAGAAATCCTGATGTTCCTTGTAACAGCCAATTCTCTTTCTTTAATAGGTAGCCTTTAAAAATCAATTATGTTTTCCTAACTTATGTGTATGATCAGGACAGACCAAGACCAAAATATTATGCATAGTGTGTCACCCAAGTCCAGGGCAGCTGAATGTGAGGAGCACATGAGGCCCCAGAGCAGATCTCAGTCCTCTCTGCTCCTCCATATGGGTTCAAGCTCAGCTCAGGAAGCTCAGAAGAAAAAACATTGGACTCTACTGAGGTTATGAAGTGTGAGGCAGCATCATAATGCATGGAAAGGGCTTAGCAGAGTCTGGCCAGTAAACAGTAGATGAATGTAGGACTGTGAGGTAGCAACAACTGCCTTAGGCAGTTGAGGGTCAGGTCACAGAGGCCTTATAGGCCACAGGTGGGAGTTTGTCGATGATTCTTCCCTTCCTTAACTTGAGCCAAATTCAGCCTTGAGTCAAATTCTCTGACTTACCTTATCAGGCTCAACGCTGACTGGACAGCCTTCCAGAGGCCCATCACTCAGTGCTTCCAACCCCCGTACCTAGTAACACACTGCTGCAAAGCCTCCTTGTGCCAACAGTGATTACAGTCCCAAAAGACCCAGCCCTGCTGACAAGCACCTTCAGTCACAACACCCATCCTGGCATTTCACTCAAGGGCCACAGGACCCAGATGGAGAGGCTGACACAAGTGCCACAGAGGTGTTTCCTCTGACCCCCACATAGGGATCAGTTTTTGAGCCTGATAAAATATATCTATGAACCAGACTAACACCTACTTCCTCATGGAACAACTTAGAAGTGCTGAGCATTTTCTCAGTGTGGAGACAATCAGACCACATTTATTCTGTGCATGAGGGAAGGAGGCTTTTCTTTATGTGTGCACTCTCTACATACCACAGTCTTCTAAGCAGGAACAGGGATAAACCTGTTCATTGGTCAGCCTGGCAAAGGCTCACTCCTTTTTTGAGACTCAGCTCAAGGTCACTTCCTCTGTGAAGTAGCTCCTGCTCTTTCCTCTCCCCAGAAGCCATGCCTTCCCGAGGCTTCCACAGTCCTTAGTTCAACTTAACTCCCCTTTTATTTGTACATTTTGCCTCTCAGTCTTCCAGACTGCATGCCTCTTGAGGACAATGCATGTTTTAATCTTGAAATCCCAGAGCCTAGTACAAAAATTAGTTCTTGTTAGTTAATTAATAAGTGTGTGTTGAACAAAAGGATGGTTGCATTTGATGTTCCCTTCCTTTGTTTTTAAATATTAAATAGGCCTATTTATGTATCCTGACTTATTGGAGAGATGTGGCTTGTTCCTGCACAAAACAGTCCCCAATGACTGTACTCTGATATTTCTTACATCTTTTCTCTGTTGATCTGTTTCCAACAGCAACTCATCTTCCAAATGTAATTTCACACATGTTACTAAATCAGTTTGCTCCAGCCTGAACCTAGGTTCTTGCTTCTTCATCAGAATAAGTTGCAGGCTAGGAAGGCAGATCCAGGCAGTCCAGAAGGTTCATGCTAAGTGAACTAACTGGGCCCAGCCCAGTGACTTACGTCTGTGCTGTGGCTTCTTAACAATAAAGGAGATGTCAGCCAGCACAGAATGCCACGAGTGGGAAAAGAGAGGACAGGGAGGACAACAACATCATTTCACACATTCTAAAATGCCCATTTTTAACATTGCAGTCAGAAATCAGAATGCACCTTATAGCCCATATACACATGAAATGTAAGAGTTTTTCTTCCCAGATAAACTGTTATTGTATCATCAATGCATCTTATACTCAGTGGCATCTTAGATTCGAGGAATTGTGGCAGGTTTTGTCTCATGTGTCAGTTCTGATCAGTTGGCGGAGACTATCTGGAGTTTGGGAGGAGAGGGGTCCTGTTGTGTGTCCTGCTGCAATGGGGAAGAATGATAAGCTCGGGTGTCAACATGCCCAGAAGAGGGCATGGGATCCCCACTGCTGGACATTTGCAACTCATGTCATGTCTTTAGGAGTAAAAGAAGGAACACCTGCCATTAATTATAAGCTGAAGGACACAATACACAATGGAACATTTCCTAGGGACCATGTTAGAGGCCTGCCTTTACTCACACAGATTTGTGACTTTGTTTATTTAAGTAGCTTTTTAACGTATCAGTTTAATTATAAAAATAGCTTGTTGTGAAACAAAGATATAGATGTATTTGAAATTTGAAAATTTCATTGTGTGAATGTATTGTTAATGGCCATGTACAATGTTTATATCTTTTTTCTATTGTAGGTCAACATGCATGTTTATATGTGTGTATCAGTGTACATACACACACACATACTCACTTGTATATCGATAGAATACATTTTAAAAAGAAGCAGAATTCTGAGTAGGCATCATTTTTCATAGGCACAAAATAGTCTGCTTAACTTTCCCCCATTGAAGTATAGCTCAAAGATTATTTCCTATTTTTTACTAGTATAAATACTGAAAAAATATCTCTGACCAGAAAAGCTTTTATGTTTTAGATTAGTTCATTAAAATGGTTTCCCAGAAATAGAATCAGTATATTAAGTTCTATGAATATGCTTAAAGTTTTTGATAATTTGTGAATTGATATCTCAAAGACTTGGTTGATAAACAGTTGTAACTATAGATAAATTGAAGCTCAATAGAAAACCTTCATATTTCCACTGCCAAAGAATAAGAGAATATCGGAAACTTCTCTCTGTGTGTCTATGTTTGCTGTTCAGTAACAGCTTTTGCAAAGATTGGAGCAAGTTATGCTGCCTGTGTGCCATGTGTCACAGGTACAGGGTCTGAGGGACACCTCTCAGGAAATATTCAGGCTCTGGGTCATCTTTGGCTTTAACCTGCACTGGGCGAATTGTTTGCAGCACATTGGGGAAATGTCCATAGTGCCAGAACTCCAGGAGGGGTATCTGAAGTGTCAGGCCACTGTCTTTCCTTCTCATGGGTCAAATGCAGGTGGCCACAGAGGGCTGGGCAGTTGATGAGTTAGCCCCTGGGGTCATAAAATCTTAGGATTGATTCTTTTTATATTTCTTTGCATGGAAGGAGAAGGAAATGAAGGGGAGGGGCTCTGAGAGCAGCTTCAACCCCTACTTTTCCAGTTTGTTGTGCTGTGTTCAACAAGAAGGCAAAAGTATATGCATTGAAGTTGACATTTATATCAAAATAACAGTCAACTTATTCATTCATTTATTTGCAAAAAGGCCTATGTAACTATAGTATTGGTTATGTTTTCTCTAAATTTAGTTAGCAGTCAAATGAACCTACTATTCATTTATTGTTAATGGATGTTTTAAAGCAAGTTCTGAGTAATGTTTTTTTCCGTTATATTTTTATACTCACATTAAAAGAGAAATATATACCCAATCTTGTTCAAAAAGAATTTAAGTTAGCTCATATCTGGTTTAATCTAAAATTAATGCTTTTAAAATAGAATTTTACGATGATGATATTAGTAGTGCTTTGGGGACTTAAATTGAGAAAGAAGGGAGTCTTGGTATTGACGCACATAATTGCTTGTATTTCCACAGAAAGTAATGTGCCTTTTTTTTTTTTTTTTCACTTCAATTTAGGCAACACTTTTTGATCACTTACTAAGTGCCAGGTGCTGCCTTTGGCCACTAGACCTATGTGAATTGTACAGTAGCTGTCGACAGATCAACAGACATTTACTTCCAAAATGAACATAGGGCATTGCAACTTTTCAAGGCAACCTTAAAACCCCCTTTGCGGGTGCCATGGATTGCTGGTATTGAGAGAGACTTTTGTCAGTCCTAGTGCTGGTGTCTGGCCCATTTTCATTGGCAGTGGCCCTTCTGGCACTTGTTGTATTTTTCCATGTTCAGATGAGAAATTTAACTTACTCTCTAGAAGTATTAATTATTAATGAAAATATTACAAACCACTTTTCAAGTTGAGACTGAACAAACAGCCAAGTATAACTGGATTCAAGGCCCCAAAATAATGACATTGTTTCTTTAAAACATTTTCATTGAGTTGAAAACCAGTGAAGTCACAAGTAAAAATAGCCAAACTCAATTTAAAAAAAAAAAATCTCACTCCTTTAGTTAATAGGGGGAGCTAACAAATGAAATAAATTGATTTAAAAAAGTGTCAATGTAGTTTTAAAAAAATTTAATATCATTATTTCTAGCCTAATTATTAACTTAAAGGTTTTAAAATTTGCTTACTTTGCATTAGTTTTATTTAATAGTCTGTGAACAAAGCTTTTCTTCTCTTTTGCCTGGGTTGAATATGGACTCATCCTTTTGCATCTTACATTTCTAGAGAACTTAGCAGGGTTTAAATCGTGTTTATATTCAATCTCATTTGAGCTCCATGATAGCCCTGTGATGGAGACAGAACTGAGGTTGAGCAACATTCCTAAGGTACCGAGCCAGGAAGTGGCAGCGCCAGCTATATCTTGTGGGGCTGTGCTGCCTTTCCAAGTATTTACAAAATTGGACACTTGAAAAAATAATTTTTCTTCCACTTTTCTAAGCTCTTCTGGCTGGACTAATAATGAAATTAACATGAGATAGATTAACAGGAGAAAATGTCCAAAGTTTATTACAGACATACATTTGAGGGTGCCATAAAAATATGAGACCCAATGAGGCACTGGATAATTGAGGCTTATATGTCATTCGGGAGCTAAGGAGAAAGTGGGGGTGGTATTGTGGGTTGGGACTTCAAAGGGCAGGAAAGCAATTCACATGGACATGAAAAAGCAAATGTTTAGTAAATAAATGTTTGTCTGGCCATTTTTAACAATGAGATACAGAGAGGACTTTGAACGAATGGGCGTTGCTAGGTTTCTCAATCACACACTGTTTATATGAAACTATAGTTATCTGTGGTATCTACCTTCCTAGAATAGATACTCTATCTCAACTCCTTTTGGGCAGTTAGGGGGAAGGTTTTCCCTGAGTCTTTTGTTGCTTAAAAAATCCAGCTTAAAATACCCCAAAGGCATGTTTTGGGGTTGCCAACTCTGCTTCCCTTCAAAAGACCTTCACCAAAACTCTGCTTGCAGTAGATCAGAAGAGTCCAGTGGGCTGGAGGGTTCTGGATGGTGGTAAAGACAAGACAGCAGGAGCAGCTCAATCATGAAGAGCTGGGTAATAGCAGCCAGCATTCATTAGGCATTTATAGTAAACTAGGACAGCAGAATAGTTCAGAATGTGTTCAGAAGGTGGAAGTGTCAGCATGTGGTAACTGACTGAATGTGGGGGAGAAGGGAAAAGCACAGATCCAAGGAGCCTTGATCAAGAAGAAGAGTTTGAAGGAGGAGCCCATTTATGAGAGTGAAAGAGGATAAGCTTCATTTAGGACATGTTAAATCTAATGTCCCTTTAGTCATCCAGGTAGATTAGAGACAGTATGACATCGTATTTGAGTGTGGGGACTCTGAAACCATACTGCCCTAGTCTGAATCCTAAATTGGCCACTTAAGAGATTTGTGACCTTATGCAAGTTACTTAATCCCTCTGTGTTTCAGTTTTCTTATTAATAAAATGAGGATAATAATAGCTCTTTAGCATTTACCGTATAGAGTTGTATTTATATTTAATGAAAAATATATAATAGTAAATAATAACAATTAATATTTATTAAGTACATGTTAGAGCTAAGAACTCTGGCCTGAGTTGGTGCCGTCAAAGTAGAGTATTAGGCTTAGCTGACCATTACTTATCTATCTGTTAAGAGGTAGTTGGCTATAAGAAACAAAATCCATTTGAGGCTCTTCTCATAGGTTCTTTTATTGTATAGTGAAGAGTTTGGAGATGAATGGTTTCAGCATTCTTTCAGCAGCTCAGTGGAGTCAGGCCCCTGGACAAGTGGCCCTATGATTCACTTGGCCTTTTTCTCCTGGTCCATAAAACAGCTGCTCTAGCTCAAAGCATCTTACTGTCAGGCAACAGTGTTTCAAATAAGAGAGGATGAGGCTAGTCCTCTCACAGGCCTCTGTTCTTTTATTATTGAAGAAAATCCCAAAAAACCCTAGTTCCCCTTGTGTCTCATTGTCCAGAACTGGGTCACATGGTCACCTGTAGCTCATGGAAGGGGAACAGGACAGTCATGATTGGCTTAGACCATTCATAATTCATCTTTTGGGGCTGGACACTTTGAGTCTTGAATGAAATCGAGGTCATTTTAACAAGGAAAAACGGCTGTTGAGCCTGCAATTAAGAAAGTCTGTCACACTAGGGCAGGTGGGCATTTAGAGAAAGAAGCAGAAAAAGAGAGAACCCAGGACTTCACAGATGCATGGCATTTACATAGGAAAGAGAGAGTGGGGAAGAAATTTCAAATGCCAAAGAAGCAGAAGAGGAGAGCCCCAAGAAAAGGCCAGAAGGCTTTCCAAGAGAGCATGTCTACAGTGGTTCATGTGGCAGAGCTTTGAGCAAGATGAGGCTAGACAGAGCTGTCAGATTTGGCAATCGGGAGGTTGCAGTGGCCACTGACAGAGCAGATTCAGTGATGCTGAGGGTTGAGTCCTAGGAGAATGGCATCTCTGTCACATGCAGTTGGTGGGAGTACAAATTAATGGAACATTTCTATAGTTTGGGCAATATGTATCAAAATTTAAAATGCTCTGACCCCTTAGCTTTGGAATTTTACTTCTAGAAATTAATCCAGTAATCAAAACTAGACAAAAACCGGCAGATGTAGTAGATATAAGAGTGTTGATTGCAGCCTCATTTATAATAGCAAAAAATAAAAATAAAATAAAGAGAGAGAGAGAAGCAATTGTCCTAAATGTCCATCATGCAGGATTAATTAAAACAAATGATGGTACATCTTGGCAATGGAATACTAGGCATAGTGGCTAAGAGCTGAAGTTCTGGAATCTGACAGTCAGGGTTTGAATTCTGGCTCTGCCATTTACCAGCTGCATGATCACAGCTTTCTGGGAAACTTTCTGGGACTCAGTTTCCTTGGCTGTAAAATGCATAGTTATAGTACCAACTCATAAAGCTCTGGTGAGAATTAAGGAAGTTGATACAAATGAAATACATAGTATATGTCTGGCACCTATTATTATGCTGCATTTAAAAATCTATGGTAGATCTATAGGTATGGAAATAGCTGTTTATGAGATATTAAGAGAAAAAAATGAAGTTAGAGAAGAGCAACATTATAGAGAAGAAAACAGTATTTTCTTCTGGGGGTGGCATGGAAACAATTCACTTTCTACTTTATACATTTCTGTATTTCTTATCTTTAATACGAAGGTATTTTAATGTCTGATTCACCTGGCTGACTATAAGCCACCTGAGGGCAGGTATCATCTTTGTTTTGTTCGCAACTGTATATCATAGTATCTGGAATATTGCAAACAGGAGATAAATATTTGTTGACCAAATGAATGAAAAATAGGAAGTCATGTTTAGCAGGAAGTTGCATAGACCACAATTTCAAAGATGTAGCTGTTCTGTACTATCCAGGTCCAGGGTGACCTCAGGGAGGAGGTTATAAATGGAGAACAGCTCCAGCTGAGGGGTGTCTGTCAGTCATCAGCATGGATGCTTCAGCCTCCCAGATCCAGAACAGCACGAGAGGAAAGCAGGCCCAGAAGCACTAGCATCCAATCTCTGGCTCTGTCCAGCCCTTCCCAAACTGGCTGAATCTGGAGGCACAGTCCCACATTTTAGAACTGCAGGGGATATTAGTGCTGTTGAGTTATTTTTATATGAGAAAATGAAGGCCCAGAAAGGATGGGTTCCCCATGTTCCCCCAGGACCTGTGTCTCCCAGTTCCTGCTCTGGTGTTCACTCTTCCTCCAGGGACCCAGAAATGTGGATATTTCTTATATAAATGAAGTTGTTGTGAGAGGACATTCATTGGATCCCAAAGAAACCTATTTCTCTTTAGAAATTCGTGTTTCTAAAGTTCACTGATCACCCGTGCCCTTTATTTGTAAAGAACAAAGGGACTAGGAGCATAATTAACTCACCCACATTTCCCATTGTCCTTAAGTCTTTTGTGCAAGTATCGATTGTTGTTTCTATTGTTGAAAGCAGGATTGTTCTCTTGGCAACATACAACCAGAAAAAAACCCAGCGGGCGGGTTCAGCCTGCCCCGCTGTTGAAGTTTGACCCTATGGTTTAGAAGAATAAAAGAAAAAAGGCAAAAGCCATTAATTGAACAGAGAGTCATTTTGAATTGGTTACCAACCTAAACTATAGAATGCTTTAGAAAAAAAGACATTTGGTTATTTTCAAGTACATTTAGAAATTCAAAATATCGGCCAACTGAGCGCTCAAGTACAGGCCCTTAGGGGATCCAATTTAATGAATATTTAAGAACAGCTTGTTGTTAAGATACTACAATTAGCACAGGTAAATGGAGGCTTCAAATGTGCTCTTGGAAAACAGCCTTTTCTCATTTTTATATCTTAATCATTACTTACTCACATATTCTTGTTTACTCTGAGGTTTTTTTTTTTTTTCTGGGAAGAAAGGATGTGCTTAATAAAGGAAGATAATGTGGCAGAAGAGAGAGCCTAAGATTTGGGATCAGATAGAGCTGAATAGAATTATTGGCTCTGTTCTTTAGGAAAGCTGAGTGTTCCTCGGGAAATCGCTTAACTCCGCTGAACTTCAGTTTTCCCCTCTGTAACATAGGATCATGATATCTATTTCAGCAGGTTGTTCTGCTGATTCAACAAAATCATGTTTACAAGGTCTGACACCTAGTTAAATAAATTCTAGCTTCCTTCTCCCAAAGCTAAACTTCTGTTCTCTGACCATCTAAAAATTCAGGTTAGAAATTGCTAAAGCCTTTTAATAGGCGAAGAGAAGGCAGTGTATTTAGCTCTTGACCACATTTTGCATATGTGTTTGACTTTATCCATAGAATGTCTTGAGTTGCTTTATCTACCTTTCCTGCAGCAGCACACTGAGAAAGCAAAGGTGAGGAGCAAAGCTAAAAGCAGGTTCTCATTGGTTCACCTGGAAAACAGGCTGCTAATGAGTTTCAAGCATATCTAAATTTTTTCTTCCTAACTTGTTAAGGTCAACAGATGGGATCGTGTAGGATGGAGACCGCCAAAAGGAACCATCAAAGGCTCCGGAATAGAGCAAGTTTAAGAGAGTAGTGTGGTAGATGAGACTAAGAGTGGCAGGAGATGCTGTCCGAGAAGTTGGCAGGGACTAGATCATGTCGGGAATTGCCAGCTGGCATTACAGTAGTCTCCCTGTATCCAAGGGGGATATGTTCCAAGACCCCCAGTGGATGCCTCAATTCATGATAGTACTGAACCCTGTATTTGCCATGTTTTTTCCTGTACGTACATACATATAATTAATTTATAAACTAGGCACAGTAAGAGATTAACAATAACTAATAATAAAATAGAATAATTATAACAATATAATAAAAGTTACGTGAATGGCTTTGGTATCATTATTAAGTAAAATAAGGGTTACTTGCACACAACACTGCAATGCTGGCAACAGTCGATCTGATAACCGAGACTGCCACTAGGTGACTAATGGGTGGGTAGCACATACAGCATGGATATGCTGGACAAAGGGATGGTTCACATCCCGAGCAGGACGAATCAGGAGGCACGAGATTTCATCACGCTACTCAGAATGGCAGGCACTTTAAAACTGGTAAATTGTTTATTTCTGGGATTTTCCATTAAATATGTTCAGACTACAGTTCACTATAGGTAACTGAAACCGAGGAAAGTAAAACTACAGATAAAGGGAGCACTACCACATAAAATTTGGATTTTAAGTGCAATGGAAAGCCATCAGAAGTCTTTAAACAGGGAAGTGACATGATTTGATTTATTCTTTGAAATGCACGCTCTGGCTGTTGTGAGATGATTGAATTGTAGTTCAGTATGCAAGCAGAAAGATAAGTTAGGACATTGCTGCCATGGTTTATGGAGTTCGGGTGAGCAAGGGTGCTGGAGAGATATATTGTGGAGGCACAACTGACAGGCAGTCAGAGGTGAAGCTTAAATAAGATAACATCGTGAAGTTCCAAGCATGGGATAGACATTTAACAAACATGAGTTCCCTTCTTCTTCCCTTGTGTAACAACTACATCAACAAAGGGATGCTTTTCTTTTGATTTGGATTTAGGGAAATGGGAAATTAATAACTACATTTTCTCAACTATGGATTTGTTCTTTGGAGTGAAGGCTGACCAGGAGATGAAGGCCAGCTCTTACTGACCACACCCTGCCTACTGGGTACACTTGCCAAAGGAGGAAGAAAGTAAAAAGAGGCAGGAATCAGAGAAGGAGGCAAGAGAGGTCCAGAAAGACGACGGATGAGTGATTCAGGGGACTCCTGATGATGTGAAGAAGTTGCTGCGTGCAGAAGTGCTGGCATAATAGCTGGATATGCATCTTTAAAGTAGCAATATAGGTATGGCAGGACAGTCTGCTGCGAATAGAACTGGAAGGAATCCTATGGAAGCCATCTCATCCAATGTCCTCATCTTAGGAAACTGAGATCCAGAAAGAAGTGACATGTGCATAGCCACACAGATAATGGTAAGGCAGAGCTGGTAGCAAAATAGAGGGGGAAGAGATTGGTTTTTAAAGTAAGAGAACGAGATGCAGTCTTTATTCAATAAACATGTACTGAGCTCCTGTTCTGTCTTAGGCCCAACTCTAGGCACTGAAAAAACAGAGTGCAATAAAACAGACAAGGTCCCTGCCCCATGGAGCTTACACTCCAGTTCTTCCTCTTACAGCAGCTCTGCCAGCACAGGCGGAGCCTCCATGAATCCGTTTCCCCTTCTCTAAAAAGGGAGTGGTAATACTTCTTCAATTTTAATTAATTCATTTATTTATTCTGCAAAAATTATTTAAGTATACATGATGTATCAGGCATAGCACTAGGTGCTGGTAACATAAAAGTATGTAAGGTAGACCCAGCCCCTGCTTTCAAACATGATTCTAGATGATGTCATTCTAAATGTTTATCTCAACCACCCAGGGCTTTTAAAAATTTACTGCTACCCTGGCCCCACTCCTAGAGTTTCTGATTCAACTGATCTGGGCTGCAGCCTAGGTATCACTATTTTTACAAAGCTCCCAGGTGGTTCTCATGTTCGGGTTCAAAGGGGTAAAGAAGCACTAGAGGGCCAGGAAAAAGCTGAAGAGGGTGGTGACCAGGTAGGTACAGAGAACAGCACATCTGGCTCAGGCTCTGGGATTTGGGGAAGGATTCCCAGAGGAAGTGAAATGTAAAGTGAGACCACAAGTAGAAGCTAGTCTAGCAACAAAAAGAGGGAACAGTGTCTGGGAAGGCTAGAGGACCTCAGACAATTAACACACTTAAATAGACACACTTAACACAGTCCATGGCCAGTGATGGACACTCAACCATGGTTCCTTTGCCTGTTTCTCTTTCTCCCTTTATTCTTCCAGGCCCCACTCCCTTCCTCTACAGTACACTTTGTTGATAAGATGACAGCTGATTCTCTGACTTGTAATAATTATCTGGAAGAGCTTCTTCCTGTCATCCATCAGCTAGTGGACCGCTAACTTCTACTGCTCCTCAGTAAGGCATGATCCAGGCTCTCTGCTCTCTCCCTGCAGCACCCAGCTCACATGCCCACTATAGCAGAGGGGAATGCCTACAAACCTTCTTTATGATTTGATCAGTGCATTTCCCCCAACCCTCCACCTTCAGGTGCACAAAGACAAAATGCATTCTCAGACATTGGATTTATTTTGTACTCAGTACCCCTGGCTGATAAACACATTGGATGTATTTGTCAAATAGCCACTGACAGTTACCATAAACCCACTTCTTTAAGAGAGATTCTTAGTGTTAAAATATAGTTAGATCAAAGTTTGGTGTTTCCCCAGGTCGTGGAGAAGTTCACAGACACATATCGTATATATGCAGTAAGATTTAAGTCCATGCGTGATGTCTGCCACCTTCACGATAAAACGAGAGGGAAATATGACATGCTTTTATATCATGGAAAATGAGGGCATTCAAGGACCTGTTTAAGCTTCTTCTGAAATAATCCTCAGCAGAGCCTCACCTCATTCCCAGTGCAAGGGGGTAGGAGAGAGAGGGGCCCAATTTGGATTCAAGCATCAGAATAAGAGGAGACTGAGGCATTGGGGAGAAAAATCCTTCTTCTGCTGGAAATGTCATTGACTTATGCCAGGATGTGGGAGAATTGGAGAGTCCACTTCTTCCATTTATGCAATTAAAAAAAAAGGATTATATTATTTTTCAGGCCCGTCAAATAGCCCCATCTTTTTCCTCCCCGCTCCCTTTTCACTATTCCTCATTTCGGACCACTTTGACATATGGGTGAGACCAGAAACAAAGGTTACCATTTCATCCAGGCAGCCATCTGTCCACACTTGCCAGTGAACTGAACTTGCCAAGAACTCCCACTCTGAGGGCTCTCAGGAGAGGCAAGCTGATAAGCTCATGCCTTTGATAAAGCTCACAGGCTCGAATGATCTGAGCGGGGTGGAGAGGCTGAATCCATGGGAAACTGTGTCCCTTGTGGAAACAAGTGGTCTGGATCCCTCTCTGCCTGGAGGTGCTGACATTGTAAGAAAGAAGGAATGAGGAAGGAGGGGTGGGGGTGGAGGATCAACTCAGATGTTTGAGGAGCCAGAGCTGCAAATAAAATCTGGCTGGGCTCAGTTTTCTTCTGCATCTGACCTTGCTAGAATTCTCTTTACAAAAATCTAAGCCGTCTCTGGGCACTCAGGGTCTTTCTGGAGCCTGGTGATAAAGTGGAAAGGCCACTGGTTTGGTCCCAGACTGCCTGATGTGAGTTCACTATAAGTCTAGACAATCTGATTAAGTGACACCATTTCTATGAGCCTCGGTTTCTTCTATGATATAAAAAATATAGTCACCTCTCAGGACCGTTATAGACTTTAAATGAGCCAACATGGCTAATACATATAAACCCCAGCAGAGTGACTGGGACACAGAGGGTCCTCAGCAAACTGAGTTTTTGCTCCTAATTTTGTCCTTTGCTAAATGAAGTCCAACTATTGACAGCCCCATTAGTGTACAAGAGACGTTCATCTGTCCATCCTAGAAAGTGTTAGCACAATTTAAAAAGGCTTCCTGAACAACTTCGGGCACAATAGAATGGAGAAACATTTTGCTGAGCTGATCGTAAATCTAAATGAAATAATTATGTAAAGTATTCACAAACAATTCAGTGAGAAGATGCCTCATCTGCCTTGATGGGCTTTTCAATTACTCATTTTTAGTACTGCATTATACCATTCTCTAGCAATAATTATTAAACACTTCAACTGTATCACAATGTAAAACTTAAAAGGCTGATTTATTTCCTAGGCATTAGACTACCTAATATAGCATTCCTCAATTATATGGCTCTATTTGTTTAAACCTGTTTATCAGAGTGATTTTCTAGCATTGAGTCAAAACTGACATCATCTCTCCAAGTGCAAAATGAAGAGACAATGAGTTAGGTCCAGTGATTATGAGCACCAGCTTTGGGGTCATGGAGGACTTGAACTCAGGGTCCCCACTTCCTAGTCCCAGTTTCTGATCTGTAAAATGAGGGTCATCCCTACATCACAGAATTATTGAGATCATTATATGAAATAATGGGTATAAAGTGTTAGCAAGAACACAGAGTATAAACTCAATAAATGCTCGATATTATTCCTATGACTGTGCATTCTAGGATCCCCTGGAACTCCCAGTTATATATACATGTGGGCTTCAATCATCTACTAGGCTTTGAGCACAAAAAGTGCTATCAGGGTCTATTCTCTGATTGTCATTTTAAGAACTCAAAGGAAGTCACAGTTATGGGGCACCCTACTGTTCCAACCACTCTGCTAGGCACTGTATACCAACCATCTTCTCCCATTAGCATGACAGAGCATTTTACAGATAAGGACATTGAAGCACAGAGAGATTAGTTACTTTATTCAACCTCATTCAACCACTAAGACAGAAATCTGACGGAGGTCTGCTTGGCTCCAAAGCCCATATGCCCTACTCTCTCCACTCACTACCCCACGCTGCCTCTCAGGATCTCAAGAGGCATACTTCACCTGGTTTGAAGGAGAATTCTTCTTTCTCTTTCTGATTCTTCTAAAGGAGATATCTCTTTTCTTACTGAGAATTACCTACTCCTAGTAAATGACCAGTTCCCCCAAAGTCCATTGCTACCTTTTAGGATCCCCCAATCATCACATGGAAGATGAGGCTCTATTTTTAAGCAAGGGCTACACTGTGGATAGAGTGATCAGACACACACACACACACACACACACACACACACACACACACACACCCCGGTTCCATTGGAGTCTGTCATTGAGGCTCCCGAGCCATGCTGGATTTAGGTACAAACCAGCTGGGCTGTTGCCAGGACACCAGTTTGTAAGGAGCACTAAAATATCGCTGAAAATGTAATGAGTTGGGGAAAATGGTCTTTACTAGAATTACTGCGAGTGAGCATGACATGAGAATGATGATAATAATATTTATTATAATAAGGATACACAGTGATTATAATATACACAGTAATAGCTTTGTGCCAGGAACTTCTCTAACCACTTTTCATATATTAACTCATTTAAACCTTCCAGCCTGTTGCGGTAGATACTATTATTATCTTCCATTTTACAAATAAGAAGACTCCTTCCAGAAAGGCTAAGGAATTTACCAGTCCCACTGCTAGTAAATAGTCAGTTGGGTTTTCCCAGGCCATTCACTATTTGATCCTAGTAGAAAGCAAAACCCCTATAGGGTACTTAAGTGACAAGGGATGATCTCTAGCCTGCCTTCCAGGCCCCTTAGTTGAGTGAGGTGTGCAAGCTCAGGGCTGGGAGTTCAACTGCTCAAGGCAATAAAAAATTAGCATGTTCTGAGCCATCAGTCTTTCCTGCCTCTTTCTCCCACATAGCCCTCGGCCTCTCCTCCAAATGAATGTTGGTCAAATATTTTGATATCATTCTGAAAGGAGATCACTTACTAGGCTTCTCAGTGCACCCACATTCCTGGTCCTGCCCTGTTCCCAAGCCCAGCTTTGCTGTGTTTGTTCTCAATAAGTGAAACAACTCATTTAACTCAGAATTAATCCACTTTTGGAGAACACAATTCATTAGCTCTTGGGACTTGATCTTTGTGAATTGGAGGCCATGTGCACAAGGTGTGAGGTCCCAGAGGAGCCATTTGTGATGCTCATAACCACCTCTGCAGGTTCTCAGGTGTTGTCAGGTCTGGGAGGTGGAGGGCATACCCCTAGGAAAGAGGAAATAAAGCAGAAAGGGTAAAAGATGAACAAAATAAAAACAAAAATCTGATGAAAGAGATGCTAGTATAGAAAGTGATGCTAGTAATTTTGGTAAGGGATTATGGTTTTGGGAAATGAGAGCCTTTATAGGACTTTGTGGGAAAGAGGACAAGATTTGGGCCTAAATTTTTACAGCTCAGAAGGAGGACCGCTGTTAACAGCTACACTGGATAACGCAGCCAATACAGACATTCAAATGATATTTCCGATGGATTTAGAAAATTCTGGAAAAATGTGGAGGCTCCTAGTACAAATGGAAAAAACAAGACATAACATTATACACACGATGTACACACAACTGTTTACAAATTTCAAAGCATAAATAGAGAAAAGGCTAGAAGGAAACACACAAAACAAAATTATTGAAACAGTAGAGGATGTTTTTCTTGTTTATTTTTCTGTCTTTGTAAACTTTTCTATCATGAACTTACTCATTTTAGAAATAAAGGAAAAATCTTTATTTAGTTTTTAAAAATCTGTATTGAAAGCTTTTTCATAAAAGACAAAGCAGATGTCTTTCCTTCCATGACTTTCAGGCTGAGAAAATACACATAGGAAACTAGAAGTGGTTTAATGGCTGGAATTATTTTCTTTGGATCTTCCCTCAGTTTTTACTGAAATGGTGCAAAATCCCTTTCTGGACCGATCCAGCAATAATAACCTGCCTTAATTTCACTCCCAGAAAAATTAAAGATGTGAAATTTAGCCAGAAAGGATGATCATAATAGCCCCCAAATTGTAAACAACAAAATATTCAACACTTTGGGGTTTGTTACATAAAATGTAGACTGACTCTCCATACTAAGGCTATTTTATTCAGCCATGGAAAACTTTATTAAGTTATATAACGATGTTGAGTAGCAAAGAAAGATATTCATGATGTGTGGTTGAATGAAAAAGCAGGTTATAAGACAGTATAGTATAATCTAATATTTTAGAGTTACATATATTTGTATATGTATAATATGAAAAGATATACATAAAATGTTAATACTGTCTTGGGGGAAGTAGAATTATGAGTAATGTTTGTTTCACAATTTTTGCTCTTCTATTTTTTCTGATTTTTTCTCCAATGAAAAAGTATTCCTGCTTCTCCTCTCCAGGGTATCTTTCTCTTGTATTAATACAGTCAACTAAGGTGTTGGGAGACTACTTCCCTATACCTACAATATACTGAGGGTCCATTATGGTGCTGAGTGCTTTGTAAATATGATCTTCTATATTCCTTTTGTTGACTGAGCAAGACGGATATTATTATCTTCATTTTGCAGATGGGAAAACAAACTCAGGTCAAGTGAGTTGGCCTAAGTCATCCAACTAGAAAGTGGCAGAGCCAAGATGTAATCCCAACCTCCCTGACTCAAACATTTATATACTTTCTACTCTACCACTACTTCTCACAAACCTCTAAAGAAGAAATATGTATGAGATGATGCCGTAGGACATACTTTTCTTTATTTCTCACCCTGGTTCCTAACTATCATCATCTCTTACACTCTCTGACTCAACTATCTGTATTTAGATGTACCAATGCCCTCTCCTTCAGACTCAGCCCATCTACTACCCAGACCAATAAGGACTTAAACAGCCATTATCCCCAGTTAAAGATTATCACATCATTGTCCTTGATAGATGTGGGGGCATGAAAAATTATTTTTCTCTCATTTTTCTAAGTTTTTCTGGCCAGGCTAATAATGAAATTAACATGAGACAGAGTAACAGGAGAAAATCCAAAGCTTATTACAGATGTACATTTGAGGGTGCCATAAGAATATGAGGCCCAAGGAGGCACTGGGCAATTGAGGTTTACATGCCATCTGGAGCTAAGGAGAAAGGAATATTTGTGGTTTGAGACTTCAGGGGTCAGGAAGGCAATTCACATGGACATAGGAAATCAAATGGTAAATGTTTGCTGGGTCATTTTAAACAATGGAACACAAAGAGGACTTTGAACAAATGAGGCTTGCTAGGTTGCTCTTTATCACACACTAGTTTATATTAAACTATAGTTATCTATGATGATAGCTCCTTTCTTGGAGCAGGTCCTCTCTCTAAATTCCTTGTAGAAAGGGGGAAGGTCAAAGGTTCTTCCTGAGTCTTTTTTTTTTCCATAATAACCAGTTTAAAATCAATATCCCAAAAGGCATATTTGGGGTGGCAAAACTTTGGTCTCCCTCACAGGCATCCTTAGTTGTGGTGCCTTCCATTGACCCCTGGGCTCCTGGGGTGCTTCTATTGACCCCTGAGTTGCTCTCTTACTCAGATCTCACACTCCCCTCGCAGAAATCCCTTCTTATCCCAAGGCCCAAGTTTCCAAACCTACCCACTCCTAATTCTGCTGCAAGCTCATGTTCATGGTACCACTTTCCTGTTGTGGATACTGTTCCAACTTTCTGTTCCAGTTATCTGACTTGTCCTAAGTTCTCATGTAGGAACTGGAGCCCTGACCCTGACCACTGGCCCTGATTTCTTTGTTTAGGGCTCTGCTTCCTAAAGACAAATGTCCAAGACGCCACCTCCATGAACTGGTGGACAGTATTTTCCTAGACGTCCCACTGTCACGGTCCACCCACTTGTTAGAACACTTGCAACTTCATCTGGAACTTTAATGTTGTCTAGGTTTACCTCTTGAGGCTATGTCTGTTGGATCAGAAAGGGAGAGACAACATATCAGGAGAGAGAATCCAGGCCAGAACTGAGGAGGGGAGCCAAGATTAGATTTAGGAAAGAAGTATTGTGTATTCAAATCTAAAGAATGTGAGGCCATAAATAGGATGAGGGAAAAGTAAACACCAGGATAAAGGTAGGCTATGATGCAGCTTTCAAAACAGGCATGGTATGTGATTCAAGACTAAGACTGTTGTGAATGAAAAGTTTTGGAAGCCTTTAAAGTCATGCTGATAAGGTAGCTTAGAAAGTTTCTAATATTTGAAAAGGCCTATTTATAACCAGATGCCTAATTATCTAAACTATAGGTTGCCAAGCATTCTAGAAATCAAACTTTGTTCACCTGCCTAAACTTGGGTCTGCCTTTTCTGGCTTATCTGGATGGGACCAGTTACAGGTCCCTTAATCTCTTTGTCTTGCAGGAAATGAAGCAGCCTGCTGTATCAGCAAATCTCTCCCAAGTGACTTTAAACTTAAGCTTAATCCGTGAAGGTTTATTTTAGCTTATATTTTTTAAAAATAGAAATGTTACCCATGGACTGTTACAACAAGGTCATTTTTAAAAATTAGAAATTACTTAATTTAAAGTAATACGTCATCATTGTAGAAAATTTGTGAAACACAAAAAGCATAGTAAGGAAATAAAAATCACCCATAATACTACCACCAGATACAACTACCCCATTGTAAAATGTTTTAATTTTCTGGTCTCAGGTACTCAGAAAAGAAACCACAGATCGAAATAATGGGTGAAGGCTTTTTAAGGGAGCTTCATTTAGTTGGCGGCTAACATGGTGGGCCTACTCTAGGCCATGACATGTGTAGAGATGTTTGGGGGTTGGGGGAAAGTACAAGAGCAGATTCTGAGACGTCCAAAGCTTGTCAGAAGAAGCTGATATTTTCTGAAAAGCAAATAACTTTGGAAGCATTCTCTGAATCAGAGGCAACAATCCCTTCTGTTCAGTGCTTAATTACCATCTGGCAACTGAGATTGTGGGTAAACACCCATATTTACCTGAAGTGTCTTCTATGGTTTGGGAAACCTTCTTCTTTGCTTCAGTTCCGGCCAAGGGTATTAGTCTTATCACCCATCAGGAAATTTGCCAGAGGCAACTGGTTAGAGCACAGGCTTTGGCTTCAGACAGCCCTGGGCCAGAATTCAGACCAGATCACTCTGAGTTTCATTTCCTTATCTAAAAAATGGGAATAAGTAGTCCCATCAAGAATTCAAGGATGTGACCATGTTTAGTACCTGGCACATAGCAGGCGTTAATTAAATGTTAATTCTTTTTGATATCCTCAATGTACTCACTCAGAAACCCCCCTACCCCAAGACTTTAAAGATTTAGGATTAAAAGTACTTGTATAAATTCTCTGTGACCACCAGTAAAGTGGGTCCTCACTGGAGGCTAACTGTACAAGTCCATGAAAATAGTATTATTTGGAAATCTACCTTCACATCAACAAAACCGCAGAGGGAATCAAAGTACTCTTCAAGAAAATATGCGGCAATGGTACTATTTACACTTACTAAGTACCTGTGTGTGTTGGAATGGGGTATTTAATTGTTGTAGGCTGGTCCAGTGTATGTGATTCCATGGAACGAAGCTTGGCTACAGAGAAATTTCTTCCCTAATATAAGAGAGATGACACTATTAGGAAGGAGTGGTATAGGGGAAAGAACATAGGCATATTAGAGCCAGATAGGGCTGAGGTCAACTGCTGGCTCTGCCACTGTGGGATTTGGACAGGTTCTTTAACCCATCTGCATCTGAGTAGTTTCTTTAAGGATAGGCTTCATAATGCTTGGTAGAGTTTCAGGAGAATGGAAATAATATATGTAAAGTCCTTGGCCAATAAATACTGCTCAATAACGCTAGCTATTATTATTATCAAAGGTATTAATAACCATCTAGGAAAACAAATTTTGAAGTCAGGGAGTTGTCTAGTTAAGGGAGCTAAGTCAGATATTGCAGCCAAGACATAGAGCCAGGAATCTGACAACCAAAGGGAGGAGGCAAGTACACCTAACCTATTATATACCAGTACCATGCTGAGTGCTGAGGAAACAATGAAGAAAAAAAGAAAACAAGAGACATAGTACCAGCCCTCACGTAGCTTACAGATTATTAGATAAGTTGATATTAATTAAAGAATCGAACAAATGCATGTAAAATTAAAAGAGAGATAAAGTGTCTGAAAAGAGAGAGGTCGGTATATGAGAACATATAAGGGAGGGGATTGCCATGGTGAAAAAGGACAGGGAAAGCTTTTCAGTGAAAAGAATGAGTAGGCTGAGATGGAAAAAAGAAATGAAGGAGGGAAGAAGGAAAGGAGGGACGGGGGAAGAATGGAGGGAAAAAGAAAATAGGAATTAACTAAGCTTTGGCAGAAGAAAACACAAGACCAGCATTACCAAGTGTAGAAAGTAAGGAGGGAGATGGAATGATGTGAGACTAGAGATGTTGGAAGGCAAGGACTGGACTCTGTTAAGGATTTAGTTTTGATACTGGAAGCAAGAAAAAACTGTTGAATTGTTCTAAGAAGGGACATATTGTAATTATATTTGTGTTCTTAAAAGATCACTCTGGCTTGCAGTATAGAGAACAAAATGGAGAAAAGCAAGAGAGGATGTACCAAGGCTAGTTAGAATAATTTCATGTTGCTTTCTATTTAAAATGATGTCACTTAGTCTAAGATAGTAGTAGGGATGGTAGTAGGAATTAAAGAAATATTTGGAAAGTAAAATGGATAGCATTTGTATACAAAAGGTGAGAGAGAGAAAAGAACCAAGGATGACATCTAACTTGTACAATTGGAGTAGGACCTGGTTAGAGGAGAGATAAGTTAGTTGTTGAAAAGGTGGATTGAAGTGTTTTTGATCCAAGAGGAAAAGCAAGAAGAATGTAGAAGGTTGGAGATACATGCCCAGAGCTCAGAGAAACAGCCAAGACTAGAAATATAATTTGCTAATTATCTCACAGAGGTAGTAATTAAAGCATGAGTTGAATTAGATTACCTACAGACAGAGAATAAAGTCAGATCGAGAAAAGATTTAGAACTGAGACTTGAATAATTTCAAGTAGAGGAGAATGAGCAGCCCAAGAGAGTAGACAGACTGGACAGGAAAGTCAAAATGGAGGGAGGCTAGGCGCAGAAACCAATGGAGGATTGTGCTTCAAAAAGCAGGACTATGTAGTATCTACTGGGTTAAGCATTGCAGAAGCCACGGACAGCCTTAGCTAGAGCTGTTTTGGTGGTGTGATATATTCCCATACAACTGGGATTGAGGTGAGACTGAGTGGAAGTTGAAGACAGTAAGTACTGCCAGCATCTTCAGGTAATTTCATTGTGATGGAGAGAAGAGAGATAACACTATAACTGGAGGGGGAAGAGGGTTAAGGGAGGGTCTCTTAATTTGTAAATGGAGAGATTCAAATGTGCTTAAAAGGCTAATAGGGAAGATTCCATTGGGATGAAAGTTGAATGTGAAGAAGAGCAAAAGGGTAATTGTTACAGTCAGGAAGAAGGGGTGAGAATAAAGCAGAGATGCAAAAAAAGTAAGGCTCCTCTGTTATAGTAAGAACAAAGGAGGACAGAGTGGATGCAGATGGCAAAATGAGGGACTGTACATCTGATAACTTCTTTTTCCATAAAGAGGCAAAGTAATATGATAAGAATGAAAGAAGAAAGATAAAGGTTGGTGATTTAGGGAGATTGGGGAAGATTTGAAATCATCATTGTCCAGAGAGGGAAGGTAATGGTTTGCCAGATACACATAGCAGTATAGAAGGGCAGACCTGAAGCTAGGAGTCAGTTAATACAAGAGACAATTGGCCTTATCATGGGCTTAAGATATGAGTTCATCTAGGGTTGGGATTTTGTCACATCAGGAAGATAAAAATGACAGAGAAGCAAGGGCTCTTTTAGAGTATTTATACTATATATGAAAAAATAAAGATCCACAAATATATAACACAATGTTGATAAAGAAGAGCAAGAAAGAAGGACTTGCCCTTCCAGATATTAAAATATATTACAATGCTATGGGGTCAGGGTACAGAATGGAAAACCCAGAAACAACCTGACTGTTAAGGAATCTGGTATATGACTTAGGGGGAACATAAGTCCCATTTGCCTGGGAAAAATCTCAGTTTTGCTTGTTGTACTAGAACAATAATTAATTATAGCCCTTTTAGCCTTGTTTGACAATAAATTACATCATCACTCTCTATATGAGAGAGGTAGCACCACAAAAAGTGGGGGAAAGGTGGATTAAATAGCATTAAAAGTAGCTGACAGTATAGGCTTCCAGTGTCCCATCCTGCATGTAAGGAGCTTGGAAGCTGACACTCCACCCTAACGAGAGGTAAAAACTGAACAGACTGAAAAAATCAATAACTTTTCTTAGATCCATCAGAGAAGTAAGGTCACAGGACAAATCACTGCAACCCAAATTGGAAAGACAGACAGGAGGATACAGAGAATCACAACTTACCAGTGCAGAAACCTTCACTTGCTAGGGTAGGAAACTGTAATTGACAGATTGCTAGAGGCTTGATGTGGACAACTCTGAGAGTTAAAAACTCCAAGGGCACCCAGTCATTGGTGGGGGAAGAAGGGAGGAGGGGGGTGTCAAGACTTCTGTGAGTTTTATCTCTGGGAACTCTACCTGGTCCTCACAGTAAACATCAGAGAAAAATCCCCTTATACTTCTGGCAGGGGTAGGAGGAAAGGAACCATTTAAAATACACTGGAGCAAAAGATATTTGTACACCAATGTTCATAGCAGCACTATTCACAATGGCCAAGACATGCAATCGAAGTATCCTATGATAGATGATTGGCTAAAGAAGCTGTGGCTCATATATACAATAAAATATTACTCAACCATAAGAAGAGATGAAATATTGCCATTTGTGACAACATAGATGGACCTTGAGATAATCATGCTAAGCGAAATAAGCCAGACAGAAAAAGTTGAAAATCCCATGATATCATTTATATGTGGGATATAAACCGAAAAGCAACAAATGAGCAGGACAAAAAAAACAGAGACTCATGGATATGGACTATAGGCTAGTGGTTACTAGTGGGGTGGAGGAGGAGAGGCGAGGTAGATGGGTAAAGGGGGTCAAATATAGGAGGGGAGGGGGAGGGTGAAGTGGTTAAGGGGGATCAAATTTATGGTAGCTGAAGAAAACTGGACTTTGGGTGGTAAACACAACAGAATATATAGATATCAAATTATAATGTACATCTGATAATTATATAATTGTATTAACCAATGTTACCCCAATAAACTTAATTAAAAATTTAATAAATAAAAAATAAATTAAAAATAAAATACACTGGAGCATTATGTTCTTAACAAATCCTGACTCAGGAGACACTATTTTAACAAATCCTAACCTGCTGGGGTTTTATCAGAGCCCCAACCTACCTGGGAAAAGGGAAATACACAACTCCAGACCCCTCCAGCCATCCTATCCTATCTAAGGAGTGGGGAAAGATTAAGAAGCACTGGTGAAGTTCTAGTGCACAGGCACAAGTCCTCAAAAGACTGACACCTAATCTTAGGACTATAGACTGCTTCCCCTAACACACACACACACACACACACACACACATTACCACTACATTACTAACATTACTAAAGGCCTCTTTACCTCATTTTTTTTTTTTATCTTGTACCACATGTTCACCTCAACAACAAAAAAAAAAATTAAAAGGCAAAAAGCACCATTTGAAAAGACAGAGAAAGTATCAGAAGCAGACATGGCAAAGATGTTGGAGTTATCAGACCAGAAATTTAAATCAACAATATTAATATGCTAAGAGCTATAATGGATAAAGTAGACAGCATACGAGAACAGATGGAAATTGTAAGCAGAGAGATAAAAATCCTAAATGAAACAAAAAAGAAGCGCTAGAGATAAAAGAAAAAATTTTTTAAAAATCCTATAACAAATAAAGAATGCCTTTGATAGGATTATTAGTAGACTGGACACAGCTCCAGAATCTCTGAGCTCAAGGATATATCAACATTAACCTCTAAAACTGAAAAGCAAAGAGAACAAAGACTGAAACAAAACAGAATGGAATATCCAAGGAAGTGGGACAAATAACAAAGGTGTAACATAATGTGAATACCAAAAGAAGAAAGAAAGGAACAGAAGAAATATTTGAAACAATAATACCTGAGAATTTCCCCCAAATTTACCAAACCATGGATCCAGTAAGCTCAGAGAACACCAAGATGGATAAATGCCCAAAACAAAACAAAACAAAACAAAACAAAACACCTACCACATCTAGGCATGACATTTTTAAACTATAGAAAGACAAAGATACAAAAAAATACTGAAAGAAACAAAGGGGAAGGTGAGGGTGGGGGGTGTGGCAGGGAACTTAACCTACAGAGGAATAAAAACAAAAATTATATCTTAACTTTTTTTCAGAAACATGCAAACAAAAAAAGAGTCGAATGAAATATTTAGTGTTGAAAGAGAAGAAACACCAACTTAGAATTCTGTACCCTGTGAAATTATTCTTCAAAAGCAAGAGAAATAGACATTCTGAAACAAAAATTGAGGGAATTTGTTGCCAGTAGACTTGCCTTGCAAAAAATGTTTTAAAATTTTTTTAGAGAGAAGAAAAATAATATAAGTCAGAAATTCGGATCTTCATTAAGGGAAGAACATCAAAGAAAGAATAAGTAAAGGTAAAATGAAGACTTTTTGGTTTTCTTATTCTTAATTGATCTTAATGTATAACAGTTTGCTCAACATAATAATAACAGTGTATTCAATTTCATACTTATAGCAATATATAGATACTTATGTATGCTTTTGTGTAAGTGAAATAAATAACAACAATGATACAAGGGACAAAGAGGGAGGAATGAGGCATATTTTGTTATTATAAGATTTTTGCACTATTTGTGAAACTGTATAGTGTCATTTGAAAGTAAACTTGGGTTAGTTGTAAATGCACACTCTAGGGAAAATTTTAAGGCAACCACCAAAAAAAAAAAAAAGTATAACCGATATGCTAAGAAAGGAGAGAAAATAAAATCATATAAAATGCTTAGTTAAAATCACAAAAGTCAGAAAACATAGAAGACAAAAATTGAAACAAAGGATAATGGCAACAAATAAAAAATAGTAGCAAATATGGCAATTATTAATCTAATTAAATCAGTAATCATCTTAAATGTCAATGATCTAAATATACCAATTAAAAGACAGATTTTCAGAGTGAATGAAAGAACAAAACCCAACTCTGTATTATTTACAAGAAACTCACTTTAGATTCAAAGTAGAATGATGGAGAATGCTAACATATGCTAACACTAATCAAAAGAAAACAGGAATAGCAATATTAATTTCAGACACAGCAGCCTCCAGAGCAAGAAAATTTATCAGGGATAAAGAGGAGCATCACCTAATGATAAGGGAGTTAATACCAAAGAAAATATAACCATTCTTAGTATGTAACATAGTGCCAAAATGTGTGTGGTGAAAACTGAAAGACCTGCAAGGAGAAATAATTGAAACCACTATTATAGTTGCAGACTTCAACACCCCTCTATCAGAAATGGACGAATTCCGCCGTCAGAAAATCAGTAAGGACATAGTTGAACTCAATCACACCATCAATAAACTAGATATAATTAACATCTGTAGACTACTTCATCCAACAACAGCAGAATACACACTCTTCTCCAGCTTACATAGGACATTCACCAAGATAGACCACATTCTGGGCCATAAAACACATCTTAACAAATTTAAAATAATAAAATCATAGAATGACTGCTATCAAACCTCCATGGACTTAAACTAGAAATCAAAACAGAAAGGAAGCTGGAAAATTCTCAAATACTTAGAGATTAAGCAACACACTTCTAACTAAAACATAGTTCAATGAAGAAACTTCAAATTAAATTTTAAAAAATATTGAACTAAATGAAAATGAAAATAGAACTTATTAAAATTTATAGGATGCAGCAAAAGCAGTGCTTGGAGGAAAATGTATATCATTGAATGTATATATTATGATAGAGGAAAGATCTAAAATTGGTCATCTAAGCGTCCACCTTAGGAAACTAGAAAAAGAAAATCAAATTACATTCAAAGTAAGCAGAAGAAAATCAACAAAATAAAAAAACTGACTCTTGAAAAGATCTATAACACCAATAAGCCTCTAATCATACTAAAAAAAAAAAAGAAAAAAAACACAAATATTAGTAATTAAATATTCAATAAATATTAGTAAGTAATTAGTAATTAGACACTAAAAAAATAAGAAAGAAATTTTACGAACAACCCTATATCCACATGTTTGCTAACCTAGATGAAACAGTACAATTTCTTGAAAGATACAATCTGCCAAAACTCACACAAGAAGAAATAGCCAATCTGAATAGGCATATATGTAACAAAGAAACTGAATCAATAATTAATAACCTTCCAAAACAGAAAGCATCAGGCCCAGATGGGTTAAGTAGAGAATTGTATCAAACATTTAAGGAATAAATTATACCAATCTTCTACTTCCTACCTCATTTTATGAAGCCAGCATCACCCTACCACTAAAAACAGACAATGACATTGCAAGAAAACTGCAGACCCATATCTCTCATGAACATAGATATAAAAATTCTCAACAAAATATTAGCAAATTGTATGCAGTAATATATAGGAAGAATTATATACCACAACCAAGTGGGATTTATCCCTGGTATGCAAGGCTAGGTCAACATTCAGAAATCAATAAATGTAATCTATCACATCAACAGGCTAAAGAAGAAAAATCACATGATTATATGAATTGATGCAGAAAAAGCATTTAACAAAAATCTAATACCCATTCATGATAAAAACTCTCAGCAAACTAGGTCTAGAGAGGAATGTTCTCAGCCTGATACAGAACAACTACAAAGAAAACCTGCAGCTAGTATCATACTTACTGATAAGAAATTTGAAGCTTTCCTGCTAAGATCATAAACAAGGCAAGGATGTCTCCTCTCAACACTACTTTTCAACATCATACTGGAAGTTCCAGCTAATCCAATATAAGAAAAGGGTGTACAGATTGGGAAGGAAGAAATAAATCATGTTCACAGATGACATGATTGTCTACATAGAAAAATCTGAAAAAAAAATTGACCAAAACTCCTGGAACTAATCAGTGATTATATGAAATGATTAACAGTTGCCAGGGGTTGGGGGAGGGAGGGATGAATAGGTAGAGCACAAAAGATTTCTAAGGCAGTGAAACTCTTCAAGTACAACACTATAATGTATGATGGTAGGTACATGTCATTGTATATTTATCAAAAACCCATAGAACATACAACACCAAGAGTGAGCCCTAGTGTAAACTATGAAGATTGGGTGATAATGACATGTCAATATTGGTTTATTTATTGTAACGAATATACCACTCTGGCAGCATGTTGATAGTGAAGGAGGTTGTGCATGTGTGGGCACGGAGAGAATGTGGGAACTCATACATTCTGCTCAAATTTGTTGTAAACCTAAAATTGCTCTAAAAAAATAAAGCTTATTAATTTTTAAAAGCTCACAGTATGGAGAAAATTCTGTTTGATCCCTACTCTATAATATTAAAAAATAAATTCTAAATAGATTGAAGGCCTAAATGTGAAAGGTAAAATTATAAAGCTAATGGGAATAAATATTGAGAATATCTTCGTGATCTCAATTTTTAAGACAGGACCACAAAATTGCAAGCCAGAGGAGAAATATTGATGAATTTGACTAGATGGAAGTTATTTCTGTTAAATGAAGGAATCCAAAGATAAAATGAACCTCTGAGTGACAGAAAAATATTTGTAAATGTTGAGAAATTTTTATCTGGAAAGTCCTACAAATCAGCAAGAAAGGGACAGGAAAATCCACTAGCAAAGATTCTGAGTAGGCAATTCACAGAAGGAGAAACCTGATAAGTTCATGAAGTGATGCTTTAATTCATTAGTATTAAATTAAAACAAGATACTACTTTATATCCATCAGATTGGAAACTATTAGAAAGATTAGCAATCACAGTACTGCTGAAGATATGGAGAAATGGGAACACTTATGTATAGCTAATAGAATAAAAGTAGGTATCGCCATTCTGTAGAACAATCTGGAAGTATTTAGTGAAATTAATATGGTTATACCCACAACCCAACAACCCAGCAATCCCACTACATGATTTATATTGCTGAGAAACTCTCACGTGGGTTCACAAGTAGAGCAGCATGAGAATCTTCATTGCAGCAATGTTTATGGAGGCAGGGAGCCAAGTGCTCCTCGCTGGGAGAGTGGGTATGTAAAATGCGGTCTATACATGCAATGGAATACAAGGCAACAGTCAGAATCAATGAATTACATATACATGTAACAACACTGACAAATTCCAAAAGCATAAAGTTAAGTGAAAGAAACATTAAAATACTCACAAAACAATTCTATATAACTTTTAGTAAATCTCAATATCTCTCTCTCTCTCTCTCTCTCTCTCTCTCTCTCTCTCTCTCTCTCTCTCTCTCTCTCTTACACACACACACACACACATATTAAATATTTAGGAATAGGTGATATATAAAGGAGGGAAATGGGAGTAGGGTAAAGGAAATAGAAGATTGCCTTTACTTTGTCCAGTGATAAAAACATATGATGAACTAAGGAGTTTGAGTGATTTAATTTTTTTTTACCTGCTATGCTAAAAAGAAGAGGAATTTTTAAAAGTAAAATAAATACAAGTATGGGTACAATGATCTCATCAGATTATATTTGAAGATCAAATGAGTAATTCAGAAAAAAGCACGTAGTTTTGTGCTTGGCATGTACTAAATACTCAATAAGTGGTATCTCTTAATGTCATTAAAAGTACATAGCTACTACCAATCAACGAGTTGGCACTTAAGACCAGTAGGATTTAGATGATTTCCCCCAAAAGATTGTTCTAGGTCTAATAGTCTATGGTTCTACTAGATAGATAGGCAAGTACTGGCAGCAGACCCAGAAGCAAGCAAGAAAGATGCTGAAAGCAGCCTTGGGGAATGGCTGCCAGCTCTTTTGCAGTGTCATAGGAAACCTTGATGGGTAACTTGGGAGAGCCTAATTTAATGCACAAATTAAGAAAGTAGAGATTGCACAAGTAAGCAGTGTTATGAAGCTAGGGGACTTTCTGTACTTTGGTATACTTCTTCTAAAAGGGTGGGTTTTTTTCTTAACATCTTAATTTCAAGTTCTAAAATTGTAGTCGAATTACAAAATCTAGCTATATAGAGAGTGTTTGCTTTGAATTTTCTCTTCCATTCTTCTCTTCCTTCTCTAAAGTGGGACACAGCTTATCTGAGTGAAATGAGCAAGATCATCACCTAGTGGCCTTTTCCTCAAAGTGCTGACACAAGATGCTGGTCCCAGAGAGCATAGGAGAACATGTGCCAAATCCTTGCCCTCATGTTAATTCAACAAGCATTGACTAGGACTGTATGCCAAGCACTATTCTGGTGTCTGGGGATCTAGAGCTGCTAACACAAAATGACAGGTTTAAAAATAAAATTAAGGAAGTGTCAACTTGGAAACTTAAGAGCCTTCCCAAAACGAAGCTCATTTTAATGTGTTTATTTTCTGCTGGTTTTCCATAGATCATAGATGAAGAAGAAACACAGTTTATGAGTAACTGCCCCGTTGCGGTTACAGAAAGCACCCCACGGAGGAGGACGCGTATCCAGGTGTTCTGGATAGCGCCACCAGCAGGAACAGGCTGTGTCATTCTAAAGTAAGTGAGCATAGCATTCTTCTAACACTTCACTCCCCTTCCCTGTGGTCCATCAAAGACTTCACGGTTGCAGTAAGAAAAGTAGCTTTGCTGACTCGTCAGGCAAGTTGCATCATTTCTCTGTCCTCATTTATCTCGACTCTAAAACAGGACTATGGGCCATCATTGGTGAAGTGCTATAAAAGAATCATTCACCGGAATCTCTATTTTCATTATTCAGTGGTAGTCCTGGCTACTGTCTGTCTTCCTAGAGGTAATGATACTAGGTCTGGTTAAGAAAAATTTACAAACTAGGTAAATCTAATCTGTGACTTCCTCCATCTAAAATTTAATATCTGGTATTCTTAAACCACATTAAGCACCCTAGATTCAATTGTAACCTCTGCTAGCCTCTGGCTCTGCTTTATGATTCAATCTTCTTCCTTCCCCCATCAAAATTGCCCTCTTATGTCACTTTCTATGGGGCCTCCTGATCCTCCTTTTGGTGGGATACAGCAGATGATAACAGGTGTTAACAACCTAATAGTTTTCCTTTGAAACGTAGCATTATCTCAAATCTGTGTCTCTGAAATTATATGTCATAGAAAGGTATTCAGGGAGGTATAAGTAGGTGGGCAGGAAAGACCACTGAAATAAGAACAGAGGCCATTTATTCCAAGCTTGCTATATGGCAAGGGAGTCAGCTGCCATCATTAGCGTTTCAGAGACTCAAAGACAGGCAGAGGAGTGGGAAAGCTTTATAGTAAAAAAAGAGAAGACTGCAGGAACATTCTTATTGGAGATTGTTGGCATAAGGAAGATGGAAGTGGGTCAACTAGAAGTGAAACATTTTAAGCAATTGGTTTTGAGAGTGTATTTGGATTTTTTTTTTTTTTTTTGGTTGGTCCTAAGTTGGAAATAGAGGAGGCGGGTTGAGGGGGGTGGGCAAAAATTAGAGAAGTTGGCAGTCATTGACCAAGTCCTAAACTTTGTAGGCTAATAGATTCAGGGTTTATGGTTTGACCTTCCAAGCCAGTTGCTGCAGAGGTTGGGGGTAAGAGTTCTATTATCATTGTCATACTTGGCCTGGTCATTGTCCATTAGTATGTTCAATTTTTCAGCCTGGAGACCAGGTCTCAGCTTGGATTTTTAGTACCCACACCCCTGCCCATGGTGACCCTGTCACTCCAAAGAGCCTGGAGATTTGAAGAAGAAAGTAGGAAAACATCAGATCTCTGTGATGAGTCTTCCTGCTCTAAAAACCCTTATCCTCTGGCCTAGGTCTTTGATTTTCTTTGTTTTTTTTTGTTCCCACAATCCAGAGGCATTTGCTCTGCCTGGTGGAAGCCATAAAGGCATAATAATGAACATGTGAACATATGTTTATTTATTAAAAGTTAACCAATGTAGCTTGAGTATACACTTATTTTTTCAACAAATGTAACTGAGCTATCTGCTCAGGCACCCAGGATACACAGACAACTCAGGTATGTTCGCTCTTGACACTTGAAGTTCTCACGGGCCAATTGGAAGAGAGAGGAAATGTTGCCCAATATTGTCTATGTACCAAGAACCCAGCTGCACACTAGTATCTGATTTAATCTTCACAACAAACTATCCCATTTTACAGAGGAGTCAGGTACCAGAGAATTAGGCCAATTTCTTGAAGTCATACATCCATGTAATTCTAAAGCCCCATGTTCTTCCTTCCTTTTGTTTTTCTGAGGAATTAAATATAGGCTACAACTACTTACTAAAAAAATAATTTTTATCGATAAGACATAAGTACATTCACATTGCAGTTACAGAAAGTAGTGAAATACAGAAAAGTACAGAATATAAAAAAATGAAAAATCACTGATATTACCCCCAATAAATCCCAGTGTCCTACTCAAAGTTAGCAAAAGATATCAATTTAGTGTACATTCTTTAGACTTTTATTTGTGCATTTATCTTTCTATAATTAAATGCAAAAGAACATATTTTCATTATTGTGAAAATTTAAATTTACACAAATGGTATCATGGTGTACATAGGTGATGTCTCGAACTTGAATGAGTTTTCACTAAATAAAATATGTTAGAGAGATTTTCAGGTCAGGACACATAAATCTACTCATTTTTTTAAAATGGTTGCATATAATCTAGAATGGGAATGTGTTACTTGTTCCACAACTGATGGATATTTAAATGGTTTCTAATTTTTTACTATTACAAATAATACTATGATGAACATCCCTTGTAAATGCCTCTTTGAGAAAATATGCAAATTTTTACCCCTGATTGATACCAAGAAATGGGATCATAAGGGATGCACATTTATCATGCAAATAGACACTGTCAGATTTTCCTCCAAAAAGATTGCCAACTTAGATGTTCTATGAAAAAAGAGAGCCTTACTCGCTCAGTTCCTGATGTTATCAATCTTCAAAGTTTTGCCAATCTGATAGTTAAAAATGGTATCTTATGTTAATTTGCATTTTTCTGATTACTAGAAATATTAAGAATTTTTTCATATATTTATTCTATTTCTGTCTCCTCTGCTGTGAATGGCCTGTTTACATTCTTTTCTGTTTTCCTAGTAATATATCTTTGAAAAATTAATTTTAAAGATAAAATTATATAAAATATATTTTATGTACAAAATATATTATACATATAAGTATATATAAATATAGAAATATAAATTTGTATATATTTAAATATATTTAAAATTGATATTTATATATTCCAAATAATAACATCTTATTATAAATTTCAAATATTTCTTTTAACTATGTTTATGGGTGTCTAATTATCCAGAAATTTGAAATTTTGATTTTAATCAAATGAATCTCTCCTTTCTCTTATGAATTTTAAAATAATCTTATATCCAAGGTTATAAATATATTTCCATGTTTTTAATATTTTTATAAATTTAAAAATAAGTTTGGGTCTTTAATCCTCCTGGAATTTAATTTTTTGAATGATATGGTACGAATAAGTCTCAACAGAAAATAGATGACTCACTTAAAATGAGGTGCCAAAGGGTCAGTTTAATAAGAGGTCTATTTATAATGATGCAATCAAAACAACAGTGAGAGGAGGCTTTACCACCCAGAACTGATGGAGCAAGAGGTGGGGAAAGAGAGGATGAAACGGAGAAGACCCTCATCTCCCTGAAGCTGGGACTTTTGGTTAATGAAAGCAACTAGCCTGAGGTGACCCCAGTGGGACTCCCTACCCCAACCCTTCCCTGCCACTTCTCCCCTTTGGCCTGGCCCCAACTATGAGGATGACAGAGCCATCTAATATTGATATAGATTCTCCTCTCAGACAAAGACCAGGGTGCCAGAGGATGGAGAAGTTATCTGGAGAAGCAAGCCAAAGACATCCAAGACAGATAGGAAATCAAAATCTACCTATTTTTCTCAAAATGGCTAGTTAATTGTCCCACATCCATTTATCAAATAGTTTGTCCTTTCCCAGATTGTTTAACATGCTACTTTATTAAATAAAGCTTGATCTTTATATCTATTCCTGCATGAAACCCATACCATTTAATAGGATAATTTTATTTTATGTTTTGATAGTAAGTCATCACTCATTAATCTTCTGGTTCAAAATGTTCATGGCCATTCAGGCAGATTCATAATTCCAGATGAATCATAGAATAAGTTTGTTGTATTCAATAAAAACTTAAATTGGGATTTTGAATGGTGTTGCTTTGAATTAGTAGTTTAATGTTAGAAAAGTCAGAAACATGGAATATCCCTTATTTATTTAGGTATTTTATGGTTGTCAGCAAAGCAATGTCATTTTTCTTCATTTAGGTTGCAAATTCTTATGAGACTTTTTCCCCCATAGATACTTTATAGTTTTATTGCCTTTTTTGGCTTTTTTTTTCTCCCTATTATACCTCTCTAATCATTGATGGCTTGTGTTTAGGAATCCTATTGATTCTTATACCTTAAGTTTGAATCTGGACATTGCTAAACTCTCCTGATAGTTCTAATGATTTGTTCTTTCATGCTTTTGGGAAATAATGAATAAGTATCGTTTTGTTTCTTTTTTATGTTTTAGTTTTATCTGTCACCTCTAGTAGAATATTAAATGGTAGTTTTTATGGTTATTTCTTATTTTAATGGGAATACTTTTATATTCCACTTTTAAGTAAAACAAGAAATACAGTACTAGCTGAGCAAGTTTCCTTCTTTTTCATGTGGAAGGTGGTGTTTGAGAAACCAACCAATCAGCATTCCATGCACACCTATCATGTGCTCAGAGCATACCAGCACTGAGAAAGACACTGAGTAGACACAACGATCCTGACTTTCAAGACACTTTCAATCTAGTTTTGGTGTAAATGAAAATAATATATATAATAATAATATGTATGCAAAAGTTAGCAAACCCAAGGCAGACATGAACTGGGGACAAATTAAGCATGGTTAGTCAGAAAGAAATGAGTAAGGAATGGAATAATGAGAGCACCAGAGCTTCTTGGAAAGGTTCATTTATATTTTGAAGGCTGTAATAGGGTTTGGATAAATGGACAAAAGAGAATAGATTATTCCAGGTGAAGGAGGTAGAAAGAGTGAAAACTGAAGTGAAAGCTTAGAGGTAGGAGTAAAGATAGCAGCCCAGGGAGACAATAAACAGACAGACTGTGTGAGATTAGAAGGTCTTTGGGGACCAAAATTCATTGTTTAATCATGAAGATTCTCCATGTCAAGATGGAGATTGAACTTGATTCAAGAGGAAGGAGGGAGTTATTAGCCATTGTTAAACAGAGTGGACTGACATTTTTGGAGGAAGATTTGTTAAAAAGTTAGCAAGGACACTGAAATCTGGCAGCAAAGTTCAAGACAGATGACAGGCGAGGTGCCAACTTTGCTGCAGAGCCCTCACTTGCAAAAAGAAGCATTTGTGTTGCAGTGTTTGGGTAATATTCCTGGGAGGTGACAGCCTGATAGGATAAGCTGCAGAGTCTGCTAAAAGTTCTGAGATGACAGCTCTGAAGCCTGCTTTGTTGGTTGTACTCCTTTGCCCAGGAGGGCTGGGAAGGGAAGCACATAGCAATTACAACTTTCCTTTTGGCACAAACCTGACACCAATTCCATTTTCCATTTGGATGCAAAGATTTGAACATTTCTAAATTACAGGATTTCCAGGCAGCCCTCCTTATAGCCTTCTCCCTACAAATGAATGACCCGGCACTTAAAGTTTTCCTGGCATACTACAATGCTGCAAGAATGCTGAATGAAAACCACTATAGCAAAGTAGCAACAGATTGAAAGAAAAAATCCTCGTGACTGGAATAGATATTTACAAGACCCCACAGAGAAAGTCCTGCCCATTGAGTCTGATGATAATTTTGTCCCCTGAAGTGATCCTATTTTTCATACATTTATTGCATTTATTACGTAATCTTATTACTAAATTTCTGACATACCTTTGTCACTTGAAAAGGTCTGAGATTTGGGTCATTCTACTCCCGAGGAGACAATCACTTGGTGAACCATTTGGGGAATTCAACCTTATGAAACAATGGTTGGTTACAAGCAGTAATAATAATGAATAGCTAAACCTGGTTCTTGATGTATTAAAAAATACATATTTGATTTTCACAACCCTAGGCTACTAAAGAGGAAGCTAAGGCACAGAGTGATTAAGTAACTTGCTCAGGGTCACAGGATAAGTGACAGCTCTGGGACTTAAACAGAAGCATCTGAGCTCTGGAGTCTGTGAATCTTTTTACTGTATGCCACCATCTCAGACTGGTGCCACTGGGTCAGGTTCAGCTCTGACTTCTCCCTCTCCCCTAACATCATTAGTCACCAGGTTAGTCTCTCCTGTTTATCACTTGCTTTGCATTCACTGCCTTATTCACAGACACTTCTTGCCTCACTATTACAGGAACCTTCTAACTGCTTACCCTAGCACCTTCCTCACATTGGTCTAAGACTTGCAGTCCTCATATACAGCTGAGTCACACCACTTACCTTTTCATCACCTTCAAGATTAAGTCTAGAATCCTGATAGGTCTTGCCACATCCTTTACCAGAGTCCCTGACCAGCGTCTTCTACCACTGAGTCCCTCCTTGAACATTATTCTCCAGCCATTCTTGTCTGTTCATTCTCTTGAGAATATTCATTGAACACCTCCTGTGTGTGGGCACTGAGGACTCAGGCTGTCTTTGAGGATGTCACAGTCTAGGGGTGAAACATGACAAAACAATTCTTTCATCTGCAATTCTGAATTCCAAAAAGCTCTAAATTTCAAAAGATTTTTCTTAACTCATTAGGGCCCAAACCTGTCCTGAACTGACTTAAAATTAGTTATAGTCTCAATGTAAATATTAATGCATTTGATGCCACCTCGGACCTTAATCAGCATATTATAAAATATATGGAATTTGCATGGTATTATCTTTCTGAAATCCAAAAATATTCTGAATTCTAAAACACATCTGGCTTCGGGGCTATCAGATTAATGACCTTCGCCCTGTTGATACAATGTGAGGGGAGGGGAGTTTGATAATTGAAGTATCAGTCAGAGAGCTGAAGGAGGACAGTCTCTGGCAGAACCAGGATTCACATAAATGTTAAAAAGAAGCAATTCATTTCTTGCCAGTGAAATAACCTACTCTTACCTGCAGCCCCTGCAAGATTTGATTTTCCCCATTAGCAAAGAATAAAGTCAAAATGACTTAGCGTGGTGTCAAGGGCCTTTCATGACTTGTCCCAGATACCTTACAGTCTCATCAGTAGGCACTTCTCCTTCCCACACAGACTGTGAGCTTCATGGAGGATGGGATCATTGTCACTCCTCTTTATGGCTCTAATATAGGGGTTGGCAAACCACAGCTTATAGACCAAATCCAGCCCCTGGGTTTTTTTGTTTGTTTGTTTGTTTTTGTTTTGTAAATAAAGTTTTTTTGGAACACAGCCACATTCATTCATTTAAGTATTATTTAGGGCAACTTTCACACTAAGCAGCAGAATAAAGAATTTACAAAAGAGACCTTATGGCCTACAAAGGCTAAAATATTTCTTCTCTGGAGCTTTATAGAAAAATTATATTGACCCCTGCTCTGATGCTTCTTCCAGTACTAAAAACTCAATAACTGCTGATTTCTGTCCCAGATTCTCCCCAAAACCCATTTAAGATAAAGGCTTATATGCAAGTAGTTTATTTGGGAAATAATCCCAGGTAACAGGAGGGGTGGGTAGCAGATATGATTTAGTCAGGTGTTTTTGACTTGGCCATTAGTGTAGCAAATGGTGCTTGATCCTCCTGGGACCTTTAAAGAAGTCTATGACATGTGTTTCAGAACAGTATGCCCAGGGATGTAGGAGGAAGCCATTATCAACTGGCTTCCATCCTCTGTTGATCAAGGACAGCCCCATATGCATTAACTCCCCTGTATTTCTAAGTTGCACACATATGAGTGATCATAACATTATGAATACATTCTACAGCATCAGAGAAGCTCTAGTACAGGAAGCAAGAAGTACACCATGCAGGCAGGGTGTGCATCATCCAATTACAGTGGAGCAGAGCTCGTCACTGCAACAGTGGCTGGAGTCAGAGTTGAATGAGACAATGTGAAGAGGCATATAGAAGTGCCCAATGCATCGATTAGTATGAATAATAGTGTAAGTAGCTTACATTTATTGCCAAGCACTATGCTAGGTGCAGCACATGCCTTATCTTATTTAATCCTCATAAAAGCTTATAAGGTCTTCTCTATGTTATTTCCATTTTGTTAATGTGAAAACTGGGTTTAGAGAGTTTATATTTAGTGTAATAAAGAAGTTAAGTCACAAAGCTGAGCCTTAAAGCTGCTTCTACTTGACTCCAAAGCCCTTGTCACCAGGAAACTATACTGATTGAGCTTGACCAGCACCCATTCCTCACCCTTGTCTTCTGGATCAGCTGGTTTGATAGAGGACTACCTGTGGGGGGAAATGTCATTTTCTAAGTAAGGAAACTAAATGTCATTTTAAAAATGAAAAAAAAAAAAAACCACAGGGATCTGGCAAGAGAAAGGCTTGTTAGTGGGTAGAGATGGTGAATATTAAGAAGGAGTTAACTAACACTCATAATACTTTGTACCTTCACAGAGCTCATCAGCTCTTTTAATCTTGGAAGGAAATAACATAGAAAACCCACATGAGATGACTTTTTTGTATGATTTAGAGGAAGCTGGCAGGGTTAGGAGGATCTGATGTAGCTGGTGTACAGCTTACCCCACAATTTTCCTCATGTTAGGTATTGAGAAAACCACAGTTTCCTTTGTCATAAATCAGGGTAGCTTTCCATTAAGGTCTAATAGGACCTCTGCAATGCTAACCAGAGGAAGAAGCAATGAATGGGGGTGAAAAGGGAATGAAAAACCCTCAGCAGCTGAACTGGCTGGTTCTTGGGAGAGTATTTGGAAAGACAAGGTCATGGCTAAAAGGACAACATGTGCTTGGTCCAGGAACACTTAGATATCCTGAGACCTGCCATCGAACAGGTGGAATCCAGATGCCAGAAGTTCCTGAAAGGCCAGCAGTGGCAGGATTCCGGGGGAGCTGTCCAATGGCAGCAGAGTTTCACTCAGCAGCTGGAGTTGCAGGTGCAAGATTGAGCCCTCAGGAGAGGAAACTGGCAAGAATAAAACAGGAAATACGGGCTGCAGAGGCACAGCAGTACACTGAAGCTCAGGTGGGAACACCGAAGCCATGCTCTATAGACGATGCCAACATTGCAAGGGGCTGGGGACTGACGGCAACTTGGTGGGCATGTGTGAGTACATGGCCAGCACCAGTGGTGCACCAGGGCCCACAGCCCGAGCAGCAAGACTCATCCCAGTCCTCTCCCACTGATGAAACAGAAGTTGCCAATATATTCCTTGTCTTGATCACAGTGGGATCAAAGTATGATGCTTTGACGCTGCAGACATTTTTAAAATTGAAATCAAATTCACATAACATGAAAGTAGCCATTTTAAAGTTATCAATTCAGTAGCATCTAGTACCTTCACAGTGTTGGGCAACTACCACCTCTACCTAGTTCCAAAACATTTCCAAAGTAAAGCTACTCACTAAACAGTTTCTCCCCATTCTCCTCTTCCCTTAGCCCTCGGCAACCACCAGAAGGCAAGTAAGCACCTTCTGCCTCAGTGGATTTACCTATTCTTGGCTTTTCACATAAATGGGATCATATGATGAGATCTTTTGTATCTGGCTTTTTTTCACTTACTGTAATGATTTTAAAGGTTTATCCATGTTGTAGTAGGCATTGGTACTTTATTCCTTCATAGATCTGAATGATATTTCATTACATGCATATACCACAATTTATTTATCCCTGTGGACATTTTTGTCATGAAATGGTCAAAGGGTAAACATGGAAACATTTGGGAAACAGTGAAAAAGTAGCAGATAATTTCATACTTACATTAACTCTTCAGTCCATGTATTGTTTTTAACCAGGGAACACACACAATAGAACTGTTGCTCCACTCCTGAGCCTTCCCCCTCCCCCAAGAAGGACAGGGATGACTCTCTGGGACAAGAGTAGAAAAGGACAGAGAAATGGTTCCACACCTACTTTGTCTTTTAGGGTTCTGAAGTAAGTGTGAAACAAGTTAGCATATTTTATCTTGTGACAAAAATGGCTTTATTAGATCTTTTACACCCGGAAGGCAACCACAGTGTCACAAAGTCATATATCTGGGCATTCATTACTTCGTCTGAAAGAATTGTAGGTTGAAGTCCACTGAAAACACAAACGATGCTGCAAGATGAGCAGAGGGTCCTCAGTACTGTAGAAGTAGACATTCTCCAGATGCTCACAGCTCTGTCACTGTTCACTTTCAACTACTAATCAAGTAATTCTTCCTGGATTATGTGCCTCCCCACAGCCTGCTTGCCACAGAGAATACTCAACCTAAAGCCAATGAAGAAGTGAGATTACATAAGAAGAAAGAATGTACCCTACCCCTTCCATGATTAATTATTGCAGGCTGATTTCAGCTACATTTTTCCTTGGGCAGTTCCCTAAGATTTCACATTTAACAGCCCCAGGAAGCTGGGAAAACAGAGGAGAAAAAGCTCCTTTAGCTCTTGGTTCTATACTATTCATAAATGAAAATCATTGTTAATTTTGAATTTGACAGCTGTGGTGCATTTGTAAATTCAGGGCAGCTGTCATCAGCACTCCAGCTTATTTTTCAAACAGATGTCTAATTTGACTTTAGTGCTATTACCAATTTTTGAGGAGAAAGACTGGGGAAAGCAAAAACAGAAATAATTATTATATTCATCATTTGCTTTCCTTTCAAAACATAAATCGGCGTGATTAACGACGACATCAGAATTGCTCTAATTGCAGTTTTGGGTGTAGGACTCGTTAGCCATCATCTTCTTACTGATCCAAAGTCCATTTTTTTTTTCTCTAAAGTTAGAGGCTGTTTGTGGTAATTACACCCAGACTCTGAACAATGGTCCCAGCTATCCAGAAAGGCCTTCCAAAATGTAGGAAAAATCGAGGAGTGGTGAATGATGGGCGACTGGGCCACAACCCCAGATGAAAGCCGCAAGGCTGAGTCTTGCCTTGTGGAATCAGGAAACTAGAGAGAGCAAACAGAGCCCTCAGAATGGCAGCCAGAGTCTCCCACTCCCTCTTACATATCTACCGTGCTTATGTGGCTTAGGCAACTGGACTCGTGCATGCTCACAGTGTGCAAATCGGTCTCAGTGTATAAAATTAAACACATCTGTGGCTCCACGTAGAAATCTGATGAGTCAGAATGTACTTTAACAGGCTCTGCTGTTTCAGTCCATGTTGCTTGGAGGGAATCTTCCTTCACATCAGCTGGGTTGCTAGGTAAACCCACTTCCTGGGTCTGGTTTCTCTACAGTTGCCTTTTTGTGTTTGGCTTTCAGTGGTCTCCCTTGGCTTTTACTTTTTATCATCAATCATGTGTTCAATCATGGCTCCCAGTACCTCTTTAACAATACCTCTGTAGCAAGAACATTAGGTGCAGTAACATGTTTATTGTATCTTTGTACATTGAGATGGAAGACTTGCCTTGCCTTCCTCAGTCAACAACTGTGACACGTGCTGTGCTAATACATGCTGTGCTAAAGAAGAATTCACGCTAATGAAAATTGGGTAGATGTCTTGGATTCCAACTCTTAAGTCATGGTTTGATATAGGAATAGTCCCCAGCCTGATTCAACTAATGCTAGAAATAACAGGACACTCTAAACAGAACCAAAGATCTGCACTCGAGGGCAAAGTCTGACTCCTCAAATGGTGGCTCCCCAATCTTTTTAAATAGAAAGTATTATTTACAGATTATTAACTAGGAACTAATTCTTTTTTAACCATAGAAAAGATTATGCTTCTGCTAGGTTGACCACCCAAGAATTTTGGGGAATCATTAGGGAATTATTACATGTATCAAAAACTTGTGGCCATTGCTGGCCACCCCAGCCATCTATCTGAGTCTAGACTGTGTATCTGTACCTCAGACAGCTACTTCCCTACCTTTGCTTCATGCTTAGAGCCCATCCTTTAATAACCCCACATCATAGGCAGGGCCAAGCAACAATGGTTAATAAGATATTGAAAGCTTGGGGAGTGCCAGATGGTAATTATAACACAGAGAACCTATATAACTGGCTTATAGGTTTACCTGCTCTTAGGACCCGGAAGGCTAAGCTCATCTTTGAGGGTTTCCAAGGGCATCAGGTTCCTTGCCTAACCTCAAAGGCCAGTTACTTCCCCCCAAAAGAATGCCTCTGTACAAGTCCCAGTTGCCCCAAATTTCAGATCCAGCTCCCCTCTGGACTAATTTGTTTAGCATTGCAGTTACAAAGGTATATTCACAGGTCTGGCAGCCTGTGATTGAATTCTGGCTCAACCACTTACTAATGGTGTTTGTCAAGTCATTTTAAACTTCTGGTGCTTCAGATGACTCCCTAGAAAATGGGGATAATAATAATACCTACTTCATAGGGTTTTTGTGAGGATTAAATGAGTTAATATAGGCATGCAGTGTATCTAGAACAGTGTCTGACACAGAATAAGCTCTATACAAGGCTATATTGTTGTTAATATTATTGTTTTGTTCCAGTCTCTGGCATTTAGGACAAAACTGTACATTTTTAAAGGTGGCTTTTCAACCTTCAAAAACTATTAAATTTCAGTCTTACCAGGTCTCCTTTCCTTTTGCTTGCTTACTCCTTGCCAATTTGCATAAGAAAGACATAAAACAAAATAGTTGTGTTAAATTTAAAAAGTCAAATATCAGACAAAACCAGAGAAAATTAAAATTAAAATATAACATCAAAACAAGAGGGAGACCAATCTCAAATATACATAGGCTCTAAGTTCCCACAGAGTTGCAAGAGGAATGGATTATATGTATGACCTGTTAAATAAATTGAAAAGCTAGAGGTTATCTGATATAAATAAATTCATATGCCAATTAGAGGAATAAATGGATGCATGATAGGAAAGTATGATAAAGAACAGGATGTATAATCTCAAAATATCTGCCCTCAAAATACTTAATAACTACAAAGAGAAAAACCAAGAACTTTAGAGTAGAGAGGTCTGGCAGACAACAGTAATAAGACAAATTTTAATTTTAATTATGTGTCACCTAATACAAAGAAATGAGAAGAAATGATATTTCTGCAAAAGACACATAACCTGAATCTAATTCTGAGGAAATATCAGACAAGCTCAAACATTTTATAGAATTACCAACATGTAATCTCTAAAAGTTTCAAAGCCATGAAAGTCAAGGAAAGACTGAGGAGCTGTTCTGGATCGAAGGAGACTAAAGAGATAAAATCTAAATGCAATACCGTGATTCTAACCTAGAACTTTAGCTATCAAGAAGCAATTGGCAAAATGTCAATAAGGTTTGAGGATTAAACATATTAAAGTTAATTTCCTAAATCTGATGGTTGTGTCATGGTTCCTTAAGAGAATATCCTTGTTTGCAGAAAATACACAACAAAGTACTCAAGGTGATCGGATACCATGTCAACCACTCACTCCCAAATGCTTCAGGGGAAAAAATTCTTTGTACTATTCTTGTAAGTTTTCTTTAAAGTTGAAAAAAAAATGGTTCCAAATTAAAAAGACTCAGCTCAAAGACGGAGTGGAAGGGAAAAAAGGAGAGTTGCATTAGCATCTTCTTCTCTTGTCTTTCTTTTTCCCTTTTCTTCCTGGCTTCTTCCTCTTGGCACCTTGGACTTAGATGTGACTGTGAAAACATTGGGTTCAATAGAGAAGACAGGCAGGGACTCACAAGCCTCAAAGCCTGGGCTGAATTCATTTGTTCCTTGATTCCTGCTCATGGCACAACTGTTTCACACCAGGCACCATGCCAGAGGCCAAGGATGCAGAGCTGAGAAGGGCTCAGCCTCTCCCACAAACTCACAGAGTGGTGGGAAAGCAGACCAGTCAATGGGCAGTAACTACCAGTGTGAATGGGAGCCACCCTGAGAAGAGCTCAGGGCTGGAGATGGGGTGTGAGGCACCCGGCCTAGTGTGGGATGATGCAGAAGGGCCACAGACCACAACTGGTGAAATGACAGAAGGCAACAGGGGAGAGAGAGCAGAGAGAACAGAGTGTGGGAGTGTCTCAAGCCCAGAGAAAGCAAGGAATATTTGAGGATCTGCAAGTAGATCCTGATGGTGGAGCAAGAAGGGGTGGGTTGGGGCAGAGGTGACACTCAATAAATGTGACTTTTTTCTTTACTTTCTTTCTCTTCTTTGTCCTTTCCTTAGTTAAACTATTTATTCTTTGAGCATTCAGCTGTGTATCGCTCTAATTTTTTAATAACACTAATAATGGATAAAATATATACCAACAACCCTATAATGAAGATAGTATTCTCCCACACAGCAGAGAGGAAACTAAGGAATGACCTGCCCAGCATCGTAAGTAGCAAATTTGGGATTTGAATCTCAGACAGTCTAATTCTTCAGCCCATACTTTTGATCTTCCATAGCATATGAGTATATCTTTAATGAAGCTGAATTCTCATGAGAATTGTCTTTTATGGGCCTTAATAGTTCTCTAACTAGAAGAATGGATGGGGGAGATGCTTGTGAACAGCTGTCTGTCGGTACATCTTACCCACTCAAGTCACCTCCCTCTCCCCCCACTTGCTGCCTCTGCATGGTCAGCAGTCATGTGAGCCCTACTATGGGGCCAGGTAAGCCTGGAGCTTGGCTGGACCAGATGATGATTGTAACCTGGGTGGCTGCAGAACCAGAGCTGCTCATAGTGGAGGATGGCAACAAAGGGCCAAATCAAAGGAAGACTGAATATTGGGTCCGAAAGGTCCTCAGTGGGAAAGGCCATCACAAGGGAAGACACGGGGCACAAAGTTGGATCAAGATGGGCAGTTTAGGATGGAAACTGTGAACAAGGCAAAGGTATAAAGGTCCTGTTTGTCTGAGGTGCTGCAAGTGGAACTTGGCGTCCGCAGGAAGGAACATCAGTGTACCTTTTGCCACCCTCTACCTACCACTACCCCACAGGACTCAATCGTTCATTTGACATTTAGTGAGCACTTACTATGTGCTAGGCTTGTGCTAGTTATGAGGAAAGAAAGAAAAGAGAACAAGTCTGAGGGACTGGCACATGAATATTAATTTGAGAACCTGAAATGCCAAGTTCTCTTTGGAGCAAGGTTGAATTTCCATTTTCACTCCAGCCCCTGGAACAAACCCAGGAAGTGACAGTTACCAGCTGTGGGGCGGGGAGTGTGGGAAGGGAGAAGAGCAAATTTCCCCCAACAGCTGTTGCCAGACCATCTCTAAAACAACTCTTTACAGAAAAGCCTAATTATTCCATTATTCCTCCACAACAGGAAAAGTTTCCCTTTCCACACTACTCTGGTCATTGCTACAGATTCTATTGCTAATTGTGTTTTTCAAGATAGTTCTCAACTGCAAATGTTTTATTAGACAGTTTGACCTTTGCAGATGGGCCCTGGGGTCTACAGGTCAAGGTTGGAGTCCTGGTTCTACCAAGTCTGAGCCTGTTGGGTTTTTTTCCCCCCTATAGAATGGGGTGAGGAGTTAAGGCATGGGAAGTGCCCCTTAACATTTTAAAAGTAGTTTATTGTTTACAGAGCACCTTCCAATACACTTGCAAGGTCATCATCATAATCATCGCGGGAAATCGAGGCTCAGAGAGGTAACGTGATTTGAACAGGATCACACAGACCCTGAGGGAAAAGTCATGGTAGAAACATTCTCTCTACTTTTAAAATAGAAAGGATTTACTGTACTTTTGCACCTTTTCTTTTATGATGATCAAAGTCATCTTTTATGGTGATAACACTAGGGAGAACTATCTTTACTCAGTAATTTAGCTTAGGATTTCCTTGTCATATGAGAGTCAGAAGAGCCCAGTGGAGAAAGCAAGGGGTTTTAGAGTCGAACTCGTTGTGGTCCTAATCCTGACTCCACCTCTTAAGAGTTATATAAACTTGGGCAAGATACTTGGTCCCTCTGTGCCTTGGCTTTTTTCATCTACAAAAGGTAATAAAAGTACCTACCTCATAAGTGGGAGAATTAAACCAGATGATCTATGTCTGTGGTTCTCGACCCTGACTGCACGTTAGAATCATCTGAGCAGCTTTTAAAACTCACCAGCATCTGGCCCTACCTCTGGAAATTCTGATCTTTTTGGTCTTGAGTGGAATCAGGTGTCAATGCTTTTTAAAAGCTCTCCCAAGTGATTCTAATGAGCAGCCAGGGCTGAGAACCCCTGAAGTATGTAAAATGCTCACTACAGAGTACCTGGCACATAGTAAGCACTCATGTAAGTGGATGTTATTTATTTTTGTACCAGCTGATGATAAAGTCAAGGCATCCAGACAGACACTGGTGAATTGGTACAAACACCTAGTGCTCCAGATACTGTGTGATGTACTGTGGGTAGGTGCAGAGAGATGAGCAAGAGAATCCCTACTTCATAAGTGTTTAATTAACTTTCTCGTTGGGTAGAAGAGGCATAAATACATGAGAAGCTAAATAGCAACACAATGTTTACAGTAGAAGGAAGAAAGGAAGATAACATATTTTCAGACACCTACTTTGTGCTAGGCACTTTCCATACTAGCTTAGCTCATTAATGTTCACAAGAGTCCTGTAAAGTAGGTATTAACCCTAATTTGTAGGGCAGAAAACTGAGGCTCAGGAATGTAATTCACCTACTAGACACTGAAGACATCGATCAAGATCTGCGTAACTAAAAAGGTCATTCCTGCTGGTTTAATGAGATTATAAACAAAAGCGACCAACTATTGGGATTAGAATTTAAAGGGTTTAAATCACAGTCCTTATGTATATATGTATGTATGTATCGGTTCATCTGTTATTCCATGTATCATTCCTTCCTTCCTTCCATCTATTCATCCATCCATCCATTCATCCATCCATCCACCCATCCATCCAATTCTGTTATCCAACATGATTATAAAATAAGTTTTCACTTTAATCAAATATTTTAGTTAATAGGCCAACCCATTGGGTAAATTTTAATTAATTCTCCATTTTCTTGTACAAAGTTAAAAAATAACATTAAGCTGAACGACATATCATTTCCAATAAATCAGAGAGAAATAGGATAGCTGATGTTATGCTTTAAGGTGTGCTAGTGTTATCAGAGTTTTTCCCATAGATTAACTACCAGTCCTAAACAGTAATACAAATAGAGGAAAACAAAATTAACGTGATTAAATACGCTTAGAGACTATTTATTCTATTAATTGTTAAAATTCAGGCAACAGTCAGATTGCAGAGACTTGCAGCTGCAGCTCCAAAATAGCTGGTCCTCCCCTCAGCTGTTGCTAATTAATGTGATTTTTCCTAATAACAGTTTTCTGATGGCAGAGAGACAGTAGTAAATCAAAACAACTTCATTTCTATGCTGATGAGCACTGACAAGAACAACCAAAAGAGCCCTCTAGGATCCAACTGCAGGCTTCCATATGTTGCTAACTGTGAGTTTCCATGTGATGTTGCTAGCTGCAGGCTTCCAAGTGGTATTGCTAACTGTAGGCTTACATGTGGTGTTGCTAACTGCAGGCTTCCATGTGTTGCTAACTGTAGGCTTACATGTGGTGTTGCTAACTACAGGCTTACATGTGGTATTCTCATGCACCAACTTCAGTGCCAGAAGTTTATCGTACAAATTCATGGGGTTTATGAGATAGTATGGCAAGTCACATCGTAGCATCAGTAGAGTCATATTGGGTCACAATGGGATTATGCCACAGACTCCAGAGAGGAGCAGGAAAATGGCTCTAAACAATTTCCCATTGCTCTGGACCTAGGCCTGTGTGAGACCCAACTTCTCTCTCTCTCTCTCTCTTTTTATTTTATTATATTAGTTTCAAGTATATAGTACATTGGTTAGATATTTAGATAGTTTATAAAACGACCCCCTTAATTGCTCCTTCTCTGTTCTCCACCTAGCCAATATATTAATGCTAACTGCATTCCCTATGCCATGCTCCCCATCCCCGTGACCATCTATTAACTTCTAATTTGTACTTCTTTAATCCTTCATCTCATTTTTCCAGCCTCTCAATCCTCTCTCCTCTCTGTCTGTCACCCAAATTGTCCTCTATATTTGTGAGTTTTCAGGAAAGCAATCCAGAAGTAGCCAGCATCTCTCATGTCTAACCCATCTATGGCTGCCTTTGGTTCATCTATTGATACCCAGCCCAAACAGCTGTAGCTACTTGGTTTCACCAAAATGTGTTGCACAAATTAGAACAATTTTTAGATCAAAGAACTGGTTTGGTCTTTCTAATGAAGGTATCAGACACATGAAAGGCTAGAATTTATCTTTTTCTACTGACAATCCAGTACAAAAGCATCACAAACTGGGCCAGTCAGTGACATTAGACTCCTGGACATGTGGGGCTCCTAGTCATCTCCAGGGAAGCTTGAACAGAAAAGAAACCAAGTCAGCAGGAAGTTGAGTTAAGAGATTTCTGAGACAGCTATGTCAATCCAAAGAAACACTGTGCATATTGAGGCATTTGGAGGAAGGGGCTTAAATACAGTACAAAATGTCATAACCAAAAGATCATTAATAAATATACTGCTAGGCTGAGGATTCTGATAGTTCACTTTCTTGAAATGTATTTTACTCTGTATCAAACTATCCTTGACATGGAGCCATCCAGAAACCAGGGAAATGTATACCCCAATCTGATTGCAAAAACTCATATACTTGCACACACAAAACAAAACATTGACCAGGGCACAGATCCTGGAAAATGTTTGATCTTTGGCTTTACCACACTGTGAGGGTCCAACTTTCAGGACGTCTGTTGTACTGTACTCTGGAGGTGGCAACCATCTGGTTTTACTCTTGTTCCCTTATAGAAATGAGGTGATTGAATCCTCCTCCTCCCTCTCTTTTCTTTCCATCTCAACTGTGACTTTTCCTAGCCCTACATCATGAAGGTTCTAAGTATTTCCTAGGGACACACGCATTGAAGTTCAATTCCGTATCTCTCAAGACATGCAACATGTAAATGTGGTTATACTGTCACTTTTAGGATAGATATTTTTATCGATTTGTTGGATTTTAATTTATTCCTTGCCTTAAGGAAAAAATATTTGCAGTAGCTTGTTTAACATGGATAGGAGGCTCTAGGATCGTTTCCAAGTTCCCCATCTCAAACATTAGTGAAGTTTTTTAATTTACCATATTTAAAAAAAGAATTAGTCACTTGCATTCTACTCTTATAGAAGTTTCATTCCTTTCCACATATTTTACTCAGAAAGTTAGACCTTGACCAACAGACATACCTATCTGCCTTCCTTTTCACCCTTCTTTTCTTTCTTCCTCTCTCTTTTCTCCCTCCCTCCCTTCCTTCCTATCTTACCTTTTTCAATTTATCTCCAAAAGTATTTTCTCCTAGAAAAGCTAGAAAACAGGGCAAATCAGATTTTGTGGCTTACATGTTATCTCACATTGTTGCTCCACAACTCTTTGAGGGTCAAATAGAATCATGGCTTACCTCTGATGAATTCACATGACATAAGGATGAGGTCCAATGCTACCAGAGGGGTGCAGATGTCAAAAAGAAGAAACGTGGGACAAATCTGAAATGAGTCGAAAATGTAAGGCCCTATGGATGTCTTTTTTTTTTGTAAGGGTCAACTCAAAGGATTAAGCAAAGTGGAATACATAGTGCAATCAGCAAAAAGAAAAAAAGGGGAAAAAAAGCAATTGTCTTTTCTATAAAGAAAGTTGCATCCTTGGTGTAACCTTCTTCTACCAGACACATCATCATCTTGCTGATTCTCAACATTGTGAAGGGATTTTGAATTCAACCCAAATGGTTCCTTTTGAGAACAATGAATGCCATCAGACAAACTGCCTAGCTTGAACAAAGAAAAGCAGACTTAATTGGCCTTTATGCAGTGGGAAATATTTCATGACTCAGACCAGTCACTGTTTGCTGTTCACCAGCACTCTGGGAGGCACTGCTAATACAGAGGAGCTTATGCTTCTTGCCAGATCATGGACATATGGTAGACACTCAATATTAGGGATCGAATATAAAAGAATTGTATTATGAGTTAAGTCGGTATTTGAAAACATATCAGATGAGCACAACTTCAGTGCCTCCTGCTTGAAAGGCACAGTGCTAAGAGGAGCCACATGGGTACAAAACAAGTCTTCCCTGAAAAAGCTTAGAATTCAGTTGGACATATGTAATGTAAATACACATTAAATGGTAATATAAGGATTTAAAGTTCAAGCAAACATCAAGAGTAGCCAATGGCAAATGAAAAGTAAAGATCAGTGGTATTCTAAAAACCTAGAGCAGGGCACTTCTGATTATCCATGTTATTAAGACCCTGAAGAGACAGAGAGCTGGTGTCAAGATGAGTGGGGTATGATTAGGCACAGAAGAGGTGAAAGTATATTCCTGGTTTATTGAGTAGCACAAGCAGAATCCAGGAGGGGGCCATGCGACACACATTCTGCCCAGGGTGAAAAGGCAGGGCTAAGTTCAGGTAGCCGAGAAGAGTCAGGGGGAGGAGGTGTCGGACCTGGAAGGCAACTTGTATCCAGGTTTTCAGGACTGTGGACATTTAGCCAAGAGTTTGGACTGTAATCTATAAATGAGAAAGGAACCTTTTTAAGAGAAGACCCCCTATGTGCTAGACCCTGTGCTGGGGTGGACTGGGACAGGGTGGAGTGGGAGATGCGATAATTAGGGCTGTGGTGCATTGCTGCCTAATGATCTGTGAAAGGAAGTGATTATGTGCTAGAGGTGACAATTAATCCCCTGGATGGGTTGGCAAGGAGAGGAGACTCATTAGGAAGTTACTGCAGTAATTGTGCAAGGAATCTTTCATTTAATCTTCCATGTGTGTCCTTCTTGAGGATGGAGTGGATAGGACTCAGGTGGGTACTAACAGACATGAAAATCATGGTTCCTAATTTAGAGCACTGGTTCTTGAAGAATCCTTCCCAAAGTAATGCACATGCTTACCATTTTGCATATTGCTTTTTTCGTGCTTCAAGAGTCCTCTGAAACCCATTCAGGGACCATGAATCCCTACCTAAGAACCATAGCACCCTCCTCAAAGTCACTAACCCAGCCTGCAGGAGTGAGCATCAACCAACCACAGGTCTGCTAGTGTACAAGAAACTCCCATTCCACAGCAGAAAACCTGGGTGACAGGGAAGCTCTCTGGGGAACGGAAAGAATGGCAGTGACTTGTGTTTAAGGAGCTTGCTCTACTGCCTGGATTGTTTCCTTACATTTGAGGGGATAATATTGTCAGCTCTGGTTTACCGGAACTCACAGAAAGGAGAGGCAGCGGTGGCCTGCCAAGGTAGAGTGGGACCAACTGCAGAGAGTAATGACTTGTGTAACCCAACCAGGAAGGAGCTTGCGCTGTGGCAGCATTTCCTCTCTAATGAGAGACTGGGGCGATTATGTGATTACACCCACGCCCTGCTTGGAACAGCAAGGACTCTGCAAAGAACACCCAAGAAACCCAAGAGCAATGCTCCGCTTTCTATTTCTTGTTTTCCAGCCGAGACAGGTTCTATTTCAGATCAGAGCATAGTCTGGAAAGAAAGCAAGTTGAAGCCTTGGGTGCTTGGAATAAAAATTTAACCTTCATCTTTAGAAAAGAAAAGCATATATCTTAGTTGGAGATTTTATTAAGTGGAATGACAGTCATACCATTTCACATATCTCCTATCATTTATTTCAGACCTAATAGTGGTTCTTAAGCTTTTCAAGGTCAGGAACCCCTTTGGGAAGCAGATGAAAGCTATGAACCCTTAACCAGAAATATGCACTTGTGCACATCACACAAAATTCCATCATCCTGAAATCTGTCTTCACACCCCAGACTATGAATGCCTGGTTCAATAAGCCTTGGCCAGATCCTCTGCTAGGTTCCAGATGTCCAGTGAAGAATAAGGCACAGTCCTTGGGCTCGAGGCGCTCACAGTCTGCTGAGGGTTTATAGATGTAAAAAAGCTGGAGAGGAAAGCAAGGCAGGCACTAACCAGCAGCTGAACTGTATGAGACATTATAGAGAAGAATCATGAGTTCGACAATATTATAGAAACAGTGAACCTGTCAGTTGTCCCTTGACTAGTCATACCCCAGGTACCATTAATCATGCTGTGAAATGCTGAATAACATGCTAAGGCTGATTTTTTTTTTTAAGTAATTTTTCAGGAACATAAAACCTCATGTTTTTGTGTTCTTAAGAGAAAAATATATTTTGGTCTAAAGATGTATTGTGAGATATTGCCTTCCCCCCAGGCTCATATCTCTTTACAAGGTTAAGAAATGCCATGGATAATTTAAGTGAGAGAGAAGAACCCGTTAAGGGTCAAAAGATGTTTTTAAAAAATTGAGTGGTTTAAAAAAATAATAGGAAATGAAAAATGGTCCTGTTCACTTTCTGGAATTGCCTACCTGTCAGAGCTTCCACAACTGGGATTACATCCTGCAGTCTATTTATTTTGTCCATGTGAGTTTAGTTAAGATTTTTTCCAACAGGTGACAAATTTCCAGCCAGTGATTTAGCAGATACCCCTAAGGGTTTCCACTGTTTCCTCAGTCACAGTATATAGGCATGTGAAACCCTGCTCCAGAGAAAAAAAGAACATGTCCCTCACCTGTATTTTCCTGTCATCCTCCCACCTGTCCCCCCTTCCCTGTGCAGCCACATCTCTTGTACTGAAGTGTACTTGCAGCCCCACTTCTTCTCTTATTAGTCACTGCAAACAGGTGCCTGTCCTCTGTACCCCATGGAAAGCCCCAGCAAAGGGCAGCATGACCTTGCACTCACCAAATCCAAGTCCTTTTTTAAGGCCTCATTCAGACTCTTCTCTAAGACTCTTTGGACCAAACTGTCCATGCCCCGACTCCCACCCAAGTCTTGTGCTGGCTCCCCAGTGCAGTCTCTAGGGTAAGCAGCACCTGCTCCTCCTTCTCTCTTGAACTGCCCTCTTCTATATTCCCACAGTATCTCATTTATATTTTTTTCTATCAGGCACGATTTAGAGAGTATTGTTCATTAGAAAGCTTAACTAATGATAGCTTCAACAAGTAGAGGTTTATTTTTCTTATATGACAAGAAGGCCATGGGTAAGTGACTGTTAGTATTGTTTCAGCAGCTAAACAATGTTGGGGCCAGTGTTTCTGTGATTTTTCTTGGCCTTTTCCTCATGGTCACAAAATAGCTGCCTTTTTTCACACATTGCATTTATAATCAAGACTGGAAAAAGAGGGACAGGCCACAGTGGGTCAATATTTCTTTTATCTGGAAAGCAAAACTTTCTCAGGTCTCCCCTCCATCCTGCAAACCTCTTCCTACTGAGGCCATATGTACATTATATATTCCCATTTCCCAGCTGCAAGAAAGACTTGGAAAGTGAGAGCAGAACTATTGTGATTGGCTTACCTTATACTATGCCACCCATGTTGAGGTTTCTGAAGGTATTGAAGATGAAAGACATAGATATTGGGTAGACTCTAGTATTTGTTATACAGTATTTTGGTTTGTCAGATTACATCTCTCCCTCTCTCATCAGGCTGTCAAATATTTGGTGTCAAACACACTGTCTTATTCATCTTTGCAATTCCAATTCCTAGCACAGTTATGTGGCACCTACTCTGTTAAACAAAAACATGAGTAAATGAATGCCTTTCTGATTTTGATGCCTCTCACATTTAAATGAGCTCTTTAAAACATAATTCAGTTTTATTCTTTTGTTTTTGTGACTCTCTTACGATATGAAAAATCAATTCCTCATTGTTAATTTTTCATTGGATATTAGGGTGGGTAAACTTTAAAGTGCTAGAGTAACAGTATTGATCAAATATATGACATAGAAGAGCTCTGAAATTGTACAATAGTAAGATAAAATGGAACCTTAATAACTTGTTATCCTCAGGGCCTTGAAATAAACTGAGTGCTAAAGCTAATTTTTATTAAAATAAGAACCACAACTTTGCAGATGTTATTTTGATCAATGATGAGAATCAAGAGCTCCAGAAATCCAATCACTATACAAGGTTAGGAATGGACCGTGGTCATAAGAACCTAAGTGAGCTCTTAGCCAGATTCCAGTCATAACCCAAGCTGCACGTGTACGAGTAGCAGGAGGGGGAGTTGATGCTCCTGATTCAGGTTTACTTCTCTGCTCAGAGCAGATGGCTTTGCTTCCAAGGACCATGGATGGTGTCCCTGCCAAGGGACTCTTTTTGGTGCACAGCTCTAACTGCTTCAAAGAGTCCATCCTTTGTTACAGATTCAGCCTCTGGGACTCCAAGTCCAGCTCCAGTGCCATCTTTCTGAGAAGTTATCCTGATTGACCTCATTTCTACTAGTAATTCTCCCAACTTCATTTCTCCCCTGTCAGAGTTGGCCTTCTGACTCTGAGTCACCATAGCACTTATGATTCCCCAGTTGGGGCTCTAACATACTATATGTTCTAAGAGTCATTGGGAAATGTTCTGTTTCATATGTTGGCAGCTTGTCATAGGCACAGTTTCATTAGCATGGCATGACCTTGCCCTCATCTATCCTTATTGTACCATTTTGTTACCAGACTCAAGCCTGGTGGATTGTATCACCCATATCCTGGTTGTAATAGGTTAAAGTTTTACAGAATGTTACCACGGGAGAAAACTGGGCAAAATGTACAATCTCTGTATAGTATTTCTTATAACTACATGTGAATCTACAAGTATCTCAATTAAAATTCTAGAAAAATTTTTAAAATCCCTCCTTGCCCCTTCTGTCTTTCATTTCAGTCACTGGCATCACCATCTCTCCCTCTAGTCATTGGGGTTTGTGTATGGGGATCAGTTTACTTACCTCCCTCTGTTTCACTTGTCTCATCTGTAAAAATGAGGGTAGTAGCTGTGCCCACTTCGAGGGGTTGTTGAAAGGATTAAATGAGTTCATGTTTGTGAAGAACTTAGAAGGGTGCTTAATTGTTAAATAAATAAAATATCTTGTATTCAACCTCCTCTTTCTGGCCCAGATCCAGTACGTTGCTAAGTCCTGATAAATTTTCCTTCAACATGTCTCTTAGATTCTCTACTTCCACTGCCCGTCTCCCAATTCAGACCTTCAGTGCCGCCATCATGCCTCCTCTTGGAGCCAAGGCAAAGTTAGTTACTGCCCCCTCCAGTGGTTCCTCCATTATTGAGCTCAACTTTTATTTCTTGTTTCCTTTTTCCATTTCTCTCTTTTTTTCTTTATGGACCGAAGCTCCTTACTGGAAGGCAACATCTTTTATTCATCTTTACATTTTCAGTTCATAACAAAATATCTGTCACAAAATAAGTACTTAGTAAATATTTTATGAATGAGTGATAATTAAGCAGAAATAATTTTATGGCAGCTAGTAGAAGTGAGTCCTTGTAGCAATGATAGATGACTATGCCAGTCTTTTAATCAATAGTTTTGTGACCTTAAGCATGGATTGCAGCCTTATTATTGGGCAGCTATTGAGTTCTTGTACATATTGTAGATAGAGCCCTACAGATAAGCTTTTACTTTTTTACTCCCCTGGGCACATTATCATGAGCTGCCAGAATGTCTGTTAGCTTCTGGGCACAGTACTATGTGCTGAGGTCCCCTAAAGCCATATAAAAGATTGGTAAGAGTCTAGATCATAGAATGCACTCACTTTCTGTAAATATTTGTTGATTAACATGAGACTATTGTCAGGTTAGCACTTGGCATCTTCGTGAAGTAAAATAAGGCAGATAGCCTTAGTTCCTTATGACATTATCATTGTTATGGCTTTAATATTTTATTCTTGCATCTTCCCACAGAGTTGTTCTTTCATGGCAGAAGGAAATAGACATTGCTGGTTATAAACTAGATCACTTCTATAGAAAACATCCCTGAAATCATAGACAAATTTTGTAAAGTATTCCAAGAAATGTTCAGTAATTGGAGATTTTACTGGAATTGAGAAGATTGGCAAAAATATTCTGGAGACCACACACCCAATCTTCATTTTGGCCATTCATTATCTCCTCCTGAAGCAGCTGACCAAGGTAGCGCCCTCATTTCTCCCTCCACAAGCAAAGGAGACATCAATCATGACGATAGCTACTGTTTGTTAAATACGTTTATGTGCCAGGTACTTTGTCAAGGGCTGGTGGTTTAACAACAGCAACAATAATGGCTACCACGTGCTGAATATTTACTTTGAGCAACATGCACATAATAAAGACCTTACATGAATTATCTGTACTTGGCAGTGACCCAACAGCTGAGGATCCATGTGTAATTTTAAGTAATTTCATAGCCAAATCTTTTAGATTTTGAGGTCTTCCTGTCCCTTTTTGGCAAAAGCAGGGATCCCAGGCCTTTTTAGACCTAGACAGCAAACCCATGGCTTAGCAAATTCTAACTTCTCTTCAACAGGCAAATTCCTCAAGGAAATAGAATAGCAAATAAATAAAACCTTCAGACAGAAAAGGGTAAGCATCCAAGAGATTCAGGATAGTGTTTCTGGAATACTTTAGATTTAAAAGAAAACTTTTGAAATGATCGGTAAGTTATTTAGAACCTCAATATTCAAAAGTTTGAGAAGCTAACACACTAAGAAATTTAATTTAGATTTCCTTAACACTCTCTTATGATAAGAGAGCATTCAGTATATCAGTATATAAATGCTATGCAATAGGATGGCCAAATTGCAACACAGAATGGGAGAAATTTATCATTTTGAAATGCTAAAGAAATTCTTACTAACAGCTTTCTCATCTTGTAAAGCTATTATTTTTCTGAATGATAATATAATTTATAAGTCTCAGCTGGGTTTTATACTTTTGATGCGAACAGACTCAAAGTAAAATGTGTTTTCCCAAAATATAAAATTCTCTCCAGAGTTGACCAGATGAGGAATAAAAAGCAACATCTTCCACAACCAAGAGTATCATCTTGGTCTCTGCTGGCATATCTGTAAGTAAATGTCAGTCTTCTTCAGAGTTCTGGGCTCAGCCTGATTTCTCACTCTGCACACTTTCACTGGGTGACATCAGCCACTCCAAAAGCTTCAACTCTTACTTCTGCTTCAGTGACCCCATATCCACACACCTCACTCTTCACATCTTTTCTGAGTTACAAGTCCCTATATCTAACTATTCACTAGACAGACCACCATCATGTCCTATAGACAGCTCAGTCTCAAATTCTCCCCTTTTCCCCAAACTTTGTTTCTTCTCCTCGAATCCCAGCACTATAGTGATGCTACTGTCTGTAAAAATAAGTAAGATACAGTTCCTGCTCTCAATGAGCTTATAATCTAGCATGGGAGATAGAAAAGTAAGTAGGCAATTATAATGCAGGTCAATCATGGCTGTGGTAAGAGAAACCCAAGAGGCTGTGGTTGTGGCTCTCATAGGAAGAACACTCAATCACGGAGTCATCCTGAAGGACGTAACATCCTAGTTCTGTATGAGTTAAGTAACTGAAGTGTGTGCGTGGGGAAGGGGTGAGCTGAGGAGTCACAAGGAAGGACTGTAGTCCCATGAACAGAGGCCCTGGGGCATAAGATGGTGAACACAGACATAGGATATGGTTTGGATATTGTGCTATAGAAGGATTAGATAGAGATGAAGCCAGATCATTGGGGCCAGATCAGAACAACCCTTGTATTTCACATTTAACCTTCACAGAGTTTGAAATCCAAAGGGCATGGTACAGAGGTTTTGCCAAGCACAGGCACAAAGATGTATGCTCAGACTTTTCATGGATGGCTGCAGGTAATCATGACCCAGGCTGCAGGTGATCATGACCCAGGGAGACCCACCACATCTCAGCTCTCCACAGTGTGTCCCATGAGATGCTGATATAGATCAAGGAAAATCAACTGGGGCTTACATTTCATAATAATACTTAACTTCACAGGGTAATTGTATTTTTTATTCATAATTTTCCTTAATTCTTACAACTCTGAGCATAAGACAGAACATGGACTTTGGAGATAGGAGGAAAAGGCATGTTACTTTAACCTTCCTGCATTGCAGTCATTTTTACCTGTAGGATAAGGGTGAAAAGAACCACAAACCCTCATATGACTTAAGCCTTCTGAAAACAAGCACATTTTGATTAGTTTGCCAAACTTGACCTAAACCGACATGAAGCTATTTATAGTTTTTATTTACCCTTTTCGTATAAACATTCTTACATTTGGCTGCAGAATATTGATGTGTTTAATTATGGGAATGTTAATGCTATATTGCCATCTTGACTTGCTAATACTGAAAAAAACTCTGAATTCAAAAACACATCTAGCCCTGACAGACAGAGGGAAACGGGGTTGAGGGGGCTGGGAGAAGGGGAAGAAGGGTTAAAGTACAAATTAGTAGTTGATAGATAATCACAGGGATGGGGAGCATGGCATAGGGAAAACCAGGGGAGAGAAGGAGCAATTAGGGAGATTGTTTTATAAACTATATAAATGTCTAATCAATGTACTTAAAACTACTTAAAATTTTTTTTAATTTTAAAAATAAATAAGCCAAGGTTTTCAGATGAGGAATTTGAGGACCTGTAATATATGTAAAGCATTAGATATATAAGATAATGTACGTAAAGGGCTTTTATAACACAGAAACTGACAGGCATAGTGTAAGGGCTCAGAAGTTACAGCTGTTATTAAAACGAGGGAGTGAGTCACCTTAGATTTTATATAACAAAGAATGAAGGAAACTGAAACATAGAGAATACATATTTTCTGTCTCTGACCTCTTAAATTTTTACAATCATATTTTTTGAAAATTTGAGATGCTTTAATTTTTCTAAGTGGGATCATGCTTTTAAATCACAGACTTTGCCATTGTCAGCGCCAAGCTGATTGGTAAGGGAAGGTTCGATGTTGAGACGCCCAGTTGGAAGAATGCACAAGGGGCTGACATGAGAATGAAACGACAAGCACCAACTTTCTTATGGGGAGCATGCTTCTGTTGCGGGGAGTGCAGTTTCATTGCAGGGAGCATGCTTCTATTAATGCTCTCCTTCTGCTCCCCAGGGGACCATATGGCTCCACACATATCAGATACAATAATGACATTCAGCCACACTTGTGTGATACAATAAGCTGAAGGATGTTTACATATTTTAGGCCCAGGCGCCCTACTACACTAATGTAACATTCTAAGTCCGAGTCCTATCCCTAGCCGCGAGCCTGGATCACAGCCAGACCTGGGACCAGCTGGGCCTTGAACCAGCTGGGCCTGGGGCCCACAGCCATTGTTCTCATATTCACAGCAGGAGAAAGAAAATTTAAAATACTTATTTATAGATGTTAACAAAGGCAAGTTTGATAAGATTCTGAGGGAGAAGACAACACAAGCAGAGGCCTGGTAGAGTAAGAGGTGTTCAGACAAGGGGCATAAACTCAGAGTTTGGAACCCAGAGAACATGGCACAAAATAGTAACAAATGAAGTCAGAGGGATGTTGGGGGAACATTTTGTGAAAAGCCTTGAATAATACTATGGTAAATTTGTATTTTATCCTGTACATCAGGAGTTTTCAAAGTATTTTGGCAAGAGAATTTTACTGAAACAAACTTTAATTTACAGAGGAGCTCTGTACACTGCAACCACACACCAACCTGTTTTTACTCTATGGCCCCAGTGCTTTTTTAGAAGAGCAAATCTGATTTTTTTACTCCTCAGGACATACACTTCAAGGATATCTCATCAAGCTTGAAGTAAAATGCCATGTCTCTGCAAGTTCTGGGTGAGTGATTCTGCCCACTCTCCCACTCATCTATTGTGCCACCTCCCTGACTTACCATTTGTAGGTTCTTCAATGAAACTTGACCCTCCCCATTTCAAGGATTTTACAAAGGGTCCCCTCTACCTCCCACTTGCCTAGTTAACTTCTTCTCTTTCAAACCCATGCTTAGCCATCTTTTCTGGGAAGAGCCTTTCTCATCTTGGTCAGGACCTCCTGTGTTATACTCCCCCACACCCTGTGGACTCTCCATTCAGCACTTAATCATAGTTGTGTTAAATGATTAGGTGAGGAGTTAGTTGTGTGATGCTCCCTTTTCCCTATACTGTAAACTCTGAGAATGGGAGGTGGCCCCATCTGTCTCATTCGTGACAGTGTCCCTGGCCAGTTTCTATTTATTGAAAATACACCAGTAAATACAATAGGAAGACAGATGGGGGAGGAGGCTGCTTTGCTTAAAATGAGAATGAATGGAGTCTTTGGTTGGAGCAGGAATGTGGGGCCTGGAATAGTTCCTGCTAGGCCTTCTCCTAGCCCTCCACGGGACTCCCTGGGGGCCCTTCTTGGTGGGAAACACTCTGGGAAGCACTGTGGTGGATGATGAGATACTCTGACTAACAAAAGGCTTTGTTATATGGCTTTGGGGTAAGGGTAAGTGTGCTCAAGTGTGTTCTCTTGGCTTGAGGAAACTTTCTGCTTGATGGTCAACAGAATGGATAAATGATCAAAGTAGCTTTGTGTAGACAGGAAGCATATTTCATTCATTTATTTCAACATCTTGTCTCTCTTGGGTGGGGAAAGACATATGTAGACTGATCTGAATTTTATTTTTTTGTGCAAAACAGGGTATAGAATAGATGTTTCTTTAGAAAGTCATCTTGGCCTAGGTCCAGACCATCAAGAAAATGGCCTCTGTACTCTGCAGATCCACCCACACTTGGCCCCATTCCTGGGTGCGAGATCATGTGACACAGAGCAAATTATGTGACTCTATCACTCATTCAGTATAGTCAGCTGTGATGGAATCAAGGGCTCCATTTATCAGTTAAATAGGGTAAATCAAAGTAAAAATTACCTTTTGATCGAGTAGCATTGCTGAGGAAAATCAATAAAAATGGCTGGAAATCCACTGGCACTGTCTCAACGTGAAGTGTTATAGACTTTCAGATTACTGGAACACTGGGTTTCAGGATTCAACTTTGCGAGGCTAGCTAAAAATAAACAGCAGGGTGGGTTAATGGAGAAGTAGCCTGTCTGTGCAATCCTAATTAAAGAGAAAATATGTGCTGGCCAAAAGTAAGTCATTTTTCTTAACCTCAAGATATTCTTTCCAAATTCTAAGATCCTGTGTTTGACATGTTTAAGAGAGAGTGGTAACAGCTGAAGCTGTCTTTGTTCAGAACGTAGGAGACGGTTTTGTCTAGACTTTCAGGAAAGATATAGAATGACATTTTCAGGACAAATCAAAATACATTTTAAATTCCTTTTATCCCCCTTTTAGGAAGAAGATTTGACGTGCTTCTCTGACTTGAACTTGGTTGATCTATAAATGGCCTTAATAGTTTGATACAAAACTAGAGTAAAATGAACCATTGAGAAAAGTTATTGAAAATGCTGTTAGTTCACTTTCTTACCTTAATATATTAGCACCAACAATAACACAATTACTAATATTCCGTGAGTGGTTTCTAGGTATGTACTAAGATCTCGACATACATTTTCCTATTTAGTTCTCATAGCAATCTCATGAGGTAGGTATTATTAATGCCAATTTTCCAAGGAAGAAACAGGTGCAGAGAGTTGGGGTGACTGACTCATAGCCACATAGCCAAGAATGGCTGAGCAAAGATCTGTTACCCTCCCCACCCAAATCTGCCTTCTAAATCACTATACTCGGTCTTCTTTTTCTACAGGGCCAGCATTGTACAGAAACGCATCATTTATTTTCAGGATGAGGGCTCCTTGACCAAGAAACTTTGTGAACAAGGTAAGAGCATATGGAAGGGAGGGCAGTGGGGAGGGCCAGATAAATGGAAGGTGGCTCATTCAGTCCAAGCTTCTGGCCTCAGGAATTAACATTGATTGAACTTTCTGAGTTCCTCCAGGTTCTACTTCTCACATAGCTCCAATTTTTAATCTGGCTGTGTACTGTGGATAATTGGATCCACCTTAAACTCTAATTACTCAGCTTGATTCTTTGAGTAGGAGATAATGTACCTTATATTGGTGTCCTTTTTTTATTTTTGTGAAACAGTGATTATTCTGAAGAGGTTCCTTGGAATAATTGACAGGACTTAATTAAGAAATGCACAATTGTGTACGTTTAAGAAGCTTATAATGGTTTTCTAGAATAATCCCCAGCAGGAACCTGTGTGGCACCCAGGCAATGTGAGAGGATTTTCTTAGGGAAGACCAGAAGGAGATGGGGTTGCAAGAGGGCATTGACTTTATGATTTCACCACATTCAACAATCTAGTCCTTAGATTTGTAAACTCATCATTGCCTTATCCATGGGTTGAAGGCATTCTAACAAAGCTCATGGGGACTAATTAAACTAAGAGGGACAGAACAGAGACCTGGATTCAGATTTGGCCTGAATTGAAATCTTGCCTCTGTCTTCCTAACCATGTGAATTAATATATGTAAAATAGTACCACACCTCATTGGCACATATATAAGTGCTATATATAAGTGCTAGCTATGTTATCTATAACTGAAAGCTTGTTTATTAATCTGTCATAAAAAATTAAGATCTTAAACATCTGAATGTGTTTAGAAATATTAAAGAACTAAGTAAAAATAGAAAATGTTCGATAATTATACATCTTAACTATCTCTTCACTATGCATTTTTTAAGAATTTTATTTGCATTTAGAGCAATTAGCATTTTTTGAAAAGAAATAATCCTCTGCAATTCTGGCAAACTACTAAGTAAAGGTTGATAAAGCTCTTCTGGGAAAATTGTAATAATAGCTAATATTTTTTGAGTGCTTGCTATAGGCCAGGCACTATTACAAGCACTTCACATACCTTAATCATATAATCTGCACAATCCTGTATGGTAAAAACTATTACATAATCCCAATTTTATAGATGAGAAGCCTAAGGCACAAAAAATTTAAATGGCCTGCTCAGCATCATGCAGCTGGAGGTAGAGGGCAGGGTTTGAATATAAGAGCCAATACCTTTAACCACTTCCTTTCTGTCAAAGGAACTACCTCCCAATAAAATAGCTTGTGCTGTTGCCTTTGGTAGATCAAAGCATACTAAAGCATAGGTCTCCTTATAAATGAGCTACAGCAGAAACTAGGTCCTATGTGGAGGATTGCATGGCGAGCATGGAAAAAGCAAACGGGATGAGATTTGGATACCCTGAATTAGGCCATACCTGTCGAAGGAGCCAGAGAGCTGGAACCTATGGGTCAGGGTCCTGGTCAGCTTCCAGATAAGCATCACCACACATGGCTTTGGGGGCTTTGCTTTCCTGGATTAATTGTCCACAAGTTCATTCAGACTTGCACCAAGTGAGGGATATCTCAACTGTTGAAGCTCTTGGTTCCTAAAAGGCAACCCCATTTCTGCCCTGCCTCCACGAGGTGATACCGAGGTCCCATGGGTTGGAGTTGTAGGTGTTCTGTTCACACATTTACAGGCCACCTTTTGGTCTGTACCCACAGTTGGCTTATTACAACCACTGGCATATGGTTTTGAAAGTTTGGCTATCAGAGGACAGCCTTATTTCCCAGGTTTAAGGGTCCTTGGGAGACACTTCACTGACATTTCCATGTATTTACAGCAATCATTAAGTAAACTTCACTTCCTAAAGCCTCAATCCTGATGTGTAAAAGCCTTGTCTAAGCTTGGAAAATACTAAAATTCTGCAGATGCAGTGTCAATAAAATGACATTGCAAATCTCTATTGGTTATCACTTCTGAAGCAGAGATATTATCAAGATAACTAAGCACACATCCGTATTTAAAAAAAATCACTTTCTAATGGCAACCTTATGGACAAAAACATGCCCTGGGCTGTTGGATCATTAGGTACATTTGTGGATGATCCCCAGAGAGAGCAGACTCACGAGGATATTTATCATTAGTAAACAGATCACGTTAAGAAAGAAAATCTTTAATTTATAAGCATAGAGAAAAAAGATTTTTTCTTTAATGTGTATGCCTATTTAATTATCTCTAGCTCTTTCATTAAGGTCTTTACATTCATTGCTTCCTTGGTGAGTTGAATCAAATCTATGAAGGAAGGGGAGAGAGAAACAAATATCTGTTATTTTGTCCAGTTGAAACTGTTAATCCACAGGGGAAAAATTAAGAACTGCACAGATCTTTTTTAAAAGCAATGGCAATTGTCATTTTTAAAAAGAAACATAAAACATTAAGTTACTTACAGTTAGAAACAAAGAAACATTAAATATTTAAAAAGGTGACCTATAATAAACATATGCAGCCACATGCTCACTTAATACCATGTCACAAACAAGGAGAGACAAAGAAAGAGGAAAGATGAAGGGAAATGCACAGAAGAGAGAGAAGTGTAGGAGAGAAGGGAAAATGAGAGAAAAAATTAAAAAAGGAAAGAAACTAAGATTAAAAGATGAGAGCTGAAAAGGAAGCTGGTGGGTTGAGAGTAGAAACAGGGAGAGAAGGCAGCTCAGGAGATGCTACATGGCCTGAAGTTACCTATATTTGGCAGATCCTTCAGTGGTTAGAAGAGGGTTAACACTTGTTATCACTGCCCTTGGAAACCTTGTTCATTTTCAATGGGCTTTTCCTCAATAGAAAAAAAGTATATCTGTTTTTAGTTTCAAAGTTAGAAATTAATTTTTTAAATGAACGTTTATTCTCTTTTGCAAGTCCAAAAGGTTTATTATAAGTGTAGTCTCTTGAACTCCTGGACATATCTTAAGTTTATTACCTACCCTTGAAAGCCCTTTCAATAAGGTAAAGCTACTGATTTGCCTTATTTTGGTTCCTTGAGAGATTTTTCCTGCCTCATTTGACAATGCCTGGTAGTTAAAATTGAAACCCCAGCAGGTATCTCTTAGCTGTGAATTCCTTTTTCAAAACTAGTTTAGTCTTTTCACAATATAGTTGATCATAATAGAAATGTAAAAAGAAAAAAAATCTTCAGGAGTTATTGATTTACACTACCTTTCCTGAAATATATTCAACAAGGCTTGTCCCTTAACTATCAAAGTGGTTCACACAGGAATCAGATCTGAGTTTCATGCATACAGCAGTGGGGAGCCTGCTCCTAAGCACAGACAATGCTCCGGCCTCTTCCAAAAAAGTAGCCACACAATGATTTCTATTTTGGGTGGTTTCAGACCTCTTCCTTGGGCCTCTTTAGAAATCCCAGGGCTATGTAGGGAAGTAATTTTTTTAAATGTACCATTCTTCATTTGAAAAAGCAAAAAGAGAAACAAACAAAAAATGTTTTCATTGGTGTTTATGCAGACATATCCAACAGAAGGTCTTTCTTGGAGCATTACAGTGCAAAGATTAAGAGCATGGACTCTGGACTCAAAAAGACCTGAGCTTCTCTCCTGTGACCTTGGTCTGGTTGCCTAATGTACCTCAGTTTACTGATTTATAAAATAAGGTTAACTAAGGTACTTACCTCCTAGGATTGCTAGAACAATCCTAGCAACATATGAAAAGGGATCAGCACGTACAAGAACTCTATACAATGTAGTCATTATTACAATATCCCATACTTTTTTCTTCATCCTAGAGCCCAGAATTCACTTCTTCCACCCATCACTGATTTTGCATATTCAAACCAAATGAACCCAGTGAATTCCATATGGGAGACTTGTAAAATGCTCTTTCTTACACTCAAAAGATTTTTATGCTCTTTGTCACTGCTCTTTACATATAACATTTAAGAATAAATGTCCAATTAAAAAAAAGAACATTTATGTTAATACTGCTAGCGGAACCAAAGATAAAGCAATTGAAGCAAGTTAGATCTGTAGTCATTGTTTTTGTTTTGTGGGAAGCAGAACAGACTACAAGCAACAATGCACAGTTAGGGATGAGGGCTTGACAATTGGAAATACTGAATTTACTCATGTAATCTCTTTTTCTCCACGTAGCAGCTATTCACAGCTGAAAATGGGGGCAGAAAGGGAATCTTAAATTCTTCTTGGCTCAGAAGTAAACCTGACCTTATGAATGTATTCTCAAACCCCTACCCCTCCCAGTAAAGTCTCTGAAATGGTGATAAGAAGTAATGTGACTATGTATGCATATCTTTTTAAAAAATAATTTTTGGCAGGTCTTTATCTCTTTCTCTTGTCTTTTTGTTCTCACTACTCTCCTTTAAAGCTGCTTCTTTTGGTGCTAGCAATTTGGTCCCAGAGGATATTTCTTAGAGAACACACACACACATGCGTATTCCTCTCACAATCTGGTGGAGAAACTCTGTTGTGGGAGGGGTGGGCAAGTAGACTCAGGCCCAGCATGGATAACTGAGTATTAGGTGTTATTAATCACTGAAAACTTCACCTCACCTTTTCCTCCAGCATTAAGGGCAAGATGAGACCAACACCCACATTCGCTTCCTAACTTGGTGCCTTTCCTGACTGTTTCAGATTCTACGTTTGAGGGGGTGACTGACAAACCAATCTTAGACTGCTGTGCCTGTGGAACTGCCAAGTACAGACTCACCTTTTATGGGAATTGGTCTGAGAAGACACACCCAAAGGATTATCCTCGTGAGTAGAGTAGCCACTTTATGGGTTGGGAAAAGTGCATCATTCTGTTTGGTTGTGATGTATACTAGCTGAAGTATATTAGGTCTGCTCGCTCTTGCCAAATGATTCATGAAATGCCCATCCCCAGTAAGTGAATTTATTGAGATAGGCAGATATAATAGTGATATGTTTCTAGCTTCTTTGCACAGCATTGTTCTAAGTGTTTTCTTATCTTTGACTTACAAAAATATTCCTGATGTCATGCTGCTTATCTTCAGGTCAGACATTTGGTAACCTCAGTCCTCCTCGAATGGCTCTGTCCACAAATTATATGAGAGACGTTTTTGTCCTAGAAATAGCTGGCAAAATGGACCTGTTCTTGACTCCACAGACCAAGGTCAACAAATATTCAACATCTTCAACCACAGCAGGCATCGATAGTCAGTACACCCTTTCCCTACTTATTCCAGATACCACCTTAGAATCCTTTATAATGCCATGCTCCAGAAAGCCAATACCAATCCATGAGAGTTGTCAGGAGACCCCCAAACTTGTTATAGTGGAGTAGATCCTTAATCGGGACCCTGCCAACTCCCTTTTATTGTACAATTTTCTCAATAAATGCTTAGCATGTGCCAGGCACTGTGCTAAATTCTAGAGGTGAAAAAGACACTCATGGTCTCATGCAATTCAAGAGATGAGTGCAGAGACAGACACTAATCAAATAATCACACAAAAAGATGGTGAAATTTATAACTCTGAATAGTGGTCTTATTGTGCGTCAAGCATTTTTACACATCATGTAATGTAATCCTCAAAATAATCTGTTTTTGAGGGTGAGCTCAGTAGAAATTAGAGAGATGTTATGATTTGCCCACAGTCAAATGTAAGTAGTGCATCCAAGATTCCAAAAGGGGTTTTCAGGCACTTGCTCTGCCTTTCTTTTGGATTGCCTTTAAGACTCAGTGTCACCCGTTCTTTCTAACTGTGGGTGGCAGGATGTCTGTGTGTGGCACTGAGCTTTTTCTGTAGATTGTTTTATTTTATTCTTGTTCATTTCATTTTAGAGTTGCCACAGTTGGGAAAGAACAGTGGGACTGGGAGAGAGAGATTAAAAAGAAGGATTTGAGTCAGCCTCCAAAGGAAAGGGGAGCAAAGAGCACATATTTGGGACCTTAAGAAGACTCAGTCCAGACTAGAACCTCTGTGGTCCCCAGACAGCCCACCCAGAGGGGACTCCAACATTTCTTGGCAGGTCAAGAGCCCTGTTGTTTAGTTTTACCCACATGTAATTAAGGCTTGGGATCCTGGAAGCCTCTTACAAGTTCGTTCATTCTTCTGACTTTGGGATTCAGCTTGATCTGCTTCTGCTGGTATGGGAGACCTGCATAAACACACTTGGACTCTCTGCCTGCAGGGGAAACCACTTGGAACAAGTATGACGGAAAAAATTTCCTCCAATGCCCCCCATCCTCTAACTTAAAAGAAATAAAATGTTAGGAGCCCATTATTCATCTTTTGTAATCCTAAGGAGTGTCTCACTCTTTTATTTTCTGACAGTCATTTCCCAGAATAAAAAAAAAAAACCCCAACAACAACAAAAAAGGTGCAGACCATTGTTTCTGGGTCTTTGTGCCAAATCAAGGACAAATCAATAGAGAATTTCTATATTATTAGGAGTTTCTTAATAAATAGAGCAGACATGTGTTCCAAGTCCCCCAGGATGGTTCCATTGTCAGATGACATAGTGTCTTAATTTTTGGTTGGAAAAATTTGGTCACTGTGTACAGAAGATCATTTATCACATCATACTGTAATTATTTCTTCTGGAGTCTTTTTTCCCCACCAGATAAAAGTTCTCCAGGACAAAAGCCATGACATGCTCATTTTTTAATTCTTTGTGCCCGGAAGTGCCCTGTGCCTTCTCAAGTGCTTTGTACTGATTGTTGAACTCAGAGCGGCATTCGCTCTGACTCGGGAGAGAGATTTCTGGTGCATGTCTAGTCAATATGGCCACTACTGAGCAGGGGATGAGGGCCATACTTCCTTGGAGGGAAAGGTGTGGACTTGTATGTTCAGAACTGGAGCCACTTGGAAGGGCACAGAGAGAGTCTAATCAGGACTTTTAAAATGTGATATTCTCAAAAATGATTTCTTTTCATCTTAGATCATAGGTGACTTTTCTTTTGCCTCTCCAGCGAGGATTTTCTCTTGATAACCAACCCTTGCCATTAAGCTCAATTAAGCCATGATGCTTCCCGACAACAGTGCAAGCTGATAAATGCAGAGTACCCTTCTCCTTATTGCTTATCCAAAACATCACTTTCTCTGCAAGGATCTCAGGGCAGCAGCTCTCAAGCTTTTAAATTTCAAGGCCCCTTTTACGTTCTTAAAAATTATTGGGAACTCCAACACACTTTTGTTTATGTAGGTTGTGTCTGTCAATATTCACCATATCAAAAAGTAAAACAGAAATTTAAAAATATTACTTATTAATTTTTAAAAGTAACAATGAATTAGCAATAATAAACTCATTACATGTTAGCATAACATATTTTATGAAAATAACCATGGTGTCCAAAACAAATTTAATGAAAAGGATGTTGTTATTTTACATTATTGCAAATCTCTTTAATATCTGGCTTAATAGAAAACACCTGGATTCTCATATTTTTCTCTGCATTCAACCTGCTGTAGTTTATTTTTTATTTTTGGTTGAAGTATGTGAAAAAGATTCTATCCCACACAGGTATATAATTGGAAAAGGGGAAAATATTTTAATAACCTTTTTAGATAATTACAGATAATCTTCTTTGATACTACACCCACACTCTGCAGTATAATAATCTCCCCTTATCTTAGGGGATATGTTCCAAGACTCCCACTGGATACCTGAAACTGCAGATAGAACTGAACCCTAGATAGTCTGTATGTTTTTCCTATACATACATATTTATGATAAAGTTTAATGCCTTTTCCATCTGAACTAAGCACATATCATGCACTGTGGACACAGCTTTTGTGGTTTGAGGTGGGACAGCAAAACCAGCATGAATTTCTTTTTTCACAGTTTCACCAACAGAAGATTCACTCTTACAGTAGACCTTAGCAACCTCCGCATATAATTTTTATTCTTTCCTTACAAATTTAGAACTCTCACCTTTTCACTTAAAAGAAGCACTTTATGCCTTCTCTTGGCATATCTGAATTGCCAGCATCACCACTCTCGCTTTTAGGGGATGTTATTAAGTAAAATAAGAGTTATTTGAACAAAAGCAGATCTTGTTCTCAGATCTTGCAACAGTAGATCTGAGAATCAAGACAGTTACTAAATGACTAAAGGCTTGTAGTATATAGAGTGTAAATATGCTGGACAAAAGGATAATTCACTTCCAGGGCAAGAGAGAGAGAGAGAGAGATTTCTTCACACTACTCAGAACGGCATGCAATTTAACTTATGAATTGTTTATTTCTGAAATTTTTCATTTAATATTTCAGACTGTGGTTGACCTCAGGAAACTAAAATCATGGAGAGCAAAACCTCAGATAAGGGAGGCTACTGTGCTTTCTTAAAGATTAATTACAATGTAGAATATGAAACTGTATCAATGAATTTGAATTTTGTTACATTAAAATGTATTGTTTTACTTTGTACCTTGAATGGGTCTTTTATAAATGATTTTGTAACATCGTACATCAGCCATTTGGAAAATATTGGTTTACTAAATTATACAGATAATTCAGATATTGAGACATTTTATTATACAGTATCAAAAATCAGATTTACTAGTATAAGTTCCAATTTCATTAGAAAAGTGTTTAAGCATTGGAAAGCTATAAAATTCACAGTGACAAATACATGTTTTCCAAAAATCTAAGTTTTTCCTGAAAGCTCAAATTTATCATTGGCAACAAATGCTGTCAGCTGTTTTCCTTAAAGTGACAGGTTCACTTCATTTTTGAGAAAAGGTATGCCAGTTCTCAAGTCTGAATAACCATAATTTGTCTACCATTTGTTTTTCAAGTAAAAATGATGTTTTATGAAAATGAAAGAGTCTGATCCAGCTTGCACCTGAAACAATTGCATGAGTGCTTTTATTCAAGACATCATAGTACTTCAGTATTTAGCTAAAATGCCTTATGCATATTTCCCAATAATAAAAAGATGTGTACTCAAAGATACAGTGATTTAATATAATTAATAATCTTATGGTTTCATCAAGACATTCTTAAGTGAAACTAATTTTTTTTGTTGTTGTTTTCTGTGAGTTTCTAGCAGTGAGGAACTCACAGTGACTACTAATACAGTTTGAGGCCACTGCCTTGATCTGCATAAGTGCCAGCAGTTTTACTCACCTTGCTTTTGCACTGTCAGTGTTAATGTCAACACATTGCAAAAGGAAATAATGTCTCAATATTACTATGAACATAGTTTTCACCTCACAGACCCCCTGAAAGAGCCTCATGATCAGGAGGGGTCTATAGACCACATTTTGAGAACCTCTGTAATAAGATAAGGTAGCAACCTACGGCATTTGTCCTTCTGTTCTCTTTGGGTAACCTACCCTTGAGAATTCACATTGGATTCTACATGGATGACTGGGCAACACTCTTGTGCTTTCAGCCATCTCTTATGGTAGGACACATCTGCAGATGGCTTTTCTCAGCCATTGTACAAAATGGTTTGTTCAAAATACGGTTTTGGGGTTCTCTTCTTAGATAACAGAGCGTTCTCTGCATCCATAATACCCCATTCTCTTGGAGGAGCCAGGCGTGGTGAGATAAGGAAGGCAGGATGATGGCCTAAATTACCTCTGATGTTCCCTCTCTCTCTCTCCCTACTGGCCATCTGGAAATAGTGAGATTCTTTTAAAACACTCCCAACTGAGTAATTTCTAGAAATCCATTTTAAGGCTGGATCATGCAAGTTTTACCTCCTGATTTTATAAGTGGAAAAAAACCTGAAGTACAAAGAAGTTAAGGGCTCAGATCACATAGCCAGAGAGTGTTAGAACCAAAATCAGAGCTCAGATCTCTTGATTTGTTTTTGCCCTTCTCTGGTGGCTGTCATGAGGCAGTTTTCTCTCCTCTGCAGTAAAATTAAATATCATATACACAAAGCATCTTTTAATAAGGCTCTGCTGTACTACGATGGACTCAATGGACTGATAGCAGATTCTGAACAGCTTTGCCCCACTGCACAAAGAACTGCTCTGCAGAGATCCAAACTTGGAAGTGAGAAAAAGTTCTGTATTCGCTGAGCCTGAATGGAGTTCCAAAACCTTGGGGTATTGGAAGTGCAAGCCCACCATCCCCAGCCCCAGTGTTTGTCCTCAGCACTGTGACTCTGTAGTGTCCAGCAGTGGTCCTGTAGCATGTGTTCTTTACATGATGACCAGACAGTGTTACTGTATAGGGATGTCCCAGGGGTTAGAGATATGCTAGTCTTTGCCAGGGCATTGGGAATTGCCTAACAGTTGCTGAGTCTCTTTACTTTCTTGCTCTGAACACAGCTCCTGGGTTTTTGACAAATGCTTCCACCCTAAGAGACTCTGTAATCTCCCTTGACAATAGAAGCTACATAACTCTCCCCATTTTTGATATAGGTTTAAAACCATTTAACAAATATATATTGTCAAAAAGAACGTTTTTTCCAGGAGCCAATAATTTTTCACATTTGAGAGCACATTGCTTCAAATATAAACACAGCCACTGGGAAATATACTCTACAGAATCAAAGTTAATTTTATAATGAAATTCAGCCATTTTTTTCATTGGGTCATTTAATTAAAAAACTTATTAATTATTAAATTCAATCACTTGAAAGACTACCACTCACACACTTGAGAGCTACTTTCATTTCTTTGTATATTCATCCCTAGACAGAGTTTCTACATCACATTTGAACTAATCATGTTCTACTTTTGGCATTGGATTTTATTTCCATGGTCACAATTTATTACACCAGCTTGCTCTTAACCACTTGCCTAACTGTTCTTTTATTGAACATTTAGGTGATGTCAGGTCTTTTGCTAACATAAAAAGCACTGCAATAACAAAACTTTGTACATAAAGTATTCCTCCACCTTCCTACTTCCTTTGAATTAGTTCTCTGAAATAATTTCCCAAGAGAAAGACTACTAGATCAAAGGATATGGACTTTGGGGGTGCTTTTGAGGGTTTTTTTTTATGCCAGATTCTTCTCCAAAACATATGTATCAATTCACCATGTTACCAAGAAAGAATAAATACATCTGTTTCTCCCAGCTTCCTCAGCATTCATTTTAACTTTGTTGTTTGGGTCTTGTCAAGTAATGGTTATAAAAAATAATAATCTTATAATTTTAAACTGGCATTGGTTGGATTACTAACACACTGGAATATTTTTACATGTTTATTGTCCTTTGCCTTTTAAACCACTAGGGTATTGGTAGGAATCAAGTCTAACTGCTCATTATCTCTCTAGGGCCTACCTAGCTCATTGTCTGGCACACTGAAAGCCTCTCAATAAGTAGTGTTAAATAAATGAATTAATGAATGAATGAATGAGGAGTAGTTATAAAATGAGCAAAGAGAGAGTCAAGGGAGATGAGCAATGGAAGGCCACTGAAGAGATTAGGGCAGCAGAGAGATAGGACCTTATGTGGCTGCTGAGTGGAGAGCACATTGAATGGAACTGGTAATATAGGGGAAGATGGGTTAGGAGAATATCAAAGTGATGGTGATAGGTTGGTCTAAGGCAGTGGCCTTGGTGATGGAGAGAATGGATAGGTTCGAGATCTTTTAGAGGTAGGTTCAGTCATTCATCGAATATGGAGGAGTGAGAGAGAGAAAAGCATCAAAGCTGACACACCAGATTTCCAGCTTGGAAATGGAGGCACTCTTCCTTTTAAAATAGTTCTCAATATTACTCTCTTTCTGTTTTTATAAATGATTGAAATAATTGTATCAAGTTTTATAAAGGGTCCTATCAGAATTTTAAGTGAAATTGCATTAAGTCCCCAGGTTATTTGAGAAGAAAAGGTAGCTCTATAATATTTAGCTTGCTCAGTTTTTTTCCCATTCATGAATAAGACTACTCATGGGTTTCCTTAGGATAGTGGATTGCCCAGGACAGTAATGAGCCACATATGGACTTCTCTTGATCTAACTTAAGAAACAAAATTAAACATTCAACCAACAATAACCACACTCCTTTCCACCATCACTGGGAACCCCCTCCCCAAGCTGAATAATCGTGCCCATCAGAGCCTCCTAGCTGTACTACCAACAGGCTGAGTCACAAACAGAGCATGTCACACCAGAAAACAGAATTTGGCACCAGGCACCTGTGTCACAATACACCATTTCAGTAGAAGAAGGGGCAAAAAAGAAAGGATTAAATAGCTTCTTCTCCCTTTTTCCTCCTCCCTTCCCTCCACCTTTCTGGGAGGTCTTAAGGAGATAACTCGCTGTATAACAGAGTAGAGAAGGGAAGTCAGTAATCTGGTTTTCCAGTTAAACTTGGCAGGTTGAACACATAAATTAATCTCTAATCTTTCCTCAGATCCCATAAAAGTAACACTAGATGAATAAAAATGATATAAAACCACAAAGACAAGAAAAGAGGAAAGAAGGCTACACCACAAAAAAGATATCACCCAAATCTGGGGAGATGGGAAACAGAGGAGCAAGTGGCAACAATTTTAGCAGAGCGAGGCAGGTGAAACCTAAAACCTGCATAGAGAGCAGTGCTTAAGAACTAAGCCAATTCATTTTACAAACACAAGAATCACCTCGGGAACTAAAAGAAGGCCAAGTGCTTAGCGCGGTGAATGAAAAAAAAACATATCACCTTGAAGTTTTAGAATAATGGGCATAGGGACAACCCTAACTGCATCCAGAAAAACAGGTAGCAAACAAAGGATCTAGAACTGAGTGGCAACAGACCTCGTTCAAGCAACACAACTGTACAAAACAACGAATAATGTCAAACTCCAAACCCATGGTCATAAATTCTCAAGGGAAACCATTTTTATTCAGCCCAGTGTCCAGGCAAAGACAGAGAAGCTTTCTTTTTGAATCACTTTTTCATTTAAAGTTTGTCCCTCCAAGGGCCCTGCCTTCCTGCTTTCTCTAACCCTGCCATGCCCTTATAAATTGTTCCTTCATCAAACTCTCCTCTCTTGCCTCTTTGATTACGCCATTTGTTTCCTGTAGCACCCTGACTGATGTGGCCACATTTTCAGAAATCGAGTCTTAGACTCTGTACATGTATTACCTTAGTAAAATAAAAAAGCTAAATAAACAAATACAACAAAGTCAGTTAGAACTATAGGATTTCGCCTACTTCCCCACTACACTACTACCTTCTTTGACTTACTCAGAATCCCCTCCTTCCCCGCCCCTCGAATGCCACTTCCCTCCCATTGCTCCTAGGACCTAGAGACATCCAAATGGGACTGTGTTTTTCTGGGTCTGTAGGTAAACTCAGATGCCAATTTGGTTCCCATTCTTATGACCTCTAATTCCCTTAAAAAAAAAAGTGTTGAACTTTTCAAATGTCATTTTAGCACATATAATTGTGATTTAATCTCTTTTTTTGGAATATTATAATTAATAATTTTCAATTTGCTAGACTATTCTTCCAATCTGTGGTGAGGCTTACTTGATCATGGTGTGTTTTTACCTTTAGTGAACGTGCATAATTATTCTTCCACTATTATGTACTATTTGCAATGCATAAGCGGATTTTTCCATGTGTATTCTCAGTAACTCTTTCCTTAGCCTCATAGATAAGTACTGTGTTTCCTATTTACAGAAGAGGAAATTGAGTCCCAGGAAGTTAGCAATTAGACACAGTTCATAGAACCAATGTATGGTGGAGCCAGGCTTTAAATCCAGGTCTGTCTGACCCTAGAGCTCTTTTGTTGTGGCTCTCCTTTAAAATGGTAATCTATCAGTATTGTTTTTAAATTCTTCACAAGTGTATGCAAAAGTGAAATCTAAACTTTCTGATTTTTAAATCTGATCTTTATCTTACTTTAGTTTCAAGATCACATTAGTTTTGAGGACTGAATTGGTTATTTACTGTCTACCCTTCTCTATTGGTCGTTGATACTTTGAAAGAATTAGCCACAAACACTAAATTTTTCCTCCATCCTCACACTCAAGTTCTTTCAATTTCTTCTTTAGTTTTTGGTATGCTCGGGCTCTCTCTTTTATGTTAGTTTTAGAATTTATTTTTTTTCCTTAAAAAATTATCTATTTTTCCAGATATTTATAGTTTGTAGGAGACCACTATAGAGTACAAAAAGATAATTCTCTCTTATTTCCTGACTAAATCTACCTGTGTTGGCTTTGTCTAATAAATACTTTGTTAGCTTAATAAATAATGCTATTGTTATCTCTTTTCTAATTTATATATATATATATCTGGTTTTATATATATACTGTTCTCTCATTTCTTTTGGATTGCTGTTTTGTTCTTTTGCTAAATTTTTATATAATTTTATTAATATTGTTTACTCATGCTGATTTCTCCATTTTTAAAAAATATTAATAATAAGTACACTTAAGGCTGTGTGTAAATTTTCTTCTTAGTAGATCCCTGAGCCCTCTCCTGGAAATTTTAATATGCAGTTCTCATTTTTATAGTTTTCTTAATTAAGTTCTTTTGTATTTTATCTTCTTGACATACTTGTTAATTAACACAGTGTTTTTAAGTTTCCAAGGTGTCAGGGATTTGGGGTTGTTTTTTTGTTGTTGTTCTTAATTTTGTTTATTTTGTTTTGGTAAGATAGTATGTATTAACAGTGTTTTTTAAATTTTTTGTATTAACAGTGTTTTGGGGTTTTTAAAATAACCTTGTATATGTTTACTTTAGAAGGCCTTTTTTCTTATTCTACCTCTGGTGCTGTGGAATAGGTTACCTACTTTCTGGCACACGAGCATCAGTGGTCCACTCAAGTCCCCTCTAGCCTCGTTTTTTGTTTCATTCCATTTATCCCACATATATTATGATTATTGTCATATCATAATTTTTTCTTCTATCTTATTTTATATTTTCTTATTATAATTTTTTTCTTCATTTTTAAAACTATTTCTTTTATTTCCATGGTCTAAATTAAGTTTTCTCCAGCAGGTTTAAATGTTATTTGATTCATATTTATATTGATTTATTTCTATTGATTTCATAAACATTTTAAGATTTACATCTTCTCTGAACAAAACAAGATTGCTAGCATGCTCTCAGATTCCTTTTGGTCTCTACCATCTTCTACCCAAATATGCACTTTACATGATTATTTTCTAGTATTTTATTTCCCTATTGTTATGGATATTGTCTTTTTCTTTTCTGAACTTTAGAGAATAAGTAGCAGACATTATGTCTGGTCTTTTACACTTAAATACTTCAGTCATGTATTTCCCAAGAACAGGGACATTCTTTTACAAATCACAGTACACTTATCATTAACATCAAAAAAATACTATTATCTAACCTATGTACTATGTTCAAATTACATTCATTGTGCCTCCAATGTTCTTTTAGCAATACTATGTGATATCAGTATAACATAAGCCACAAATATGAGCTGTTCTAGTAGTCAGGTTAAAAAGGTAAAAAGAAGCAAGTAAAATTAATTTTAATAATTAATTTTGTTTAAGCCAATATATTCAAATATTATCATTTCTACATGCAATTAATATAAGAATTTATTACCGTGATATTTTACATTATTTTTTTTCAAATTAAAATACAGTATGTATTTTATAATTATGGAACATCTCAATTTTGAATGGCCACATTTCATTTACTCAATAGCCATGTATAGCTGATGGCCACCATATTGCACAGCACAGCTCTGTAGCAAATTAAAAACAATGCTCGGGATTCAATCCAGGATCATACACTGCATTTACTTGTCAAGTCTTTTTAGCCTCCTTTAATCTGGAACAGTTCCTTTGTCTTTCTTGACTTTCAGGACAGTGACATCTTTTAAGAGTACCAGGTAGTTATTTTGCAGACTGTCTCTCCATTTGGGATTGTCTGATGTTTCCTTATGATTAAATTCAGGTTGTGCATCTTTGGCAGGGATACCACAGCCATTATGAATATTTGTTTAACATCCAATTTACATTTGGTTCTTTTCTTTACTTCCTATTCTTGCTTCATATAACTAATATCTTCCCTTTGAGGATATGTATGTGCTCACATTAAATCTCTGGTTCATCTATTAAAATAAAGCCTCTTCATGTTCAGTTTGCTTTCTGTTTTACTAGTTGTACCCCTTGGTATCTAGCAATTGTAGCAGGTGGTCTTATGTTTCTCTGGTGATATAACTTTAGGCCTGGTAGTGTGTGATGGAAAAGGACCAAATCGTGGGTTGTATTTCTTCTGATGTATTCCAGGGAAGTAAAAACGATGAGGCCAGGGAAGAGAAGACAAGCATTACATCACTCTCTCAACTCCTGCATTTGCTTTCATTCTTCTGGTGCCTTCTCCAGTCAGATTCATCCCAACACTCTTAGAACGAAGCAGAAATAGGAAGAGGAGATCTCCTTAGGTTCTAATCCCCAGCCCTGTGAGTTTGGAGAGGGAAGGGGTAGAAATGGATTGACCCAACAGTGCCCTGGCTTCCTTCATCTCTTCCTAACTTAAGAAGAGCTTTTTGCTGCCCTGCGGTTACTCTGGATAGGGAAGGGAATGAAACCTTCCTGGTGCTGCAGACATTTGGGTTACAGAGCAAACAATGTCTCTCATTTGGCAATGCCAGAGATGAGAAACATGAGAATTCCAGTAGTCCTCCTAAATCCATCCTCTCTGCACAGAGTTAGAGGAAAGAGGAGGAATCATCAGTCTTTCTCCATCCATCCTCTTCTTAGGTCTTAAGCCTCCAGTCAGGACAACCTTTGATTTCCCCTTTATTTTAGTGTTATTATTAGCTCCATGGATCTGTAACTCCCTCTGTTTCTGAAGTTTCCCAGGGTTAAATGTAGAGGAGTGAAGAGGGTATGCTAATTCACTATCTCATCAGGAACCAAGCAATAACTTTTCAGGATTTTTTGGTGTTTCTGTTCAATCCATTTAATTCTTGGTAATATCCATCCTTACTGCTATATTATGGTAAGTTTAATCATGTTTTTCCGGCTTTCTATTACTTTACCATTTTCTTTTTGATTTTTTATATTCTGATAATGAAATGTTAACATCTTGATTTAAAATTGTGTACTTATAATTTCTCATTGGTTTTTAACAGTGATTGCCTTTTATTTGTTGCTATGTTCTTTGGGTCCTATAGATGTAAAATCATTTTGTTCTCATTATTCACTCTGACTTTTATCATCGAACAATTAACATAATTAACTCCATTTAAAAATATTTGCCTTAAATTCAGCCATGTCTGACATCACAATCTCCTTTTTCTTCTTTTTAATTTATTTATCTTTTTAGTGTCTTTTGGTTTTTGTTTCTTTTTTAGACTTTCTAGACATTTTAAAGATTTCTCAGTAAATTATTGCATTAATCCAATTGGAAGCTTTTTTGTTTTTTTTTCTTTTCTTTTGCTTCTCACATGATTGTTTAAGCTTACAATTATTTTAACCTTAGTCCTATTTATTTTATTTTTTGCCAGTCTCAATTTTTTTTTTTACCTCTTAATTTTTATAGTTAATTTGTGGGTTTTTTTAACTAAATTTTCTTGGATATTATATAGGCAATGGTTTTTTATTATTATTATTTTGGTTGTGCTTAATTTTATTCCTTTGACAATAATCTTTTTAATTCAATTAACTATTGATTTAAAATAAACAACAAAGAATTATTTCTGTTTTATCAATACATTCACCCCTTATTTGAATAGTATCTTTTAATTCTCCTGTATAGAAACTTTAGCTGGTTTTGTTTTTCTCAAATCTTTTTTTTATTTTCATTCTCCATTGATTTAACTTACTACTCAATTTATTTATTTTAATCTACTTTTAACAATTCTCCTAATTCCCAACTTCTATAATAAATAATTCTTTCCAGTTATTTTTCTTACTTATCTCTTCAATAGATACTTAGTAATTCAGGATTTCTTACTATTTTTAATAGCATCATATTTTTCAGATCTGTCTTTAAGGATCAGATTTATTTTTGAAATAAATTTTGAAGTCAGTGGTTGTCCATTAGTGGGTGATTAAATTTATTAGCATTGAAAGTCTGTGAAAGTCTTTTCATTTGGAGAAAAACCTAAATTTTACAGTCATTTACTCTGACTACTTTGTACCTGGTTTTTCATCACAATGAGAGAAAATGTAGTCCTTATTCACTTATGAGTTATATTCCTTTACACAACACCTATAGCCAAGCTCCTTACAGATGCTTTCTTTTTTCTCGTAGTTAAAATAAAATTTTGATTATGAGTGTTGATCTCAGTTCTTTTAAATGGAAACTTAAGTAAGGATTTATTTATACTTTCAGCTATTTTATTAGTAGTGACATTTTTCTTCTAGTGCATCTTTTTTTTTAATCTTTGATTTTTTTTGTTGTTGTTCTTTATTGTTTGCTTTATTAGTCTACAAATCTATCCATAGCACTTATTGTGTATAGGCAAAGTGATCAGTTTATTCTTGTTTATTCCTTCTTTTTCTTTAGGAACTCTAATCTCTCCCAGAGCATTTTATTCTCCAGATCCATCTTCTTTTGCATCTTGTTTGTATCTCTCTTCATGTTTTGCATATTTTTCCCAAGTTCATTTTCTCTTTCTCTGTTTAGTTTCCTATAGCATCTAATTCTACATTTTACCTACCTTATCATTGTTTACTCCTCACTCCTTTATCCTATAATGAGCTCTTTTGAAATTTGTATGTCTTTCTCTCACATTTCAGAAAATAGATTGCACCTATTTTCTAAATTCTGTTTTTAGTCTCATTTTATTTCATTGTTTACTGATTTTTCACACACCCCCAACCCACCCTGCACCAAGTTCTTAATTCATGTTTCTTCTCTACACAGCCAAAACATTTTTAATAATTCAAAATCACTCTTTTCCCTATTACTCATGTTGATGTAAGAAACATCCAAGCCTATAGATAATTTTTATAAGAGTTTATCTGAGCCAAACTGATAACATATGCTGGGGAGTAAGATCTCAAATACTCCTGGAGTTTTGCAGCTTCTTTTGTGCATTTGAAATTAGGAGGAAAAGTAAGGAAGATTACATGGAAGTGGGTGAAAGCAAGCCGGGATTGTATTACAGGATAGTTAACAAGATTATGTGCTCACTTGAGGGTGATTATTTCAAAGGTGTGTTAACTTGGATGCATAGGAATAAGCAGAGTTTACTTAAGGCAAAGATAAACCTTTTATCAAAAAAATTATATGCTTGGGACTGCTATACACAATGACCTGCCCAATTAGGAATTTATGATTAGATCATCCTGTGAGGTTACTTTCCACAGAACCCCTTTTTTCAATCACACTTATTTTTCCAGGATTTTCTGGTGATGATTATGACTGCTACTTCTGAAACCTTTGTTTCAGACTATCTTATTGGCATTTAAATAGAACTTGAAATTAGAAGGTTCATAACTCCTCATTCTATCTTCTCAAAAGTCCACAAACTATATTTCTTGAGCATATTTTTCTTAAATAAGACATACTTGTATTGGATTGACCATCTGAATTATATAAAGTAATACTTTTCTTAAATCTATCAAGGTGAAGTCCCATTACCACTGATAGGTGTAAGCTAATTTATTGATAACTTTCCATTTTCTCCTGCTGGTTGGTAATTTAAATAGGACATGGTTTCTGCACCTCATTCATGGAGCTTAAATAGTCATCTGTTTTGAACTGATTTGAGGAGGAAAAAAGATTGGATGCATTGGCAGGTCATGGATCAGTTTTTATGTAAGCTGTAATGCTACCAGTTTCCCTGGCATGGGATTAACCCTGAAGTACGAGACCAACCCATGCATTTTCGTTTAGTATTTCCATCGAACCTGTTTGCCAGTTCTTACGTTGTGATTCCAAGAAATTCAGGCTTTCATAATAAAGACTTCAATTTCCCTTCACGTGAAAATATTTTAAACTCCAAAAAGCTTTAAGAAATCATAAGAGAGAGAATATACAAAGTACATTAAATAACAGCATTATGTATGGTTACCCAGGAATTTGCACACAAAACTCTGCTAAAGTACATAAGGCATTTATGTACTTAAGTTTTCCAAACAACAAGTTGAAAAATATACCCTCAAGAATTGTTTATGCCAAGACAGGCCAACTATTTATAATCACAAGTGGAGTTTCTGCAAAGGTCTGTGCCAAGCACTACAGTCCTGGCAAACATCCCTCCCAATTTGCAAGAACTCTACTGTTTTGGGCTGGAAGTGAAGCATGAGTACAAAGAAATACTTTCAGCTATTTCCTAACCTCAGTTAAATTCAGAGTGAAAGAACATATAAGAGGACAAAGGGTGTAGGAAATCACAGCACAGGCAGCCCTGCCTTATATTTAGTGAAAAGGATTAGTATGGGTGACCCTGCAGTAAAGCTCAATGCTTGTGATTAGAGAGTAGGATAGTTATAATCCCTTTACTCTACCACTGAGTTGATTGATTAAATTGAAAGTTACAAGTCAAATGCCCCAAAAGCATCTAAGGACTTTTCTGCGTCTGTGCATAGTCTTATGATCCTAATGACCTTCCATTGGAAGAGAAAGTGCGTACTACCTGCCGGGAACACGTGAAGAAAAGCTTGGGCGGAAGCTAAACTTTCACAACTGCCACCAAGAGTTTAATTAAACTCTCTCTAACATAATAAGCTTGGTTCAATTTAAAAGGAAAATGTACCATGTTTTCCCCACACATGGAGCTTCACAGGGTCTTACAGCTCAAGTGGAAAGAATAGAAAACAGAAGGCTTTCTCTTTACATCTGGCTCCTCAAAATGGTCTAAGAGGCTTTCTGGAGGGTTTGCAGGCTGGGACAGTTAGTGTTTACAGATGTGAGTGGCTTTCAGTCATTGAATGCAAATTGTATTTTCTTTGTCGTGCATACCCTGGGAAAACCAAGAGGAAGAAGAGGAATAATGTTCCTTCATCTGCCCACCCACAATGAAATTCAAGCACAGTTTTTTCAGGTTTACTGAGTCCCTAAGCAACCTTTGAAGAGAGCTGTATATCTGTCCGGCTGTTTCTCTGTCAAACATAAATTCATTTGGCTTTGCTTTTCAAGATTCTGGTTCCATCTTTGTGCAATTGACTAAATATTTAGGTAAATATTTCTTGCCTGCAGACCTGAGTGGCTCTCCAGCTCCTGGGCTAATTCTGCCTCCCTCTTAAATTTTGATCTATATTCTGAAGCCAAGCTCATTAGAAAGAAAAAAAGAAAAGAAAGAAGAAAAAAAGAGAAAAAGAACGAAGGCTAGCTTTTAGTGAGGATACTGAAAGCCAGAAAAATAAGCTAAAGCAGAAGGTGGGAGAAAGCAGGTTCTTGCTGGAATACTGAATCTCAATACCAAATATCAGAAAAATATGGGAGCTGAAGGAACATTTCTGAGATAAGAGAAAGTATAATCCAGGTTTTTTATTGCCCCAGGGAAGAGTGGCCAATAGTCGGCACTCTGCTAAAAGGCAGCATACACTGCATATAGTCTGAACCACCATGGACTGGGAAGTCAGATTCAACTTGGAGTCTTGTATCTGAGACTTACTATAGGGCCTTAGGAAAATTGCCGTACATTTCTGTGCCTCAGTTTCCTCATTTGTAAGCAGGGATAATCAAAGCACCTACCTTATAAAGCTGTTTTGAAGATGGCCTGGGTTCAAAGCTAATCTCCTCTATTTATTAATCCCAGGAAAGACTCCAACTGACCTCTCTAAATTCTCAAAAGCTACATTATTGGATTATTGTAGTGTTAGATGAGTAAATATTCTTAGAGCCCTTAAAACAGGCAGATAGTGAGAGATCACATTGTTATTTTAAAATGAGATAATGCATAAATGGTTTTTAGTTCAGCACCAGATGCACAGAAAGTGCTGTGTTAGCTGTGGCTGTAATGTACTTATTTCTAGCTGCATCATTATATCCACCCAAATTCTCAATCTTTAAATAAAGATTTAGCTCTGATCTCAAGTTGGTATCTAGGACAAATTCTCTAATCTGATTAGCTTTTATCATTCAGTGAGAATTTCCTGATGTTCCAACCTGGCTCCTGAATTTCCCCCATGTCCCAAATGGAGAGCAGCTGAGTTCCAGGTATATTTTATCATCTTTAGCTTAACAAATACTACTGAAATCGAATGGCCTCAAGTTTAAAATTAAAAGAAACATTACAAAAGATCTCATACTGCAGAAAACCTAACGAGCAATGGAGAAATAGAGTTTGCATTTGTAATTTTTTTTCCCCTCTCAGAAAGCAATTTAATAACAAATCCAACATACTTTCACAATCAGCCAGCCAAACACATGGAACCAGTCAGCTAATTTTAATTACAAGTTAGTGTTTACTGACTTGTATTTTTGTAAATAAGCTAAGGGAAGTAAAGAGTTTGGGATTTATGTGTTCTGTGATTTCTGTTAGCCAACATCAGTTTTACTTGGTTTCTCTCCTCTCTTTCCCTCTGCCTTGCTCCCCCGCAAAAACACACCTAAGCAATTTTTAGGTGGGATTTGCCTCAAAGTATACTAGGGCCTAAGCAACAACCAACTAGAGAAGAAGCAAAGCTAGGATGAAATAAAGAAACTAATCTAAATATTGATTGAGCTTAGTCCTAGGTGCAGCCCCTGTCTTCTTTCACCAAACTAGGTCTTGCTCAGCCTTCCTACTGCAACCTAAACTATCACTTCTTTAAAGAGATCTTCCCTGACAGCCCACACCAGAATGGTCCAGTTCTCAAGCCCCTTTATAACCTTTTGTTTTTTTCTAAACCATTTATTATTTACTGTGACTTCTATAGGTATCCCTAGGGTTATGTTCCTCAAGATAGCCATATAATTTAAAGCTTATAGAATTCAGTGTTAATCCTAAAAGATGATTAAGACTGCTTTTCAAGCCAGCTATGAAGTGGTACATCTGTGCACCAATAACATAAGCACAGCTTAAAATTCACTCGGTCACCAGCTTTGAAATTATGATTCTTGACAATCCTTTTTAATTTGGGAGAGAGGTAATTTACATTGTTTTATATTTTGTGCAGAGGGGCCTTAATATTTTTATATCTCTTTTTATATGTCTTTATTAATATCTTTATATATTTCTATACCCTATGATTCACATCCACATAAAATGAGGCTCCTCTGTAGTTATTTATTTAATTAAATTAGCTGTCTTCCCTAAAAGATAACTTCCAGGAACTGTCATACTACCCATTTTTCATTGCCCAGTGCCCAGCAAAATGCCTGGCAGGATAGACACTTAAGAAACCTGGGAGGGGCAAAGGAAGGTAGAAACTGACATCTTAGAATCTAAAATGAGGAACAATTTTCTTTTCTCTGTGGGAAGGAAAGACTGTCAAGTCTTTCATCTCAAAGGCAAAAGAAAGAGTAAACTCTACCTCTGGGCTCCATTAGCATTCTGCCCACCCTACCCCGTGGCACAGATCCTACTTGGCAAAAATTATTAGTCTGTCACCCGCACTAGACTATTAGTTCTCTGAGGGCAGGGGTCATGTCTTCTTTATGACTCTATCACTATCTCTCAACCTATGCAAAACAGAGTAGACACTTATGAATATCAGATGGATGAAAAGACAGACAAATGAATTGGGCTCCTGGGGTCCACTCCACCTCTTATAATGGTAACAAGGAAATATCACATAGAACAGAATCTAAACCATCTCTAAAATGTACCTTAAATGCATTCTGTTTCCTTTAATCAGGAAAAAAAATCTTCCATGTTATCTTCACTTTGGTGCATGCAATTATAATTAGCATCTTCAAGGTACTGCGTATATTAGAAATAATGTTGGACAAACTTTCTTATGATCTTTTCCCTTACCCTCTACTTCCTGAGTCCTCTTTGCTTTCCTCCCACATTCTATAATAGTTTTATGGGAGACCTCAGAGAAAGGCATTGAAATTGGCTGGGACCATCGTACCCCAGCTCCATCCAGCACAGAATCTGATATAGAGTTAGTGTTCAGTACATGTTATTCAATGCACTTACTGCAAAAAGTCTTCTCTGTTTTTAAGAAAATATTTTAACTACTTAAAACAATCTTAGAAAAGGGGAAAGTATATGTTCTAAAAATCTAAATAAGGTTACTAAGAAACGTACACACAAAACTCTACTGAAGCTAACAGCATGTATGTGCTTAAGTTTTACAAACAATGAATTGAAAATATACCCGGAAGAATTGTTTATGCCAAATAAGGCCGACTATTTGTGATCATGACTAGAATTATTTCATGTTTTGTGCCAGACACTACATTCCTGCCAAACGTCCTCCAAATTTGTAAGGATTCTTGGGTTTTGCTTTGGAAATAAAGCAGGAAAATGGCTCTTCAACCCAACTTATATGGATCTTATTCTTCATTAGTACTTACTTAGGACTACGCTGATTACAGCAACATCCCAACTCTATTCTGAAGTGCTTATTTTGGTGAACAAATGACATGAATTTCCAACCAAAGAGCATGGAAACAAGTGAATAGAATTGTGACATCAGTTTGGATTCTGAACACATAACACTTGGAAAATGCTCACACTACTTCCATGCCAGAGGCATCAACTGAGAGGCTGTCAGTCAGATATTTCTATCAGCCAAAACAAAAAGTCAGCTCCCCATCCTGGTGGTTATTGGGCCAACACTTGCATGAAAAAAAGAAAAAGACAAAAAGCTGGCGGACTGAGGTCTTAGGTTTGCTCATCACAGCTACTACAAACATGATTGCAGAATAGCTCACAACAAACAGTGCTCACGGGCAAAAATACTCCTGAAAAGTGAATGGACCCCTTCTGCAGATCTAATCCAGCCCCCAGGTTTTGGAACCAGTGATTTTCTTTGATTGGAAGAATTTTGTGAGAGCTTAGTAACCCATCATTGTCCTAATTCTAACGAGGCCATCACATCTAATGGTTAAGGCTGTGGACTGTGGAGCCGGACTGAATTCTGCCTCTACCACTCATTATCTTTGAGATGAAAGGCAAGTCAATCACTTAATTAACTTCTCTGTGCCTCAGTTTTCTCATCTATAAAGTGGAAATAATAACAACACTGAGTTTATAGAATTATTGTGAGGATGAAATGAATTAATATATGTAAAGAACTTAGAAGAACACCTGGCATATAAGTGTTATATAATTGTTAGGTAGTATTATACCTCATTTTTTGTGATTCAATTCTTGCTTCGGACCCTCCTTCTCAAAATTAAGTCTCAGTCTTCATGCATTCATTGATTCCATAAATACCTAGGGACTGTTTACTCTTCTGCTGACCTTGTCTTTAATGCTGCTTTATTCTCCAGTGAGATCCATGTAGAAGCCCTGTCTTTGCTCCTCCAGGGATGAGGTCCTCCCTTGTTCATACCAATCCTTCCAAACCCTGAAATTCTGCCTCTTAGAGCTGCCAGACCTGCCTGATGCCCAGTGTCCCTGGTCTCTCCTAATACTGGGAGTTCCTTGGCCTGCCCACTCACCTCCACTACCACTTTCTCTGTCTCATCTTTAAGCCTGGTCTGGTCTTGGTTTTGGCAGCAACCTGGAAATTTGTTCAAGCAATGAATAAATTATTCAACCTTTTATTTCCCTCCAAGGAAGAACTAGGAAGCCAGACCTTATCAAGGGAATTCCTGCTGCCCCTCTTACTGTAATAATTTATCTCTAAACAGATTTTTTTAAAGGCACTAAGAAAATATCTGTTTAATCATAAACTATCCTTCTTCATCAAGAGAAAACAGACTTCTCCTGCCTAGAAATGTACAAACAGAACTCTTTTATTTCGCCAGAGCTCTGGGGAATAATAGGCCACCAGCTGCCACCTTGGGCTGCAGGTTTCAAGAACTTGGAAAGGGAAATTTTCCATCCTGATTACTGCTTTTGCAGTGTTCTCCACTGCCAGCATATGGTGGTGGGCGTGGGTCTGAGCCAATTTTTGTGTTCCTAAATAATAAAACTGAGATGCTGTCCTCCTTTGCTATAGTGCTCTGGGCGCTCATCAATCAACCACTTCCCTATGTGTACCTACTATGCACAGGCCATTAGAAAGTAAGTCACCTCTTTATGTATTTTTTTAAACTATTGGCAGGAAAGCCAAAGCAAATGAAAGACTCAAGACAAAACTAACAATGTCTCACATTACCAAAGCAGAAGGCACTTAACTAAAGTCACAAACCCCAAAGAGGGTAAGTTCAAGATTCAATTATGTCACCCTGGGTTAAAATATAAATTCTTTAAGTGGAATAAATTCACCTGGGCCTGGCCAGCACCAATCTAATCTCTTGCCCCACTGCAACTTGTACTCTTGGCTCCATATCCATCTTATGTTCCCAGAAAGCACTCTACTTGTGTGATCTCTGGGCTTTTGCACATGCCATTTCACATGCTTGCAACACTCTACCCAGCCCCACCTCCTTCACCAGGCTGATTGCTAGCCACCCTTTCATTCTCAGCATAAACCCACTGCTTTGAAAAGCCTTTTCCAATTCTCCAATCTGTATCAGCAGCCCTCCTCTTTTCTGCCCAAGTCTCACAGTTATCCTATTATGACACTTTCTATACTGCACGCATTGTAATTGTCTGTTGTGTTTGACCTGCCTCATATGCTGAGAGATCAGGGCCCTTGTCTGGTTTGGCTTAGAATTTCCAAGCCCTTGCATAGGATTTAGAGCATAACATGTGACCAGTGAGTTAAATTCTGATAAACCAAGCTCTCACTGTACCAAGCTGACTGGTCAAATCCCAGAATCAAAATACAAGCTTTGCAATTCCCAGCTAATGGCTCCAAAGGCTCCATACAGGTTGATCTCCTGGCCAAAAGCACCTGACCTCAGATCTTTAAAATGTGCTGGGGGTCACCTTTGACCTTTCAACTCTACCTCTTACAAGTTCACAGTTCATCTCTGTCATTTTCCTGTCACACCTCCATTACATGAGAATTAAACTTTTGGTTCTTATACAATGCAACTCAAACCTAGGGTAGTCCCAAGTGAGACTTGAGAAACAAGGAAAGGTAACTGCTTGTACCTTCATGTTTTCTTTTTTAAAAGTGAACTTTCTATTGAGGCAAAACATACATAGAGAAAAGTAGGTAAATTTTAAGTGTACAGCTCAGAGTTTCCCATTCATTTGAACACATTCATGTTACCAGCACAAAAATTAGATAATTACTAGGACTCCAGAAGCCTCCTTTTGTTCCCTTCCACTTTTCCAAAGGGCAACTGCTCATCTTGACTTCTAGCACTGATTAATTTTGCTTGTTTTTAAACATTGTGTAGATGGAATTTTACAGCATGTACTCTTTAGCATCTGGCTTCTTTTGTCAACTTTATAGGTTGTGAGATTCATCCACGTGGCTGCATGTAATTTTGGTTTGTTCCTTTTAATAACTGTATAATTTCCCACTTTGTGAATATACCACATTTCATTTATCTGTTCTATTACGGATGAACATTTGGGTAGTTTCCAATTTGGCGCTATTATGAATAATGCTGTGTAGGCATTCATATGCATGTCTTCTGGTAAATATATGTATGCTTTCTGTTGGTTATATACCAGGAATAGCATTGCTGGATCATAAGATATGTAGCCCAGTTTTAGTAGCTACTGTTAAATAATTCTGCACTGCAAGAGAGATTTGGTGAATCTACATCCTGTCAACAATTGATATTGTTTCTCTTTTTACATTTTAGCTACCTACTGTATGTGTAATGATATCACATTTGATTTTAATTTGAATTTTATTGATTTTGACTACTATTTAGTTATTAGCCATTTGGATAATCTAAAGTGACTGGGTCTTTTAACCTTTTTTCTGTTAAGTTGTCTGCCTTTTTCTTATTGATATGTAAGGGTTCTTTATATATACTAGATATGAGTCCTTTGTCAAGTATGTGTATTTCAAATATCTTCTTTCATTCTATGGTTTGCATTTTTACTCTCCTAATCTTTGATGAACAAAATGTTTTAATGTTTATGTAATCCAAATGACCTTTTTCTTCATCATTAGCACTTTTTGTGTCTCATTTAAGAAATCTTTGCCTACTTCTAAGTCACGAAGAACTTATTCTATATTCTCTTCAAAAGCTGTATTGTTTTTACTTTTCATAACTAGATTTTGAGTTGATCAGTAATTTTATTTGTGTGTGGTGTGAAATAGGGGTCAAGATTCTTCCTCCCACCCTGCCACCTGTGTCATTTGTTGGAATGCTCATCCCTTTCTTTCTGTTTTAATGTCACCTTTGTCACATATCAGGTGATTGTATATCTGTGAGTCTATTTCTGAACTCAGTATTCTGTCTTTCTGTTTCATTGATTTATTTGTTCATCCTTCGTATCTGGGAGTGTCAGTTCCCCAACTTTGTTCTTCTTCAACGTTATTTTGGCTGATCTTGGTTCTTTGCATTTCTGTATAAATTTTAGATTCATGATCTCAATTTTCATTTTTTAAAAACCTGCTGGTATTTTTATTGGATTTATGTTGTAGTTATGGACAAATTACAGGAGACTTGACAACTTTACATTATTGATGCTTCTAATCAACAAATATGTTATATTGCCCTATTTATTTAGATTTACTCTAAGTTTACTCAATAATATTTTATAGTTTTCTGTGGAGAAGAAGTCTTGTTCATTTTTCACTTGATTTATCTTTTAAAATTATTTTATGCAATTATAAATAATAGCTTTTAAAAAATATTATTCTTTGTCTGTCACTGGTATATAGAAATTAAATTGATTTTTATATATCGACTTAGTATCCAGAGACCTAGCTAAATGCACTTATTAATTCTATCTGTTTTTATATATAGATTATTTTGAAATTTTACCTACACAATAATATCTTCTATGAACAATCACTTTTTAATCCTTATGCTTTCTGTTTCTCTTGTTGCACTAGCTAGAATGTCCAATACAATGTTGAATAGAAGTGATGATAATGGGCATTCTTGCCTTATTCCCAATCTGGGGAGGAAAGCTTTTAATGTTTCTATAATTAAATATGATTTTTGTTGGAGCTTTTTTTTTTGTAGATTTTTTTATCAGGCAAAGAAATTGCCTCCTAAGTTCGCTGAAATTTTTTAAAGTCATGAATAAATATTGAATGTAATATTGTTTGAATTTTAAATGTTAAACCACCCTTATGTTTCTGAAATAAACACTACATGGTTCTGATATGGTATATTTTCTCTCAATAACTGGATATAAGGTTTGCTAATATTTTGTCAATGAAAGAAATTGGGATTCTATCTTCACTTTTACTTTTCATTTTAAAGTGGAAATTTTTTTTACCTCAGCTTGACTTCTCTTTCCTCCTTTATATAGACTTGGTTCAGTAGACTTTGATTCTATTATTAGCTTAAACTTTCCTCAGTCTCTAGCTTCTCTCTCACTGGCAGAACAAAAAACCTTCCCAAAAACAAAGCAGTCATGATCCAAATCCTGGTTCAACCACTCATGGGCAATGTGTCCATTGGAAAGTTACAGAACCTCTCTGGGCTTCTGTTTCCTCTTCAATGAATTGGAATTGAAAAGTGAATTACAAGATACATATTAAGCACCTGGTACAGGTATTTACTTAGTAATTCTTATTTTTCATTATCTCTTCTCTCTGAGGCCTAAAAACTTTTCAAACACAGAAGAGCATTGGCTTACTATATACAAGGCTTAGCCAACAGTTAAGATATAAACCTGAAAAATGAACTCATGGGGATGAGAGATGTCTATTTTTTTTACCTTCTAAAAACAAAACAATGTTATTTACTGCTCCTGCTAAGTTTTTAAATACATTCTCCTAGGTTTTTTTTTAAAAAAATTACGCAAACATTGCTAGAATTTGTCATCCAAAGTGCTACAGTTTCTTCCCTAGGGTTTCAAACTCAGATGTTAATGATGTATTAAACATTTGGAAGGTGTCCAGGAATATAGCCTCTCTTTCATCTATAACAATGTTTATGTGGAAAAGTCAGCATGGAAGGACATTTTTAAATAAAGTTATTCTTTCTAGAAATATAACTCCAGTGCTATTGTTAGTGCACAATAAACTTTTAACCAGCCTCCACAGTGGCAATAGAGATGAGAGTCTGGGGGTGCCCTGAGATTATGTTCTTTGCCTTGAGATGAGAATCAGTTGGTTGGTTGGGGTTTAGAGATGTCTAAATAAATCAGGAATCAGAAATTCAGAAAAAATTTATTTGGAAAGGCTGAGTTCAAAGAAGGCTGAAATTTATGAATGTCAAGAGCCAATACCTGCAATGTTGTCCGGGCCACTGGATAGGTGTGGTTCTATCTATCTCCCTGCTATCTTCACCCTAAGAGCTGATTCTGGTGACAGCCATCGGTGACATCAGAATGACCTCCTAACTAAATCTAGACAGTTCAAGCTATGGATCCCCAATGAGATAGAAAGGGCAGAGCCTTGGCTGATGCAATGATAATCTCAGCTCTGCCATTTGCTAGCACCTTAGTTCCCTCATCTATAACATGGGATGCTAATGGACTTACCTAGTATGACCATTGTGAGAATAGAAGAATGCTAACTCATAACTATACAGTACACAGTACAGGGAATGTACTCAATAAATGATAGTGGTTGTGATGATAATAATAATGACAACAGTGATAATGACAACGAAGATACCATCCATAGCTTTGGATGAAGGTGTGGTGAAGGGTCATCTGTATTCTGTAAGACTATTCTACTTACAGAAACAGGAGTGACCCCAGATGACTCTAGTTTAATCTTCAGACTGTTATTCTTTGGATCTGTGGGCCCAGACACATGATCTTACTTGAATGAGCCGTGTCTCAATTTCCCCAAAAGCAGAGCCCGAGGCAAGGACTTTGGTCCAGGAAGATGATCCAGGAAGCAGGAGGGAAAGAATTGGGAGAGGATAATAGAGGCAAAGGAGGAACCAGACTAAGAGGGCATTTTGAGGTCATTGGCATCAGTGTGCCTCTAAAAAGTGTACAGAATACCTTCAAGAATTATCTGCCTTCAAGAATTGTCCACTAGCACCCACCTCTCTGTAGGCTGGGATCATCTCCAAGAAATTAGTGAATTTCCTTGTACTTCCAGCTACTTGTTCATAGGCCAGGCAAGCCCTCAAAGCATCAGAGAAGGCCATGATGCAATAAACAGAAAAAAAAAAAAACAGCACACTTGAAGTGTACACTCACTGACAGCATGAGTGTGTGCTCACGCCTGCCTACCATTGTTGTGACTGAAATCAAAGGTAGATGGAGGGTGTGTGATACAAAGCACCAAATGCAACTGCTATAGGCCAAATCTTAGTTCAAGTATAGGTTCTTTCTGCATGCTGTCTATCTGCTACATGTGATTCACAACTGTGAGAGGCCCCAGTCTTCTGTCGGGTCTATCTTCTCCCATCTCCACTTCCCAGCAGAAGCTACCTGCACATTTGATTCTTACACTTAGCAGTACTCATACCTATCCCAGTTTCCAGAGCTGGGCTGTCCAGTATGATAGCCACTAGATACATATGGCTGTTTAAATTTAAATTGGTTAAAACGCAATAAAATTTAAAATTAAGTTCTTCAGTCACACTGGCCACTTGTCATTTCAAGAGCTCAATAGCCACATACAGCAAGTGACTACCATATTGGACAGAGGAATATAGAAAACTTCCATCTTCACAGAAAAGTTTAGTTAGACAGCTTCTCTAGAGCATTCCTACTTACTGGCTGGGTAACTCTGAGTGAGTCATTTAACCTTTTTCTGCTTTAATTTCCCAATCTTAAAATGTGCTTATTTCAACAATTAAGTAAATAACAATATATAAAGCACATAATAAAGTCTCCCTAGGTGTTATTATTATTCCTTAGTTTCTAAGGTGATTCCTATGTGAGGAAGGTAGTTGTTAAAGACTCTTTAGCCTCAATCCAGGCCCCAAGTCCCTTAGGGTTTATCTCTGGGCTCCTGAATTATCTCCAGGCTCAAAATGTCCCCTTCATGTGTTTAAAACAGAGATGCTACTTTGGTCACTGCTTTCCTCTTAGCCTCTTTTCAATCCCCCTTTCTGACTCCAAAAGGTAGAACCTGAACCCTAACTACAAGCATGTGACAGGGACTCTACTGATTGCTTCTATCTGTACACCTGACTCATTCTGCTGCCATTTACTCACTACTTGCTCCACCCACTTGATAAGCTTTTATACCCCACCATCACCCCGAGCTGACCACACCACTTGGAAAATTCAGCTATCCTCCAAGACTTTGCCTTATCTTAGTGGACAGGTCCTGTGCCTGTTCCAGTTTATTCCCAATCCCTAACTTCCCCTGAAAAAATGGAATATTAATATTAAAAGTAACATTTATTAGATGTTTATTATATAACAAGAACTTTACTGTTTGTATATGGATTTCCTTCTGTAATACCTATAACAACCCTAAAAAAATAGGTACTATCATTATTTCCATTTCACAGAGAAGGAAACTGAGTCTTAGAAAACTTAGGTAGTTTATTCAAGGTCACACAGATAGTAAATGGTAGAAACAAAGTGTGATGATGGCTTTAAACAATAGGAGGTCTCCTTTTTTCCCTAAGACATTTGAAAGAAGGGTGAACTGAAATGTATAACAGCATGGATGAATCTCAAATGTATTATGCTAAATTAAAGCCAGACTCAAAAGGCTACATATTATATGAGTCCATTTATACTATCTTCCAGAAAAGGCAAAATTGTAGGGACCAAAAATAGATCAGAGGTTGCTGAGAGCTGGGGGTAGAGGAATGAGGTTGACTCCAGAGGAACACAAGGCAATATTTTAAGTGATAGAACTATTCTGTATCTTGATTGTGATAGTGGTTACATGATTGCTTGACTTGTCAAAACTCACTAAACTATATACTAAAAAGGTGAATTTTGTTGAATGTAAAGTATTCTTTTATTTTTTAATGGGAAATAAAGCAGATAGTAATTTTTCTCTGATTGCCTCTAACAATTGTTTAATTATAAGGAGAGAGGGGAGCAAAAGTCAAAGTTTCAAAGACGTGGGAGTTCAAGTGGGAGCTCAGAGTCAGAAGACAAAGATTTGAGAAACAAATTCAAGGAGAGAAAGTGGAAACAATGAGCTTAACTTTCCTGAAAAGACTAAAGATGTAGTAAGGCTTTGTAGGGAGAGAGCATGGTAGAAGTTTTTACATCCAGAATGAGAAAACTTGAACTTATATTTTCAAGGGAGAAACTCTTCAGTAAAAAAAAAAAAAAAAAAAAAAAAAGGTTAAAAAAAATTAAAGGTGAACCTTACCCATGTAAGGTTCTACTCTTCATTCTTTCATGTAGATCTAAGTTTTCATCTGTTTTTATTTCCCTTTAGCCTGAAGAACTTTCTTGAATGTTTCACATACTGCAAATGTGCTGGTAATAAATTAACTTAGTTTTTATTTATTTAAAAAAGTGTTTTATTTCACTCTCATTTTTGAAGGATATTTTTGCAGGATATAGAATTTTAAATTGACAGTTTTTAATTTCTTTTAGAACTTTGAGTTGTCATTTTTTTTGTCTTCTGGTTTGTCTTGTTTTTGAAGCCCAGTCATTTTTACATTTGTTCTCCTGGCTGTGCTCTGTCTTTTGTCACCTGACTGTTTTTAAGATATTCTCTTTATCTTTACTTATCATCGGTTGATAACAAGTGTATAGGTATAGTTTTCTTTGTTTTAATCCTATTTGTATTCTATTGAGCTTTTTGGATGTATAGGTTGATATTTTTCATCAAATTTTGGATATTTCTTTAAGTATATTTAGAAGTCAATTTCTTTATCCTCTCCTTCTTGGACTTCAGTTACTCCTATTTTAAACTATTTTTGTTCTAAAATCCACTGCAATTTCAGTTTACTTTCTTTCAAACTTTTTTCTTCTGTGATTAATTTTTAATCATTTCTATCACCCTATATTTTCCTTTGCTATGTCCTAATACAGATGTTCTATTTTTCAGTTCTAGAATTTCCACTGGGGTTTTTTTTAAATGATGGCTGAGAATCTCCATCTTTTACTCACTAAGTCCATCTTTTTCTTAAAATCTTCAAACAGATTGGTAATAGGTGTTTTAAAAAATCATATACTAACCCTAACATATTAATAATTGTAATAACTCTTTCTATTGATTTTTTTATGGTGAAAGATCATTTTTCCTGCTTCTGCACATGTTAGTAATTTTAGTTATATGAGGGACCTTATAGATGCCACGTTGTTGAATGTCTGGATTTGTTGTCTTCCTTTAAAGAGTATGGAGTTTTGAGCTGGCAGATGGTTTATTTACTGGTAGGTCAAGATTTCAAGATTTGTTTCCAAAGCTTAATTAGAGTAAATATAGAGTAGCTCTTACTCTAGGACTAAAGTAGTTTTACTCCTACGTTGTAGCTTTTCTGTGGTCTCAATTGAATGCCCAGAGTAGTCAGCAAGGTCTCTGTAATATGAATGGTTGGAAGTTCTACATCTCTATCATTGTATGATCTCTGGAATTTCCATTTAGCTCTTAGCTCACCAGTAACTATTCTCTCTCAGGCCTTGTGGAGTCTCACCCTGAACGTGATAATATTAGTATTTGGTCAAAGATTTAAGAGGACTCCCATGCATATTTCTGAGCTTCCTTCTCTGCGTATCTCCCTCCTTTCTGGCATTGTTACCAGTACATTCTATCTACCTTAATACCCTCAAATTCCTGTCACTACCTGCTCAGCTCAATTTGATCGCTATGCTCTGCTGTGCTCCACATTTCTTCACCAGAAAATGTCCAGGAAAAACCTGATGCTTGCCTCTTGTGTTTCCTTTCCCTCAAGGATCATAACCCTTTGCTCTGTGTTTTCCAACATCCAAAAACTGGTGCTTCATATATTTTGCTCAGTTTTATAGTTATATCTAGAGGTCTAGTCCAGTGCCATTTATTACATCAGTCTGAAGCAGAAGTTGTATGAGCATAGGTAGATTTAGGAGTTGACTTTAGACAGGACTATCTTATTCTCTACTTCACATTGCCTTCTAGATGAAATTAAAACTCACTGTTAAGACATTTATATCTCTTCATGATTTGCCTGGCTGACTGGCTTCTTACTGATCATCCTTTCCTTACAAGCAAACACACGGATACATGCTACTACTACCTTGGCTTACTTATGGTTTTCCATGTACCTCTGCTTTTTCTTGTGCCCTCCTTTTGAACATACTGGTCCTTCTGCAAAATTATTCCTCCTCCTAGCCCGTAAAAGCTTTGCTAAATCCTACTTATCCTTCAGAATGTAGCTGAGCTGCCATCTCCTCCAGGAAGCCTTCTCTAATATAGTCTGGGCTGAATGTCCCCTTATTGGTTCTTTTATATCACTCTATTTCTGCCTTTATCAAAGATGTATTGCACATAGTTTATTCTAATTACCTGTTATGATCTGTCCTTCATGCCTTCCACACTACCCTCAGACTGAACATCTCAAGGTCAGGGATCAAGCCTGATTCCTCTTAGAGTTTCCATGGCATAGCACAGGTTTTAGCAAACTTTTTCTGTAAAGGGCCAGAGAGTAAATATTTTAAGGTTTTCAGGGCAGACAATCTCTCTGTTGTAACTACTCGACTGCCATTACAGCATGAAAGCAGCCCTAAATAATACATAATAAGCAAAATAAAAACTTACTAGAACAAAAACAGGCAGTGGGCTGTAGCTTGCTGATCCTTGGCTTAGCACATAGTATATGCCTAGTAAATGTTCATTCAATGAATGAATTCATAGAATAGAATATTAGCATTGGAGACTTCAGCAGAAACATGAAAGAATATAATCAATTGCATAAGTGCAAGGGATTTTCCTGGAATGGAAAAGTGACACTTCTCTTGAAATCATATGGAAGGAAAAAAGGCTAGCTGAGTGACAGAAAGTTGAGGAATTTATAGCCTAATTGACATAGTTCCATGCAGGATTTTTTTGCAGGAGGCCATACTGAGATGGGATACTGAAAACCAAAATAGCTTGGTCAGAGTGAGCTTCTGAAGCAGCCAAGAGCAGGAAGAGCCACACTGCTGTGTTGTGGGCAGCACCCAGGGGGAAACCCAGAGAAGCCAAGTTTTGTAGCCAAATCCAAAGTGTCAGAAACCATGCAGATACTGGAACTGAGCCTCCAATGAGAATAACAAGGGCAGGAGGGAAGTGAGATCCAAGACGACTTTTATGAATAGAGCTGGCAGGTCCATAGGATTTTTCTATTTGTCACTGGCCACATGGTGCATGTATGAGCCTGTAGATGGGTTAACCTTGGTCTTCTCAAGGTCATCTACTAAGAGAGAAAAGAGAGAAACGAGGCTGAGATTTGGAGATTAGAGGAGCTCTGGTGTTGCTATTATAGCAAATTCAATAAAGGCCCAACCACGGCCCCCCAGAAAAAGATTTCCTGAAACCGAGGTTGGATAACAGAAGGCTGTAGCAAACCAGTCACCAGCCTATAGAACATTCTCCAATGACATGCTACAAATAGATGTCAAAAAAATGAATAGGTGCCTTTCTGCAAAATTGAAATTGGCAAGAGAATGTAGCCACTATCAAAGCAGGCCAGGAAGTCTGAGTTGTAACACCTGCCATATGTAGAATACCTTGAAGAATCCATATATCATGAAGCATGTTTCCTCCTACACCACACAAAAAGCCAGATTTGGTTCTTCCTTCATCAGTGATGGCCTTTTAGGTATCATTGTGAACACTAGTAATTTAGCATCAGCAATGACAACAGAAGTGTCAGAAATAAGGTTACTAAACATATATTCAGGATATGTCCCTGGAGTGTTTTTTCAGACAAATGCATATGGTTGGCTATGAGTATCTCAAACTCACATGTCTAATCATTTTTCCTCCCAGCTTCCCACATGCCTCTGTCCCATCTATGTGTCTCATCCAAGCTATTGGGAGTAAACATCTAGACCCAGATATGTATAGGTCAATCTAACACTGCTGGAACCAAAAAGAGGCATACTAAACCAAATAGCTATGGCTTTACCTGAGAGCCAAAGGGGCTGTTAGTTATGTTGGTTTCTCTACCTCTGCTACCAAGACTGAAGCCCTGTGTTTCACCAAGGACACCAGTAAAAGCCTCCCTGAGTATTCTTTTAAGAAGGCCGCAACCATTTACCTTGTTCCCTTCTCCCCAGATCTCCTAAAACCTGGGGCTTCTCTCTCTCTCCTTCCTTAGCTCCTGAAGGATGATGGGGCCCAAGGCTAATTTTCTGTGTCCCAGTTTACTGGGGTCTGCTTAACCACTTCATTCTGCAGCCCCCAGAGCACTGAGTCCCATTTAGATAACTATAATTTCTTCACATTCAGCTCCTTGCATCTGATATTCCTGGTATCAGTATGTACCAGTTCTAAGTCAGACTGCCACCCAATCACTCAACCAGATTCACTTCCAGAAATTTGTCTAAGTTTGCCCTGTCTTGTTCCAATTTGATCTGATTGGCTAGTATTTATTAACATTGACCTATTTTATATGTCAGCCACTAGTCATTACTTCAGCCTCAGAACAATACCAGGAGGGTGATTATATCAATATTTCTACTTTAAAAATGAGGAAACTGAGGTTGAAAGTGATTAGTTAACTTATTTAATCTAGAAAGTTTCAGAACTGAGACTAGAATACAAGTTAGTCTGATCCAAAAACCAGAGTCTTAACTACTTCACAAACTGCCTTCCAATTTTCCTTTTATTGGTTCATACCTCTGACTCCACATCCCCATTCCTCTACACCGCCCTAAGTCATACCCGACATGACTCATGCAGGAAGTGTTGGTGGACTATTTAGTCTTCTCACTCTTAGCCTTCTAAAGTGTGTCCTGTTGGAGATATGCGGTATGGTAGAGAAGAGCCAGGCTCTGGCATCAGACACACCTGACTGAATCTCAGTGTCTTCATTCATCTGTTTCTGTGATCTTGGGTTAACTCACTTAACCTCTCTGAGTTTGTTTCCTCATGTGAAAAATGGAAATTATGATAGTATCTCTATCGAAATTGTTTTCATTTTTGAGTGTTTAATGCGGTAATGTCAGTCAAGTCTTTGGCACAGTGCCCAGCACATAACAACAGCTCAATATGTAACTATTGCCATGCATGTCATTCTTCTCAGAAGGAAACTTCCATCATGTTTTTCCTTTTCCTGATGCCATTTACCAAAATTGGTATTCAGCATCCTCCAAAACTGGTCCTGACTTTCTTTTTCATCTTATCTCTTTGTCTTCTAATTCTCTAGTCCACCAGACTCCCCCAGTTCCTGACCTCTCAGTGGAATGTAGGTAAAAAAGCATTCACTCTAGGGTCAGGTGGACTGGGTTTGATCCCCAGCTATGCTCCTTACTAGCTCTGTGAGCTTGAATATGTTCCTTAACATCTGTGGGTCTCATTGTCTTTATCTATAACATGAGAATGAGGTTATAGTGAGGATTATACCTAGGAAAGCATTATACCTAAAACCTAATAATAGGTGTTTAATCCTTATTCATTCATTAATAGAATCCTACTCCCACTACCCTGTGCAAGCTTGTTCCCAAATGCTTTGAGCACATATACTGCCACCTTCCAATTTGACTATTTGAATGAAGTACTTCAGGAAACATATACTAAGCAATCACAATGCATCAGGTACAGTGCTTGGTGCTGGGGATAAAGTGCTGAAGATAGGCTCTGGCAGGGAGCTTACAGTTAACTGGAAAAACAAACATGTAACAGTTATTATAAAAGTTATCTGTGCTGTGGGGAGACAGGGCTTAAATTGGTCTAGGGTAGCTTTAGGAGGCTTCCGGATAAATCATGGAAGAAGAATGAGTTGGCCAAGCCAAGAGGAGGAAAGTACAAAGAAAAGAGCATCTGCTAAGCCACATAGGTACAAAATTGTAGGTACTATGGGTCTGGAACAAGGGGACATTTCAGTGGAACAGAGCAGAGGGATCAAGAGGCACTGAAACTGGATTCCCTGAGTTCATATCATGAGCCAAAGGTCAGGATGGGCTTCTCACTTTTGTTTCTACACAAGCAGTCTTCTTGGCTTAGATGACAAATAGGACATTCTCCCCACTCAGGAAATGAGTTAGAGAAATAGTTGGCAGTATCTGTCTTCCTCGGGGACATAATAGATAAACACAAAATTGCATTTCCCTGATGTGTGGGAAATAATGAACAAGCAGTTGGGTAGACCCACATAGTGATGTCATCAGCTTGAGGGAGAGCAAGGTTGCCTTCAGAAAACAAGGAGGCTGGCTTTGTGTCCATGTTCTTGATATGTCCTAGAGCAGAGGGCCATGGGATAGCAGGTAGTAGATGTAAACAGGATCAGGCCCTGTTCAGAATCATTTTCTTAAGTGGTGGGGTGGAGTGGAGAGTTCTGCTGAATCTGTGCCACATGGTAGTAAACGGCAAATGTCAGTTGAATCCACCCAGTTCAAATTTTCCTCTTTGCTACACCAAAAAAAAATGTTCTTTAACATGAGACTTTATAAAACCAACCAAAGAATGACAGAGAACTGAACCAACCCTATGATGAATTGTACGTAACTTAGTAAGAAATAAATATGTATCTATAGTCATCTTGTGTAAAAACAAACCCAGTATCATGCTGATACTGATGTTGTTCCTCTCCTTCCTCTCCTTTGAACTTTGAAAAATCTTCAGGTTAAGATCTGTCTTGGTCCTGCCCAGACCCCATTCTGTTCTCCTCTTGTGTCATTATGTCATCCATTAATTCTCACCTGCATCCCATAACAGTCATCATCCCACATGATTCTCACCAAACCACCATGAAGTGGTCACTTCCTCATCCCCAGACTGCCTTCTCATTCTTTATCATGCTAGCCTGTCTGCCCTTCATCTTGGAAGGTACATAAAAGCCAGCTAAAGACAACAATGCTTATTCCACAGAATTATTAAGCCTATTTCTCACCCAATCCATTTACCTTTAGTTCCTTGCTGACCTCCCCAGCTCTGCACTCCAATTTTGCTTCCTCTAATACAGTCTTTACACTTAGATAATTTATCTGAAATTCAAATGCAATTATGTCATTCCCTTACTCAGAACCCTTCAGTAGTTTCAGACCCTTTCAAATGACATCCAAACTCCTGAAGTATTTAACAAGGCCATCCATGAACAGGCTCCTCCTTCCCACCTCCTTGTCATCATTTCCTACCTCTCCCCTTGACAATTTGCAATATGGCAATGCTAAATTACTTAGGGCTCTCTAAACACACAATGTTATTTAATGTTTCTGAGTCTGCCAGAAATAGTCTTTCCTCTTTATTCTGTCTTACGAATCGGATCAGCCTTTAAAATTCTCTGAGCTGTTCCCTTTCTGACTCCCTCCCAGGCAGAAGTCATCATTCTGGGCTGCCTCTGAGTCTCGTTCAGGCACCTACCATTGCTCTGTCTGCATATTCCCAAGACTTATTTGCTAAAAGGACTGTCTTATTCATCACTGAATAGCACAGGGCCTAACACAGAGCAGGTGCTTAGCCAGAAGATTGAATCATCGTCCAATTATATCCCTTCCCCATCATTTAAGAGATTTGAGTTTTAACCACAACCACACTGATACCTGCATCCCGATTGGCTTTCCCAGGTCGGGCCAATCATTGGTCTGCAATCATTGGCGGATCCCACTCCAAGAATTACGTGCTATGGGAGTACGGAGGATATGCGAGCGAAGGCGTCAAACAAGTTGCAGAATTGGGCTCACCAGTGAAAATGGAGGAAGAAATTCGACAACAGGTAAGAAAAACAATTACGAAATGACCCCAAACCAGAAATGCAGTCAAAGCATCTTTTAGATTTCTTTCCCAGGAGCTTGAAATTTATAGTACAATGTGCTGGAAAATTGGTACCAAAGGAAGCAAAATGTGTTGCTGAGTCTGGAGAGTTTATGTTGAGGACAGAGGCACCTATGTCCACCATGTTGTCTCAGATTTTCCCTGGCTGCATTTGTGTTCCTTTAGTTTGTGCTAAAAGCTACAGCTGTGGCCAGATTTTGGGAATACCATGTCTCTGGTCTCCTGAGAGTCAATGTAGTAGATTATGGTTTGTTTACTGTGACACTTGAGAGAGTCAGGGAGTGACAATCAAGTTATCTAAGCCAATAACACCATATCCAAAAATGAATGTTTGTGTATGTCCACATGCTCCTGAAACTATGTCTTGAGGTGTTAGATAAATTAATTAGTCATAATCATTAGAGACTGAAGCATCTTTTGTGTACCATGTGCCATGTTATGAGGGCCAACAAGCTGTACTATTATCTAAGACTCTACTCATATCCCTGAGATAAAAAAGAAGTAGCCTATCATTCTTCTTGATTTCTTTGACTGATAATGCTTCATCTTCACCAAAGGCTCTAGAAAGAGGCTGATGAGGGATTTTGGAAGAAGAGCTGTGGTTTCTTTATGGTCATTCACAAGCTGCACTGGAGGGGTGATGGTCTAGCTTTGGCCGTCACTACCCACAAAAGCCATTTGGGCCAGAAAGATCTCACTGCCCGCCAGCGCTCAGGAGAGAATAAAGAAAGATCAAATCATGCTTAGGATGTGGTCATTTCACAACACAGGGCCCTGCGAAGTTGTCTCATGTCTTCTGAGAGAGTACAGGATGCCCCAGAGACACTGGGCCCACGTCTCAAGCAGTGCATGTGCCCAGAGGCCTGAGTTGTGCAGAAGGGTGAGTGCAGCTGTTATGTTTCCCCTTGAAGGCTAACAGCTGGACTCCCAGTCTCCACAAATCCTAAATTGAATGCAAAGAGGTCACCCTGACTTCTACTATAATCCCCTGAGGAATCCTTTTGGATCAAAGTCCAAAAAATGCCCAGGAATTAGCTTATATTTTTTATCAATTTAATTTAAAGTTCTTTCTCCATTCTTTGGAAAAAAATGTTTAACCAGATGTTTTAAGACTGCATGTTATTCATCAATAGTCTATCTCACCAACTACTTAGTGTTTCTCTGACTCTGGCTGCCATACCTCATAACTGGCATGGCTCATTCAGGCTACAGCACAGCCATGTACATCTGCAACGTCATGGAGGGCTCCATGTTGGTCCCAGCCTATACGACATGTCGTGGGAAGTTGGGGGGAAATCCCTGTTCAGGATCCTGAGGGTCCATGTTTTTGGTTCTCAGGCTTGGAATTGTGATATGCTAGCTTGTCAAGTTCTATTGTGTTGTATGGTGAAAACTATTTGTTAAAAATAATGGGTTGAAATATTAAAGTATGCAAATAAATTAGATCAAGGGCAAAGGCATCTTCGTAATAATGCCAGTCTAGTTCTTTGGCTACCTTGAGAGGTTTCTGGAGAGAAGGAAAGCACATATGAATTGTGAGAAACTGAGACCATATCATGCAAGTGAACATCGTGTGTCAATAGTGTGTCATGTGAAAAGTTGGTATCTGATTGATGGGATGCCGCAGTCTTAGAATGTCCCCATTAGGAAAATATTCTTTGCTTAGTATGTTCCTAACTAGGTGTACTAGTTAATAACACCTAGTTAAGAACCAGAGATTAGCTTCGGTACCACACAGGAAATGTCTGTTCATCCCAGCAGCCTAGTGTTTCTGGTATTAAGTCATAATAGTAAGTTTAACCATCAGTACTACACATAGGAGGTAAAAATTTCAGTGAAAATGTATCTCGCCACTTCTCAGGCCCCTTGGGTACTGGACATGTACATTTAGCTCTCATATCTAGTTTAATAAGACATATTATCAGTTTTACAAATAAAGAAACTGAAGTAGTCAATAGCAAGAGAATATCAGAACTTGAACCCAAGTGTGTGTGGCTCCGAACCCTGTACAAAGTACCAAATATAAAACTTACAGGGCCTTGTGCAAATGTAGGGTGCCTTGTTCAAAGCTTGTTAAGAACTTCAAGATGGCAATGCTGTGAATTTCACAGCACAGGTCCCTGAGAGTCTGCAGGTCACACACCCATGAATCCAGCCCTAGCCATCCACCTTCCTGCCTCACACAGATGCCTAACAGAGAAACTCCTCTCGCCAGCCTCGGGAATAAGCCCTTTCTCCAGAGCTCCAATAACAGCATATTAAATCCTTAGCTCCTTGGATAGAGTGATTTCAGGGTCCCTTCACTTGCAAACAATTCATGGTTCTAAATATTGTTCCTGCAGGCACCCAATTTATTTTATTTTATATGTAAGTCAGGTGAGAAACAACATAAAAAGGAACAAGAATGTGAATCTTCCTAGAATAAAAAAGTGTCCTCTGAATAACCAGGGAACTTGTTTGAACACATCTACAAACTAACACAGTGTTCTCAGCCTTTAATACCTTATATCCTACCAATCACTCTATCAAAGAACTCGAGTCCAACCAGGATGAAAATAGAAAGCCCTTTTTTCCCAAGAAAGACATTTATATGCTTACCAGCATTCTCTTATTATAGACTTATTGCTCACTGTGAGTTTCAAGGGCATTAAAAAATCACAGTAGATATTCTTGGAGGTAAATCTTATGCTAATGGCTTTCAAACAAATGATCAAAATAATAATCCCATTAGTAGTTGAGAATTGTAATAATATAGAGTATCAATTTTAATGTTACTATAACTACAAAACAGCAAGAAAATTAATGAAAAATTACAGCAGCATTATTGGCAATAACGACCCTGGTGGCTGGAGAGAGTGGAGGAAGGGTTCAATGCACCCTTCTTACTGGGGAGACAGAGACAAATGTGCCCTGCTGAGGACTGTAGATTAGCCTGGCAGGTCACAAATGGGTGGGTAACACAAGGCAGGTGAAGGCAATAGGAAATTGTAGATCACCCTTATAGATACACTTAGAACCGAAAGTGAGCTGATGTATACACATTGTTATGAAGTTAAACGTGTTTAATTGCCTCTTTCAAATTATCCTATTATCTCGGGGTCTTAGGGACTAATGTTCTTTTGAATTAAACTTGCTCTCTCTCCCCATCACTAGTTTTCTCATTTGGTTTTGGATTGTTTGCTCATCTCTAGCAGCGTTTTTCTTTTCTTCCAGCAGGAGTCTTCTGTGCTCAAGTTGTGCTGTCTCCTCAAGGGGACATTGTATCTTCACCTTGTTCACCTAAGTTTTTATGTCATTTCTCAACTTAGCATTTCCCACTGCACGGCCAGTTTAAATATGGACTCTGCACTTACACATATTGAGGCTGGGGCTTCCATTTCTTGAAGGTGAATTTTCACTCAGGTGCCTAGACACAGAGCAGGCTTCCTTGCCACCTTGCCAGGTGATAGATGGAGGATTTTTTTGTGCCCTATTCATACACAGGGTAGCCCTTCAAATGTGCATCTTGATATAGGGGTGTCTTTGTACATCTCACCTCACACCAGCTCAATACCTCCCCTTCTTTCTTGCCATGACTTTAAAGCTTCTACCTCTAGCCCCTGGGGCCTGTGTCCTGGTCCACAGCCTAAGCAGGTCACCATGTACCAGCTCCTACTCATTGTTTTGGGTTAGACTTTCCTCCTCACTTCTGGCATCTAGGAATTTTCTAAACTCAGTTATATATATATATATATATATATATATATATATATATATATATATATATATAATTTTGTCTTATCCTATTCTGACTAACATTTCTATTGTTTGTAGCAGGATGGAGAACCTTTTCTATCAGCTCAGTCTTTCATGTTTCCAGGTGTCCACCTACTATCTCCAGCACCTAATATAGTGTCTCCCACATAGTAGGTGCTCAACAAAATCTGAATTGGTTAATTGACAAGTAAGCTATGAATGACACTTGCATAAAACCATGAGCTGTGAATGGCCACTCACTCATGAAAAAATGTGCTAGAAGAAACATACCAGCTTATAGAGTTTTCTGGATTCAAGGCTTCCCTGCCAGTGAGAGGTCAGATAATGGTGGACCCTAATTTAGGCATTGATTGTTTCATTTTCAGGATGCCTCGCTTTGGCGGATCACTTAAGCCAGCCAGTAGGATGATTGCACCATATGTGGCACAAGAATCAATAAACAAACAGGTTTTCTTTTTCCTTAAAGCTGAAACAGTTTCTAAGTTTTTAGGCAGTGGAAGAAGTGGTTCAAGAATTTTCTTTTCTCATCTGCTTGAAATCATTAGAGATAATATGTATGTACTAAACTTTCATTTTTCCTAATTTTTGATCTCTTGAACTTTTGATCACTTTTCTCTAATTAAAACCATTGCTTTATTTCTGATGTTTTCATGGGTGGTGATATGTTGCCTCATCTGGTTGAGAAAGTCATTACACACACACACACACACATACACACACACACACACACACACACACACACGCATGCACACACACATACCAGCTTTTATTATAATAATAAAGCTCCAATGATCTTCAGTGCTTGTGAGAAGTAGTACTATATAATAACTAAAAGCATTGGCACTGAATCAGGATTTCCTGGGTTTATACCTAGCTCCATCACTTACTGTGTGAGTTTTAGCAAGTTATTTAACCCCTCTGTGCCTTGGTTTCCTCTTGTATGAGATGAGGAGGGTAATAGTGCCAACTTCAAAGAGTTACTGTGAGGACTAAGTGAGCTGATACATGTAAAGTGCTTGGAGCAGAACCTGCCCTGTAGAAAGTGCACACTAAATGTTACCTATCATCACCACATTTTCATTCTTGAGTCACCATTTTCTCATCAGTAAAATAATGGATTTGTCCCAAGATGAGGAGACCCCACAGGAGCTAGAAAAGTTAATGATTCTAAAGGTTCAAGTTCATGATGCATCACTCCTCAGCCTGAGAACACGCACTCACACGATGAGGACACACTCCTATGCCATTTCCCTGGGCTCTGCCTCTGCCTGTCCCTACTGCCCCCGCTCAACAAAGTCATTTCCCTCATACACCCTAACTCTCTGTCCCAAAGGTGACCTTAAACCATTTGAGGACAATAACGATGCCCTCAGATAAAAAAAACAAACAAACAAACAAACTCCATGCCCATTCCAACTTTATTCTTGTGCTCCTGCTCTTTCCTTTACCTGGAACATCCTTGTCTGGATGTCCACAGGAACTAGTTCAGTGCCACTTCCAGATTTAGACCTAGAGGCAGCCAAAAACAGGGGATCTTCCTGTACATACTGGGATACCAGCCAGGAGTTGGAAATGCAGACAAGCTTTCCAAGTAAGGAAGAAGTCTCTTGATTGCAAGTGACAAAACACAAGTCAATACTGAGTGCAAAAAAAGCCGCAGGAAAGCTATAGCTGGAAGGCATCAGTCTGAGACAAACTGCGGACCTCCCTTCCACAAGCCACCCACCCCCAGCATTCCTAGAGTCATGTGGCCTTTTCTATGCTTTCTATATGAATCTCATCCTTTCTCAATAGACCTACTGTCTCTGCTTGCTTATGTATGGCCCCAAATGGTGGCTATACGACTTTCTTTCTTGGCTTCTCATAGCCAAAAGCAATTTTGATGACTCTTGGTCAAAATACTAGAAAGACAGTTTGGTCATTGGACAATGTGTGCATTGGTGCCCCCTGAATCAGATATTTACTTCTAGTCCAATTAATGGCTACCCCCATGTAAAGAACCACTCAGCCTATTACTTCACACAAGAGCTGTGGGTAGGGAAGCTTATACTAAAAAGGTAGAAAGTATGTTGATTGACATTTCAGGGCAGCAGTGAACTGGCAAGAATTAGATGCAGTCACAGAGCTCCAGCCAAGGAATCAGAATTCAGGGCAGGATGTCAGTCCTGCAGGAGGCAGAGGCACAAAAGAGAACAGAGACTCATCACATATGAGAGGGGAGATCAGCAGAACCCCAAGATGCAGAACTAAGCTAACTGAGCAAGAAATGCTGGGTTCAGCAACTGAGGTGAGACCAGGGGACATCACCAGACCTAAGCGTAAGGATTTAGAAAGGCAGAGATATGGAGGCTGGAAGCACCATTGAGACCACTTAATTGTTTTTGTCAGCCCCTGCCTTGCATTGTTCTTTAAGAGCTGTGAAAATAGTACTGGGCAAATAGGTAAGCTCTAATGTGACTTCCTTAGTCTTTGACCTTGAGATCACCTGAACCTTAGATTCTTCCCTTGCAAATGGTGATAATCAGAATATGAACTGTACATGTTGGTTATGAAATAATACACATATAGTGCCTGGTTTGAAGTATGAGCCCATTGTTATTATTTGAACAAAAAAAATAAATTTGAAAAATTTATAATCTCCTTTTCCTCCCACCTTCTAAGAAGATGCCTTTGTTAGAGTGGGCGGGAATGCAATTCAAAGAAGAGGTAAACTGTGGTACATAAAAGCTGCTAGAGAATGAAGACCAGGAAAAAGAAGCAAGGAGACAAATAAGACCAGGAATCTGAGACAGTATTAGAACGGTAAGAGGTGAGAAGAGACATATTTGAGCAGTTACCATTTGGAATGGAAATCAAGGTGAGAAGATAGGTCCAAAGAAGGCTTTTAGTAGGTTTGATTTCTGAAAGAAGAGACATCAGAAGAGAATTTTTAGCAGTACACTTTGTGAAACATTGTGTAATGTAATTTATCCTCTGGCGCCTCCTTCGGAAACATTCAGTGAAGACCTACAGTACTACCCAAGGAGTCAGACTGAGTATAATGTTTTAGGTTTGTCACCCTGCTGCACACAGCCCCCAAGGGTGCCTAATTTTATTTGTGTTACATTAATATCATTATCCATACCTCCTTTGTCCTTCTCCATTTCATTCAAGGTTTAATTCCACGGAGTATATACAGTAGGCAATTGTGGTTGATAGAAGTAAAATGACGCTAGGAGTGCAATGAGAAAGGAGTTAAAGATTCTCAGTCACAGACACTTGATACAGAAATTAGAGCATCATTTGAGAGGTGCGATTTGAGTCACATGAAACCTCTCGTTTGCTTTCAGTTGAGGCTTCAAACAAATCAAAATCACAGTAGGACAGGCAGCCCAAGTGATTGATTCAATGATGCCTGTTCTTTAAGAAAACTGGTGCGGGCTGCCTTTGCTGGAAGGAGGCAGAGCCTGCTTCCTCACAGTGGTCCCCGACCTCCCCAGTTTTACAGCAGAGCATCTCAGACATTTCTGGGAATTTCTCTATGAGAGAAATGTGGGACAATTTTATTCAAAACTTTCAGATTATTTAACTCATAAAAATCTATTTTTACTGCAACTGAGCCAAAATATTGCAAACTGAAAGCAAACTTAAATGGAAACTTTGGAAACATCTGTCAAAATTATACTTTTTTTATTGTGGCAAAAACACATAACATAATATTTATCATCTTAATTATTTTTCAGGGTGCATTTCAGTAGTGTTGAGTATATTTACATTATTGTTTGTATATTTTATTTATTCCTCAACATAGTAATTCTCTACTCAGGAATTTGTCTTTCTGAAATATTCTCATAAAAAGGTATATGAGAAAGGATATTTATTACAACATTGTTTATAAAAATAAGAGATGGAAAGAAGAAAATTTTTACAAATGAAGACAGATTGAAATTTCTGGCTGCTTTTATATAGTTAAATATCATGCAGCTATTAAAAGGAATACGGCAGATTAGTATATACTAATATAGAATGCTCCCCAGTGCATGCTATTAGGTGGGGAAAAGCAGAAGCAGACCAGTGTTTCTAGCTTCCTGCCATCTGGGGAAAAAAAGCAAGAAGGTCAGAGTCAAATGGTTGTATGCACATATAGAATTTTATATGCACATCTCTATGAACACACACCAGAAACTCATTGTCTCTACAGCAAACTAGAAGAGTAGAAGTCAGAACTTAAAGATATATTCACATTTCACCAGATGCCCTTTATACTACTTGTACATATACAAGCATGTTATTTAAATGAACAAAGAAAACTTTGATAAGAAACTGAATATTGAGAAAACTTAATCTATAAATTTAATGAGCTCTTCCCCAAAAAAATATCAAATGAGTTTTTGAAATTATACAGGCTGGTTATATGAAAATGAAAAATTAAGTAGTCAAGAATAGCCAGAGAATGTCTGAAAGAGAATAATGATTCAAGGGGAGTGGGGAAAAGACTATCCAAACCAGATATTAAAACTACATTATCAAACTACATTCAATAAAACTGTGAAACTAGAGCAGGAATAGACAGATCAGTAGAATCTAATAAAAAATCCAGAAATAGACCCAAATTCATTTTAAATTCACTCTATAAAAAAAAGTGTAATTTCATATCAGGTGGGAAAAGATGGATTATTTAATAAATGCTAATGATACATTGAAAGCCATGGAAAAAACAATTTGCTACATATTGCAATCTTTAAACCAAAATAAAGTTTAAATATATAAAAAAATTAAATATTTAAAAATGGATACAAAACAAAGAATCAGAAGAAAACATGAGAAAATTATTTTTATAGTCTAGAGCAAAGTTCCTTCTAAATAGGTCACAAAACTGAGAGGTCATAAAAGAAAAAATTGATAAAGTAAACTAAAAATATTTTTAACTATGAAAAATATTCTTTAAAATTTTAGGAAAAATTGGGAGAAAGGGGAAGAAAATATTTGCAGCTCATACAAAAAACAAATGGCCAATTTCTTTAATATATAAAGAGCTCTTATAGGTCAATTTTCAAAAGACCAATAAACCAATAGAAAAAATGATAAAAAATACATAGAGAGTTCTCAGAAAAGAAAATTAGAAGGCTTTTGGGTATTTTAAAGGATTCTCAACCTCATTTACAATTATGGAAATGCAAATTCATTCTGCAGAGCTACACTTTCTGATCTATTAGACTTTCGATAACCATATGTTGACACAGATGTAGAAAAACAAACACGATAATATGCTGATTGTGGCAGTACCGATTGGTACAACTTTGTGGAGGACACATTTCTCTGACTTCATAGTTTCTCTCCAGGACTTTGCATATGCAGATACACCCCCACATAGGCATATGCTGTTTACTGAACATTGTTTGTAACAGAAGAGTGGAATAAACTTAAATATCCATTAATAGGGGACCTGTTAAATAAGAATGAGAATTTGAGATAAAACATTGCCAAGAGAAATCATTTTGTTAAAAAAAAAAAAAAGTGCAGCAGAATATTTATAGTATGTCCCATTGGTGTTATCTTTTTAAAGATATATGCTTACATCTCTTGAAGGGTGTATAAGAAGATGAATAGTGGTTGCCTCTGGGGTAGGAAACTGAGAGATTGTGCAATAAAAATAGGAGGAGAACCTTTCATTATATTGCTTTTGGGACCTTTCTAATGTAGTCTCATGTTTTTGTGATATCTTTTCCAAAAAGTGATTATTTTATAGTTGAAGTAAAAAAGAAATATGCCAAACACTCAAGGTTAAGAATCTTTAAAAGACACCACATAATGAGGAAGCACATGTGTGTTCTTGGTGTATTGTCTTCATCCTGGTGATCAACAGAGCTCGTCCAGACTCTGCTCATGAAATCAGGCTAACATGGTGCCTGTATGCCCTGAAAACCCCTAATGAGGACATGATCCCAGGAACTGGGCCTGTGAGGTAGAGGTTTATAATCTATGTGCTCCAAAGCAGTTTACTCAGAGAAAGAGTATAAACCATGGCCAAGGAGGAAAGTAAAGGTCAAAGTTGGTGCCTAGCCTTAGGTTTGAGGGGTGAGGCCACAAAGAGAAAAACCCCAGAAGCCCAGGAAAGAGCTGAAAGGTGCCCAAAGCCACTTCTGGTGTCTAAGCAGCTACTTGGCCTGAGAGAGTTTGTTGCCTTGAAAGACTAGCCAGAACTTTCTCCAGAAGTGATCACAACCACCAACCCCCCTTTCATCTTCAAGGAAGTGGTCCTGTATGCTTAAATGTTTAATTCCCTGAAGCAGAGAGAGCCCTGTCTGTGGGCTGTCACACATTCACAGGCATGAGTCCTACAGGAGTCAGTGAGAGGCTCACGAGTGAGCATGAGCTCCTGTCAGCGTAATGCAAAGTGCTGTCTGTGGACTGGTGCCTGTCCAAAGACCATTAGCTACCAGTCCATGATGTGCTGAGTGCAGAAGTTAACAATATGCATTTGGAAATAGAAATTTAACAATGTCCAATAAACCAAAGAATAAACAAATCAGAACTTGGATTTTGTACCCTTTTGTTTTTACTGTTTTTTACTATTACATTTTAATTATATTTTACCAAAATATAGTCTGCAACAGATTAGATATTTTTAAAATGACAGCGAACTGACTTTTCACTACAGAGTTGAGAAGCAATGGTTAGGAGGCAAAACCCATTTTTGAGCCATCTCTTTCCCTCTACTACCTGAGCCAGGGTCTGGGATAACATAGATGTTAATAAATGGTTTACCTGACATTACTGCAGGCCACTGGAAAAACTGAGGCTCAGAAAATATATGTGACTTGCCCAAATGCTAATGGCAGCACAGATCTGCAGCCTAGACTCTGGACTTCCGTTCTGGTACTTTCTCCTTTCTCTGCTAAAAAGGAAGAGAGATAGGCAGCCCTGAAAATTTCACCCTGTATGGACTCATCCAGTTTACTAAAAAACTTTATTTTTCACCAAACTCTATTTCTGAGACAGTTTATAGCGGGACTTTCCAATGAATATTTGCCATCTAGTGGTAAAAAAAGGTGTATGCACTTAGTAGAGACTTCATTCATTAATTCATTCATTCATGCATCAAATATCATATTTGAGAACTCACTTGTCCTTCAGAGGATCATAGTCTCTTGAGAAGGTTGATATAGAAATAGGTGACAACAACACAGTGCAACTTGGATTAGGAAAGTCAAGTACAGGGCTGACTACGAGCACAGACAAAACTTTCCCTTGCCTTGGGAAGTTGAGGTGTCACGAACATCATATTAAACTCAGTATTTTGATGCTCAAAACATATTAGCTCCTTTCTTGTCTTGCTCTTGCTGAACCATCTGGGCCAGGATAGCAGTGTTTGTTGTCATCTTTCCTGTGGGAGGATAGACTCCTGAACTGAGTGTTAGCATTGCAGCTAGTACATGCCCTTTGGTGGCTTGAGGTAGCTGTCCCAAGAGCTGTATACCTCACCACCACTACATCTAGTCTTCAGGTCTGTTTTGAGAATGGCTGTTCATTTCCCACCTGTGGCCAGATCACCTGTGGACTGTTCTTCCTGTCCATGCATTTCTTCAGCTGTCTCATCCTGAAGCCCACCTAAAGGTATGCCTGGCATTCTCCATGCAAACAAGTTCTTCCAGCTCTCCATGGAGCCAAGAGCCATTTACTCAGTAGTCCAACTTTCTTGGAGGGAGAGGTGCATGGCATTAAAGGGATAAGAGACAGGCCTGTAAAGGGAGTTAGAGGTTGTCTCATGAATGAACTTGAATATCAGGCTGTGAAGATTACACATAGACCAGTAGCAATAGGGCCACCCTTGAGGGTTTCTGAGCAGGGAAGTGACCAGTGACCAGGGCATTCATTCATCCAGCAGATAATTATTAGCATCTATTGTGTGCAAAGAACTGAGTGAGACCCCATGCTAAGTGCTAAAAGCACAGAGATGAATAAGACCGAGTGTAAGAGACACATGATGTCATCCCTTTGGGTTATAATGCACTCTTTACTCCCATTCAACAACTTAAAATCCTTGTCACAGAAGGCAAGAAATTAAATTGTCTTTGAAGCTTCATATTACATGAAATTAGCTATAGAAATTATAGAGTCATAAATCACACTTCCAATTGTTTTGTATCTGTGTAAACATAGCAATTTTTCTTTAGTATGGTAATATATAAACAAACAGACAAAAGAAGAAACAGGAGCCCCATCTCATGGAGAGAGATTCTGTTGCCTCCTCAAATTTTGGACCTATATTATAATATGTCCCCTTGACACCATGTAGCCAACAAAGCTTATAAGATATGGCTTCAAGGGCTAAGGCAGGGCAAAAAAAAAAAAAAAACCCAAGTAATTAAAAGCTGATTGTGCATTACAGTAGAGTTTTGTACAAGGTTACAGGGGAGAACTAAGGAGAAAGGATCAGTTCCATCCAATTCTGTCTTGAATGAAGGACTTAGTAAACTTAAGAGCTGAATTTTGAAAGATAAAGAGAATTTGCAGGTAGACAAAAAGGAAGGGCACGCCAGGAAATACCTTCATGAAACTGTAAGGGATGGGAAAGCACTAGGAAATGGAATAGAGTGTGACATTCACTCATTCTTTCCACAAACGTTTCCTGTGTACCTATTATGGGCCATGCCCTGAGGTAAGCAGGAAGGCATACAGAGGTGCAGAAGACACAGATCTTATCTTGAAAGAGCTCAAGTAATCAGAGTTCAAATAGGCAAAAACCCCAAAAAAGCAGTGCACTGTCTTTGCTTCAGAAAGGAAGGCAAATGATTCTTACAAAGTCTCGCTATCACTTTTCAACAGCATGTGGTTTATAGCTTCCATTTATTGTCTGTTCTGTACCAGGTACTATGATAGATTCTTTAGATTTACTGATTTCAGTGAATCTTCACAACAACCTTGCAAAGGTGGTTATCATTGGTATAATTTTCCAGATGGGAAAACCAAAGTCCAAAAAAGTTAGGTAACCAGCCCAAGATCACACAGCTAGTAATCTGTAGCACTGGAATTTGAGTTCTTCCTTTTTCGCTAGCTCTTTACTTTTCTTCATGTTGTCTCTCCATCCTTAGAAGAGCTTTCCTTCCCTATATGAATCTATCAGAATTACACCCAGCCTCCCATGTCCCACCGTGTCATGATGCCTTTCCTAGTCCTTCCAAATGCATGCTGTTTCTGCCTTCTTGGATCTTCCACAGCATCTCGTATTCTTATTTGGACCATTTCCTTCTCTGTATTATGGATGTCTGCATCTGCCTCTGGAAGAAAGAATACAACATAGGAGTCAATCTGGGCCAGGCTGTGCCCTGGACCCACTCCTTCCTCTCCCCAGTCAGGCTTTGCATATGGCTTATCAGACATTGATAAGTGTCTGCTGAATTAAGTTGAACACTTTAGCCCTCAGTTCCCTGACAGGACTGTTCTACCAAAGTCAGCCATTCCACCTCCTTTTTGTTCACACCCACCACTGGTCCTCCAAACTACAATCTATTTCCCAGTGGGCTTCAGTTACCGTACTTCTTAATTAATCTTCCTATTCATAAGCAAAGTTATTGCTTCATTAATCAATGGGTAAAGAAAATCAAAAGTCATTAACTGGCAAGCCAATAGCTATTCCAAAGGGCATTGATCCATGTACATTATGGGAAGCCTGTTCGTTGGTAACTACAGCCCCTGAGAGCAGCTCTGGGGTACTTTTGGAGGAACTGGAATCTTTTTAGAAATAGCTTTTAAATGTATAGATCCTTATTGAGATTTTTTCTGAATGAGGAATAAGGAAGGGGAGACTATTTGCTTTGTCAGTAATAAGGTGCAGAGACCAGGTATTTCATAGGATTTTATAGATGCATACATTTAACCAACAAGCACTGACAGATATGTATGTGTTATCTGGAGCAAAATTAATTTATTCTTTAAAATTTAATGAACTCCCTGCAGAATGTATTCAGGAATCAATGCAAATATAGAGAGCATGCTTATCTGGCTGATGCTCTGGGATTATGACTGCAAACACGGTTGGGTTGTTCTAAATGAGGTTTTCCTCTATACTGATGTCCAAAGGGTTTTCTTTCTGAAATGGATTTGGTGATCATTTAAAATTCACCCTTTTGAATTATCTACATGCAAATTAGTGACCCCAAACTTGAGCAAATATATATTTATATATACCAAGTACATATAATATGCAAACCTAACCACCAAGAAATGGGTCAAGGTTAACTCCAAAGACCTCCAAATTAGGGCCAAGGACAGCAGCATTGTTGGTTAGCAGGGTATGTGACTGGCCTGGGTTAAACCTTTACTTTATTATTTCAACCTCCATTAGCTTATTAATTTTACATTCTTCTACTATATGCATTATTTTACAGTGTGCATCCTGACTCCCTGGAGTCTAATATATTAGCACCTAATATACTTTTACTACATCCAGGACAATGCAAGGACCTTAGAACACTTTAATTCTCCTCACCCCACTGCCATCTTAATATTGTTGTTGCCAAAAAATTAAAATTTGCATATATTTAGCCCTACAAGGCATTACTAGTATTGTTTTGTACAGTCAGTATTCTTTTAGCATTACCCATATATTTATCCTCTCTGTTGCTCTTTCTTCCTTTTTGCATTTTTCCATTTTCTTTCAGGGGTCATTTTCTTCTACCTGAAGACCTCCTTTAGCATTGCTTTTTGTGAAAATTTGCAGGCAAAATTTTCTTACTGTTTGTTTGCCTGAAAATGTCTTTATTTTGCCCTCATTTTTGAAGGATTATTTTTAAAATAAGTAAGTTGGCAATTATTGTCTTTCAGGAATTTAAAGACATTTTTCCTCTGTCTTTGGCTTCCATCATTTCATTGAGAAGTCACATGTCAGTCTGACTGTTGCTCTTTTAAAGATAACATATCTTTTTCTACAGCTCCTTTTAAGATTTTGTCTTTGTCTCCGGTTTTCAGCAGTTTTACTACATGCTTAAATGTGGTTTGTATTTATTCTTTTAGGGGGTTTGTCAAACTTCTTGAATTCATTGCTTGATATCTTTTGTCAGTTTTGGACATTTATGACCATTATTTCTTCAAAGATTGATTCTGGCTCAATTTTCTGTCTCCTCCTGGGACTCTAATTGCGCATATGTTAATTTTTCCATTATTTCTCATAGGCTTCTTAAGCTTTCTTTTCTACATTCTACATCACTTTTTCCCTCTGTACTTTAATCTGGATATTCCCTAATTCTCTCTTCTGCTGGTCTTAATTACTCTTAAACCTGTTAGTTCTTAATTCCAGTTATCATATTTTTTCAGTTCTAGAATTTCCATTTGAGTCTTTTTTATAAATTCCAGTCTGTTGCTAAAATTTTCCATTTTGATTCTATTTCCTTAAGCATATTAATCACTGTTCTTATTTAAACTCAGGTTTGATAATTATAATATCTGAACTATCTGTGGGTTTGTTTCTAGTATCTTTTTTTCTTAGTCTAGTTCCCTGGTATGTCTCATAATTTTTTACTGAATGCCAGACATTGTATATGAAAAACTGTGAAAGCTTTGGATGACATTATCTTCATTCACAGAAAATTTACTTCTACTTCTAGAAGGTGATTAGAGTAGGGAAGATCACTTTAGTCAAATCTTGAGTTAGGCTGTTTTGAAGCTGAATTTCAGTCTTTGTGGGAATTGTTTTATTTGTGGTTCACCTTACTCCCAAAGTGTGGCTGTTTCAGCTCCCTAACCAAAAGCCTGGGGAGCTTACCAGTGTCTCTCCTTCTTATGGTTTCTGACTTCCAATTTTAATCTTCTCAAAATGATGAAGCTGCTGAAAACTCTGTTCAACCTCTTAGCTACTAATTTCTACTCAAATTTGCAAATTTTCTGTTCTGTGACTCTTACAAATCAGCAACTGCCTCAGAAGGCAAAGCAGTGCCAAGTGTTGGGTCCTTTCTTTCTCTCAGGGTCTTGGCTCAAGTCATTTTCTCTCCCCAGCCCTGTGAGACTGCCAAAAGCTATGCTCAGCTTCCAGCCTTCTGTGGCTGATGAAAAAGCTAGTGCCTAATCGGGAAGCAGCTCAGAATATCTGACTCACTTCTATGCATTTCCCTTCTCTCCAGGATCTTGGCCTTCAAGTCCTGGCCACATTGAGAGCTCTCTAATGTTTTGGGCGAAATTGTTTTGTTTTGTTTTATCCATCTTTTCTACTTGTTGTTGGTCAGATACAAGCTAGGTCATCATTGTAGAGGTGAAACTAGAATCACTTCTTTAAGCATTTTGGTTCTGTTTCTCCAACATACAGCTGTGTCTCTGACATCATTCTGATCCTTTGTTTTTAACATAATCCCACTTTCTGGTATCAGTCCTAATTATGAGGAGTACTCTATGTCTTTCCATCTGCAATTATTCAAATATTCCCCTTAAGTTATATTTGCTATTTGTTTCCATTTCTAATTTATATTAGAAAATACAGTATTATACCAGGTGTGACTTTTTTCATTGTAAATGCCGTGGCAAAATTCTGCAATGGGAAGAGAGCTTATAATGCTCTGGTATTTCACTGGCTGGATTTCCTTTACATTGATGTCTCTCTCCTGCTAATCAAAGCACTCTTTTCTGTGTCCAGCTTCTCACTTAAATAAACTCACTACAAAGGAACCACTGCCCCTGAGTCTGAACTCAACCAAACTGTCTTAGAAGTTGCCTTTCTGACTTATTGCTGCCCAGTGCATTTGATTGACAGATTTGCTAAATATTTCATGATAAGTAGTAATAAAATTGAGTTTTAATTTTCCCAAATATTCAAACTTTAAAAAATTTTTTAAAACCTCTATGGATTTAAAATAAATAATATTAAAATTAATTACTTAACAATAATTAATGTAATCAACTTGTAGAATTCTGATTCTTCTAAGGTATCATGAAATTGTGACACTTTTTTCTGTGTTTGAGACATTAGATCTGAATCAGAAATTATTAAAGAATTTCTTGATGCCTTTAAAAAAGAATTATATTAAAATAATGAAGATTTTGCTGAATATATAAAATAAACTATGTTGGCTATCCGTTGAGCACCAACCAAAGCATAGATAAGAATATCTAGTGTGGTGGATGAGCTCCAATCCAACTCAGCAGCAGCAGTTGATTTGTGTAATCTAAAACAGAATGTGTCAAAGCAGGGAATTATAAAAAGTAATACACAAATATCAAATATTTTAACTTAAATCATATATAAATGTACTTTCTGTCAAAAATATAAAGCACCCCCAAAACCCATCATCCATGATTTCCAGTTTAGGCTTCTTGAAAGTAGACCTAGCACTTAAAGATACTTGCAAAGCAAGCTGACTACAGAAACCCTGGTTTTAGCCTATCTTTGACAGCTATCTTGTTCTGACCTAATTATACGATATGTTTAGCAACTTGCATTTATTGTGTCCTTTCAAAGTAGTCACCTTCTTTTTCTCACTCATTGCTCATTAAATTTAAAAAATTAAATTATGTAATGACTGTGTAAGAATAGCTAGCTAGCATAAGGAGATTTGGGAATATACACAACTCTTACTAAATGTACAACTCTATAGCAAGAACATAAGCGTGCTGCTAATAGCAAAGAATGCACACGGCTGAAGCATTCTGCATGGAGTGGCTCTGTCAGCATTTACTACAGAGGAACTGACAAACATTGGTTAGTCCTGCAAGGAGGTTAAGCAGTAGGTCGTCAAGAAAGCTTCTACAGTACTACTATTGAATACAGTTCATTTGCTCAGAGTTGGGTTGAATCTTGTCTATTTGAAGTCACCTTCCTTGCCACCCTGTTATCCCTTCATATTCATTTAGTGTCATGATTTCAGAATGATTGAAAATAGCTTCTTCACCAATCTAATATTTCCTAAATATACTAATAATAACAGTGAACTTTTTGTGTATTATCAAGTGCTAGACTGCTAAACACTTTACGTGAATCATCTCATTGAATCTTCAGAACCCTATTTAGTAGTACTTTTATAAATTCAGCCCACTTTCCTTTCCTTCAAGAGTTGAGGTCTTCCCTCTCTCTAGTCCTCCGAATTCTCCCTGACCTTCCAAACCTGGCAAAGTGTAGGGTTCCAGCCTCCAAAGCTCCTTCTTTCTTCATTGATTCTGAAGACATCCTTGTGAGCTATCTGTGACTTAAGGATTTTACTGTCATCCCTCTGGAGACATTGAGTAAGAGAAAAACATATGCATAAAACTGCAAAGTTTCCAGAAACAACATACAGGTGCACCTCAATTTATGATAGGGTTACATCCCAATAAACCCATCATAAGTAGAAAATGTCATTAGTTGAAAAGGCATTTAGTACACCTAACCTACTGAACCTCATAGCTTACCTTAAATGTGCTCAGAAAACTTATATTAGCCTGTAGTTGGGCAAAATCATCTAACACAATGAATACACTGTAGAGTATTAGTTATTTACCCTCTTGATCACATAGTTGACTAGGAGCTGTGGCTCACTTCTACTGCCCAGCATCACGAAAGAGTATCCTACTGCACATTGCTAGCTTGAGAAAAGATAAAAATTTTAAATTTTAAGTTCAGTTTATACTGAATGCAAATCACTTTCACACCATTGTAAAGTCAAAAAATTATAGATCAAGCCATCTTAAATTAGGGACTGTCTATATCTGAGTTCACCAGGCTATGTTGGGAATCAAACGCTCCCTTGAGTTGCGGCCTTCCATATTTAGTCCTAAGAAACTCACTACATTAGTAGCATCTCTGGTTATCCCCATACCCATAAAGGCTCCTTTCCCAGCACAGATGCTGCCTTGTTTAACGGGAAGAAAGAAGGTGGGGAGGTCTTGTCCTCTAAAGCCGTTCAGACCGGGAAGCAGCTATTTCCAGGGAACTCTGCCCCCTATATACAACAGCAATACTGACACCCACCCCACTCCCCTGCCCAGGCAGTACCTAATGGTCACTGATTAGGGCTAAGCCTTAGGACTCTTGGAAAAACTCAGTATGTTACCTGACACATATGGGGGTTGAGTGACCAGGTCAGGAGAACCACAGCTTCAGCCACTGTTAACCATTAATTCTGGAAACAGATTTGTTCATCTGAATCACTGTCCTAGGAGGAATTTATTAGCTGTAGTGAAATGGCAGAAACTCAGGAAAGCCCATGGATACTTTTCAGCCACCACTGTCAAGTAGCCCAATGTGTACCCCATTGTCTGTTCTTCTGCACCTTTTAGAATCAGAATACCAATTGCCAGCTGAATACATGGCCACCCAGATTCAAAACTACAGTCCCCAGCTTTACTTGAGTTAGCTATAGCCATTAAAACACATCCTAACCAATAAGATGTAAGAATGCACTTTGTAAGAGTTTTTGAAAGGATGGAACATGCCCCTTTTTGTCTCTTGGACAGTCTACCTACAAATGTTTTTACATAAGAGAAAAATATCTTTTATTCTTATTTTAAGCTATTATATTTGAGATTTCTAAGTTATATGCAGTGAAACGTGTTCATAACTGACATAGATAAGAATTCCAAAAGTATTTCAAAGATTGAGAGACTTGTTTCTTGTTCTTTTTCAAGGTCATTGTCATGTGAAGTATATTTACATCAAGAATTCTCTGATTTCTTTTCTTTACTAGACCATCTTAAAACACACACATACTTGGGTCTCAAGCGAATGGGGAAGAGTCATTTATTCTCATAGGTTACATTATACACAAAATTCTTCAATTAAATGAGGGTTTAGAAATCAGAAACAACACAGAATACTACAGAAACATTGTCTCATCTTAAGAACAATCTCTACTCCCACCCCATGGGTGAGAAAGCAAATTAAATCAACCTGCTTTTTTTTTATTTCTTGGATTCAATGATTATTTTTAAAAAATGAGAACAGATATTTCTAAGACTGAATAATCATACACAAGAACTCACTAATAAATACAACAAATATCTGAATAAATCACGGCTAGAGTTGGTAATTTTTCACTTGTATGGTTTCTATAAAAGAAGTACTAAAGTGTCAATCCACATGATGCCCCCAGCCTCATTTCAAGATATTTGTTTATTACACATCCCTCTTTTATACAGCACCTTTACTATTGTTGTGTGTCTGGTCATGTTATCCCACTGCTCAATACATTTTAATTATAGCTGCTGTAGTGGATACCTCAAAGTGCATTTTCTATAGAGACCATGGCAGCCTGCTAGATTGGCCCAATGATGAATAGGGGGAGCCACTTCCACTGTAATTACATCTACAAGAATATAACACTTTCACCCCAGTTCATTGTCCTTAAATAGAAGACCTCCTTAAAGGAAAATAAAATCCAGGGTGTGGTGGTCTCTACTTGTACAGATCTTTTTTCAGATCATTGCGCCACAACTCTGTCAGCTTCATATTGGGAAATACTGGCAAGCCATTGGGATTTGCAAGCAGTTTGGACACCATGAAGAAAGCATCATTCAGCTTATTTTTGTTTATTTCACTAGGGCAATTAAAATGCACTGAGTGGGTCAAGACATGAGACAGCATCTTGCCATCACTGCAAATGTTCTGCATAAAAAGGTCAAGAATAATTCACTCTGAAATCCATATATATTTATTTATTGTCCCATAGAGAGAGCCAAAGACATTCTTTGACTTTTCCAGAACACTCCATACTCATTCATACCCTTGAATGCTGGCACATGCTGTTCCCTTCTCTCTCCTTTTCCATTGGATAAATAGCTTCTTCCAGCAAAGCCCCACTCAGTTCCAGCTTCCTCTGCCCTGTCCTGCAGTGGAAGTGGTGTAGGGACTGGGGATGAAAAGAAGACTATAGTGCACTATTGACTTTGGACTCAGGCTTTCTTAGCCCCCGTGTCTTCATCTGCACAGTGGAGAACTAACATTCTCTCATGTCATAGTTGTTATGCATTTAAATGAGCTCATTTATATAAATCATTCAAGATGATGCCTGGCCATAAGAAAGGCATTATAGGTATACTTTCCTTTTCTGTACCTCCAACAGTAGCATTTATAAAAATCTTCTTTATTACGCTAATTGATGAGCAAGTAGAAAACAGAGATTCAAGTTAGTCTTTGTTTTTTCTCCTCCCCTTAACAAAGTAAAAGATGATGAAGTTTAGACGTTTTTACCCCCTGTTAAAGATCTATTCCCTCCTCTTGTCACTGCTAACTGCCTTGATTCACACACTCGGTACAGATCTGAATGCTTTCCATTTTACCCCCTTCATTTTATCTTCATAAGGCTTCTACAGTGATCCTTTCTGTCCCTTCCATGAAGGGTAACCAACCATCCCAGCTTGTCCAGGACTAAATGGGTTCCCAGGAGGTGGGACTTTGAGTTTTATAATCAAGACAGTCCTGGGCAAACCAGGATGAGTTGGTCACCCTACATCCCCTACTTAAAATCTCTCCATGGCTTCACAAAGATTCCAAGATACATTTCAATTAATCAGTGTGTAATACACAAAACCCTGTGTAATCCAATTCTAACTTCCTCTCTACCTTCATCTTTACCACACCCTCCCTACTTGCTACCGAAACACACACACTCTTCGCTTCAGCGATACTAGGCTTCTAGAACTTCTTTCACAGATATTTCGCATCCTTTCCCAACCTCCTTTCTTTGCCCTTGCAGTTCCTTCTACTTGCAATGCCCATTTCCCTACTAATTTCACCTGGCTAATTCCTTCAGGTCCTAATGTATCACCTCCACCAAGAAGTCTGCCTGTAGCACATGCCTAATATAGATTCTCCCCCATTCTGCTCCCATGGCACCCTGTTTTTGCCTCTGACCTGACATCTACTACACTTCATTCTGATTATGCTCTGTGTGTCCTAATAGACTGAGAAGTCCCTGAGGATAAGGTCTGCATCTTCTTTCTTTGTAACGTCCGGCAATGACTAAACACACTCCCCTCATAATATCTTATGAATTCCTCAAAAGCAGAAAAAAATAAGACTTGATTTTCTCTGATTTCTTTATTTTCTCTCCCAGTACTTGATACCTAGTAGAGTTCAATTAATATTTTGAATCAATGAATAGGTGAATGAATGAATAAATGAATATATCTTTCTTCAGATATAAGCTAGGGGATGAGATTTCATAGTGAAATAAACCTCCTTTCAGTGTGTCCTCTCACTAGCCATGTGCCCTGGACAAGGCACCAGTTGTCAGACTAACCATGGCCCCATACTGTTCCCCAGGTATCTCTCAGTAGGAAATCACCGGGGTCATGACTTCTACAGAGGCTGTCCAAAGGCTGATTTTAGATCTAAGAAAATTCTCAACTAGACTCCCTACACAATTAAGTATAAAGGCCACAAGTACATAGGAAAGGAAGCTACACCAGATGGCTTTCCCACTACAAAGAGATGAAATATGCATCATTTCCACCTCTATAGTGGTTTAGTCTTTTTGGAACTCAGCGTTAAACAGCTGGGCGCCCTTTTGGATAATGCTGATTCCACTGCCTAATGGCAAGAAGTCAGGCAACAGGCAGATTCTCTCCATTCCCTTCAATCACCTTTCCAGCCAGTAAGCTATAACTTTCTCCCCTAAAACAGTTAATGGCAATTGAGTAGAAAGCCTAGCAAGGAGTAAGACCTCAAAGGGTTTGAAAGCATGGAGAAAATGAGAGGAGGTTGGAACATGAACGATTGTTCTTGGAAATAAGTGCAGAATACAAAAAATGTCCAAGGGCCTTGAGGTGACATGGACGTGGGATCAAAACCTCACTCTTCCATGTATAAGCTGTGTGACCCCAGTTAACTGGGCCTCTGTTCTCTAATCTCTACAATGAGAAGAAGAACAAAACCTACCTGGCACAGGGCATGTTCAGCACATGTCAGCTCTCTTCTCTGCTCTTGACTCCTATTGTTTTTGCTAAAATGACACTTCTGGTCTGACAAAAGATTTTTCCCCTCATTTGTAGATTTATCATGATAACTCTCATAAAGATTGTTTCAATGAAATTATATTTTGAGTTATGTTATTTTTAAATTACTTTCAAATAGAAAGACAATAATATGTTAAATAGGATCAAATTAGAACTGTCAAGGGAGTTCTGGTAAATGTGGTGCTATCCATGAACTGACCATGAAAGCTGAAAAATGGTGGTTTGTAAGTTGCTGTGAGTCTCTGGAAAGGTCTAGAAACACCTGTATTCTGCTTTAACTCTCATACTTGTGCTTCAAAGGCTCTCAGATGGAGAGGAGTCTCTAACAGCTTAGACTTAGGGGTGTCTGTTCCTTAGATGCCTTATTTTCATACATTATTATTTCTAATAGTTATTCATTCAGTTTCCAAGTTCACTAATCTTGTCAAATCACATTTCAACAGGCATGTGTGAGGGAAGCTTACTCACATTCAAGTCAAAATCATCCCATAGGGAGCTGTAGAAGACAACCCAGCAAGGCTAAGGGAGCAAGAGTTTCAGAATCAGAGGCCTAGATTCTAATCCCAGCCACTTCATCTTTGCACAAGATCAATGCTTTTGTCTATCAGACATTAGGTATAATCTCCAAACACCCATCCCTTAGTCCAAGTTTTCATCCAGTGCTAGAAACCACTTTATCACATTCCTAGCAGATAGTCACCCTGCCTCTGTTTAAATGCCTTTAGCGACAGGGTCCTCATTTCTCTCAACTGCCATACACAGTTGTGCAGTCTGTGCACTGCACATAAGCATGCAGCGGAGGAGGTCAATGGGCACTAAAATACAGTTTCCTTTCTGCTTGTCAAGTTGGGTGCCCCCAAAGGGATGTCTTTTTCTAATCTGACCATTCAAATGGGACTCCTTTTTCTAATATTCCAAAAGGCATCATATGGACTAGCATCAACTCTGCTAGGTCGACGCACTCTAGTGCTCTTTGGAGGGATACTGCTCCCTGAAAAACAGAAGGGACTTCAATCTCCAGCATGAAGGTGTCATTTCAGATACCAAGTGAGCAGCAAAACACTGTGTCCTTTGGCTCCTCTTGGCAAGGACCAAGACTCCAAATGGGTCCAGATGTGGAGAGATCAGCAATTAGCTGGCATCCAAGCAAATGTTTCTTCAAGGGAAGAATATAACAAAATAAACAAGGACCTATGGCAGCAAGTTTGCTTGATCATTTATCAAATTGTAAAATCTTATCCATGACTGTGAAATGACTTTATGGTTAGGAAAATGTACTAATAATTTTATTAAGCAGCAATTAAACTTAAATTCCTTTTAACTATATTTGATGTCATCCTTTTTCTGGGCCCATTAGAGTAACATTAAGGTGTTTGTGCAGATAGCTCAGTCATTTCAAATTACTTTCCTGTCTAATGTGGGAGCCTTTAATAGCATACTGTTAGGTTGAATTCAATTTTGGAGACACCAGGCATACTAATTAGATCATCTTAGTGTTCCCTGCAGAAGAAGCCAAAGAAGAGCTATTATTTCCCCATCTTCTGCTTAGTAATGTTGGTGGAACACAACTTTCAGAGCAATTAGAGGTATAGACCCTTTACTGCACAAAATCTCACTTGAACCGTTAAGTATTGCTAGCAGACACAACGTCTTGTTAAAATGTTTTTAAGATCTAATTAAAGCCAGTAAGTTTTCTCTCCTGTTATTCTGAGTATCATAGTTAATGTTTGTTCTGGCTCAGCCTTCCAACATTAGAGTTGAAAGAAAAGTGGAAGGAAGGAATGAACGTTTGTTAGGCACCTACCATTTCCTAAGTTCTGGGTAAGATGCTTAATGCCTGTAACAGCCCTGTGAGCTGTGGCTTATTATCTCCACTTACAAATAAGGAATCTTTGGCACAGGGAGGGTAAGTAAAATACCCAAAGTCACACATCTAGCAAGTTGTGGAGTTGGGATTTAAACTGTAAGCCTAGCCTCTCTTTGCCACTTACTGGTTCTGGGAACTTGGAAAGTCACTTTAACCTTCTAATTGTCAGAGTCTTCATCTATAAAGCAAGAATGATAATACTCACTCCCTCACAGTTCATTGTGTGGATCAAATACAGTAATAAATGTAAATGACCCTTACAGAAGATGAAAAGGTATGCAGATGTGAGAGATAATATCCTTTGATGTTGCCACATGAGGTCTTGAGTGGAATCTGCTTTCTTTCTGTGGGATTGAACCACATATCCAATGCAGCAAGAAAGTTGGAGAGAGCATCTGTTAAACCATATATACTTGGGACTCCAATAAAGTAAATCCAAAGGGGAAAAATACAGCACCATGAGAAGGAGTTGATCACAATTTCAAAGGTAATTTGATGGATTTGCAACTGTTGAAGTGCCTCAGTTTTTTCATCTATAAACAGGTGTGCAGGTCATTCTGTGGATTAGATGAGACAGCATTATGTAGAGCATCCAGAACATTGCCCAGAACTAAAGCATTCAACAAAATAATAATTTCATTTTATAATCATTTCAACCAGTATTAGTCCCTGGCAAACTTCCACCTATGTCTTCCCTGCCCACTTACAAATTGGCTCTTCCATGTCTCTCTCCTCATTGATCTATTAACATAAATATTTCCTCCAAATAGTCATTGTACTTGGCATCGATCTACTAACTCACAGCTATTGCAATCATGATTCCAATTACCGTTTGTCCAGGCTCCTTGCAATGCTATCATCATTTTCTCTCAGTTACCATGATAAATGTTACTAATAACTCCTGCCTCAGATCCTTTGTGGAATGAGGAAGGAGATTAATTTATTAATTGATGGATTAATGACTCATAACTGTTACAATCATCATTAATTGCTGTTACCTTTGAAGCATCAAATGGTTGAGGGGGTTGAAAGCTAAGCTAAAAGAATATTTCTTCCTCTCATGGAAAAGATGAGAGCTGTCATCAGCCACGTAGAAAAAGTGAACGTCACCTTGTGAGTACAAGTGTGTTAAGGCTGTCATAGCATAAACCACAGTTGCACTGGCCCATTTCTTTGTGTTCTCTGACTCTGACCTGGGTTTCCTCATATCTGTTCTGTTTCTCTCAACATTAGACACCCAACCCTGGGCTGCTGGCACTTTCCTGACCCCAAGACCATTTCCACCTAGGAATTCCTGAGAGCCAGTCAGGCAAGATAAAGAAACAATGGGAGTACTTGTCCTACCAGCCTCTGGAGTCCCTGCAAGCCCTGGTCAATGCAGCATGTAGCTGCAATCTTGTCACCCTGTCTTTGAGTGGGCACTCATCATCCAGCACTCAGAGCCCAGGGAAGACAAGAGCTCCAGATGTCAAGTCAGCAAGACACCAGGGCACAAATTCCATCAGCCCACTCTTCCCCACCCCATTCACACCCAGCTCTCATTAGGAGGTAATCCTTGGAGAGTCACACAAATCTCTCCTGCAGTTCTCTTAGCCCTGAGACATTTCTGCTTAGACACCAGAGTATTAACAATGCAAAGCACATGCTTTTGCTGAATTATTCCCATCAAGCAAACATAGTATCACACATTTGCCTTATCACAGGGTCTACCTAAAACTAGCCCTCCATCAGCAAAGCCAATCCTTTTCTCTTAAATATTATAGCCATTGGTCCTTGCTGTTGGCTGCAGAGTTGAGTTGGCAGTTTTGACCACAGCATATACTCCGTCCTTTACCATGCGAGATCTATATGAACTATTTTCCCTCCGTTTACTATTAGCCCTGGCTGCTGTTCAAGTCCTATGCCTCCCACCCTTTTCTCCTAAAGAGCCTTTCTCACTCAGACTTGGCTGAACTCATAACTCATCTATGGAATCTTGTAGCCATTTTTCTGAAAAAAATGATGAGAACAGACCAGGGTTTGGTTCAGAAACCAGCTCTGGGTTTAAAGCTAGCATTGCACTGCTTTAAGTTAGCTCTCCATAGCACTTATAGCTTTGGTTTTCATGAGTTCCATTCATTCTTCCTTGGATAGTATTCTCATTTGGAGATGATGTCATGGTTGTCAAGCTGGTAGGTCCACCTTCTTAGCACAATGTTCGTGGAGATCCATGTGTGTTTCAGTGGCAGATCCTATAAACAGGAGCATGCTCTGTACAGACTGATAAGGGGATGTATTTTGTGGACTGCCCACCACAGACATCAGGATGCTGACCAATCAGTGAGGGGTTTGACACTCCTTATTGACAACTGGAGAGCTTCCTCACAAAGGAGAGGATAACACCAGCAAGAGTGTCAACAAAACCTGAACCTACATAACAGAATGAATCATATACAGTTTACCAAAAAGATTAAAATGTATATGTAGTCATGACAAATAGCATACAAACATCACTACTGAGTGAAGCTAGATTAAATATTAATTTCTTCAAAACAGGGCATTGGACAAACCCTTGGCCTAAATCTACTGAGTAGATTTGTCCTGGACCTCCCTGACCCACTTATGTCTTTGTAGTGGTTCGTATTTCCGCTGATTTACACCTAGATCCAGACTAATCAACACACTTTCTCATCAGACTGGCCACATCCATACATCACAGCTGCTGTTCACATAGCAAAGTGTTCTTATTTTTATGTCAGTTCAACTGATCCGACAGAAAGAGGAGGCCTTTCAGTGAAAGATTTTGCATTTGGTCTTATAATCAATAAAGATTATTAAGCTGAGAAGTAAATCCTAATAATAATATGCACCACCCTATGTTGCATGAAGATTAAATGAAATAAGACATGCAAAATGAGTTTGAAAAGTATATGGGCCTGGTTATTATTATTTCTTTCTGAAGGAGCTATACCCTATTAATGATTCCTGGCTTGTCCTTTGGGCTCCCCTTCAGAAAGGCAAGCCAGACACATGTGACAAGTTAAACAGGCATAGAAGATATTTTTATCTGTTTAAGCCAACAACAGTAAATGCATCACAAGACAGTATGTGATTAATTGCCAAGTGAATCGTGAAAAGAATAATTGCCAAAAGAATATGAACAGGGAGAGCTTGGCTGTAGCTGGTGGGGGAGGGATAGAATGAGGCTCCAGAGAGGCTGTGTAAAATAATGGAGATTTGTTCTGGGTCTTGTAGAACAGACAGGATTCAGGTTTGTGAGGGGAAGGCCTTCCAGAGGAGGTAAGAAAGGTAGGTGGACAGATAGGCAACGGGGTGTTCAGGGGAAAGTTGGGTATGGGGGGAGATAGTGAGCAGAGTAGAGAATGAACGTAGTGGGAAATTATAAATGTTGTTTGCTCTGACTCTATATGCTTAAACAACTTAAAAATGCCTATGCCATATGCTCTACTCAACTGAAAAATAAACTTCAAGCCTGGCCATGTCTTTTGCCCAACACACTCTCCTTATTCTCTGCCCGTCCTTTGTCACCCTGCCTCAGCATGACTCTTACCTACATTTCCATTTCCACTCCTCTCAGGTCCTGAGACCTTTATGCTAATGTTTGACTTCAGAAATTTACTTCTCAATTCTGGCTCAATTCTGGCTAACCACTTTAAATATCCTACCTCCTTTAATTCTAAAAATAACTCTGTGAAATGGTATTGCTCTCAGCCCCATTTTGCTGATGAGAAAGTTGATGCTAGAGATATCAAGGTCCAAAGTCACATCACCCATAAATGGTAGAGTTAGGATTTGAACCTCAAGGTGTCTGACCCCATAGAACGAATCTCAACCACTAGAGAGACAATATAGCCTCTTTTTGCCTAAACCCACCCTATGGTTTTTTCCTCTTTGGCCACCCTTGGATAGAATGGCTTACTCTAGTCAACTCTTGGAAACCTAAACCATGTCTCATGCTGTCATCTTGCTGCAAGCCCCTGGGTACAAGAACATGATACAGACAGAAATTGTTGGTGGGGTGGTTAGTTTAGGGTCCTAAAAGACTTTAAATACCAACATTATATTTGCTCCTATTGACAATAGGAGCCAATGAAGGCTTCATGATAATTATAACCATGAAGAATACTAAGGTCAAAACTCGTGTTTTGGGAAGATAAACCATGGGATCCAGTTCAGAATTGTCCTGCCCCTTCCACTCTGGACAGTGGAGAGGTTGCAAGAAGAGGCAAAAACCTGCAGCCTTATGGTTCAAGGCAAGGTAATAAGGGTCTGAATTAAGGTAATGACGGTGAAAATAAAATGTGATAAAGAATCAACTAATTTCATTGTGAAATAAAATGTATTTCTTCTGAAATAAACTTTCTCACCAATAGCGGAGTGTTATCTGTAAAGAATCAACATACCGCTTCACGGCAACTTGGGATTCAAAATGCATCTCAGATGCATCATTGTTCCTTGGATTTTGTTCTTGAAACTGCTAAAGGCAACACAACTTGGGGAGAAGCTTAGGGCACTAAGTGTCCCGAAGTCAGACAGGCCTGGTTCAGGTAATGGCTTGGCCACTCAACTAACCATGTGACCTAAGGAAAGTATTTAATCTATCAAATGGGGATAATAATATCTGTCTCACAGGGTTGTTGTGAGGATTAAATAAGACAATGGGTAGAAAGGCTATGATTAACAGAATAAATGTCAGTTTTTGTACTATCATTTCTTAGCCAAACATCTCATTAAAAGCCCTGCATAATCACCCACAAAATCTTGTTTGAAATAAAAGCGATTGGGTTCAACCAACCCTTTGGAAAGCAATTTGGCTTTCCAAATGCTTCCCGCTGTGTAGTAAGACACATAAAAACGTTCATATCCTTTGACCCAGTTGTTCCACTTCTCAGAATCTATTCTTAGGATATTATCCTCAATGTAGGAGGAGCATAATGCACAAAGAGTTTCACCGCACAGATGGCTACAAGAGTGGAAAATTAGAACCAAACTGAACATCCAGGAGCAGATAGATGATTGAGGAATCTTAGTGCACTCTGCTGATGCTCTGAAAATGCTTTAAATCAGTATTAAATACAGAGTTCAGAATAATGTTTTAAAATGAGTAAAGTCAATCGATAATTAAACATTCTTTTCTGCAATTCTTTAACCAACCCCTCTCCTCTGCAGGGCTTCCCTGCATGGTCTGCAGACCAGCAATTCTATTTTCTTTTCTCCCAGAGTTTTGCCATATTCACACAACCCATGGGGGTTTCATGCGGCTCAGCCTTAGGCTTCTCGTCCAGCTGCCTCAACCCCTCTGAAGCAAACCTCAGCTTGCTTCCTGGAAGATGCAGGAGTTCTCGCCAAGACAGGGTGTCCTTTGGCTCAGCTCTCTATGTTTCCCAAAGCTGCCTTGCCAATGTTCCCTGCCCCCACCTTACATCCCTGCTGTCTTCCCACTTCCAATGACTTTTCCATTATTTCCAACACCATTTGTTGTGTACAAGTAAGAAAAAGTATTTGTTCATCCAATTAACATAAAGAGGAAAAAAGATTGACTTGGATGTCAAGTGTTATTTAGAAGCCCATTTACATTTAAGATTCTGAATCTTGAAACTTTGTATGCTTTGTGAAATCCCCCAAGAGAGGACTGAAACTTTATTAAAGCACATCATCTCAAAGCTGGCATCCATGAAGTTAGACAGACATTTAACTGGTTAAAAAAAAAAATCCAGTAAAATCACTTGGCCTACCTTTATCTTGTAAGCTGGAACTTCTTTTGATAACAACTAAGAGGAAAAACATTTGGTTTCTCTTGAGTTTGTGTAATTATGTGCATTTTGCAACTTCTTGGCTTTGGCAGATATGGGGTAGCATCTGACTTCAGTGCTTTCAACTAAGGACAATTTCACAACTGAGTTTTTCCGGAGAGCTCCAACATCTAAACACTGAGTGGCCCAGGCTCACCATGGGGTGAAACCCTCTGTGACCTCCTCAGCAGAGCACTGAACAAGCGGTACAGGGCCCTGTCCTTCCCTCACTCCCAGGAGCCTTGGTGCAGGCCTCTCACAATTGCTGCCCAGGTTGTTTTTGTTTGTTTGTTTGTTCCTAACTAAAGATGATCATAATCTCTTTTAATGATGCTTTTCTGGTTGAACAATAATCAATCAATATTTTCAACCCAGCATTCACTCAGCATCTACTGCATGCCAGGAGTGCTGTACTGAGCACTAAAGATATGAAGGTAGCTCATACTGATCCATTCTGGCCTATCTTCCTTCCTTCCTTCTTCCTTCCCTTCTCCTTTCTTCTTTTCTCCTTTCCTTTTTTTATTTTCTTAGGTATTGTATATACTATGCTATAAAAAAAAATGGGAAAAAAGCTTACAATCCATCACTTCGTATGTAAAGAAAAAAATGAACACGTCTCCTTTTTCATCCCACCTTCTAAACCCCAGAGGCGGTAACTATTTTTAACAGATTGGTACATGTCCTCCCCAACTTTTTCTTAAATTTATATAAATGAAGCTATCTATCTGTTTACCCAGACATTCCTTGGAGAAATAAAATGATGCTATACTTAATAGTCCCCACAACTCGCTTATTTTACTTTAATATATTATGGACTCTCCCTCATTTTAATGACTATTTAGTATTCCATTAAATAGAAGGTCCATAATTTATTTAAATATTCCCCTATTGGCAGACATTTAGGCTGTTTTCAATTTTTGTGCTATTGCTGTTATAAACAATTATTTAGTGAACATCCACAAATAGATGAATGCTTATATGCTTACATATTTGTGTCATTATTTATTTATAATAGATTTCCAGAAGTAGTATTAGTGACTCAAAGAGTTTATATTCAGCTAAAATAGATATTACCAAATTGCTCCCCAAATACCTTACGCCCATTCACACTCCAGCCAGCCACATGTGATGGTGCCCATTTTCCTTCCCCATCATCAGCACTGGAAAAATCCCCTCTTCTTTATTTTTACGAACCATGTAGACAAAGCTATTACTGTTTTAATTCCCCTGACTTGTCAAAAGCTTGAATATTTCACACTTTTCTGTGTTTTTGGTCAATAATTAGTGATTATTTTTTAATCACTCCTTCACCTGCTTTATTACTGCTATTACTATATTAACTCTGATGTATTGAATACTGGCTAGGTGGACAGCCTCTAGACACTTAACTTACATTGTTGTGTTTAATTCTATAATCTCAGTATGAAATAAGTGCTATTATCATCTCCATTTGACAGATGAGAAATACCTGAGGCTCAGGGCAGGTAAGCAACTTATTTGTCCAAGTGGCATAGCTGGGATTTGATGCATGTACACTGATTCTAAAACTTTTGTTTGTTCCAATATTTCAGCCCAACTTTCACAAATATGTCCTCCTGCATGCTCTCCCAGTCTTCTGAATCTTAGCTTTCCTCTGTAGATGATTTTATTCATCTCCCATCTGTCTCAAGGGCCCCAAGAAGCCTTAGGATGGGAACCCAACTCCTACACCAACTGACTAGTTAAGCAGCAGAACTTAGACAAATAAGAACCAGTCTCTGCCTGGGATGAGCATGTAGATTGTTTATAGACAGTGCATTGACAGTTTAAATTTCTTCCTTAATATGTAACCTTGTGCCTGAGCTTTCTGCCTCTCCCACAGACTTTTCTACTCCCACATCCCTTAAAGTAGAACTCCTTTAACATAGAATAAATAATTTCTTTCCTCCCTCCCTACACACTTAAAATGGTAGGGCACATTTTGTTCTTCGTGAACTTACAGGACTGGGCACACACTGTGAAATAATAAAGAGAAGGGAAGAAATAGCAAGAGCTGCGTGACTTTCTGGCTCCAGAAATTTTCTTTCAGGGTAAGTTAGCATCCAATTCACTCTCGCAAACAGTCCTGAGCCAAAAGATTTCAAATCAAAGCAAAAATCTATCAAGAGAATTCTGATTTAAAACTTAAGAAAACAGCCTGTACATATTTTTAGAACAACTCAGAAAAGAATACATCAGTGACTTGAAACAGCTGGAAATCTCCTTTTTGCCAAACTTATGCTGATTACGAAAGCCATAATAGAGAAGAGGCATTCAAGATCCAAGCAGTTCTATATTTTCGGTATATTCAACTTTCAAATAACCTTCACTTTCATACATTAAACACAGACCCCTTTCAACTGCCTTTTGAACACCAAACGCCAGCCAGCCAGCCACACAGTTTGTACAGCAGTGTTTGTATAACTATTTGAGGATTTTATTGTATTTTGCCATTATTGGCTTAGTAAAAAGAGTGGCAAACCAAAAGAACAAAAGTAATAAGAAGTGTAGGTCTTATACTTGGAGAGATAGAAGAAATTATGAGGTGTGCTGAAAACAGAATAACAGCCTCAGATAGTCATTGGACTTAAGCCAGTCAACCATGTGTTCCATTCTAAAGGAAAACAATCAAATTAAAGAACATGTGTTGAAAATATTGGTAGCAAATTGTGGGTAAAATAATAAGGTGTCTATTTTCCTCTGCTAACGGCTGGACACTACTATCTCCTTTGTATTCATTCATGCTGTTTGGCTACAAAAGGAGTGATGCCCAGGTCCTTCCATGAAATGGACTGAACTCTGGGACAACAGAGGCCTACTGGGGCCATTGCAAAGGAGTGAAACAGCTTAGGAAAAATTAATCCCAAATTATATTGGAGAGTTACTGCTTACAAAATAGTTATTACATGTAAAACCAGAGTATTACTTGCTATACCTTTCTTTAAATGGGTGTCTAAAAATAACAAATTTTTCCTCTCAAAATGCATAGTTAATAGAGTGAAAAGTGGATTTTTGAGTGATCACCCAGAGCCTGGTTTGTTGTTTAGCCAAAGATAGAGGTGGGGAAGTGAGAGCAAGAGGTCGGTGATATCTCTTTTTGATTCAAGTTTTCATCTTTAAGTGACACTTTCAAGCAGATGCCCAATAATAAGGTGTCTCTGGATAGTGAGTACGTGTCAATAAACTATTATTTCCTACAAAAAACAAATAAAGTGTCATTAGGGAGTTCAATTTTTTCTTTTTAATTTACTGAAAATGGGATTATTTCTTACCTGGGACCTTACTAGGGCAGAGTCTCTCAGTCACTACTATGTCCCAGTGACAAAATAATGGTCTGTAAATATGTCATTTGCAGCATTTTAAGGACTTGGGCACAAAAGTAGAGGCATGTTTTCCTGTCCTTAAATATAGAAAGAGAAGCAGAAAAGAAAGAATTCTTGAGGCTGCTTTGACATTGGACCAGTGTCTTATGAGGACACAGAGTAGACTTGAGCAGAAAGGGTGACAACGAAGGCCTGTTGTCAGACTTGATGTCCAAGTACTCTCCTGCACTGCAACCCTTCCTCCAATTCACAAATACCTGATTGAAGTCAGGCAAAACACAGGTCCAGCCAGTTCATGTTTCCCAAAGACAAAGACAGGAGTGAGGTGTCTCTCATCAGAAGGTGCAGTATTTGGAGAGTAGGTAGGACCAGAAGTTGTGCCCCGATGGAGAACCAACATTAAGATCAAAGCCAATAATCCAAGCTAAAGAATAAAATGAAAATTCATAGCTGAGGTAAAGAATTAAACCAGAGATATTAGTGAGTGAAGAATTCCAAATGAATGAGTCTAAAGGAATTCTCAAAGTAGAGTGAAGACATCTAAATTAGTGTTTCTCACCAACTCTCTGTGTGCATTTAAATGAACTGGAGCAGAATGCATGTAGCTACTGTACAAAAGATAGATAAATGACAATATAAAAAGGAAAATCTGATCTCATGCCCCAGAAGAGTAAGTCTCTGGAGCATTAACTCCAAAAAATAAATAGTGAAGCCAAAAAGTGGACATAGGTGAGGTCAAACACTGGAGAAATATTTCAGTGGTGCCAATGCCCTAAGCATAGAAGAAAAGCGGTGTCAGCAACAGGTGGGGTCAACAGGAAGATAAAAAGGGGTGAGCCTGAGATTCTAAGATTGGAGCTAGGATTGCAGGCAGGAAAACCTAGGAGATGATCAGAATGGTTCTACAAAGATAGGGCCTCTTTAGAAGGCCTGAGCCCCTAGCTTCACCCCCATTGCCATGCCACCCCAATTTTAAAGACATCTGTGATGGCTTATGAACATGTGCAAGGCCCAGGAGGTATTGTGATAAAAATACATACATATTTATCATCCTGCTCCAGGGTTTTTGAGGATGCTAAACCTTGCTTGTCCCAAAGATAAATAAAATGGTAATTTATTTCATTTTAAGTGACCTTAAAGTTTACTTTAAGTGAATTCACATTCAGTGTGTCTTGCCTTCAAAAAGTTGCTATATTAGATGCTTAGGGAGGAGGGTTTTCTTCATTATCCAACCTGCCACAGCTATGCCTTCCCCCAGTTGGCCTTCCTCAGACAAGTAGAGCTAGGACACTGTCCCCAAAGCACAGGTATTGCCTAGAAGCCCCAAGGAAATGCTTAGGGAATCTGATCAGCTAAGACCACTACTCTACTCTCAGAGTACAATTTTTTCATAAGAATAAACCATGTATTACCTCAAACTCTAGCAACAGGAAGTACTAGGAGGCAAGGGATTGGTCAGTGTCTGCATGGGAAGGCAGTAAAAGGAGGAAATGCAAATCCAGAATATCGCTTCTCCTTAAGCAGTGCCCTCAGGTGGAAAACGACAAGCTGGGGTATAATTTTTTCTTGAACTTGAACCCTACCTGGGTTTCCAACCACATCCATGTCCTGATGGAAAATTAGTACTCTCTCTTCCTGGGGAGGTGATACTAAAATATACCATCAATCTATACCCTGCCCCGCTCTGCTATCCAGGGAGGCCCACAGCACAGCAACCCAGACTGTGAGGCCTGATCCAACAGAGCATCCTTGCAGAGGACTGCCACAAAGCCTTTTGACAGCAGTGGCCATTAGTGGCTTTCAAGGTTTCCTGCTTACCAGCATAGCATTTTAGTGACTGTAAGCCTCACAGCAGTGCTTCTAAAAGGGAGCGTTTTAGAAAAGGACCCTGTTGAGCACCTTGTGAAGCTGAGTTGCTGCACAGCTTGCCCAAGAAACATCTTTCTTAAGAAAGTTCCTCGGGCCCATGGAGAATGCTTGTGGAAAACAAGCCTGCACTTGTCGCTATCTTAGGGCCCTTCATCCAGTGACAGTGCAAGGCAGTGATTCTAGCCCTTTTGGTTAAGGATGAACTTCTCCTTTCCCAGGTTTTTGTCTTCTTACCCTATTAAACCTTCTCACTGACATCTGAGATTTAATCTCAAGAGTATCTGGCAAAAGCTCTAGATTCTCTCTTCAGATGGATCCTAATGAAGCATACACCTATGGGCATGTGATTGAGTAATGAGAGTCCTGAGTACTCTTCAGCTTCTTAAGCAATAAATGCAAATTAAACTTCATTAATGACACTAACTTGACTAGCAAATGTCAGCCACTGGATCAACTCAAAGCTTAAGCATAGATTTCAGCAATGGAACACCCATGGCAAAACCTCAAGTGAATGAATGCTAAAAAGCAATGGGAAAGAACTAGGCCCACTTCACAAAACTAGGGCCTGCCGTGGCTGACACAAAAACTGTGTGTTTACTCACTCATCTAGTTCATTACAAAGCACCAATCACAAAGGTATTTGTCTTCTTTCCTGCTCTGGTAAACTAATTACAAAGTAATAAAATTAGTTGCAGAATAAATTAGTTGTTATCAAACTGAAAGTAAAGGCATTCGTTTAAAATTATTTAGGGTAAAACACTGGTTTGAATGATAATTCCAGATTGAGAAATATCTTCTTTCTTTTTCTAATGTATTTATTATTTTAGAAGAAAATCCTAAATTTAAAGGTACACCTAAGTACTTATTTTACCTTTTACAAGTGACAAATAAAGGACAGCATGTTTGAGTCCTTGAAAACACAAGAGGGGACAGTCTACGTGAAATGTTTACATGATGGTCCTTGTCAGCTGAGGTCGCCGAGATATTGAAATATCTTCAGCAGTGAATTAGTGGGGTGGAAATTAATGGTGCTTGCTGTACATATTATCATTTGATTTAGCTGCCTCACCACATGTCACTACTAAGTAGCTAGAAATAATTCCTTTTTTGAAAATGTGTACTCTGCTCTCTTTAAAATTATGAAAATATCAAAAGTTATTTTCAAGTTCTAAATTAGGCTTCTATTAGATGCCAAAGTGCAAAAAAAGGCTGTCTCTGATCAATTGGTTTGGCAGAGCCCTTAATGAAGTCATTTCTATTTGATCACAAATAAGTCTGAAGATACCACGTGAAAAAAGTGTCTGGCTTTCAAGCTCTCTAACAAGATGAAAGTTATTTATGAGTTGAAAGAGTGCAGGATATTAATAGTGAAGACAAAAACAAGTGGGAAAAGCCTGAAGTCAAAGGACAAAAGCCAAATCCATTAAAGATAATACAGCAAAATCTCACAATCAAAAGCCTTGTGATATTGTGGATTTCTTTATGGTGCCGGTCAAATCAGATCCTGAGATCATAATGCTTTATGCTGGGTGGGTGGGTGCGGGGGATAAAATGTCAGGCCTCACACTTGGCCCCCAAAACAACAACACAATTATAAGATCAGAGAACCATATTGGGCATAAATATAATTTGCAGGTGTTAGTGGCTAATGAAGTCAGTAGTGTGCAAAGGCTACAGAAAGGCCAGTGTGAGTATGGATAATGTTAGAATATGTTATCTAGAACAAGGGTCCATACATGGAGCTTCCTATGTGAAATGCAGAGGTTACAGCCTCTTCCATCAAACATATTTATCACAATTTTCAATAGTACTGTCAGCATTGTCGTGATCTTCTTTATCCACATATCTTTGCAACCATCTTGATGAATGTCCAAAGTTAATCATGAAAATGGAATTTCTGGGTCTAAGTATGTATATATTCTTAGTGCTCTACATGTATTTATCAAATGGGTTTCTGGGAAGCTTGTCTGATCTCTGTTCCTAACAAGAGCTTTTCAAATTTCCCATTTCCCTGCCTAGCATTAGCTCCACGCTTTTCTCTAGGAACAAATTTTAAAGCAGAGTGTTTAAAGTAGAAGGGAACCTGATATCTATCCCTTCTATTTTTAGGAAAAACAAAATAAAACCAAAAAACTGAAGCCCATGAAGGTTACGTGGTGAGTCCTCCAAGGAGATAGCAGAGCTGGTGGGGTGAGGGGAGAAACAGGTGTTTACAGCCCCCCGTTCCTGGTCTTAAGCCTGATACGAAACACTGCCTAGGGAGAGTGACTGCTAATGGATATGAGGGTTTGGGTGAAGGAGGCAATGAAAATATTCTAAATTGATGTGGAGATTGTTGCATGACACTGTGAATACACTAAAGACCACTGAGTTGCACACTTTGAGTAGGTAAGTTGTATAGTATGTGAACTATATCTCAATAAAACTGCTATTTAAAATAAGAATAGGTGCTCAGTAAACATCTGTGGAAAAAGGAAGATAGGGAGGAAAGGAGATCAAACATCACTTTTCCTTGATTTCTAACCAGCGGTCGTTCCATTTTCTTCATTTTACGGAAACAGAGCAGGTCTGTAATTGATCCCAGCATCAGTTTTAGGTTTGCTCTATTAGGCGTTTCCCTGTTTTCAGTACACACTGATCTGCTTCATCGAAGAACTCATGAGTAAAAAGTAAAAACAGGTCTGATCTTCATCCTTTCGTATGCCCCTGAGAATCTAGCTCAGGGCTGGTCACAAAATAGGAACTTGATAAATGTCTGTTGACTAAATTACTGGTGAACTGTAAGTAAATTAAATATTAACTAAGAAGGCAGTGACATAGTATCATTTCCTCACATTGATGCCTCGTTTTCTGTGGCTGTTCGTTCCCACTCTATAAATTAGGTCAGCAGTTACACAGTTTGGTATCGCGGACATTCTGATTTCCCTCCTGACATTTCACTGCACATAAGCAGAAGTCACTGCTTTTGCCCTCAGTGCTGGAAAGCAAAGGACTAAATTTAGGGTTCAAGAGCAGTGACTGCTTCATGCAGGGGCAAATCCAGAATCCATGGGGCTTAAAGCTTGTTCAGTTTGGGAGGGAGACCTTTTTAAGAAAAAAGAATCCATAACTATAAATGCAAATTAAGTATAGGACCTTCGAAGCCCCTGCAAGGAGGGCTTTGCAGGTAGAGCTTCCTTAGTCTCTGGCCATGTTCATTTCTCTGCTCCTTATAGTTGCATTTTGTTTTCTCTTTGTGGTTAAATCTTCATCATTAGAAGTAGTTTAGCATTTAAGTCTCCTAGCCTTCTAAATCTTTTTAAAAATAGAGTTTAAGCAATTGTTTAATTCCCATTGCTACCATGCTTTGCAGATAACTAGAATGACAGAAGCATCTCATCTTGGGTGAAGGTTGGGTTCTAAAATCAGTGCATAGTGTGAAAATCATACATAGTCATAATGGCTCTTAAAGTCCCTGAAGTTGCCTATTAAGTACAGAATATATGGTTTTATGAATATGACCTTGAGTTCTTAGGCACACTCCAGTTCAAAAACTACTAAAGCTTGGTCAGCACTTACAAACCTCTTTGTCTTAAGTCAACTCTCAATTCTCTAGCTGGGACAGAAAATAGGTGCTCACCTGGGGTGTTTACTCTATCTTATTTTAATACTGAGCCTTTAAAACTTAATAAATATTAACAGATATTTTTTGTTGTTATGGAATTTTAAAAGGGGATACATATGAAAGCTAATAGACCAGGACCTGTCATAATGGATGCTCCTTAAATGTCTGCTGGATTTAAATCTCTGCCTCATTTGACAAGATCCCCTGCTGTACACACTGCCGTAAACACTGTGTCTTCTAAGCTGATATTACTTGCTGTGGCACCATTATTTGGCATCGTTCTCAGGCCTCAGGGCCCCGGGCTCGGCATCTCAGGGTGGGTATGGAATTCCTTGGATCCGATGTAGTGGTCTCAAGTCTCCATTTAAAAACATTTCTTCATTACAGCTACTTTATATAACTTTGTATACACAATGGCTGTTGTGAAATTATTTTTTTAGTAATTTGCTCCATTTTCTTTTTAACTTCTTCTGAAAGCTGAAATTTAGAGGAGAAAAGATGATGCTGTTTTGTTTGTATTTTTAGAACTGACTCAGCAAAGCAACAAAGAGATTTCCATAAGGCAACCTGAAATCTAGTAAGATTGGTCTCAAGACTTCATGAATTTTGTTCTTGCATTCATACTTAATCAAGATTCTCTTTGATTTTAACTTTTCCAATTTAAAATCTCATAGCACCATCTACTACTTTGAGGGGGAAAAGAGAGCCCTTTCGGAACAGATTTACTGAGAACCTAAGTAGCAGCCCAGTGCTGGGTATGTAGAATCCAGAAATAAACAGTGCACAGCCTCGACCTGAAGGTCACCATTGTCTGGAATTTTTGGTCCCCTTAGGAATTCGAAGGAGATAAACAGCTGCTAGCTTTTAGTATACCTTTCAGGAAGATAGAATGACTTCATTACTCCAGTGTCTTCAAAGTTACACTGCTCTATACAAAAATTTCCTTCCACCCAGGTATTCAATCCATGTCAGGTAGTTAACCCACAACACCTAACCACCAAGAGACAGTAGCTCTAAATCCTAAAATAGCCCTGGAATCCATCTTTTCTTCTTTCTCCTCTGCCTCTTGCCTGATTAAGGAAGCCTTCCATGCTTCATCCATACCCCTAGTTTCTAAAATATATGTTCCTCCCCAAAGCTCATGTACGGCTCCATGCTTATCTCTAATTAAGAGAGTACTCAAGTTTATAGCTTATCTTGTACACTAGAGTGTAAGCTCCTGAGACCAGGGACTTTGAATTATGAATTGTTAAGACTTCAATGCCTTGCATAGTGTTTTGCATTCTAGGAATTTGCTAATATTTGATATTTGTGGAAAAAGGCAGGGGGAGAAAGAAAAGGTGAGAAATTAAGAGTTCTAATCATTTTCTTCCCATCAAAACCATAGAAAACATTTTTAACATCCCTTTAATTAACTTCTGTAACATTTGATTGCTGTCCATGCATTTTAAAAGTCTTTATGTAAAAAGATCTTTCAGCTTATTTCTTTATTCTCACTTTTGGTGATTGTTTTAAAGTTATACAAAGGCTTCACAGAAACCTGTGGTACTCCAGATTCCAAAAAAGGGCCCTCTGTAGAATGAGGTTTGAGAGCTTGGGCTTTGCAGTGAAACAGATCTGTATTTGAATCTCTCTTAGCTACTTACCATCTGTGTGGCTTTGGCAAGTTATCTACTCTCCCTGAGGCTCAATTTCCTCATCTATAAAATGGAGATAATAAAACTACCAGCTCCACACCTTTATAGTATTAATTTGAATTTTAAATGAGAAATTACATATGATTTAGTAAATATATATGTGTCAATAAATTATTATTATAAAGACAAAATCCAATGTATCCAATCATAAGTCATGGCTTCATTAGCAGGTAACTATAAGTAGTGAATTCTAATAAAGGAGAAATAAAAAGTTTACTGGGAACTTAGATAATAAAATAATGCAGAAACCATCTCTTTCTAATGTTTAGCTTATTTTTTAATCATTAATCTATAAGATTATTCTTTTGCCTACAAAATAGATAAATTCTTCATTTTAGTGACTTGTTAGAAAAGATACCCTAGTTTAAATGGAACAAATTTCCCTTTAACATGATTTTCTAACAAGATTAGATTCTAATATGAATTAATACCTTAAATTGAGAGCTCTAATTGAACACTGCAGGAACCAAGCTTGAGTCCAAGACATCATTCCTTTACAAATGTCAGTCACAGAAGAGACATCCATCTATGTCTCCTCACAATATCAGTAAGAAGAATAAGCATAAGTGACACTTACTGAATGCCAGGCAGCCCAAGTCAAAATACCCAGCCTCAGCAAAGCCTCATGTGTACACCAGATGCTGACTTTCCATTTACAGTGAGGGAAGCCTCTGGCTAGTGAGCAGAGAATTTCCATCTGCTCTCCAGAGCATCCTTTACTCAGGATCTGGGGACCTGCCCTGCAGACTCTGTCATCAGCATGGATCCCAGCAAAGAGAAGGAAAAAACCTTCAAGACTCTGTCATCCAGACCAGGGTGAGACTTGGAAAACTATTTACTTCACTTTCTTCCTGCAGGAAGCCCTTCTCTCCCTTCCCCCAGTCATCCTCTATTGTTTTCTTCATAATGACTTCTAAAGTGATCTTATTCCTTTGTTTATTTTTTAGCATCCTGCCATTTCTATGAACACAGTACCTTTCTGTCTGGTTCATTGCAACCCTTCCTCCATGCGTGGGACAGTGCATGATCCAGAGGAACGCTCAGAGAATATGTGTGAATGCACATAAGAAAGGAAGGTGGGAGAGGGAATTCTCGAACCCCCAAGAACCCATGCTTGCTTGCCCAGACCTAGTCACACTTGATCAAAGTCTGTCCCCCAAACTCTGTTTCCAACTTTATTCAGCTCACCGCACACATGCCTCTTGGCTAACCTGTTCTTTCTTTTGAGCCAAATTCACTGACTAGCCTTCAGTTTCTTTCACTTTCAGTCATGCCAGATCTTGTTCTTCCTGATTAATCCTTAGGAAAATATCCAGTCTTTTATTACAACTTATGCAGATGGCTAATATCATCAATTATTTGATTCATTCAATTCTCAGAGGGTAATCTTTTCTTTAATCCAAATCTTAAGGCCATCTCACTGCAGGTTTCTAGATATCATCAGTTACACTGAGCAGACTCAAGCATTGGTGTTGGCACTGCTTTTTACAGATTCTTCTGGAAGCTGTGGTGATGTTAATCTTTGTTATGTTCATACTATTAGTGCCTGTCAATAATCAATCTCAATCTACCCTTCACCCCACCCACCAAAAAGATAAATGCCAGACTTTGAGGAACAAACTAAAGGCAGCCCTCAAGGCCCAGAAATCTGCTCATTCACCCTGCCAGGGCCCAAGAACTCCTGATTTAGGAGGTTGATCGCTCCTCTAATTCTAATTCATTAGAATTAGAATGTAATACAAAATCAAAAGCCAGTTGTTACATTTTTCTGCAGAGGAGCAGACAAAAAATGTTTTTGTTTGACACAGAAGCAACAGAAACAAGACCGTGTTTTTCTTTTATGAAACCTCTGAGAGTAATTCATTGAGATCCTGACATTTAATATCACCTAATCACCTCTCCAACAAGATATTTGCTTTGGCTCTATCAACCTCACATGCAGACATAGCTGCTGCCAGTTACTGGGTCTTGTCGTTAGGTGGGCTGCTTTAAATACCCAAGGCAGGATTTGGCAAGAGGAAGTGGCACCTGCTTTATTGAAAGACTGCTTCATATTTTACCCTCTGAAAGAGAAATGTGCCATGTAAATGTCCTTAAGAGATAATTACCATACATCAAGATGTCCATTCCAACAAGCATTGCACCAGATGCCCAGTCACACGGTCACTCAGAATGGAGGTGGCAGATGGAAAATTTGAGCTTTTAAGGAAAACAAATTTGTAAACTCCTAAGTGTCTCCCTGCTCTTGGCCAACACAGACCAAGGTACTTTGAGTAGCACCCACTGGCTCAAAGAAGAGATTTATACCTTAAAGAGGGGTGGAGATGATGACGTTCAGGTCCCATTTCATAGAGTCTATGAATCGATATAAACAGGATATACTGCCTCAGCCCAGAGATTTTTATGCATCGAGTTAAAAGAAAGAATTTAGTGCACACTGTTGATCGACACTAGTTTTGGTTCCCTGGCATCAGGGGAGACATTAATGTACAAGACTTTTCCTCCCCACTTTTCAAAAATTGAAACAATCATTCCAGCAGTGGGAGCAGGGAAGTCCAAAATCCATAATGTTTAGCAGCTCAGGTACAAAGAAAATGAAATCAGAAATCCAAGGTGTTTTGCTATTACTGCCAAGGGCCTCTCTTTGGTATAATAGCAATCCTTTAAAATTTCACATAGTTTGACTCTTACAAATCTGATTGAATCATTCCCTGTAAAAAATCCTTGTGTGACTCCTATTGCCTACAGCTGTGGCTTTCAAATTTCTCTGTGGGGCCTCAAGCTAAGGCTTACACAGGGTCCGAGGGGGAGGGCTGTGTCTTGGCCCCAATCCCTCTGCTTCGTTCAGAGACATTCTCCTTTCATCCATTCTACAGGTTGGGCTTCCAAGTAGGATTATCAACCAAGAATTTTCTGATTTAGAAACAAAATTTGTTCTTTACCCCACCTGCGTCTCAGAGAACACCCAGCACATCCCTCTAGTCCAGCCATTCCAAACAACTTCCCTTTCTCTTACTGTGTCAAGTTTCTCTTCTTCTGCCTCCTCTTGGAATGTTCTCACTTCTTCTCTGCCAGGTGGATTCGTGTTCTTGTTTTAAGACGCGGTTCAAATTTTGCCTTTTGAGTGCTTCTCTTTCTGCGTTAGGAGCTATTAGCCATATTCCCATGGCATTTGTGCATGTGTTAATATACATAGGATTATTATATGGGTCTGAATCTTGGACCAGTCTGCACACTCATAGAAGATAGAGTATTATTTTGTTCCTCCTCCATCTTCCTCCAGGGCCTGGCATGTGGTGGACACTTAATAATTATTTGATGGATTGATGTGTAGCTGTTTAATTCACCACCAGATAGCAAGCTGGCATTTTTCCAAACAGCTTGATTCAGAAGGAATTCAAAGACACAGAGCCACAGTCTCAAACTAACTCAAGCAGCTCTGTAACAAAACGCATAATGTCTTTTAACTGCTTCTATTTGAATCTGAATTGCATTTTTATAAAAATATGATTACAGCATTAAAAGAAATATTGTACAGAGGTCACACACTGAAAGCCATAGACTATCGTATTCTCTTAAATTGATCGGTATGATTTGGCTCTGCTAATCTGACGGAGTCATTTTTCCACTTAAAATCCTTGTGCAGCTCCCTGTTGCCCATGGCTTTCAAACTCCTCCATGGGACTTCAGGGGTTCCTCAGGCACCCCTAAGAGTAAGGTTTCCATGGAGATCTGACTGGTAGAGCTGTGTCTCTGGGCCCCATACCCTTTGTTTCAATCAAAGAGGTTCCATGAAATCTAAGTGTTTAAGTGTTTTGTGTTTTAATGTTTTACTTGAATGACTTTGGCTGAGCCTGACCCTCCAGTTCACCATAGTCCTCAGCACTTTTTTCCTACCCATCCTCACCTGCCTGATCCCTGATAGCATTTGACATTGCAACTCAAAACTCACTCCAAACTCAGCCCTCTAACAGCTGTTTTCATTTTTATAGACTGCTTTCCAGGTCCTGAGCACACCCATCTTTGTTTTTATATAGTTGTAGTCATGTTGCACATACCATTTTATATTTTCTGCCTTCACTTAACACTGTAACATAAATATTTTTTTCATTATGCGAGACACATCTTTCATAGTTACTTTTTAAGTGACAGATTTAAGTTAGTTGGCTCTAATTTATTAGGTCTTTCATTACTGTTAAAACAACTTTTTATTTTATGCTCTTAGAAATAATGCTGTGTTGAATATCCTAATATCTATGACTTTTTTTAAGTAAACATGATCTTATTGATTTTAACAGGTTCTGTATATGTTATTGATTTTGATGCAAATATTTTTGTAATAGGTTTTTTTCATTTTTTTACATTTTTATGTTTAAAATATATTAAGTATTATCCAGCTGAATCTTTTGATCTCTTCCATTGTTATTTCTTCTATCACTTCAAACCTTTAGAAGTTCTTCAGAGTTCATTATTGATAGTTCACAAGATCTAATTGGTTCTCTATTGTTTTTGGCTGTTCAGTGGATTCAAAAATATATATTTAACTGTTTCATTTATTTGAGCATATTTGGTATATGTTTAGATATAAATGATATTTAAACAGATACCATTGTTTATTAAATAATTTCTCTTTTGCCTATTGTTTATCATACTTCATCATATATCAGATTATCAAAATAAAAGGTATTTCAGTGCTTCTAATTCTTCTCTACTGCTCATGTTGCACATGTCAGATTTTGCACCAGTAGTACACTATTTTAATTATTCTTGCTTTGTAATATGTATAGAATTTATAGTTCTAGTCTTATCCAATCAGAGGTCTTCCTTTTCAAAATATCTTTTTATGTTCTTAACATTTTGTTTGTTTAGTAAATATTAGAATCATTTTGTCAAATTCTAAGAAAAACGGTTTTGATTTAAAATGAATCATGTCTTTATACTTAATTTCCTAAGTCATTGTGTGCATTCTAACCATCTTCTATTCTTATAATATTATACATATGTGAGTCTCACTGTTTACTGCTTGTATATAGTAATGTAGTATATATAGTACATGGTAATATATTGTTTATAGTAATGCTACTGATTTTTTTATTAGAATACCAAATCTGCCTTTTTTCTAAATATGTTGATTTAGTTCCAAGTATAAAGTCTTTGTAAATATTTTTCTCTTTTTTTCCCAACAATTATTGCTCTTTGTATCTTCTGCAATTTTCCTAAAACAATATTAAGTTGTAATGGTAGTAACATTCTTATTTTGGGACTATTTTTGAAAGAAAATTTTGTTATTCTAGTATTGGTTCATGAGTTGAATAGGTGTGTTTATCAGGTTAAGGTAGTAATTCTTTTACTCAAAATAAAATAAAGGTTTTATTATATATAACTTTTATTTATTATATCTTTGATATATATTGAAATGGATTGCATCATCAAGTGTTAGTAGCTTTTCTTTTATTGATTTCTTTTCTACATTCCTGGAGTAACTTTCATTAAGATCACATTTGTCACACGGAATAAATTAGATAAAGTCCAGCCTTGTCTGTGTTTTGATAGAGTTAGCACAAGAAATAATCTGTTCCCTGAGAGTTCAGAGGAATTTATTAAGTCTGTGTGCCTTGCATTTTTGGGTATTCTGAAAAATTTTTAAATTTCTTTATCTATTACTAGTTTAATAGATTTTCATTGTTTCATTTGGGGTGTTTTATATTTTTATTACAAAAAATCATTCATTTATTAAGGCTGTCAGTCAAATAACGTGTAATTGGGTATTATTTTCCTATGTAAGTAGTTTATTCCCTTTTTAAAATTCATATATAGAATCAGATGTAAACTCTCATTCGGCTTCCACCACTAGTTTAGCTGGGTGACTTTGACCAAGAAACTTGACTTGTGACACCATTTTACCTATAAATATGGGTCATGATACCTAGGTCCCAGGGTTGCTGTGAGGACTAGAGATAATATACATGAAGTTCTTAACACAGTGCCCATCCTCAGTACATAGAAGGTATTACATAGCATTCTCTAATGCTGTTTGTCTCCTTTCTCTTTTGTTCTTAATTGTATTTGCGTGGGCCATCTATTTTTCATAGTCTTTTCATATTTTCAGAAGCAACATGTAAGCAGTGAGGAGTCACTGAACATTTCTGAGAAAGAACTCCAGCTCTGGCAATTGAGTGTCTGAGCTGGGTTTGTGAACAGATGATCAGAAGATGGGCCTATGTCGTGAGAAATGACCCAGTTGAAAAGGGGCCAGCTAGACTCTTCTTGCTAAGTGGGATGTAGAGGTGTAGGCTTCACATTCACGGTCAGAGAATACAGGCACCAGGGCTTTGGAGAGGCCCTTTCAAGGGCTCTAAGGAATGGGAAAGTGACCAACTGCCCCTCAATTCTCCTGCTCTAGTATCCAGCCCTTCAGGGCCTGGAAACAGATGCTGACAAACACTGTGACCCAGACTAAACCCAGCTTTTGAATGGGACAACAAAACAGGCTTTGTTCATCTTTTTGAAATGTGGCCCAATTATGTTTAATTAATAAATGAAACTCTGTGTCCACATAGGAGAGACACTATAGAGAAATGGTCAGAAAGCCCTTTGTGTAGAAAAAGGCTGATGAAGTTTTCAGAGGGCATTCGTTTGCCTGAAGCTAGTCTAAGACAGAGAGAAATTTTCAGCCTTCAAATCCTTCTCTTGTTTCCCTATCCTTCTTTTTTTCTTAAATATGTTTAGCTCTTCTGCTTAAGATTTATTTTGCCTCCTTGATGATGGATTTCTGTGTTTATTCTGTCATTTAGGGAAAAAATGCATTGTTAAAAACATTCCTGATCTACTTCTAAATGTCAACAGAAAATAAACCAAAAGGTTGACAATAGTAATTAATCTAAAGATAATTTATTGAGCATTTTCTATGTATAAAGTACTGTAGTATATGCTATAAGAGAAGAGTTAAGAATTAAGTAGACCCTACCCTCAAAAGTCCTTAAGTCCATTTGGGAAAATGGCAAAATAGTTGACTGGCTATAATACATGAGAAATTAAAATAAATATGATAATTAGGTCATAAACCACACCCTGTAGATAAATTGGATCTATAGGTCAGTTGATCCACAAATCAATTAGAAGGATCTGCAAGGACTTCACAGGCAAGTTGCATTTAGGTTGTATCTTGGAACACAAACCGGCTTCTTATGAGCATATGTTCCCTCACACTCTTTTAGATGAGGCAGCCAATGCACCTGTGCACTACACACCAGATGTCAGCAAACTTGAATAGCTATTCTGGGCTCTTCCACCAGCCCCATGTGTGTACACAAGCACACAAACATGTTCTCAATTCATATGTGTTTGCTTTCTTATCCATCACTGCATTTATCCAGCCCCAATTCTTCACTCTCAGAGAGTCTCTGGCCCTCCTCAATATGATGACCTCCGAAGTTCTGCTTCTTAGATTTGGTCTTTTCTACATGGTTTATTGTATTGTTCTGCTCCCTTCCTTGAGTTTTAACCATTTCCTCTATGTTGACGTAGGGAAGAAACTCTCTGCCCATTGATTATCCATCTTGAGCCAGACAAACTTTGTATGGAGGAATAATTAGAAGAATTCCCTTTATTATTCATCCACGAGTTGTGGAGGTAGTACAGGTTCTCCTTCACACTGGCCCTGGTGAGGTGAAGGAACCACAGATGAGATGATATGCAATGGAATTCCACCTGTGTTATCTATTGCCAGACCAGAGTAACCGGAGGTTGTGCATCAAGGTCCAGGAGAACCCCAGAGGACCTCAGGGTAAATCATCTTTTCCCAACTGGTACATTTTTTAGAAGTCAGAGTCTGGTTTTAAGATCAGCCAATCCTTCTTGCCCCTGTTACAAACTCCTTCTGAGAAACAGGATATGTTTGTTAGAATACAGTCAGCCACAAGTAACAGAAAACATAACCAAGAGTGGCTTAAACAATATGGACTTTTACTATCTCACTAAATGAGAAGTTTGGAGATAGCTGGTTCCAAAGTGAGCACAGTGGCTCATTGATGTCGCCAGGGACTGGAACATTTCTATCTTTCTACTCTGCCAGTGTGTTGTCAATGGGTCCCTTTACAGCCACAAAATCAGTACAGCAGCTTCACACATTGCCTCCTCATGTGACAACCTGCTCAGAGTACTGTTGACCTGGTTACTTGTGGGATTCATCTGATAAATTGGCTGGCCTAAAGGGTCCAAGATAGCATCATTCACGTATCTGGAACTTTGGAGGGGTGTCTGGAGGGCTGGGACTGTCCACACATAGCCTCGTCAGTATGGTGGTATTAGAGAGTCAGATTTCTTACCTGACGGCTCAGGGTTCCCAAAGGGACTATTCCTAAAGACAGAAAGTGGAAGCTGCCAGTTTCTTAAGGCCTGGGCCCAGAAATTGGCAAAAGCAATCACAAGCCTTCCCACATTCAAGGGGAAGGGGCATAGACCTTCACCTCTTAATGGGAGGAGTGTCAGAATTTATGGTCATCTTTGATCCACACATAAGTTATAAACTAAGCTATAAAATAAAGAAACCAAAAATATGGTGATTTAAATCAGATAGACATTTATCTCCCTTACGCATAACAGTGCAGAAGTGAACAACACAAGGCTGGTGGTCTGTTTCCACCAGGCTCTGTAAATGGCTCCCATATCTGGATCCAAGACAGGTGCTCTGGTTGCTACTTGCCAAGCAGTAGAATGGAGAAGTGAAAATGGAAGTCAAGGTAATTAAACTTGTACAAGGTAGTCAAAAAGTTATACATAGTCCTTCTGTTTGCATTACACTGGCCACACCTGTCTCAAGTTATTACCAAATGAAAGATGGGGAGAATGGATATTGGGACATAAATACGTCTCGGTCTCTCCTGACAGCACAAAAAGAAATAGGTGGATGGGGGGTGGTTTATGAATCAGCCCTGTAAGTCCAGGGGGCCTTCACATCCAGGGTACAGTGAATCATGGGGTACTCTGAACATACCCGGAGATACTGGGCCACTCACCCAAACAGAAGTAAATAATATTCAGATAACCCCCTATCAGAAGTGGTTGCTTATTTGAATCTCTCATTGAACAATAATGGTAATTAGCAGTTGGGTTGACTTGGTGGAGTCCTTCTCCTTAGAAATATCTGATGTGGTATCTTACTCCAAATGTCACAAAGACCACAGAAGAATTCCTTGATGAAGAGTGAGCTAAATAGATCACTAGATGGTTTATCAACCATAAATATAAAGCAGATCTAATTAGTCTTAAAACCATTCCTGTGAGAAAGGCCTAATAGCAACAAACCCCACCTTACTAGGGAATTGGTAGAGCCCTTCCCAGGAGAAGGTTGCACGTGTCATGGGTGCTCACTGGGATTTGTTCTGCCTTCTTCCTGGTTCTGAGAAACTCACTGGTCCACTTTTGCGTCTGACTCCAAAGTGGATCGGAAGGCTCTCTTGCTTCTATCAGACATGATGCTTCCATGGGGAGAACTCTCAGCTTCTGCTCACAAGTGATCAGAGTTCAGTCATTTTAGCCAGCACCAATATTAGTTTCATAAGTCTAGAAGCAGCCTTGTTCTTGTCTGCTTTATATATTGAGGTTCTGAATATACTTTTGCTTAACAAAAAATGTGTTCCATTACTTAAAAAAAAAAAAAAAGATTGATAGCTCTTGGCTTAGGAGGCTCCTTAGGCTCAGGGCACAGCCAGCTCTTACTCTCTCATATATTTTCACAACTATTTTCAAGAAATAAATGGTCTTTCCACTGGCTCTTAAGAAATAATTTTAATAATATATTTGAGGGCATATTTGAAATGGAATAAGAGTATTATGATTCTAGACTTCATTTATCTATAGTTAAATCACTTTAGCTTCTCTATTTGAAAAGAGGAAAGAAAAAACACTTCTTTACTGAATAGCAGAAAAGGGTGACAGAAAAAAACATGGAGTTTCTACTTAAAAAACTTGGGTTTCAGTATGCTATCTCTGCCACTTATTAGCTATGTGACCCTGAGCAAACTATTGAGATCATTGAGTCTCCTCTTTTTCATGTATAAAATAAGGATGATAATAATAATTCCTACAATATGGTGCTATGATGAGGGTTAAGTTAGCTAGTTTATATAAATTACTAAGCATGGTGCCTAATACTATTAATAACCATCATTTATTGATCCCTTACTATGTGATATGTACCCTCTAGGCCAGTGGTTGATCCTTGGGAACTTGTTAAAAATGAAAATTCTCGAGCCTCACTCTGGACTCACTGAATCAGAAACTCTGGAGGTGGGAGTCTAACTATCTGTTTTAACAAGGCCTCTTGGTAATTCTGATACCAAAGTTTATAAAACATTGGCCTAGGTGTTTAAAAAAGGTAAAACATGATTTTTACAACCACATTACACTATGGCTAATAATCTGTGCTGAAAAAAAATGCAGACATGCCCTCTCCTATTTTGTCTGATGATCGTCCCAGGGTCTTACTGACTTAGTCACACCTGTGACATTTATGGCTCTCAGAACCAACCATTCCTTACAGTGATGGAAGGTAGCAGACTTGGGAACACAAAATCTCTCAGAGGGTCTACATCTGTCTATGTCAAACACTTTGTGAAATACCTGCTGAGAACTCAGCCACTCCAGAAAGAGTGAATAGCTCCACCTAGTGCAGCCCCAGCACCTGGGGCCACTATCTCTCCGACTTGTCATTATGTGTTCTGTCTGTCCCCCGATAAAATATGAGCTCCTTGAGGGCAGGAACCATGTCTTAATCATCTCTGTGTTCCCAGTGCCTGGTACACATAGTAGACACCTAATAAATGGGTGGCAAATGAATGAAGCGTCAGCCCCAAATCAGAGGGGCGTTTGTTTCAGAGGCATTCAGGTGGTAGGCGTGCCCTCACAGCCAATATATCTCTGGTTCTGGTGACAAGCAGGCAACAGGATTGCCTAGGGACCTGTGAAATGTTACCTGAACCACGCCTCCTCCATCCGTCGCTGGGTTCAATGCCACAAGGAAGGCTGTGTGACGGGCTCAGGGCAAATCAGAACCACATTAGGAACAACCTAGAAAAGCAAACTGCAAATATCCATTTCTTTTCTCTGTTGTAAATTGTTTCCCCACTTGCAGGCAAGGTTGAAATGAGCTTTGTCTATTGACAATTTGGATAAAATAACTCTCCTATTTCATGAATTCCGAACAGTGGAGGACTGGATTCTGCTCCAGGCTGTAGAAAATGAACAAAATGTTCAGTGGGGTAGGTGGGGACTGGGTAGAGTCTTAGCTGAGGAAGAATTTGGCCGAGCTCTGGTGCTTTCCCTGAGTTGTTCCTGCCTGTCGTGTCTTTTCATACTGGGTGAGTGCAGGAAGCCATGCTGCTCTCCAGCCTTTCCCCTACCCACTGCCTCTTATGCTGGAAGCCATTCATCGAGCTCATTTAAAAGAACAAGAATAAATATAGATTTCTTCTTCCACACATTAATTTATGGAACCTTCCTATTTCTTTCTCATTGCAATGTTCCTACCTGCTGTGGTCATATTCAACTTCATTGAAAAGCAGCAGGAAATTCATCCTTCGCTAGAAACTTTGTTAAATTCAGACTATGAGAGAAAAAACTGTCATTGTTTTGGTCTCCCTCTCTAAATACAGGTGTAGACAGTATGTAATGGGCTATGGTGAGAGACCCCCATAATGAGGAGAGCAGGCATCCTTTAAGAGTTAAAGGAGGAAGAATCAGATAAGAGTGTCTAAGTTAAACCATAAGCAGACATGACCTTGAGATGTAGTCATAAGTGGGTGATGGCCAAATTCCAATCATCACAACTAAGTTGTGTCTTCTAAAGTCGAATATTTGTTGTAAAGCTGCCACCTATTTGTATCTTATCGTAGGAAGGAAGAAAATGTACATAGAAGGGAATGATAGCTCTATGACTCTGTCCGTTAAAGTCCTTCACGTATACCCCTTTGTTTCAACTCTGTGCTTCCCAGGTAACATTCAGTCCATATTATGGCTTCTCAAAAAGACTATCCTACACATGGAGACGGCTGCACAGCATGCAAGAGTTTACATAAAGTCTACTGACTTTCCTATTACTCACTGTTGAGCATGTCTCAGTTCCTCTGGGTGACTCCCTTTGCTCACATCACCAAAATAAGGTCATAGGTCAGTAAAAGGGAAGAATATACTCTGGACATGGTCCAACCAACATCCTAAGTGACAAAGCTCTTGAATTCAACTGTGGACAGGTGATTTTTCTTCCCCATCTTTGTCTTCAGAGGACAAGAATTAAAGTTAAATAACAATCTTAGTCTCTTTTTATTCTTACTAAGGTGAATTGTTTAGTTTTTTTAAGCATTCCTTTGAAGTGATTTTGTTCCCAAATTTTCTAATTTTTGTTCATTATATATTTGAAAAAGGATTTTAAATTGCCTGGTGATAGAAAATGAAAACACTACAAGCTATACACTCCAACCTTAAAAATATCTATAATATAGCATCGTAAAATATAATTAGAAATCCATTCCAACATCACATTACAGATCTATGACTTAAAGGTAATTTCTGTCATTTGAATATGATGGTGAGCTGATGGCTGAATTGGATCTTAAGATAAAAGCAATTTATTCTGCATTAAGAGTTACTACCTTAATTGAATAATATCTGGATAATGCCAGTGGTAATGCTGTTACTCATTATCTTGGTGATGTTCATCCCCCCTGTTTCCAGAGAAAATATAGCCCATTAAATGGATGGAAGGATTAAATAGAAAAAAGCTGCAAACTTTTGATGGCTTGTTACTCCAAGGTCAAGACAAAGGAATGGCCGAAACCTTGAAATAAGGCAGAGGGCCTGGCTTTGGCTAATTGCTTAAAAAAAGGATTTCTAAAGAAATCCTTTCAGCCATGGCAGAGTACCTTGGGTCTCCTCAACAATATGTTTCTCTGAAACTTAGCATTAATAAATTAATTTATTTATTCACTTAACTGTTCATTCCTTCAACCAACTCATTCATTTATGTAACCAAAATATTTTGTGCACCTTCATGAAACCACAAATTGTGTCAGACCATGGAGAAACAAAGATGATTTAGTCAAGGATGGTGGGTCAAGGCTTATTGAGAACCTACTATATCTCAGACAATGTAGTGGGAGCTTCCAAACAATATCTGATTTATTTTTCACTGCAACCTATAAAGCAGGTAAAGTTACTATACCCATTTTATATATGAAGAAATTAAGGGCGAGACAGGTGAAATGACTTGCCTAAGGCCTCATAGCTAGAAAAGGATTTCTCTCTTCGATTTCTCTGACTTTGGGAGTAAGTTTTTCTAGGCCAGGTCCACTCACTCACAGCAGTGTCCAACTACATGAGGAATAGAGAATCCAGCCTCCTATTATCATTGGAATTAAACTGTTCCTTAAATGTCACGCTCAGGAGCACATTTGGCTTAAAATGTAAAAAGTTACAGTGGTTATCTGTGGGTAGTATATAAGTTGTCTTTATATTATTCTTTATTCCTATCTCTATTTTCTAAATGTTCTACATTGAACACATTTTTGTAATAAAGAAAACTCCAATATCTGAACAGTCGGCCAGGGTTATAAAAGTAAGGAATTGCAGGTAGGCCTTGAGGTCAGTTTAGTGAAGTTCAGTGGGAATGAGATAGAGATGAAAAACTGAGATTTTTCAGCACCATTTGCCAAAACACTGAATCAGCATGCCCAGATCCAGCATTCATGAAATCTCCTTAGATATACATTTTATGCTTCATTAGGCCATCTTCATAAGAGGCAGCATGTTCATTACAATCTTTAATTTGGATTATTTTCTTAAACAGTAATAATAATAAGGAAATAGTTCACATAGTTTTATGGTTCATAAGGTGTTCTAACATTTAATCTTCACAACCTCACAAGTTAATTTAGTCTCATTTTAGAGATGAAGAAAGTGAGGCCCAGAAAAGCTGACCTACTGGCCTGAGATCACACCACTAAAAAAGGAGAGACCAGGATTCAGATCAGTTCTTCAGACTCTAACAGCTAATCTCCTTCCTCTCTCCCTTCTAATGACTGGTCTTTCTCATTTTATTTTCACTAAATTCACTAACTGAAAGGGCAAATAGGAGCCATAGGAATTGTATTAATTCCTACTGCTGTCATAACAAATGACCACAAATTTTGCAGCTTAAGCAACACAAATTTATTCTCCTACAAGTTCTGGAGGTCAGAAGTTCAAAGTGAGTCTTACAGGCCTAAAATCAAGGTGTTGGCCGAGGTGGTTCCTTCAGGAGGCTAAAGGATGCCTTTTGCCTCTTCGGGAATAGCAGTGGCTGGTGGTAAGGCATTCCTTGGCTTAAGGTCACATCATTCCAATCTTTGCCTCTCTCCTCACATCACCTTGTTGTCTCCTATAGTCAAATTTCCCAGTACTTCCCTCTAATAAAGACACTTATATTTAGGGCCCACCCAGAAAATCTAGGATAATCTCTCTATCTCAAGATCCTTAACTTAATCACACCTGCAGAGATTTTTGGATATAGAAGATCATATTCACAGGTTCCAGGAATTAAAACATAGATATCTGGGGGGGGGGGGGCATTATTCAGCCTACCACAGGAATATTTATTTCATGTATTGAGTGGTCCTTAAATGTAAACATCTCTGAATTTAAATTTAGAGCATAGCTCTTTTTAGTTTTCTATTTTTAACCTTTCACTTTTGAGAGCCTTGGAGCTTTAGTGTTTGCTTGTTTGCTAGCTTTTAAGCAAATTTAACTCTGAATGCTGTTGAAGTAGCTTACCTAAAACCTGATTCTTCTACTGTCTTCCAGGGATGGAGGCAGACAGCAGAATTTTTCTGGGTTTGAAAAAGGCTTTCTTTACTATTAGGCCTCTCCTGCTTGCTGCCATTTATTGAGCACGTACTATGTGTCAGGAACTGTGCAAGCATTCTGCATTCACTTATAGCTCATTATATCTTATAACAAGTTTTAATGTAGATACTATTATCTCTATTTTACTGATGAAAGATCAAGGCTTAAAGAGTTAAGTAACATGTTAAGCCACAGAACCTCCAAAACCCAAGCTCTTAATATCATGCTGTTGCAAAACTGGGTAATTCCCAAACCTGAGTAATGTATAGATGTCTTTTAAAGGGCATATTTAGGCTCACAAACCCCCAAGGTTGAGTTATAAGTATTTTCATCATTATACTATTTAAATATGTACAAAGAAAACTAGGTATTAACTCCTTATACTGATAGCTCTAATATGACTATAAAAGCAAAACAACAATAATAATAACACAAACTAAACTAAAAACCTCTTAAAATGCTAATTAAGAGCATTGTTTTAATGTGGTGGATGATGCTGTGTTGCTGAAATTAAATGACTGCTCACGATCTCCATGCGATGTTGACTGCCTTGACCCAGGTCCTTTGAAGTTTGGTGTACCTGTACGCCAGGGTCTTTGGGCCTAACTCACTTCTCCCACTACTGTCCCAACCACCAGCATGACACAAATCATTCGCACTTTACCTGCCGAGAATGTCATTGATTTGTTAACTCTGTCTCTCTTTTTTTTCCACTACCTGTAGCAGCTGGGTTCTCTGGGCAGCAGACTGAGTCAAGATTAGCCTGCAGGAAATTATCAGAGAATGCTTTTGGGAACCCCACCTGTGGAAGGGAGAGGGCAGAAGCAGAAACAGACAGGAGGAGAGAATGAGCTGAGTTATAGGCCCAAAGAAGGCCTCTACCAATCCTCTGGATGAGGAGTGCCTCTACAGAGATGTACTTGGGGGCAAGGGTCCCAGCCTTTGTGCCCCTGGAAGGAGACAGTTCCATACAGTCAACACAATCCCAAAAAAGAACTGACCTCTGGGGGCTGCCTTTTAGCTTCCTTCTCAGAGCTAAGAGTGATCTGGGCAGAGCATCACGCAGTCCACCATACTAGCCCACAGTAAAGTTGTGCAGAGCAGCAATGGGACGTAAACACAAATGATTCCCAGCCTCAGAAATTGTCTGGTGGTACCTGATTATAAGATCTTCAAGATCATCCATAATAAACTTTAATTTTTTAAATTTATTATAAACATAGTAAATGTTTAAATTTTTAAAGAGAACTGAGACTCTAACAACATACTCACAAACCCTTAGGGTTCCTCACACCTTATTCTGAGAAAGAATGTTGGGAAGCATCCAGTTACCTCTGTTGTTATATATCCATAGAGTGAAAATCACAAAGTTTTATGAATTCTTCTTTGGGTAGCAGTAATAATAATTTCCCGATCCTCTCCTAATTCACGTGTGACATTTGGGAATCAAACTTTCATTTATTAAACATTCATTTAATATACTTGATCAAGCAACTACTATGAGACAGGTGCTTCACTAGACACCGTTTGGTAAGAAAGACATATAACTGAACAAATAATCTTGCAAATAATAGTGCAACATGATTGAGGCATGGAAAAGGATTATTTGAAAATCTGGGGAACATCAAGAAGGTGTTAGCAAGGGCAAGGATGTGGGAAAAGTGGGAAGATACTGAGCATAAATACAAAATTATAGTTATGCAGGATGAACAAGACTGGAGATCTGACGTACAGAATGGTGAGTATAGTAAATAATACTGTATTATATATTGAAAATTTACTAAGAGTAAATATCAGATACTTTTGCCAAAAAAGAAATATGTGAGAGCCTGAATGTGGTAATCATTTTACTATGTAAATGCATATCAAAACATCACATTGTACACCTTAGATACAGAAGTTCCCCCTTATCTGTGTTTTCACTTTCGCGGTTTCAATACCGCCCCCACCCCCATCAACTGTGGTCCAAAATATTGAATGGAAAATAATTCGTATGTTTTATGTTATTTATCCATCATTCTGAGTAGCATGATGAAATCTCATGTCATCCCACTCCATCCTTCCTGGGACGTGAATCATCCCTTTGTCCAGAGTATCCATTGTATACACTCCCCATCAGCAAGTCACTTAGTAGCCTTCTAGGTTCTCAGATCTACTATAGTATCTCAGTGCTTGTGTTCAGATAACCCTTATTTTACTTAATAATGACCCCAAACCACAAGAGTAGTGATGCTGACAATTTTGAAATGCCAAAGAAAAGCCATAAAGTGCTTCCTTTAAGTGAAAAGGTGAGTATAGTACAATAAGATAGTTTGGGAGAGAGACCACATTTACATAATTTGTATTACAGTATATTATCATAACTGTTCTATTATTAGGTATTGTTGTTAATCTCTTACTGTGTCTAATTTATAAATTAACCTTCATCATAGGATGTACATATAGGAAAAATATAGTCTATATAGGGTTCGGTATTATTCATGGTTTCAGCATCCACTGAGGATCTTGGAACATATATCTAGAGGCTAACTGGGGATATCTGTATATAAATTCTATTCAAACAAAAAAAGAAGAAAAGAACGTTTTTCAGATTCATTGCTTGAGAGGAAAGAAATAAGGGCATTCCAGGCAGAGCCTCACAAGCCATGAACCAACTGGGACATAACAGGCAGTGTAGGAGCTTTAGGCTGAACGGTAGGTCAGCAGAAGTGGGAGATCACAGTGAAAGATGTGATCTCTCACTGAGTGGAGAGATGCAAATATATCTAAGTGATGATAGTTACCCTGTTCATTACTGTTCACCCAGCTCTTGACTTATATTATTATCTCATTATTAACCCACTAGGGGACACTCCCCACGAGAACAGGAGCTGTGTCATCTTGTCCACTGCCATATGCCTTGTGCCTAGAACAGTCTCTGACCCATAGAAAGAGCTCAGTAAATATGTTTTGCACATGAGGAATCCGTTCAGAGAGGATGAGTGACTTCCTTAAATTTACACAGTACATAAGTGGCTGAGTCAAGATTCGAACTACAGTCTGCCTTATTCCTCTATGCTGCTGTGATGCCACCGTGATAACTAAACTAAAACATGGAGATTTCACAGTCTGGGAACCTTCTGTTACTGTGGACAGCATGTGTGTGTCTGTGTGTGTGTCTGTGTGTGTGTGTGTGTGTGTGAGAGAGAGAGAGAGAGAGAGAGAGAGAGAGAGAGAGATCTTAAATTCCTGGTAAGGATACTCCTTTAGTATCAGCTGGCAACACAAAATTTCTCCTATTACCTTTATGGTAATCTCTAGGAGCATATGGAGGTCTAGGGAATGAGAAGGGTTAAGCTTTTAGAGTTTATCAAGTTGTTTCTTTGCATTTAAATAGCACCATTTAAGAAAGCAGCATTTCTAGAATCTTACTTGATGCTACCGTGCTGAGCACCTTAAGGCACTCTTATTTCTCCCCCATCCAGGTCATTTGGAGCTTCATTACTTAATAATTTGAAAGCTTTTTCTTGAAATCAGTTGATGAAGGGAGATGATGAACTGAAATGTTTTTATATTTTAAGGACCCAGCAAAACAGGCTGACTGTATAATACCTGAGTCAGAAGCTTCCAATGGGGAAAGAGAGGAAAGAGAGTTCTCGTGTGTAAATGAGTTCTCACTTCCTTTTGAAACTGTTTTTGTTTTAAAGATAATAAAGCCTAACAGGCTTTAAAATTGTCAAGTAGAGAAACCATCAGATGTCTTATCAATTTTACCCCTGCACTAGCTCTTCTGCACCTTCTCCCCACCTTCTGCCTTGGCTCCAAGCTCATTACCTCTAGACATTTGCCCTCACCCCTTGCACACACAGCAAAGACTACGCGCGCACACACACACGCGCACACACACGCGCGCACACACACACGCGCACACACACACGCGCACACATGCACACATGCGCACACGCGCGCACACACACACACACTCACTCAAAAAGCCTTCATCACTGTCCAGTTGAGAAAACCTCAGGAAACAGCCTCTGAGTGGCCCCTTATTCCCATTTTGATAATGGCAATATATTCACATGGTTCTAAATTGGAAAGGTATATAAAGTTGTATTGTTTTCTTTGTTCCCTGGTTAGAATTCTCCTCCCCTGAAGCACCTCATTTTTGTCAAGTTCTTATGTTTTCTTCTATAGATATTTTATGCAAATAGAAATACATGCACTGCACCCTCGCGCCGTGCATGCGCACACACACACACGCAATTTTATCCCTACCATTTCTTTGCACCATGTTTGCTAGATTATTATACAAGTAGATTATTATACAAACTGTTCTATACTTTGTTTTATCATTTAATATATTTTAGAGATAATCTCATGAGTGATGCAGGCATCCCCCGCTTTTCAAAAGTTCAGCAGCTACTTCACTTTTACGAAAGACCCACACTGGTACCTTTTTCGCTAACTGAAAGTAATCCAAAGAGGATTTTCGCTTTTATGAAAAACGGTAAAAAACGAAAATAGCATGTGGCGTTTTGTTTTGCAGTAAGCAGATACAGAGGCAGCATGCACCCCGAACAGTGAGAGTGGCGCCGCCAAGCGCCTTCCCCGGGAACTACGCTCAGCATCTCAGCATTACGCCGCCAGAGCTTTGCACTGTCTGTGAACATCTGTGCTTTATCTCGATTTATTTTGTGAATCCGTTAGCATAATGTGTCCAAAGGCAATTGCTGTTTCGCTTTATGCCATTTCAGTTTGCAAAAGGTTTCATAGGAGGGCTCTGCTTTCAGATCGCGGGGTAAATATATATAGCTCTTTTAATGATGAACCCATCATTAGATGGTTATATGGTCTAAAGGTCATATAGCAATGTAAAGAAAAAATACACATATACTTTTGTATCTTTTTTTTACATTGCTATATGATCTATGGGTTCATAATTAAAGGAAGTATATTATAAATGATATATCTAAGATATATTAAATGATAAAGCAAGATATGGAACAGCTTGTATAATCTTTTGTGTAAGAATCAAAGCTGCCATTGTGAGAAGAAATGGTAAGGATAAAGAATGTGAGAGTGTGTATGTGTGTGTGTGTAAGCTATGATCTCAGCTATGTGACAAAGACATACATCTATACAAATGAATGTATAAATCGATGGCAGTCCCTGGGTAAGGATAGTGGGATTATGGGTCTTTTTGCTTCTCTCTCTCTCTCTAACTTTCCATAGTATAATTATGTTATGTTTTACATTTTTAAAGATCTTATTTTAGTATGTAAGGTATATTTTCATCTTGACAGAGTTCTTTCTTGGTCCTTTTTATATGCATTTGCATCTCTATCTTACAATAATTAAGTCCCTTTACCAGTGAAGCCTTCCTCCACACTCTATTTAAAATTGCAACATCTTTCACTATCCAACCCTGGCCTCCCTCTCACTCTCCCTTGCATTATTTTCTGCAAAGAGCTAATGTTTAGTACACTGTAACTGTTTTTTGTTTTTTGTTTTTTGTTTTTTGTCTATGGCTGCCTCCTCACTCTGGAGCAAAAGCTCCATGAGCGCAGGGACTGGTGTCCCTTTTGTTCAGGGCTCAGTCTCCAGCTCTCAGAGCAGAGCCTGGCACAGAGTAGGGGCTCTGTCGATATTTGCTGGATGAATGAATCCTTACCATTGGCTCCCAGCAATACCACTAATTGATAGTGTCTGCGCCTACCATACTCTGTCTTTTTCTTCAATATCTTGCACTGGTGGAAGGCCATCTTTCGTCTTGGGTCTGGATTTCACTTCTTCTCCTCTTTTCAAGGACCCCTACCCCTGCAAGTGTTCCCTTTCCCTTCCCCCTGCAATAGTAATCTCTCTTTCTGTATAGATTATACCATTCCACATACAAACTTGCTCTAATGTCACTCATATTCAAAAAATAATCACATGTCCTTCCTACTACTGCCAATTTTCTCAACTTCCCACACAGCCAACTCCCCAAAAAGGACTCTCTGGGCTCCCTGGCTTCATTGCCTCCCTGCCTTGTCTTTCTTAAACCTGCGTCAATCACATTTTCATAAGTGACCAACAGGGCAGTGGTGGCAGCAGTGAGCAAGTAGCAAGGCTGGCAGCAGTGAAGGCAGCACATGCAGCAGTGAGCAGGGGTCAGTGAAGGCATCAGGGAGATAGTGTGGGCTGTGGGGGAATAATAGGGTAGCAGGGGACAGGGAGGACAGTAGGAAACAGTGGGGGAGGTAGGGACAGTGGGGATTGCAGGGGTAGAAAGGGGGAAATGGAATCAGCACAAGGGCTCTGAAGAGGCCATGGGGGAGGTTCCTAGTGTCTTCCTGCCTCCTCTGGCTATACCATCTTAGATTATTTGGCTCTTTTACACCCTCTTTGTCTCTACTCACTCCTCAAGTATTATGTCCTGTGGTTTTAACTACCAGCTATATGCTCATGACTTTCAAATGTATATCTCTAGCATGGACTTCTCTCTTGAACTCCAGCCTCATAGCTTCAGCTTCCTACCTGATACCTCCCCCTTGGAGTCATCCTTGAAACATCTTTGTTTGACACCCCATATCCAAACCGTCAGCAGATCTTGTTGCTTCTTCTTTTAAAATAATGTCTTATATCTAGCATCTTCTCACCCCCTCCACTGCTCTCTCCTGGTTCAGTGTCACCTGACTGTTCTCCCCGCTTCCTCCTTGCCCTGCAACACTTTACTCTTTCACACCAGTCAGAAGATTCCTCTAAACACATAAATCAGATCATAGCGTTCCTGCTCTCCAAACCTTCAGCAGCATCCCAGTCCCACAGTACTCACAAGAAATGCCCCTGGGAGGGCAGCAAAGGCCAGAAGCTTCCTATAACTTGTCACTAAATAATTTTTTAATTGACTAATGCATTATTTATCCCTTAATAATTCCTGGCATACCTCCCCCATGCCAGGCCACTGCTAGGGACACAGGGAAGACACTGGTTTCCAGGACCTGACTGGAGATGTCCCCAGAGGAAGGTGGGGAGGGGGAGACAGAGAAGAAGAGTGAGGGGTGTCAAATGCTATGCCTTTAAGACCACCAGAGATGGGCAGGGTTAGGGTGCTGCCCTTACAGTTTGCCTTACAGGCTTCTTCAGTCAGACCTGGCCCGGCTCATCCTCTCTCCAGGTTCTAGCTTGGCTTCTTTGCAGCCCCAGCCTGTTTGAAAGCAGACAGCCCCTGCTGAGCATGCTCTCCTCTGTGCGATGTCAGAATCCTGCCTGGCCTGGCCCCTGTTTTACTTCTCTGCTCCAGCTGTGGCACTAACAGTTTTCTAATTGCTGGAGATTGGCTGGGAGGCAGGGAGGAAGGCCTAGGAAGATCAGGTCATGAGGAGCTGGCAGGATGGGAGAGACAGACATGCCCCCTGTTTGACTCAGAGGAGAGGCAGGCATCAGTGAGCATATGATAAAAATCCAGAAAAAGAGGTTAAAACCCAGGATTGGCACTTCAGTCACCAAAGGACAATCTAAATCAATGCATATGGCTAACAGAGGCACACAGAAGGGTGGCCCTCTTTCTCGGGTCATGGAGTGAAGCCCGTCTGAGAAGCTTTCCACCGGCCAGCGATAGGCAGGTGCATCTAGGCAGTGGGGCAGGCCCAGGCGGCTCTTATGGGCCCTTTCTCTCGGGCTTCAGAAACACCAAGCTGTTTCCACAAAACTGTCTCACGGGAAAATTGTTATCTACAAGCATTATGCAATTTTCCCATCAGAATTACAGGCTGTGTTTGAAAAGAAATAAAAATAAATTGAATTTGAAATGCTTCTCTGTGACCACACCATTTTCTTGTGAATGGGCTTTAGATACCTTTTCTGGCTTTGAAGTAGCTGATCAGAAGCAGCTTGTGATGGCGGCGTCTTCCCAGGACACAAGGCGTGCTACGGGTCCTTATAAACAGCCAGCTCAGGTTTCTGGGGTGTCCACCTGAGGCCACCTCAGAACCTGTGCGCTCTGACCACGGTTCCTAAAGTGACTTCTGTGTCCTGTTTCTTCCCTCTCCTTCTACTACCTGGAAGTCCTAGCAGTTGTCTGGCTGGCTCTCTCCTACTGCTTTCCCCGTGCCTGCCAGCTCAACGCCTGTGTCTCTTAATGTCACTTGACACAGCTTTGTCTCTGCCCTAGGCCAGTGGAGTGCTGGTGGATTGAGGCTCAGAAGACATTGGCCCCTTCCTCATTATAGCCCCTCATTCATGTAAACCATATTGACTGAGCATGTTCCATGCACAGCTCTGGTCACTGATAGTACAGCCGTGAGCAAGATAGACCCTGTCCTCGTGGAGCCCCTATTCAGCAGGGGAGATAGATGATAAAAAGTAAATAAGCAAAATACACAGCGTACTGGACAGTGACAGATGAATGCTATGGAGAAAAGATAATCATGTAAAGTGATGGGGGCATGCTGGGTAGAGGATGGGGCAGAGAATTGCTGTTTGAATTGTGTGTTCAACAAAGGCTTCGCTGAGAAGGTGACGTTTGAGCAAATGCCTGATATCTTTAAGGACAGCATTCCTGGCACAGGGAACAGCCAATGCTAAGTGTGCCTGGCACGTCTGAGAAAAAGTTAAGACATCTAGGAAGACCGAAACAAAGTGAGCAAAGCGGGGAGTAGTAAGAGATGAGGTTAGCAGAGCAGGGAAGATCCTGAAGGGCCATGGGGGACATGGTAGGGTCTCCACTTGCTGTGAGCTGTGAAGCCATTGGGGGATTTTGACCAGAGGAATGGTGTGGCTGCCTTGTGAAGAAGGGCCTGGTGGAGATGGGGAAGGAGGCAGAGAGACCAGCCAGTAAACCATTGAAATAATCTGGGTGAGTGACGATGGTGGCTTGGACTAGGATGGTGGCAGGGCAAGTGATGAAAAGTGGTTGGCTCCTAAATACATTTTAGAAGTGGAGTCAACAGATTGTGCTGATGGATGTGGAGTATGAGAGAAAGAAGCATCAAGGATGAGGAACGAGAAGGATATTTTGCCATTGCATGGGAGAGGAAGAAGGAAGGCCAGGATTGCAGAGGGGACAATCAGGAGTTTGATTTCAGACATACTGAGTTTGAGATGCCAAATAGACATCCAGATGGAAATGTTAGATAGTTGATATACAAGTCTGGAGGCAAGATTGATATAGAAGACTGAACTTTATTAGTCATCGTTGTATATTTACTTAGTATTTTAAGGCATGGGATAAGATGAGATAACCAAGGCAGTGTGGGTAGAAAAGATGACCAAATGCTTGAACCAGGGAATTTCAGTGTTTAGACAAAGGGGAAGAGGGGTCAGCACAGACGACTGACAAGCGATGGCCAATGAGGTGAGAAGAAATTGAAGAGACAAGAAGTTCCAGCACAGAGTGGAAAGTGTTTCAAGGCAGAGGGAGTGACCAATCTATGTCAAGAGCTGCTGAGGGGTCATGGAAGCTAAGAGATGGGCACTGACCACTGACAGTGGAGAGTTTATTGGTGACCTTGGCCAGAGCTGTTTCAAGGGAGAGAGGTGAGTCTCAGCTACTTCATCTGAGAAATGGGACCACGCATTTGCTTACTTCAGGGACTAGAGTACAGACCACATGAGATCATGGGCAAACTGTAAAACACTACCAAATATAAGTTATCTGCTTTCATTTATGATCCAATAAACCCAGAGCCTGTTTAAATGATGGGAGGGGCTGTTGGGCACAATTGGTTTTGAAGATGTTTATAGCTCCATTACTACCTAATAAAATGGCTCGTTTCCTGCTACTCATCCCCAAGACTCTCACCGAAGGATGACTTTCCACTCCCCTTCAGAGCTGGAAGCCATCAGAATTGATATTTTTTTAATGGGTAGTAAGTGGAGATTCTGGGAAAGGGTAGAAGCAACAAAGTGGAATCAAACACCACTCATTGGGATCCTAAGGCAAAATGCCATGCGCTGCCCTTCCAGAGGAAACCCAGGTTCCCTCTGCACCTCACAGCAAGGGCTCCTTGGAGAAAACCGTCAGCCAGGGGCAGCCATGCTCTTGCTGAAAACACAAGCAAAACCAGGAAAGGATGAGAGAGAGTTTGAGAGGGAGAATAGTCAAGGAAAGTGGAAAGAGCATATGTTTTGGATTCAGACTCATATGTATTGGAATCATAGTTCCTGGGTGGTCTTCCACAGGTCATGTGACTTCTCTGAACCTCAGTTTCCTCATCTGCAAAATGAGATTATAGTTATACTCAAAGGTTTTCCTAAGAAACCAGCTTATGGATGCACAGAAATGCATGATGCAGCAGCGGTGCTTATGTGCATGGGCATGTATCACTGCATGAGCAATTAGTGTCATTGGGTTTCCTCTTCTTTAGAAGCAAACAGTTTCTCTCCAACTCAGAGACCTTGTGCTCCCCCCTCTTCAACAAAACCAGTTCTCAGGACAGCATTAATATCAACTATCTGGTGAACACTGTCTGATAATTCTACAAGTGTGGCTGCGATACTCAGCACTCAAAGTGGGCTTGGACATGCCCTTAAGAGCAGCAGGGGCACGGGCTAGCTGTGAGACCTGACCTCTCAAGTGTGCCTGGCCCCCCTGCACTGCAGCTTACTCTCTCCCTTAGTCACCCCTAGTCTCCAAGTCCCCCCACACACACACACACACCCTCCTGGTGATAGGTGTGGTCTACAGAATCAGAATGAGGTTTAAATTCTAGCTCTGCCATTAACTGTGTAACTCATTTGGCTAAATAAATGTGTCTGAGGATTAAAAAGCAGATACCTCCCTTGCAAATGTGTGGTACGGATTAAATAAGATACTATATATAAGGTTATTAGGAAGAGCCTTGCACATAAAAAAAGTAGATCACTCTTTCTGTTATTGTTGTTTCTACTCCCTTCAATTCTTTTCCCTCTCTGATTATGGATGGCATCCCATTTCTCTTCCTGGCCAGTTCACTGGGCTGACTCTGAAACTGCAGATCTGAGGCAGGACATGCTATGGTGGGAGAATTTAGCCTCAGTGCCTCCCTGAGCGAAGGAGGCCTTGGGATGATGAACAGGCGTGGGTCAAAACTAGACAATGAAGGCAAAAGGTCAGAATCCAGGAAGGTGCAGGAACAGAGGAGGAGGAGAAGAGCAAGATAAGGGGTAGGTGACAGACTCCGACCTTTTGCCATGGCTGAGATGCCTGGAGCATTCCCACACTGAGTGTGGCTCTGAGGGGCATGGGAGGGTCCCTGTGGGCTAAGTTTGGTAAGAATGCTAGCCCACCCCCATGATGCTCCAGATTCACATTCTTACTCTCTCCTCTGCTGAGACTTGGTATCTCCCGATATCAGTGTGATTTCTGCCTCCAACCAGCCCCAGACCCCTTTCCATCCCCACACAAACCCTCTTTCCTCTGGATCTGACCTCAGCTTGTGGCCTATTTGGAGTTATGTGGTTCCTGAAAGCAGTAACTGTGACACCTGAGTATAGCTGTCTTGTCTTCCCAATATGTTTACCAAAAGAACTCATCCCCATGGAGATGGACAAGTGACCTGCAGTTTCTTTTCTTTTTTATCTTATTTTATTTTATTTTATTTTATTTTATTTTATTTATTTTATTTATTTTATTTTATTTTATTATTTTATTTTATTTTATTTTATTTTATTTATTTTATTTCATTGGCATATCTGTGGAAAAGTGTGAACATCATCCAAATGATGCATGAACTTCGAATGCCCTGAAATATTTGGTTTGGAAGTGGTCCTATGGAGGATGGATAAGGACCCTAAGGATTGTTGAAAGATCCTTCCTGGGCTTAGAGACTTGTTAAAATGGCTTTTCATTTAAGTCTGCAATTTGGATTGCTTACTCTGAATATAAGTCCTTCATTAGAATGAAAAATGCCTAGTGCCCGGAAGGCCCCATCCAAGGCTCATCTGGCTACATAAACCTCCCATCACTGGTTCCCTGAGCCCCTCAGTTCCCCTGAGACTTTGTGGGTTTGTAGATGCAACCATGAGCTCTACTTTCTGTACTCAAGCAGTACAAATCGATTCTAATACCAGCTTGACCTGAATATAAGTAAGAATAAAAATAGTAGCTGATATAAGCACTGTATTAGTACATTGCATGAATTATGTCATTTAGCCCACCTAATAATCCCATGAAGCACATACTCTTTTTAAGCCCATTTCATAGATGACAAAGCTGAGAGTGGTCAAGAGACTTGCCAAAGGGCCTAGAGCTAGTCAACGGTGCAACTAGATTTTGAACTCAGGCATGACACTGGAGCTTGGGCTTTCAATCACACTTCTTTTCTGCCTGCTGTTTTAGTAAGTACTAAAAAGGTTGAGAGAATCCGGTGTGTCAAAAGTTGTGAAGAAGTGGGCACATATGCATTCTCATTAAAGTATAAATTGGTACAGGTATCTGGAGGACAAATTGGTAGGCCCTACCAAAAATTTAAATTTGCTTTATCTTTTAATTATTCCCAGGAATCCATGACACAGGAACCTTTGGGCTTGTAAACAGAAATACATACACAAATGTTCGTCATAGCACCACTTTTGGAAACAACTAAATATGCACCAGTAATCTTGGTTTAAAAAAAAAATTAGAGAACATTCATATGAAAGAACTCTACATATATGTCAAAAAGAATGGTGTGGCTTTGTTTTTCCAGAAACTTGCTGATCAGCCACAGTGCTTGGATACAGGCACGAACAAGCCAGACACCCTCCAAGCCAGCTTAGGTTCTACCCCAGAATTTTGATGCATCAACAAAAACATTTCACTTTCTAAATAAAATTTTACAAAATGCTCCTTTTTAAAAAAGAATTTTGTTGGGTAACATGAATGATAATAAACAAGGAACAATAAGCAGTTGATTCTGCAGATGGTGTGGAACCACTCCGTGAAACAAAGCACAGCATCTACAAGCTGTCTAATGCCCGCACACGTGGACCCACCATCCTTGGAGCCTCTGTATGAAAACATACAGACAGGATTTCATTGCCACAAATAAACACTAATTAAGGGCCCAAACAATTTTTGTTGAGTTAGATACCGAAAAGCAAAATCGACATGTCAGTAGCCATGACTTGAAAATCGAGATTACTTGTAACGCAGGTGAATCTGCAAGGCCTGCTAACTTGGTAGCCACCTAAACTCTGCCCACGTTGATTTTTTTCTTTTTAGTAAAGCATTTTTTCAATGGCAAACAATTGTCATCAGACAGTATCTCATTTCTTGGATTTCTTTTCTATGAGTCTTGACGTGGCTTACCATAATTTGAAGATCTCCAACATTCTAAAAATCAATGAAAGGAAAGCTATGATGCTATACCTACAGACATGGAAAGTTTCCCATGATTCATTATCAAAAAAAAAAAGCATAAAAATCATGTTATAGGAGAAGATATTCGGTGTGATGCTATGTTTGTGGGGAAAGCTGTGTCTGATGTACACACACCCATGTAGTTGTGTGTGTGTGGTAAAAGGTCAGGAATGATGCACACCAAACTGTAACGTTCTGGAGAAGGAGAAGGAGGCAGAAGGCAGGGTAGATGCTAACATGGAAAGTGCTCTGCATTTACATCGTATGCTTCTATGATGCTAAATTTGTCTACATATGCATGTATTATTGTGGAATTAAAAATCAAAAAACATACCAGGAATTAAGAAATGATCATGGAAATTGTATGGAGCTGCTGAAAGGTTTAGGTGAAGAATGGATATGGTCTGATTTGCAGCAGTGTGGAGAGTGGGTGGGGGAAAAGCAAGAAGATACAGGAGACAAGGAGACCAGTGAGGAGGTTTAAGGGATGTTAAGGCTATGAACTCAGTGGAACCTGGGACCTGACCACTGTGAGGGGGCGGGACAGGGAATGCTGGTGATGGTAATGTCTGCTTCCAGCAACTGGTGGACGTGCCTTTAACTCAGGTGGGGCCCACTGGAGGAGGAGCAGGGTTCTGGGGTCAGGTGAAGAGCTCAGTGTGGGACAGGGAACAGGTCAGATGACTACAGGAAACCTGGGTCAAGGGAGATGTAGCATTGGCATTTGGGAGCTAGGTTATGTGTCATATGTGGCTTCAGGGTAAGCCGCTTCTCGCAGTCATCCAACAGATATTTATTAGGAATGACTGAGGGAGAGAGTCTCAACAAATAAAAAAAATCTCTCATGAGAAATGTGAACAGCTTGATTGGGACATAGAAATGCTCACCCTGCAGGCGTGTGAATGTGAGGTGTCTGTGCATCCAAAGATTCTTTCCTCTGATCAGGAACCCCCAGGGAAGGCTGAGATCAAGAAGAGGCTGTGAGCTTCCCATGGTGGTGAGGGGTAGTCTGTGGAGGCTTCTATATCTTGTCCCTATGGACTTCACTTCTGCCCTTCATCTCACCAGGACCATCTGTAGGCTCCCAGGCTAAGCTGCATCTGGCTGAGCTTCCCTCTTTTTGATGGCCCACCAGCCAACAATCCCTGCCCTGGGCTGCAGACAAGGTGCTCCAGACCAGGAAGCCTTTTATAATCTTTGGTCTTGAGCCTTGAGGCACCTCTAACTTCCTTCCTTCCAGTTTCCTCGGGGCTATGGAATTTTCTGGGCAAGGTATTCAACTAAGGAGAAGTCCATCAATTCATCCCAAATATGTTCTAGGGTCCTATTGCCAGGCATGGCCGTAAGAACTGGGGCAGAGCTGTGAGTCAGCCAAGCAAGTCTTTGCCCTCCTAGAAATCAGAAACCTGTTCATCCTTTCCCAGCCAATGACATTCCAGGCTTTCTGTGCATCATGTATGGTGATGTCTGAGCATTCGCTGAGCCCAGGTCAGGGGATGGGGGGATAGATCCAGGACCTGCTAAATCTGCTGTGGGGAACACACCCAGCCAAAGCCAAATTTGGGCTGTGGGAGCATGGAGGCTTGCAGAGTATGATACCCCTCACTCTAAATGTGTAATTGAAAAGAACCCAGACAAACATCAAGGTAAAGTTTAGCAAGATCCACAAAGTTCTGATTTCACCCCATAATCACAATTTAATGCTTTCTTTCAAAATAGTGACTATCCAATTCTTCCTCAAAAAATTATTTTAGGTCCCTACACTTTAAGGGTGTTCTACACACTGTCCAAAGCCAAACGGAGCAGAATAACATGAGTGGCACAGCAGTGTGGGCCCCCAGCTTCGTTCTGGCCTCCATAATCAAGGGACCCTGATCCAGGGCATGGGTCCCAATAGCAGAAGTGTCATTCTTGGGGCTGACACTTATTGGGGTCAGGTGTTGGGTGCATTTCAGCCTCTGCTAAAGTATGGCCTGAAGCAGGCCCCAGTCGGTACCTGGACACAGAGCCCACAACCCTCCAGGCTGGACACAATATGGAAGTCTGGCCATCCAAAGCAGAGTCCAAGTCAGAGCCTGGATCTAGGGGGAAGGGATGGACTGAGCTGGAAACCAAAGGTGTGGTTCAATAGACACACCAGGCACACTGGACACTCAGCCCCACCTCCTGGGATTGCTGAGGCTCTAGGGCTTCCCCACCCTTGGGTAGAATGGCTCCTCCATCTAGGCAGGTAGAGCCTCAATAGCAGGTAAGTGAGTGGAGGTAGACAGTGTCACCAAGTCAAAGCCCTCTCATTCCCATGAGTCTGGCTTTCCTCACTAAATATCTGTGACTCTTTTTTTGCAGGGCGATGAAGTCCTTACTGTCATCAAAGCCAAAGCTCAGTGGCCAGCCTGGCAGCCTCTCAATGTGTAAGTAACAAACAGACCCTGGCCCTTCCCGGGCCATGTCCCAGCCTTGTGTTTGGAGACATCCACCTAATGGCCACCGCGAGCCAACTAGGGCATCAAAGTCAGCAGTACCTCTTAGATGGACAAACAGTTGAGGTGCATGGCCCATGTGTGGAGTATCACAGGTGCACCTAGCTTCTCAGGAAGGTAGGCTTGGTCTCTTTTTCCCCCTGATGGCTCTAACACTACAGATGACCCAAGCAGACATAATGGTTAACTGGTATGTGTTCACTCATGCTCTCAGCCACAATAGGCTGAATGCACATTTGCCCTCCAAGCACACAGATGTACTCACTCTAATCAAGTCCACCTCATGGAAATCCAGGTCTACCCAGATTTCATTTTCAGTCCCCATGCCTTTTCTGTCTACTCTATTTTCTGGAGACTTCATCCTCCCGTGCATTTTGGTGACCAAGGGTATGCTGATAGCTACCAAACCTATACTTCCCCTAGGTAGGTATCTTGGTAGATAGATAGATATATGATAGGTAGATAGATAGATAGATAGATAGATAGATAGATAGATAGATAGATAAATCCATCCATCAATTTCTTGGACACTTCTCTGTGAATGGCCCACGTGGACCTTGAACTCATTATATCCATAATTGAACCCATTACTAAGTCCTACTGATTCCTTCCTTCTTGATATCTCACAAATCAGTCTTCACCTGCCATTCTCCTGTCATTAGCTCAAGCCACCATCTTCTCTAACCTAGACTACTTCAATTCTTCCTTCTTCTAAGGTCTCCCCCATCAAATCCTTCATTCATTCATACTGTTAGCAGAGAGATCTTTTAAAATAGATAGATATAGATAGATAAGTAGATAGATAGGCAATAGATAGATAGATAGATAGATAGATAGATAGATAGATAGATAGACAGACAGATAGTGTTAATGTAAGAAATGTCCAAACCTGTAGGGGATTTTTATAGTAGTTTATCTGTGCCAAACTGATGACAGATGCTAGGGAGAAAGATCTCAAATGCTCCAGAAAATAAGTTTTGCAACTTCTTTTATGTATTTGAAATTGAGGCAGGGACATAAGGAAGATTTTATGGAGGTGAGAGGAAGCAAGGTGGGGATTAGATTATAGGATAGTTAAAAAGATTATGTGCTTCTCCAGGGAGGTTTTGCCTTTGAGGGGTATTACTTCGGACATCTCAAAAATGTATTAACCTAGATGCACAAGATCAACAGACAGGTCTTTTATTAAAAAGAATCCCAAACTGATTCCCTGCCTTAGAATCCCTCCATGACTTCCCTTAGTCTCCAGGATCAAGTCTGCACTCCTCAGTTCACCTGGTGAGGCCACAGTGAGCGTAACACACCTCAGCCCCTGCCTCCTCTTGCCCAGAACTCACACCTTGCTGCTCCCTACTCTGCACCTCACTCCAGCCACCCTATATCCCATGAATTTCCTTGAACAAGCCTTGATTTCATTTATTTTTTGTGGATGCAAGTCCTGGAGCAGACGAAGTTCCCAATGAATCAAAGGAAAACGGTTTATGAAGAAGGGCTTGGCTAGCCCCTCGGTGGAGCAGTCTGCATCCACTAATGATGGCATTGCCGAAGATGGCAACCACATGGGGAATGTGTGAGATACTGCTCAGTGAGAGAATAGGAAACTCAAAATGATAGGAAGGGTAGTACAAGACATTCAAAAAAAGGGAAGACCCCACGGAATGGGGTAGCAGGAGCTGAGTGAGGAGGAGCACCAACCTGTGACCAGCTGGGAGAAGGGAAGCTGTTCCCAGTAACCTGGTGCCCACCTGTTGAACCATTCAGCAAATTAATGGCTCATTTCCCTTCTGTTCACCAGCCCTACACACACAGCCTGTATCCTTTGGAATACCCAGATGAAGGAGACAGATGGTAGACAGAGTTCTACCACCCTAGGTCCACCCTTTGCACAAGTCCATTTGGCACCATATACAAGAATACACCTAATATAATGTCATCATGGTACCCCTTTACACTCCAAGGGGATAAGTGTTATGATGAGAATATGAATGGCTCTGGGAACCCAGAGAAGGGGCACAAGCCAGTCTAGGGCTGGGGAGAAGTCACGAGGTCTTTTTGCACGAGGCACCAGGGGACTGAGTCTGGAAGGATGTTCCTTGGTGTGGGTAGTCCAGGTGCAGGTGGAATGGAGACCCTGAGTGGAGCCAAAAGGGACAAGGACAGCTGACCAAGGGCAGCCTAGCTGGCTGCATGGGGGCTTTTACTAGCTTGCTATAATCTCCAAGCCTTGCTCTAGATCTCAGAATTCTGAGGAAGCTGAGACCAGAGTACAGTTAACCCTTGAACAACACAGGAGTCAGGGATGTTGAGCTCACACACAGCTGAAAATCGGTGTGTAACTTTTGACTTCTCCAAAACTTAACTACTTATAACCAACTGTTGACCAAAAGTCTTAGCAGCAATATAAATAGTTGATTAACACATATTTGTAAGCTTTATGTATTATACACTGTATTCTTACAATAAAGTAAGCTAGAAAAGGAAAACATTAAGAAAATCATAAGGAAGAAGAAATGCTTTTACAGGACTGTATGTAGTTATTGAAAAAGTTTTGCATATAAGTGGGCCCACACAGTTCAAACCTGTGGTTTTCAAGGGTCAGCTGTAGCTGAAAATTTGCCCAGCCTTGGAAGTGCCCTTCCCTCCAAAGAGAAGCAACAGAGGTAGGGCCTGCTGCCCTGGACTCTCTCTTGGTGGGTGGGCATTTGCCTGTGTCATGCCAGTCCCACCAGAAAACACTCATGTGGATTCACAAAGACCTTTCAGCCCCCACTGCACAATTAACATCGGTCAGAGAAAGGTCCACCTTGAATCCTGTGTACTCAGCCTCCCTCTACAGCTTCTCCCAGTTCCCAGGCTCCCAGACCCTACATGTGCAGAACTCCTCACCTTTGGTCCTCCAAGCAGGCAGGGGCTTAAGGTCAAGAGGGGGTCGGGGACATTCGGGCCACAGAGTTTGTGGATGCCCATTTTTATAACACTAAACAACCTTTATACTATTTTCCCTTAAGGAGTCTGGGTTTAGAAAAATATTATACAAATCAAAGTGCTTCAAGAAGGAGAGAGAAAAGGAAAGAGAGAGGAAGGGAAGAAAGCAGGCAGAAATTCCTTTACCTTGAGCACCTACTATGTGCCAGAAATCCTACTAGGCACTTACATTCCTTACCCTACTTAATCCTCATACTAACCCCATAACAATCCCCATAGGGATCATGATCTTCACTTTACAGATGATGAGACTGAGGCTCAGAGGTTGTATGATGGGTCCAACATCAACTTCCAGTTCTATCAATGGAGGAACTAGAATTCCAACAATATCTAGCTAATACTAGTGCCTATAGTTTTCACAACAAGGTCCTTCCAATTAAGTAACAATTCTTTCATTGTCCATTTTTTAATCAATCAAGACATATATATCTGCCAATCAGACTTCTGATCATCACGAAATTAGCAGTGTGACCACACGAAATTGCCTGACTCCTACCGCCCCCCACCCCCCACAAATAAAACAAACTCTTGGCTTTCACTTACTCTATGTCCTTCCATCAAGAATGACCAAAACATTTAATTTCAACAAACATTTATTGGGGATCTCCAAAGGAAAAATACTGTGAAGGTGCCTAGGATGCAATGATGAGCAGAGTTTTTCATGGAGCTTACAGTTTAGTTGGGGAGAGACATTAACTAAATGATGACAGATGTGACATGTCTATGACATAAAGACATAAGGTGCCATGATAGTATATGTTTTGGGACCCCAACCCAGCCTGGGGGTCAGAGAAAACTTCCTCAAGGAAATGGGAATTGAGCTAAGAGTTAAGGAATCAATAGGAGTTAACTAGGTAAAGAAGCAAAGCAAGGGAAGAACATTACAGAAAATCTAGAGAGACCATCATGTGCAAAGGCCCTGAGGAGGAAGCAGAGCATAAACTACTTACAGGTCATGGTATAACTATATCCAGACATCGAAGCTGAGGTTGGTGTGGGGCCAACCCATGCAACATTAAGGATTTTGATTTTTACATTAAGAGTAATGGGAAATCATTGAAGGGTTTTAAGCAAGATGACGTGATCAGACTTAGATTAAAACAACAACAGCAACAATACTGTGGCTCCATTATGAAAAGGGTAAGAGTAGATGAGGTGAGAACAGTGAAAAGGCTGTTGCATGAGGGAGAATTAATAGTGACTTTGGCTAGGGTGGTGGCAGGGATGGAGAACTGCAGAGATCTGAGAAATGGGTAGGAGTAAAAACTGACAGGCTGCAGTGATAGGTTGGATAAGAAGGATGAGAGAGGCAAAGATGCCAAGATGTGTAATTAATGAGCTGGTGGGACCTCTCAGAAGATTTGGAACATCTGACGAAGTTCAATGGGAAAAATCATGAGTTCAGGTCTGGATGGGATACGTTGGAGATGCCTATAAAGCTCTGAAGCTCAGGGGAATTCTGCATTTGAGTCATTAAGGAGTGGGAGACAATCAACGACAAGGCTGTGGATGAGAGAGGGCCTGAGAATAAGTCAAGGGTCTAGGACTGAGTCCAAAGGAGCCCAGCATTTAATGCTGAGGAGGGCTTGCCTGCAAAGGAAATAGAAAAAGAATAACAAAGAAATTGAGGAAGGAAGCTTGGTATCAGGGAAGCCAAGCGAAGAACGCATTCAAGGAGAGAGTGGTCAGCCTGTGTCCAGTGCAGCTGAGAAATCAAGTGAGATTAGAGCTACAAAATGCCTGTTGGATTTATCAACATGAAGATCCATCTGTGACCTTATTGAGACACTTTTCTGCTGAGTGATGGAGGAGAGAGGTAAATGGCCTGCACAGGGTGAAATGTGAACAGAAAGTGCGGTTATAAAGTCAGTGGGTACAGACAACTGTTCTGTAAAGTTTGCTGCTGTGAAAGAAGAGACTAGGCTGTAGCTCCAAGCAGATGAGAGTCGATGAACCTTTTCTTTTTCTTTTTTAAGATGGGAGAGACTTTCTGAAAAATAAAAAAAAAAAAAATTGGGAGATGCCTTCCCACCCTTCATTCATCCCTCAGTGAAACAGAATTAGTTGATGGCAAACGTTAAGACCCCCCAAACACCCAAACCCTCTCCACTGAGCTCTACCAGCCTGTTAAACGAAAGTTATTTTCCTTTGATATTCCCATACCCCGTTTTCCCCTTCCCTCTTCCAAATCTCATTAGGAAGTCAAATTAGGAAGCCACCATGCAGCCAAGTTTTGTTTTGCAGGCGCAGCCCTGCCCCTCCTCACCAGCCTGCTCAATTGAGGTTAATGGGATTCTGCCCTCCCTCGGCCGGTGGAAGGCCAGGGTGACCTACTTTGTGGGGTCCTGCCCGTGGAAACTGACTTGTTTTTCAATGAACATCATCTTTATCCACAGGACTGCTTTCAAAGGACAGCCATGAATGAACAAATTAGCTGCAGACTTGTTTAGCTCAATAAATCAAGCTGTGGCTCTGATAGTCCAGGGTGCAGGTAGAGACAGGAAAGAGATTCTGAACAAATCCCACATCCTCCACTAGTTCCTCTGATGCCTGAGTAGAAAATGCCCGGTTTTCCTGCAAATCAATTCTGAATTTCCACCACCCAGTTCCTCCAGTTTAGTCTGAATGTTAGGAATTACTGGAACTTTTTAAAAGAATTTTTATTCTCTTTCTTATAATGAGTCCTATAAGGACTGTAGTCTCCTTAATTATTCCCAGCTACTCTTTTTAATTAACATTTGATTAGACAACGGCCTGTGTTTTCCAGACAAATGAGTGGCGGGTGAACTGGAAACAGGATCACGCTCTCCAGAAATCCTGCCACTGGGGGGGGGGGGGGGTGGTTTGCCCATAATCACCCAAGCAATGGTTCCCTGAAAGGTCAGAAGCATCTTTCTCCCAAATTGAGGCTGAAGGTACAGGGCCCTCTCTGCCTCCTATATCACATGCCCAGATCCATCGATGTCCTTAGGACTGTAAAGGAAAACCGGCCTTGGACTAGAAGATCTTATCAGCCAGATGGACTCGGAGCCCTAGATGCCTCCAGGTTATAAACAGTTTTCCCAGTCAGGGAAGCTCCCTGAAACCTTCTTCCACCCACACAGGACTTCATCCTAGTACACGGTTTCAACGCCCTCTCGTGGCCATATTGCATTTCTGCAACTTTGAAAGATTTATTGAGGATCCCTGAGAGACAGAACTCAACATTTAAATGACCTGAGTTACCAGAGACTTGAGTCACCAGTAACCTGAGTCTCACTGGTGTGGATCTGTAATTCAGAATTGGATAGTAAATCTCTAGAAGGGCCATAAAAATTCTTTATTGACTCCTTTTTTGGAAGTATTTTTGGAAGTTTTGCTTAGAAAAATGAATGAAAAAGAAATTAACATTTCCCAAGTCCTATTATGTGTGACGATAAGCAATTTCCTCACAAAAAGCCATGGGAGTAGGTAGGATGATGGTCCCATTTTGCAGATGTAGTAACTACAAAGAGAGGTGAAGTCAAAGTCCTTGTCACATAGCTAATAAGTAGCTAAACCAAGATTCAAATCCAACTGCCTCTTCTAGTATCCTTCATTTTTTCTACACCCTGCTGCCTCTCTGAACATATAAGCATTTCTCTGTGTCTTCACTTGGCCTTCATTTTTTCTGGTATGAATTGTCTGTTCATAACTTTATTGGGATTATGAAACTTTTTTACAAGTTTAGATTAGCTCTATATATGCTGTAGATAATAACATTTGTCATTCACACTAGAGGGACATCTTTTTGCCAACATGTCATGTTTTCTCTCTAATTTAATACTGTTGTTTTCATTATACAGATGTTTTTAGTCGATGTATAATTCAGTTAGTTACCTTTGTGATTGCTTTGATTGTTTCAAAGCTGAGAAAAATAACATCTCTTTAATAGATTAGAAAACTTGACTTTTTTTCCTTTAATTTTGTTGTTTTATATTTAACTAGATTGGGGGGGCATGTATGATATTAGATGTGAAGCCCATATTTCTTAATTGCAATTAAATTAGCCCAACTCCATTTGTTGCATAATATTTCTCTAATTTTGTATAAATCCTTACGTAAAGTTTCTAGAACCTCCAGTCTGTGCCACTGATTTATATTTCTTTCTTATCTTGACTGTTACATCATTTTAATTATCATACTTTATAGTATATTCTATTATATGGTATAGCCAGATAAACTCTCTTTGCTAAAAAATTGATTAAAATTTAAATCCCAGATAGAAAAATGAAACCAAGTTAACAAAATACCATATATGGGGAAATATGGCATACAAGAAAGCATGATGAATACGATTTTTTTATAGGTTGGACAAATTAAAGAAATCCAATCATATCTAGCATTTCCTAAATTAAATTTACATATTTTTTATCCATTTCATTATTTTAAATAGATAAATAGCATTTTTATTACAGAAGTAATAAATACTTTGAACTGATTTTTAAATTACATTTGAAGGTCAAGGAAGTACAAGAGCTGCATATTCATTTCCTAGATTAAATCATTTATTTCAACAAATATTGAAAGAGAATCCACTGCACACCAAGTTCTAAGCCAGTAGCTGGAATTCAGAGTGAACAAGACAAAAATGGTCCCTACTCCATAGGAACCTGGGGGGGAAGGTGGAGATTAAACAAGACACCCAAGGAAAGAGTGAGTTCACCATGGGAAGTTACACGAGGAGTCCTAGGCAATTTGGAGAGAGGGCAAGAAGCACCTCTCCCAGGATGCGTTATGTAAAGCTGAGGGCCAGGGGTGAATTGTCTAATTAAGAGTATGAGATAAAGGCAGGGTTCAACTGAAGACAGTAGAAAATTGCTCCCAGGCCCTTAAAGATTCAAATTCACCTTATCACCCAATTAAGGTCAGGTGTTTTGTGCAGGGATTGGTTACTGCAAATTTCCTACCTTTTGAAATACATGCTAAGATCTGGCCAAAATGCATTTGCAGAGAATGGTTTGCCTAAGGCCTTGGAAAACCCAAGGGTCTCAGATGGTTACACCTGTCAGCTGTGTAGTGTATCAGCAGGGCATGTGGGATGGGGGAAGGGATGTGGCTTGGTTTCTCCTGCTCTGGATTCCTGAGTAGAGCTGTTTATATCCCATTAGGATGTCATGGTAAATAGTGTCACCCCTGGAGTACAAGATTTACATAGCTAAACTGATCCAGAGCCACACGCTTGGGGAGATGGGAAGGTAATAGGTGTAGTGGTTGGTCTCTATGGCAATGGAAGAAAAAGCCTATTCTTCAAGGCACTGCTAGACTTCCAGGGGCCAAGGGCCAAGGAGGATGAAGGGCCAAGCAGGGGGATGAAGCAGCCCCACCCAGATGCCAGTGCTCTCTGTCTGGCACTTAATGGAAGGCAGGTCCCAGACCACATTCTATTAGTCCCTAGGTAGCAATGCCATAGCTCCCTAGAGTTTTTCTAGAGGCCAGGTCTTAAAAGAAGCTGCTAAAACCACTGACCTACATGCCAGAAAATGCACACATTGAGAAAGGATCATGGTAACCGTAATAGCTCAGGTGCCAGGCTGGGCCAAGTACAGTATGCAAGCTCTCTCACTGAGCACTCATAATAACCCTTTGGAGTAGACATATGGGGATCCCCGTGTTATAGATTTGGACACTGAGGCACAGAAAGGTTTGGTAATTTGTCCAAAGATGCATAGCTATAACAGGTGGTGTCAGAATGCATACCCAGGCTTCCTCCTCTCTCTGCTCATTGTTTGATCCCATCTGACCTGCCAGAACCCAAGGGGTCCAGTTCCACAGGGCCTAACCAGATCTGGAGTCACTGCTTTCTGGGGACAGGTGAGAGTAGCCAGAAGCAGCTGGTCCCAACAGAGGGACACAGGGACTCTTAAACAGCTGAGGTGGACCAGCTGCCAGATGGACTGAACAGATGAGTTGGTCCCTGGCCAAGGATTCTTCATGATTAGCAGCCTGGGGTGTAGAGTCAGGCAGAGCTGCTTTCAGACTTGACCCCTACTATCTCTAAGTTCATGAATATCTATACACCATTAATCTCATACAGCCCTGGCCACTCTGAAGACCTCTTTTCAGCAACCCAAGGAGATAGGTTGAAGAACTGCCTCTTGAAGCTCAGGGGTTGTCATCCAAAGATCTCTGGCTCTATAGTGGTCCCTGCTCACCGACGGGAAGAAATGGCTGTGAGTCAGGTGTCAGGGCCTTGCTATAAGTAGCCTCTTGAGAGCAATGCAGGCAGTAGGATGGGGGAGACGCCCCCTTTTAATGGCACCATGTACATCTCAGTAGAGTGAAAAGGGGGCGGGAGGAGGATTTAGAAATTGATGATGAACATTGACCTTGAACTAATATGGACTTAGTTTGTGGTCTCTGTCCTGCAACTTCACTTTGTGACTTTGGACAAATTACAAAATTCTTCTGAGCCTCAGTTTCCTCATCCATAAATTGGAGTCAGTCACCTTATCCCAGGTCTGTTCTGAGGATTCACCGAGAACATATAAGAAAAGGCTTGGGGCATTGTTAGCTAGCTTTTATTTGTAAAGACCATCTGACATACAACACAGCTGAGAGCACATAGAGCACAGAGTATTTGTTCACTCATTTATTCAGAAACATTTACCAAGCATCTACTTTGTGCCAGACATTGTTGTAGACCCTGGAAATAAAACCATGAATAAGGCAGATGAAAGCCCTGCTTTCCCAGTGCTTACACTCCAGTGAGAGGTAACAGTGAATAAAGAGCTAAACAAATAAATTAAAAAATGCAAAATAACTGTAAGTGCTGTGGACACAATGAAACTGGAGAAGGTGGTAGCATATGGTTCTATGTGGGGCCAATGGATGGACTCAAGGAAGAGAAACCTATAAAACAGTTGTGACCAAAGGCAGAGCTCAGTGGGAGGCTGAGAATCCGCCTCCCTTCTGTGCTTCTCATCCTTTAGCCATGGTCTGGCCAGATGTCCTTTGGAGTGTATGTCCCTGAGGCCCCTAGTGTAATGGTCACTGTGTTTGGTTTCCAGGAGAGCAGCACCCTCGGCTGAATTTTCTGTGGACAGGACACGCCACTTAATGTCCTTCCTGACCATGATGGGCCCCAGCCCCGACTGGAACGTGGGGCTGTCTGCGGAGGACCTGTGCACCAAGGACTGTGGCTGGGTGCAGAAGGTGGTGCAAGATTTGATTCCCTGGGATGCTGGCACTGACAGCGGGGTGACCTATGAGGTAGGTGTGCGCCTCGAGGGGTGGGTGAAAAATCTTGCCCAGCACCTCCTCAGCACCTCCTCCTTGCCCAGCCCTGTTCTAGGGGTCCTGGACAAGAGCTGAGTCTAGCACAGGCTATGTCTTAAATGAACTCACAGTGTGGTAGGGGAGGCCGGCATGGTCTCATCATCACGTGCTCACATGCAGTCTGATTTGGACTCTAGAAAGTGTCCATGCAGCTAGCCAGGAGAGCACAGAGAGGGAATCTGCTCATGAGCAGTTCATAGGTAAGCAAGGGAACAGCAGGCAAAAGGCAAATGCATAGAGAAGAGAGAGAGAGAGAGAGAGAGAGAGAGAGAGAGAGAGAGAGAGAGAGAGAGAGAGAGAGAGAGAGAGAGAGAGAGAGAGAGAGAGAGAGAAAGAGAAAGAGAAAGGGGACCAGCAGGAAGTTGATGTACAATAGGGGCCATATTCCCAAGGTTTCTGGACAGCCAGGCTAAGAAGTTTGTAGTCTCTCCTGAATGTTGATATTTCTCGGATATGGTCTACACCCCAGCTGCATCAAAATCTGGAGCCATCAGCAAACCAATGGTAGAACAATCAAGAACAAATGGTAAACTATGGTTTGTAGGACAAATCTGGCCCACCACCTGATTTGAAATAAAATTTTTGAGCCCAGCCTCACATATTTGATTACATATTGTCTGGGGCTTTTTTCTCACTGTAACAGCTGAGTTGAGTCATTGGGACAGACAGAATTTGGCCCACAAAGCCAAAAATACTTACCATCTGACCCTCTGCAGACAAGTTTGCTGACGCCTGGTCCTGTAGGAAGAACTCTGGGCTCAGGCCAACCCAGCTTAGCCATTTCCTAGCTGGGACGATCACTCTGAAACTTGGCTTCTTCATCAGGGCACAATCCTACTGTGTACATGAGAGAATCTGAAAATATAAGTCTACAAATTTTTATGCACAACACATGGCATGAATGGAATTCCATAATATAAATAGTAGTTATATTTGTTAAATTTCTGTTAAAGTTTTTGTTCTGATCGCATTACAATCAAATTGCTTTTGTGGTTTTTAACCAGTTTTATTTCCTACTCTCTGTGTCTGTGTTTTTTCCCCACTGTAGTCACCCAACAAGCCCACAATTCCCCAGGAGAAAATCCGGCCCCTAACCAGTCTGGACCATCCTCAGAGTCCTTTTTACGATCCAGAGGGCGGGTCCATCACGCAAGTAGCCAGAGTTGTCATCGAAAGAATTGCCCGGAAGGTACTGGCTTAGAGCTCACCCTTGCACAGAACTTTTCTACCAGGAGTGCAAAGAGACTGTACCCTTTCTGCTCTAGAATCATGGAGCCCCTGGCATATTCCAGGATATAGAATTCCTGGGCTTCCTAAGGTTTCTAGAATGCAAAGTATTCATAAAATATAAATGAGTAAAATGAACATAGTAGCAGAATTTGATGATCAACTGAATGATTTGATCCAGGCAAATAGTTTACATCCTGAGTCCCACAATTGATTACTAATGTCTGCCATGGGTCAAGAACTAGGAAGCTGTGAGTTTCTTGCCATTCCTTTTTCAGTCTGATTGTAAATTTTGGCCCAGAACTCCACCATGGCCTAGGATTTGTTTACAGGATGGGCATTAGATTTTATATCCTCCCTCATCTTTCCCCCACACATTCCATTCTTCAATGTGAGCCCTGCAAGTAAAATTCCTTTTGCAGGGGGAACAATGCAATATTGTACCTGACAACGTGGATGATATTGTAGCAGACCTGGCTCCAGAAGAGAAAGATGAAGGTATGTTGTTGACCTTCTTTGCCAGTGGCAACATAAATTGGCATGATCTTTTGGGAAAACAATTTGCTAACATGTTTTAAAAGCCACAAGTATATTATATCATTTGACATGATAATCTCATCTTTGTGGGTTTCTGTTTGAAAGAAAATCCAAAGTAAGGCCAAGGCTAGGCACGAAGTGTCAAAGGATTGATGCCAGTGTGACCCTGGAATATGTGTTAACAGTATCAGGCCTTTAAAATGATTAGATAGATAGAATTTGCATAGGCTTCACAGTACTCAGATCCCTCTCTGCTTTGGTTCTCACTGGCCTGTGAGGCAGGTGTGGGTACGTCCACTCCAGCAAGAAAAGTGAAGCCCAGATCCTACAGTCAGGAGGGAACGGCAGAGCCATAGCTTCAATTCAATTTTTCTCACAGCATCTCAAGCCAGACAACCTGGGCTCTCCTCTGTGGCCTTGGGCAAGAAGCTCACCTTTCTACCAGTTTCCTCAACTATTACATGGGGATAGTAGTGGAACCTGCCTCCTAGAGGGTTGCCATAAGGACCAAATTAAAACATGTAAGGTTTTTAGAATGATGTTGGCACTTAATAAGTGCTTAGTGAATATGGGCTGCCCTTATTCTTACCATGACACCTGTGTATGGCATCACTGGAAAGATGAAGCAGCAACACAAAAACACCTTTGCTTCCCCAAATTGCCTATGATATGCCCACACCTGTTTGGAAATGATGTCTACCATGATGAGGGACTGTAAATGAAGACATTCATGTGTTGAGGGGAAGAGAGTAAGAGAATCTTTCCTTATTATAAGGTAATTTAGATATTTATTAGTAGAATGCTAAAATATAATTAAAGGGAAGGGACTGGCTGCTTCCATTTCAGGAGTTCCAGACTCATGGAGGCTGGTCAGGCCTCTTAAATGAGCTTATCTGGGGAGAGGGCCAGGCCCAGCTGCCACAGGCTCCCAAGGAAAACATGTCACATACTCTTCCCAGATGACACCCCTGAAACCTGCATCTACTCCAACTGGTCCCCGTGGTCCGCCTGCAGCTCCTCCACCTGCGATAAAGGCAAGAGGATGCGGCAGCGCATGCTGAAGGCACAGCTGGACCTCAGTGTTCCCTGCCCTGACACCCAGGACTTCCAGCCCTGCATGGGCCCAGGCTGTAGCGATGAAGGTGAGGAGACAACCCAGGCCAGCAAGTGGCTGGCAGAAGCTCAGGAAAGGAGCTGGCCGCTCACACCCAGTCAGGCAGTGTCCCTAGTGGGGCACCAGGACCCTGACTCTAATTTTCAGTGGAGTCCACCTAGAGCAGGTCCCCATCTCCAAGAGTGTCTCTAGGACTCTGAACACAGATCATGTCTGTGTTCTTTGTATATTCTTTTCTTCTTATTAAAAATTATTGGGGTGACATTGATAAACAAAATCAAATAAGTTGCAAGTGTACAATTCAACAGAATATTGTATGTATATATATTGCATTGTGTGTTTACCACCCAAAGTTAGATTTCCTTTCACTACCAAATATTTGACCCCTTTACCACTATCTACCTCACCCCTTCTTCCCTCTGGTAACCACTAATCTACAGTCTGTGTCCATAAGTCTCTGTTTATTTGTCATGTTTGTTGCTCTCAGTTATAGATGATTAGATAAAGTAGATGTGGTACATATATTCAATAGAACAGTACTAAGCCATGAGAAAAGATGAAATACTGCCATTTGTGACAACATGCGTGGATCTTGAGATACTCATGTTAAAAGAAATAAGTCAGATGGAAAAGGTTGGAAACCATGTGATTTCATTCCTATGTGGGATATAAAACTGAAAAGAATTCTTGAGATTGACTGACCACCCCCATCTTCCCCAGCCATGCAAGAAAATATACACAGTAACTGAAGAGCTAGCAAACATCTTAGGACAAATTACAGATAACAATCAGCCTGCTTCTAGGTCTTAACTCCAATCCCTTTTTAAGAATCAGGTGAACAGGTTGGGCAACATTGAATCTAGATCCATTCCCCTGATTCTGTGTCATTCCCAGGCCATCAGGTATGTCCCACCTCAGGCTAAGCCTGAGTCAGAGCGCTCACTTCCTTGTGTTAGGACCTTGGTGCTGATTGCAGGAATTCTCAGACTGTCTCTCTCTCTTCAACTGCTCAAAGGTCAGGCTTGGACTATGAGCTTACACCACTTATATCATGATTGCTCAAGATTTAAGATGGCACTAAGCTGACTGCTGTGCAAAGGTCAGCTGACTCTCCAGGGTGTGACTCCTCTGGACAGGTCTACACTCTGTACTCTGTGATCTTCTGTCTCAGAGGTACAATGAGACAACAGGACAGGATGTATAGGCTGAACTGGTTTATGGCAGGAAGAAAACCACTTCCGAGCTGAGGAGAATTGAAGAAAGCTTACCCCACTGCAGGTCATTCACTCTCTGGCTCTTCCTGGGGACAGCCTTGAACACCTGTCCTTGCTGCACAGTGGTTAATTAACTGAGCCCATCCTAAGACACTTCGGAAAGGTGTGAACCTTGCCATAGACAGGCCATTCCTACAAACAGGCAGGGAGCAGGGAGGAAACGTTGGAGGTGCTCTCATTGGGAGTGCTGGAGCTGGTGTCTGTCTGACGGAGGCCTGCAGTAAAAGTTAGGGTCTCTAACTGCCCCTGCCACAGGGAACAGTCCTTCCTCACACTAATTCAGGGGTCCCCCCCACCACGTTGTAATGACAGTCCTGAAACATGTTAGGCTGCTCCTGCTTTTTCTAATTTCCAATTTTTTTATTGTGGTATATAACATCAAATTTACCATCTTAACCATTTTTAAGTGTGCATTCATTGGTACTAAGTACATTCCAGTTGTTGTGCAACTATCACCACTGTCCATCTCCAGAACTATTTTCATCTAGCAAAACTGAAGCCCCTGGCAATCAGCATTCTACTTTCTGTCTGAGTTTGCCTATTCTAGGGACCTCAGATAATTGGAATCCTACAGTATCTCTTTTTGTGACTGGCTTGTTTCACTTAGTATAATGTCTTCAAGGTTCATCCATGTTGTAGCATATGTCAGAATTTACCTCCTTTTTAAGGTTGAATGACATTCCATTATATGTATATATTACCTTTTGTTTATTCATTCATCGATGGACACTTGAGTTGCTTCCACATTTTTAACTACTGTAAATAATGATGCTATGAACATTGGTGTACAAATATCTTTGAGACTCTGATTTAAATTCAGTTGGGTGTATATGCAGGAATGGAATTACTGGATTACACAGTAACTATTTTTAATTTTTGAGGAAACACCCTACTGTTTTACCCAGCGTCTGTACCATTTTACATTCCCACCAACAGTGCACAGGGTTTCAATTTCTCTACATCCTACCAACACTTGTTATTTTCTATTTTTATTAGATAGTAGCCATCTTCATGGGTGTGAAGTAGTATCTTGTGGTTTTGATAGCATTTCCCTACTGATTAATGATGTTAATACTCCTGTCTGTGTGCTCACTGGCCATTCATGTATCTGGTTCAGAGGGATGTCTGTTCAAGTCCTTTGCCCATTTTTGAATTGGGTTCTTTAGTCTTTTGTTGTTGACTTTTAAGAGTTCTCTCTATATTCTAGATATAAATCCCGTGTCAGATATACGATTTGCAAATATTTTTCCCTATTCCATAAATTGCCTTTTCACTGTTCATAGTGTCCTTTCATGCACAAAATTTACTTTTCATGAAATCCAGTTTGTCTACTTTTTCTGTGATTGCCAGGGTCTTTGGGGTCATATCCAAGAAATCACTGCCATATTCAATGTCATAAAGTTTTTGCCCTATAATTTCTTCTATGAGTTTTATGGTTTTAGCTCTTACAGTTAAGTCTTTGATCCATTTCGAGTTAATTTTTGTATATGGTGGTAGGTAAGGATCCAACTTGATTTTTTTGTATGTGGATATCCAAATTTCCCAGCACCAGTCATTGAAAGACTGTTCTTTCTCTATTAAATGGTCTTGTCAAAAATAATTTGACCACATATGTGAGGGTTTATTTCTAGACTCTCTATTCTATTCCATTGGTCTATATGCCAGTACCACACTGTTTCAATTACTATAGCTTTGTGGCAAATTTTGAAATCAGAAAGTGTGAGTCTTCCAACTTTGTTCTTTTTTCTTAAGATTTTTGTTGTTGTTATTTGGAGGCCCTTAAGAGTCTATATGAATTTTAGGATAGAGTTTTCTATTTCTGCAAATATATCTGTTTCTTGTGCTTGGGGTCCATGCTCCCCAGAAGTTACCCCACTTAAGGCCAAATAGAGTTCTCTTGGGCCATATTAGGTTCTCTTCTGCATTTGATTATTTGGGGGAGCATTTAGACATTTGAGGTCCCTTTGGACATTTGGAAGGAATTTAACAACAACATCAGTATATTTTATTGTGGCAACTACATCTTAGAGTTTCTTCCTATTATCTGAGCCAGCCAGGCCTTGTCATCCCTCCCCACTTCCAGGGCACCACTAAAGGGATCCTTTGCAAACAAATATCTGATCATGTCACTCCCTAACTGCAAAACTTGTGGCTCCCTATTGCCCATGTGCAAACTCCACAGCTTAATTTATTGGCGAAACAGTCCTGCAGAGAACCAAGGTGAAGGACTGGAAAAACAAGCACTCTGACACTCATCCAACACAGTTAACATTATCCTGCAGTACTAAAAGACATGCTGTCAGTAAAGGCACCTGAGGATACTTGAAGAGGTGAGCCTCTTGAGTCCAACCTCTTCCTCTCAGAAGACACTCAGGCTATTTGTGAGGGTATTCTTCCTGCCCAGAAGGAAGCCTGAATTGGGGCTTGTCAAGTCCTATACCCCAACCAGATCACACTGGAACATATTTATCTTATTTGGTTGTACATGTATATTTAGTTAGCTTTACCCCTGGCTCTAATGTGCAGGTTCCAGCTATGATTTCTTGCTACACCACCAGCACTGTCTAGCTACACTGTCTATATGTTAAATAACAATGTGTTGATATCACACATGTGCAAGTGACAGCCTATAGACAGGAGCAGACTGGCCTCACACTCCAACTTTAATTGTCCTTTCTAATATCATCTCCCAATACCACACACGTATACATTCTGTACAGAGTTTTTTGAATGAGCTGTTCCCTTCACCTTAAATGTAAATATTTATTACCCAACAAAGTACACTCAGATGTGTCCTTTTGTGTAAAATCTTCCCCAAAACTGCCAGAAGGAGATCCTCCCCTCTTCTATGCTCCCCAATTCCTTGGTCTTATCTTTGTTGTCCTATTTTCAATACCTGGAATTATTGTCTGTTTTATGTGCCCATCTCTCTGTCTCTCTGGAGTAGAACATATCTTATACCTTTTTAACTTCAGACCATATCTTATACCTTTTTAACTTCAGACCATACCAACTAAGCATTCAGTAAGTCTGTTGACATGAATAAATGGATGGATGGTGGATAAATGACTTCATTTTCTTCTTTTTAAAGAACTAAGCATGACATGCACACACATATGTGCACACATGCACACACATACACATGCACACACACAAACCTGTGTTTCCACCAGGAGCAGCACCCCACAACCACCTTTGAAACAGGACCTCCAAGCCATGTTTGAAGGTTCAATTGTCTTTTTCACCAACCTCTTGAGTGTCTCCTATATAATCATGGCCTTTGCTAACACCCACTGATGGGAGCAAAGCCTTATACAGTCCAAGATATCAACAATGAAGCCTGGCTATATTGCCTTCCTCATTCTTTCTCTATAGTCCCTTCACCTGACACATGCAGACATTCTCTGCCCCTTTTTAGTAGCTGAGGTCTTTTTTTTGTTACCAACCTCAGCTGAGGCACTGAGACACCTGTGGCCACTTAATATAATCTACCCTTTGGGCACAGATCGACCCTGTGGACAAAGCCCTGTGGACACAGATCCCTATGTTTCAAGGCCAGTCATACTTTCTACCCTCAGGAACAAAATTATATAATCTATTTTTCTAGACTAGAACTGGTAGCTTTAAATAATAACTAAAATCTCAGGCTCCGCTGAGCAAAAGAACTTCATGGTATCTATATATCTATAGATATAGATAGAGATAGAGATAGATATCAATTTAAATATAGATTTAGATATAGATTAGATATAGATATATAGATAGATATAGATATAGATATAGATATAGATAAGATATAGATATAGATATATTTGCTTTACTTTGCTGTCCAAGGGAACTTTTGGTCATAATAGGAATATTCTATATCTGCACTGCCCAATATGGTAGCCATTAGCCATACATAGCTAGTCAGCACTTAAAATGTGGTTAGTGACTGAAAAAGTGAATTTTAAATTTTATTTAATAGTCTTAAACGTGATACATCCCAATCCATAAAATGTATTATGACTTATCTTAAATTATATGTAGATTAAACTATATCGTATCCCACAAATATTATATATATAAAGCCAACCAAGCATCTTTCATATGTACTGGCACAGGATAAGAAGCAATCCTCACTGAGTGCCCCCGTGCACCTGGAAAAAGGCATTTCATTTCCTCTTAGAGAAGTTCCTGGTTTAAATATTTATACTATACCTTTTATGTTCTCTTCCATCCTCAACCGCCTAAATCCCTGGGAAAGCCAGCTGTTTCCTTCTTGATTCCTGCCCTTGGGTGGCGGGGTCGTGTCTGGCGCGCCCCCTGGCGCACGGCACTCGCACTGCAGCGCCCGCTCCGTGTGTTACAGATGGCTCCACCTGCACGATGTCCGAGTGGATCACCTGGTCGCCCTGCAGCATCTCCTGCGGCATGGGCATGCGGTCCCGGGAGAGGTACGTGAAGCAGTTCCCGGAGGACGGCTCCGTGTGCACGCTGCCCACCGAGGAGACGGAGAAGTGCACAGTCAACGAGGAGTGCTGTGAGTGGGGCGCCGAGCCGACGGGGAGGGCATGGGGCTCCCGAGGCCACCTATGCGACTCCAACGCCCTGTGACTCCCCAGCTCCCAGCAGCTGCCTGATGACCGAGTGGGGCGAGTGGGACGAGTGCAGCGCCACCTGCGGGATGGGCATGAAGAAGCGGCACCGCATGGTCAAGATGAGCCCAGCCGATGGCTCCATGTGCAAGGCCGAGATGTCTCAGGCAGAGAAGTGCATGATGCCCGAGTGCCGTGAGTGGGTGTGGGAGGTGGGGACCAGGACGGTATGGAGGACCACCGCACCCCCGACTACCATCAAGGTCCACCGTCCTCGCAGGGCACCACTAGGAACGAAATGAGGGCCACAGGTGTGTGGACATCAGTCAGACACAGAGTGTGGCCTCCTCTCAGAGACATTCTGAGTAATACTAGCGTAACACCTGGATAGAATTCACCTGCAGCTGTGTTTTATAGGCCCACAAAGTAAATTTCTGAGGTTATAATACTTTTAGGTGGATGTACATCCTCCAGGTCACTCTAGGCCCCCCACTCTTATTTTACATCAGACTTGATTGGCCCCATAAAGGATTACAACCCCTGCTCTATGCACAAAGACACATAGGCCCACACATCAGTACACATATGTACATTTGCACAAAGGCACAGACACATCCTAAGGGTTTAAAAATGCAGCACTGACCCTATCTTTTAGTGCATGGTTTCTGGGGCATGTGGGATGTTTCTGTCTCTAGACCCTACACAGACCCTCAGTGGTGTTTCAGATGGGGGCATTTATTCATGTTACTGAACCACATCCGATGTCACAGCATGTCCGCTAGTGGGGCCATGGGAGATGCAGGTGAGTGACAAGAAGAGCAGGAGTCTGCTGAGCCAGTTCTTGCCCCATGGAGTTCATTTGGGTTATCTGAACTCAATGGTCAATTGCACTTTATTCCAGGTGCTAGAGCGGGCCAGGGGGTGGGGGGCACGAAGAAATCAAAGAAAGCAAAAGGGGCCTGTTCTCAGTGGCAAACCTGGCTCTTGGCCTAGACACCATCCCCTGCTTGCTGTCCCCATGGTCCGAGTGGAGCGACTGCAGCGTGACCTGTGGGAAGGGCATGCGGACCCGCCAGCGGATGCTCAAGTCTCTGGCCGAACTTGGGGACTGTAATGAGGAGCTGGAGCAGGTGGAAAAGTGCATGCTGCCCGAATGCCGTAAGTCCTAGAGCCCCTGCAAGCCCTCCACTTGTCCTCCTGTTAACCAGCCCTGTGTGGGGATCACTGCTAGGTCATAGAGTTCAACAGTATGCTGGGGAGAAAGGGCATGGGTTTGGACCCCTGGGTTAGCAAAGTTATTTAAACTCTCCTCAGTAGTAATGAGGATAGCAATAGTCAATAGTCAATAGCAACAGTCATCCCCTCATTAGTAGTGAGAATCCCACTATTATCTACAAAACACACAAACTGTTAAGCTGCTATGAAATCTAAAAGGGAGACTTAGATGAAAAACACTTAGCACAGGCTCAGTAAACTTTAGTTCTTTCTCTCCCCCACCCCATCCCCAATTAGAGGCTGTCTGACAAATGGATTTTCCAAGCTTTTTAATTTTATTCCTCCTCTCTGTGACCATTTTATTTACCCTTGCCCAGAGAGTGGACATTAAATCAACAACTCCTATTCCCTTGCAGCCTTGATAGGAACAGCTAGCAGGAAAACAAACTAGGCCCTCAAAAGTTTGCTTCTCAGCCCCATCTCCTCCAAAATCTCTGTGATCAGCTGTATGTATTACATGAGGACTAATCTTCAAGGGGTGAGAGCCTGTTTTCCTGGCTAGTCTTCCAAGAGAGCTCCTCTCTTAGGTGGTAGAAAGTTAGACACACTTGCTATAATCTGGTCCTTTTTGGCTTCCTCTGAAATGTACTTGCAATCTTTCATGCTCCCTCTCCCTTATCACTCAGGCTGCTTGCCCAGATTCAGATCTATTCTGGAAGCTCACAGAGCAAGGCAAGAGGTTTTGAACCCATCTTCAAAGTCCCCCCCAAAGACATCTTAAGTAATAGAGGGCCATAAGATGTGGGTTATGGCCTGGGCACCAATTCTACCTCAACTGCTTACCTACCATGTGGGCTGGATGAAATCAGCCTGCCTTGGAGCCTCATTTCCTTCTGTGAAACGGGATAACAGCACCTGCTTTGCATTTCTCATAGGCTTGCACTGAGATGTTCAAAAGAGAGTGTAAGTGACCATGTCTTGTTTCAGATATGTTACACTCATACCCATCTGTGTCTTGCCAGCCATTGACTGTGAGCTCACCGAGTGGTCCCAATGGTCAGAATGTAACAAGTCATGTGGGAAAGGTCACATGATTCGAACCCGGATGATCGAAATGGAACCTCAGTTTGGAGGCGCACCCTGCCCAGAGACCGTGCAGCGAAAAAAGTGCCGCATCCGGAAATGCTTCCGAAATCAGTCCATCCAGAAGCTGCGCTGGAGAGAGGCCCGAGAGAGCCGGAGGAGTGAGCAGCTGAGGGAAGAGTCCGATGGGGAGCAGTTCCCAGGTACTATTCCCAAGTGTGAGGCTGAAACTCAGGGAGACGTCAAAGTGGAGGGAATGAGAGTGGGTCTTGAAGAACTTGCAGGAGTTTGCCAGCTAGAGAAGAGCAGCCATGCAGCAGGAATAGTAATCGCACAGGTACAGAGATACCAAAGAGCATGGTATGTTTAAACAATAAATGGGATGCAGTGGAGCAGAGTACAAAGGGGAGAGGAAAGAAACCACGGTGGAGAGGTAGGGCCCAGACCAGAAGTCTTGTGGCCTGATGAGGATTTGAGTCTTGGTTCTGTGGGTGAGGATTTTAAGCAAGAGTATGACTTTTATGGACATGTTGAGTGGTTTGGAAGTAGCAAAGGGGCACAGAGGCCAGTTATTTAAAAAATAAAATCCTCATCTGGGGCTTCACTGCTGAGTAAGTTGGTCCAAGCCAAGCAAGATCATCAACAAAACAATCAAACAATGCTTTTTGGGAGGATTCATGGTTCAGTCTTGGGTACAAGCCAATGGATGATCTTTGGAGTCGGAGAGGAAGGTACCTATGTAAACGTGAAAATTAATGGCATGGCGAACTTAACTATTTTTAAAGGCATAGCTCAAATTACCCCTTTTTCTCTCTCTTCTTTAAGACATCCTACCTCCACCTATGGCGATGAAAGAAATGCAGATATGAGGAGCTATCTGATAGTTCAGTATCTTTCCTTTGGGAATCTATTTGCATATTAAAATGTCCATCAGTCAGCCAGTCAGTCAACAAACTTTCATTAAGCCCAATCATGTGGCAGGCGGGCACTAGGCCATGGTTTTTTCCTCCATGAAACTTAGCACAGTATTGTATCATTATAAAAGTGACTGGTTCTACAAAGGAGTCACATACAGAGCACCAAGGAAACATTTTTTTAAAAGATCTAACCTACTATCTGGGGGTCAAGAAAGTTCCCTTTGGTAGGGACATGTTTATTATGTATGAAAAATAATAAATTAAACTGGTTTACTTAGTATTTGGGAGGCTTAAGTATTTGGGAAGCAAAGCATAAGAGAAAGAAGTGGTTAACTGCAATTTGAGTGGTTGTTGCATTAACAAGCCACCCCGAAACAGTAGCTTTTTAAAAGAGTCACTTATTAACATGATTCTGTGGTTCAGTGACTTGGGCTGGCTAAGCTGGTTGAGTTTTCTGAGGTCCTGCTTAGTCTCATTCGTGTGGTCAGTCAGCGGATGGCTTAACTAGGACTGGGAGTTTTAGACCAGCCTCACCTGCATTATTCTGGGCCCCAGCTAGGAAGGCGGCGGGGTTCTCCACATGACCTTGGCAACAGTAGAGCCAGGCTTTCTTATATAGTCGTGGAAGGGTCGGTCACCAGCAGCTTTTCTCACACCATGTCTGTTCACATCCCATTGGCCAAAGCAAGTCTTATAATCAAGCCCAGATTCAAGAGATGGAAAAATAGATTCTGCCCCTTGATGGGAAGAGCTGCAAAGTATTTATGGCCATTTTTACAGTCCATCACCTATGAGCTATATGAGCTAACAGTCCCCAGTAAGGAGTCTTACCGTTATTTAATTCAACAACCCGTTACATACAGAGCAAGGGAGAAGCCCAGAATACTAGATTTGACAGTTGTCTACTAGGGTTCAGCACCCCTGTTCTGCCCCCAACTTCTCTGCTAGCCTAACCATGCCTTCTCATGCTTGCAGGCTGTAGGATGCGCCCGTGGACAGCCTGGTCAGAATGCACCAAACTGTGTGGAGGTGGGATTCAGGAACGCTACATGACTGTAAAGAAGAGGTTCAAAAGCTCCCAGTTTACCAGCTGCAAAGACAAGAAGGAGATCAGAGCATGCAGTGTTCACCCTTGTTAGCAAGGGTCCGAGTTTTCCAGGGCTGCACTCCAGATTCCAGTCTCCAATGACTGAGCCGTTTGTTTGCTTGTTTGTTTAAGGCAATTTAAATCGTGTACACTAGTTTTCATTTCTGCAGTGTGGTTCTCCCAGTAGTCAGTGGATGCCAGGGACATCCTTTATGTATACTTCTTGGTGGGCACAGGCTGAGTAGGTCTCCCTCGTCTTCAGCCGGCCCTCCTCCAGCAGACATGAGTTGTGTCAGCCACCCCATACCAAACGGAAGCGTGTCCCTCCGGAGCATCCACCTGGCAGCAGAGCAGTGACCCTGGCTTCCACCACATGGAGAGGCTGGAAATAACTATGTGCCTCAGTCCAGGGTGCAGCAGGAAACATTCTCCATTTGCTAAAGAGAGCAGATTCCCTCATTCTCATCTTTAGCCAGCTCTCTCTTGCAGGAAGTGATTGTTTGCCCATCTCTTTTCACTTAGAGGAGCTTTAGGTCCCTTTGTTGAGCTTCCTCAGTCATCAATAGTTCTTGGGGGAAAAAGAGCTGGTTAAACGTGAAGAGGAGCATGGATGCTGAATGGTTTTCAGAATTTCACCAAGAAATTCTGAACACTTTTATCTCATCTCCTAATATTGGTTCCCAAAACCCCAAAGGAAGTGATGGCTCTTCTATTTGAATGTAAGGTTGCCAGTTCTTAGACCTGATGCAAAGAGTAATTAAGTATAGGAAAGATTTTTCCCTTGTTTTTGGAATTTTTGTTTTGTTATTTTTTTGCCACAATTCTTCTAGGAAAAGCCAGCCTTATAGACCTTCCGATACTAAATCCTTACTAGAACCAAGGCCAACACAGCAAAACTGACCTTGCTGGCAGTCCCAACCCTAAATTTTTAAAACCCTCCAACACACATCAAGTTTTCAAACCAGTTCTAACAAGAAAACATTTTTCAGTTATGCAAACATTGTGCCGCCCACCAAGCCACTCCTCCAACAAAAATAACTATCTCTGTACTTTAAAGAGTTCTTTAGTCATAAATTTTTATATATAGAAAGTGTTGTGAAGACCAAGAAAAACAGAAGTCTAGGGAGAAAAGAATATTACAGAATCAAGCTGGGCAAGAAACTCTGGTGGGAAGCCAAAAACCTATGTCAGCTCTCCACACTACGACTGGCCCTCCACCACATCCATGGGGAAGGCTGTAGTCTTCCATACCTTTCCGAGCACTCGTAAGCACACCAAATTCGGGGAGGCTGACTACCAAGGATTAGTGTAAAAGGCATTTTACTGAGTTGAGTCCATCAGTTTCTACTCGTTCATGTATTGTTTAACATTGTCTGGTTTCTGTTACAGGTCTTTTTCATTCTGCTTAATCCAAATGTGTGTCATGGATGAGATGCATACAATGCTTTGAATACACTATTTTAAGAATTTGCATTGAATATATCAGGATATTTCCAAACACAACATATATATGCTATAGCCCTGAGTCTGTATTATTTTCTTTAACACAAGAGACTTGTTCAATAAAAACCTCATTTGGGTCTGTCTTTCGTGTTTTTAAGCTAATTAAGTGTTGGGTCTGTTTAGAATTGTTATCCACCTCAGTCATATTCAGGAAAAGATAGTTTTTGCAACCTTGTTGTGGAGGAGCCATTCTTACCCCCATATCCCTGAGTTTTGGGAGCTTTGAGTTGTTTCAGGCATCACTGGTGTAACCTTCAAAGTGCTTTCTCCCCCAACAAAAAACATAATATAGAGATACACAACATTTAATTTTCTACTTAGAAAAATACTCCATACACAATCTGCCCACTTTTGCAATGTTACTCTTAGCTATGTAGAGGCACACTTCCTCTGAATCTATGAAAATCAAAGTTCCTTAGGGTGGTGATGCCTAAGTAATTCTAAGGACAAGCCACCCTAGTTAGTGTCTCATGTTCTTATTTGATCCCTATTGGGTACAATTTTAATCCTAATTTTGGAGAGAGAAAACCAAGTAACTGGTTAATGGCTGAGAATGGATAACATGTTTCTTGTTACATAAGTATTATTTCTTTTATTTGCCGGGGGAATTTTTAAGAAGCATCAAATCACCCTCTTACCAAAGTCTCGTGTTAGGTGATTTATAGTTTTTCTGGCAAACCAATCACTTTGGAAATAAAGACTTTTAACTACAAAAATGAAATATGCTTGGACTTCCAATAGAGACAGTAAACAGATAATAAGGCATCCAGTAATAAATGCCAAAACAGTTGTAATCCAATTTACATCCACATTTTAAAATCATAATAAGGTCAGAGATGTATTCCCTAACCAAATATTGAGTCACTCACCTGTCACTGCCAATGCATTATTTGAAGGAAAACTGTTGTAGCAAATAAGAATAAAGCCTGGGCTTCTTTGGACCCCAAAATTAAAAAATTAAAAAAGATCTCTTGCTGTTTTTAATTTGAACTTTGTATATTAAACATGTTTTAGCATACTCAAAGTCTGTGTACTTCACAGACTGTGTATTATACATTCTCACATGACTACAATTCTCTAGAAATTTAGTACAGGTCAAGTCCGTGGCTAAAATTTCAATACACAAAAATTCTCCATATCAAATTATTTCTGTGACCTAACAAATAGCACCACGTTTTCCAGGCAATAATTTAAAGGAGTTAAATATTAAAGTGTACCAGGACCACATAGTCAGTCCCCTTTCCCCCCCAAATTAAATATTTATATCCTAAAGAAATGGCAATGTCTAACCCTAATTACAACACAGAATCAAGGAAGCCATAGACATTCCGCTATTTGGTTATTTGGTGCTATTAATTTTAATAATAGAATGATTCATTTTGTTCTTCATATTGCCCAAAGTTGAGAGAATGAATGAAAATAAATTAGTTCCTTTTGAGAATGAGCGAGATGCTGTAACAAACTATAAATAGCAACTGAATACTAATGAGCATGAAGATAATTCTTCAATTTAAATCCTTTGAAATCTGTGAGCACCAGATCTATACTAAAATGTCAAATTTAAATAATGACATCCCTGCTTTAGACACTGTCCGTTCAGGTTTTACACACTCTGTAGGGCGCAGAGGCAGAAGTCATATAACGGTGAAGCAAAGGGAACCTGGTTTCTAACCCTGCTACATCCCTGAGAAGCTGAGAGAGCTGGGGCCAGTTATTTTACCTTTTCTGGCCTTTTCATACAAGCCTTCTTACACTAAAGAACTTCTCTCCCCCATCGCCACAATTTAGCCAGTTCTCACCTTGAGAGCAAGTCCTGATGGCATCCTGACTCAGGAGTCTAGAAAGCGTTCTACCCTACCAGTCCTTCACTTCCTTATAAACCAGTAAACGCCTACTCTGTGTTGAAGCTGGCTTGAATTGCATACCTGTCACTTATAACTGAAAATATCCTGACAAATAAAATATATATGTGATATTTTTACTCAGGTATTACCAGAGCAAAATGTAATTTCAGACGTTTCATTCAACATTCATAATGTCATCACATAAGATAGCATTCATTAACATTTTCTCATATTGCTCTAAATTCTCCATAAACCTCAGAATATGTTCTCAACTACTTTCTGGCTTTAGAATTGATTGGTAACAGTTCTCATATTTTAAGCAGTCATGTGTTTAAAGGGTTCTTTATTTCAAATAATTTATTTCAAATAAGTATTAGCAGAAGGAAAAGGGGAAAGAAAACATTTATAGTCAAGATCACTAACTACAATACTTAGATTTTATTAAAGTAGAACCTCTCTTTTTTTCTAGTATTGGCATGTAACTCCTACTGGGTGATCATAACCAGAAATTCCCTAGCCTATCTGGAAAGTCCGAAGTGAAAAATACATGAATCTCCCACTGCCTTACCTACGATATGAGTGCTACTCTGAGCAAGATCTGCAGGCTAAGAACCACCACAAGCCACTCGTTACCAACCCCAATGAGATGCAGAAATGGAAAGCAAGCGCTTAGAAACTTTTACAACAATTTGACATTGCACAATATTCAAGAGTAGAATTATTTTCCTAGTGATTCACTTTTTTAATTATGTTTGGCAAAAGTATCAGTTCACAACGGTAAAGGCGAAAATTTTTTTAAAGGGCCCTTCACCACAGAGAGTCAGGGAAGCGTTGCACTATGCCACTCTCACTTACAGTAAAGGAAGGACACCGGCCTGCAAACACTAGGCTTCCAAAACTCTTAAATGCTTAAGCATTTACACAGTAATATCTACTTCCAGACTTATATACTTACATATCTTCAAGTACGTACCCTGCACTGGCTCTTTTTCTTACTCCTCTAATATCCTACCCTATCAAGTGAGATAACAACTCCAACACCCCCTGATTTTACCACAGAATTTCTCAGAATAGTAACCTTCGTCCAGTTCCTTGCCCTCCAATCACATTTCCACCTGTTATAATCTGGTTCCCGCAAGCAGATGACTGAAACAAATTTCTCAAAGTCATGAGCAACCTCAAAGTCTGAACCATCATCACTGCTGCCTCTTAATCCCGTTTCTGCACTGCACTTAAAGCTTTTCACCTCCACCCTCACCCTTGACATAGTTTGGTTCTCTCCAGGTTCTGACTGCTTCTTGTCGCTTTTTGCTGCCTCCTTAATCTACTTCCAAATGTTCCTTTCCCCTAAAAGTTTAACCTTTGGACTTTCCCTCATACACACTCCACTTCAATCCACTCCATCTTCAATCATTAGCTCAAAATAGGTAAATCTCAAATCTGTAGTTAGTCCTAGACTCTTCTTTTGAGTTCCACTCCCCATCCCTAAATGTCTCCTGAATTAACTCTGTATGTTAATTGCCACAATTACCATATATTTCTATCACTAGAGGATTGCCTATGCTCCTTATTCATTCATCAAATGGTGGTGGTGGTGCCAGGCAATATGGGTAAAGCAGTAAACACAGTAGACATGGTTCTGCCCTTACAGACAAACCTTATGACTAAGGTCCAGGTCAGACAAGACAGACAAAATAGTCATAGACCATTAGGTGTCCGTAAGTAAATATGAGGTAGTGTGATAGTAGAATGGGTAGTCTAGGACTCTCAAGGAGGTGTCACCTAAGCCAAGAGCAAATGGATGAAACAGCTACCTGGAATAGTTGAGTGAAGCAACTGGTTTGGAAAATACATGGTGTGTTTTAGGGTGTAATAAAGCAAATAGGCTGAATGTGAGAAGCAGGATGATGACAGTTCCTTGGACACTATGGTAAGAAGTTTGGATTAGTCCGAGTACACTAAGATGATAACAGATTTTAAGCAGCAGTGGAACATTTATGGTCTAAAAACATCACTTTGGCCGCATTGAAATAATAACTTTGGAGAACAAAATGGAAATATAGAAACTACTTCAGAGGCCCTTATAGTAACCTCAGTGTAAGATCAGGGGCTTAGACAAAAGTGGCAGAACAAATTGAAACCAGACAGATTCCATGATGCCAATAACCTCTTACCTGACCACCTTTCCTTAAATCCACAATTCCGTTGTTCACTCTACCACTAGGATTAGATCCAGGTACCCTTTGTTCAGAATACTTGGCAGCTTTCCATTATATACAGAAGAGCCATTCTATGTAAAGCGCTCCACAACCCAAACTGAGTCTCCTTTATTACTTTGTTCCCACTGCACTTACAATCCTTTTAGATTAAGGTTCTAATCCCAGAATATACCCTGCATTCTGCCAACTCTGTGCCTTTACCCAGGTCTTTCCCCACCCTTTCCACCAGCTCCTCTCCCCACCCCACCTCAAATCTTCCCAACAGTGAAGCTCCAGTTAAAATACTACTTCTAATTAGCTCCCTCAGATTTTCCAGGAAGAATATAGACTACCACTTCTGCTGGACCTGACAACTTTTTGCATGCTTCTAACACTCTGCCTTAACTCTAGAGTTGTTGTCACTTTTCATCTTTCTTCACTAGATACTGAATAATTTATAGGAAGTAAAAGTTCCAATTTACTCATTTCCCCAGAATACCAGTAAGGTCTTATATAAAGAAATCTGTTAAAATACCTTTTTTTAAAAAAGTACTTTGAAGTATATACAACCTTGTTATGTCAAATTTTAAAAGTCAAATGATAAAGTAAAGAACTCATTTATATTATAATAACTCAAAGCCCTAAATTTAGAGAATCATCAGTTTAAGATATATGTCAATAGGGCATAATGTCCAACTCTAAAATATTATAAATCATTCAACAACATAGGGAGAAAATTCCTAGGTAGAAATTCATGACTGTCAATTCAGGGAACACTGTTTGAAGAACTTCCACATGTATAAAGAAGCATAAGCGATCCTAATGTTAGAAATGTAACCTCAAATGCTAAATATGCTAAAGAGCAGGATTGGCAAACCACGGCCCACAGATCAAATCTAGTCTGCCATCTGCTTTTGTACAGAATGGTTTTTATAATCTTAAATTTAAAAAAAATTTCAAAAGAAGATTGGTATGACATATGGAAATGATATGAAATACAAATTTCAGTGTCCATAAATAAAGTTTCATTGGAACCCGGCCACATTCATTCATTTAAATATTATTTATGGCTGCTCCAGTGCTACAATGGCAAAGCTGTGTAGCTGATACAGAGACTACTATGTATATGGTCCACAAAGCCCAAAATGATATTTACTATTCAAATATCAGAAAGTTTGCCAACCACCCAGCTATAGAGAAAAGATTTCAAGCCATAGATGAAGAGGGCTACAAAGCACCTATGACTGTATGAGGGAAATTAAATGCGAGAGTCTTCAACTCCTAACCATGGAATAACAGGAACCAGATTTACCCTCCTACCTTAGACAATCAGAAAATTGGAGTAAATATGTGAAACAATTGTTTTCAGACATTATACACCAAGCAGCATAGAACTACAATCCCTGATGGAAGAGAAATAAGGTAAGCCTTAAAACTGCCCTGGCTTTCTACATGGCGGCTCACTCCAGATTGCAAAAGGGATGGAGAATTCTAAGCAAGGCACAAATGTTTCCTTGAGCTGAAAAGACAGACACGGAGATCAGGGAGTTTGAGGCAACTGAAAGTTGCAGGACAAAGTTCTGAAAAAGAGAGAGCTACACAGAAAAAGAGCTCCAAAAATAAGCATGGTGTCACCGAGGTTATGCTGAATATTAAGATACACATATAGAGTGAAACTCCATTAGGTTGAGCAAAGAATGACTCAGTAGATGTGAATAAAATGTTCTCCACAGCTCACATGGGGCTGCAATTGTTTTCAGTTCCCACCAGCCAAATTGGAGGGTCCTCACTGATTACTAGGGCATTCAGAAGAGACCTCAAATGGGACACATCCAGTAGCAGAGCTAAACTATTCTGGAAAAAAAGCTACTTGAGACTGCATGAAGCTTAAAACAAGCCTTGAAAATACTAAACTAAACTGCAAGTAAATTAACTACAGAGCAAAGCCCAACTATCTTTAGATTAAGACAACAAAATCTAGGCACTTAATAACATAAAATACACAATATCCAGCATCCAATCAAAACTTAATAGACAGCGGGGGTGGGGGGGAGAACACACACCAAGAAAATGTGGCCCATAACTAGAGAAAGATCAGTCAATAGAAAGAGATCCAAAAGTATAGAGATGAAGGGATCAGTAGAAAAAGTCGTAACAGCTAGTATAATCATGTTCAAATGTTCAAAGCACTTTTCTCAACCAGAGTTCTGCAAGAGAACTGAGCCCTATAGAAAAAGTCATCTTAGTGACTATTTTCTCAAATTTCCCAAGGATGGCACACAGCTAGTATAATTCTAGATGCACAGAAGAGAAGTTAGTCCATTACAAACAACAGATAAAGCATTAGACTCAATTCTCTGGGAATCCAGTCATAAGAGGTTGGATAATAGAAATATTATCCAACCTCTTATAAAAAAAAGAACCAAACAGAATTCTTATAGAAGGGGGAAAAAAGGCATGAAATAAAAAATTCATTGGATGGAATTAATGGCAGACTAAACAACTACAGAAAGGTTAGAGAACTTCTAGATGTAGCAATAAAAATGATCCAAAATGAAGTACAGAGAGAAAAAAAGAAGTAAATTAAGATAACAAAATTTAACTTTCAAGCCTGCTTTGCTACAAATCATCTATTCAGAATAAAATAAAAGGCTTTCCCATTAAATCTGAATATTATGTAGACAGTCTCTTTTTATCTGAAGTTACCCATGATAAAAACTTTCCCCTTCTATGACCATGCCACCCTGAACGTGCCTGATCTCAAAAGCTAAGCAGGGTCAGGCCTGGTTAGTACTTGGATGGGAGACCAGGTGCTGTAGGCATTAAAAAAAACAAACAAACAACTTTCCCAACTGAAAGTACAAACAAGGATATGTGATAGTGTTATAGTGCCAAAAGCCACAGGATAAACGTGGTATCTTCCTGGGCAGTAATTTTAATTAACATCCAAATAAATTTGTAGTTTGCTTCCTCAGCAGTAATTTTGACATTAAAATAAATGTGTGTGCTGTTTTAAGCTTCATCCTCAGATATGAATGCATCTCATCAAGGGTGTCTATGAAAAAAATTTAAGAAACGAGACTTTAAGAAATATTGAAGAAATCACTAAGAACAAACAATTTCACTTCAAGTTCACCTACTAACTGACCGATACACAGATTCACACCCTAAGGCTTTTGCCAATAATGCCTTATGAGCTACTAACATAAGTTTCCTCCAACACTCATTCCTTCAAAATAACAAGTCATACAGCATCATCTTGTGATAACAAATCAATTTTAATTCTAGCACCTGAAGCTATACAAGGGTATGCTTTAAAAACCTCATGGGACTGTTGTACACATTCAATAAAGTGACAACTGTGCAATACCACTTAGTATCTCAAAATCAGGAACATACTTTTGAATTGTTTAAACACAATCCACAGAATTAGAAACAAAATCAGAAGCCATCCACAGTTATACTAATCATCAATTAAAAGTTTTACACATACTACTTGATATAACAATCAATATCTAGTAGGGGATGTTGAGAGTGATTTCAGATTCTCATCCTGTTGTACTCTATTGGGAAGGTTTCTTGAGTAGCTATGTGACTGGCCAAAGCTGGGTACAACCAGGACCAGTAAAGTTCCACCACAGTTTCTGTAGTTTTCACTTTTTTCTGTCAGTTAAAAGTGAACAGTGAGAATTAAATACTTAATCTTTACATATACACAAGATATGCTGTGAAAGCATAGCTGCTTACAAACATATAAAAATACTTGTTAACTAGTTTGATAAGAAAATAATGTATAAAAGTATATAGCAAAAACATTATCATCTCTGACCCTGGAAAGATCAATTCCATATTTTATATTACAAACAAAAAGTTTTAGTTTTTTTGAATCCCTTATCCAGAAGTACTTAAAAAGGAAGACAGAAATTATTTATTTTTACTCTCAACACAGTTGTGAAACAAGTTAAATTAGAAAACCCAAGAACATTGAAATGCCTAAATCCAGAATGAGTCCAAATATTTGGCCACATAGAATATTATTACCTTTAAGATAAAGGCTTTTTAAGCAGTTTTTAATCTATAAATACAATAGGCATTTTGGTATTTTGGCCACTGGGAAACAAAGGTCTGAGATGTATCACTTTTGAGGATTCAATTCAGTGTATTAAGGTTAACTGAAGGTGACATCAAAATTTTTAGATAGGCAAAAATTCACATTTTAAAAAACTCCCTATGTTTCTATTTAGAGTAACAGTAGGCAACATGATTCCAGAAGTTAAAAGTTATTTCATAACATACGACTTCAGCTTGGCAAACAGCTTAGGTTCCAAAATTGATTCACCACTATTAAGAAAATGAAAGCCCTTTAAAAAGAATGTCTGTGTATACAGATATATATTTTAAAATAATCAGATAATCTTTGAAGCAGCCTTAGTGTTTCCTTTAAATCTGTCTTGAAATGATCATAAGATTAGCTTCACGGAAAAGATTAGCCAGCTTCTTGGTCTAAGGCTACCACGGTGATCATTTGTCTAAGGCTAGAAAGGTACCAACATGATGTAAACCGTAGGAGAGGAGAAGATGAGGGCTTTTCCTGGCAGTTGGTAGCTAAAACTCAAGGGATTCTTAGAAAATGACACAATGGCAGCCTTTCTTGTCTTTTTCTTTCCGTGTTGGTTCTGGTGAGGGAGGACATTCCTGCTCTTGAAATTTCCTGTAAGACAAAAATCTATATATAGTGGCCTTCCTGGTAATATATTAGTACAAATTCAGGTTATTTTTGGACAAGTCTTGTGAACACACATACACTTTTCAATGTTAACTTTCAACTAAGGAATCAAAGTGAATCTCTGGCAGGGGTACAAATGCTTCGACACCACAAAAGCAGAGCTGTCTGAGTTTCGTTAATGGGCGAATCTTAAATCAGATGATATGTTGAGCTCAGTAACCTCTAAATTCCCTTCCCAATTAAAAATTCCATGACTCTAAGGTATACTTAAGAATAAATACCCATCACTAGAGTGCAATATAAAATCACCCTTACAAGGTATTATAATTCCTATCCCTGTTCTACCACTTATTAGCCATAAGTCAGTATTAGGCAAATTAGTTGACCTGTCTGAGACTCAGTATTTTAAAAGGCAATAATAAAATCCCATCTTTTAAAGTTCTATAAGGATTAAAGATTTTTTGTTTAAATGCATAATGGTGCCTGATATAAAAAAAACCCTTTACCCTCCCCCTCATTCCCGATTGACTGATGAATATAGACAAATTCTGAGGATCAAAACCAAGGACAAAATATTTCAAATAGGTAATAAAAATTATTTTAAGGTGTCACTGGTTCGTGTGTTTGTGTGTATGTGTGTGTGTGTGTGTGTGTGTTAAAATAACTAACTCACCTTGCAAAATCAAGATTCTATATTCATTAAAAATAACAGAACTTGGAGTTTAAATAAACTACTAAAAAACAAAAAACAAAAAAACCATAACTTTCTTTTCCTGCCCCCCACAAAGAGAATGCTCTGGCAAGGAGCTAAAAAACTACAACAAGCCGATAGCTCAGATATCAATTCAGCTTAGATACACAATTAACATGAGCCCACTCCACATACCTGTCAAACTATCTAACGAGTAGAAAAACCAGTCGCTCTAAAGAGCACAAGGTGAAGTAAGTGCCAGGCATAGACTCAGAATAATCAAATCAAACCCTGCCTATGAAAGCAACTCAATCTGCAGTAACTACAGATGACCTCGTCCATCACCTCAAGCTTCCTGGAACTAATTAACACTTTCTGAACCACAGGGGCTCCTAGGCCAGCTAACAGAAAAACTCTTCATAACCTGGATGTTGTTCTTTACTGCCTGTGGGACTGCTGAATCTCTACTTCTTGGCTTACTCTTCATGTCGGAGGACCCGGGTAAGAAGCAACACTAAGACACAGGCTCTGGAATCAGAGATGTAGAGCTGAGTCCCAGCTCTGTCATTTAATATGTCTAAGCTTCAAACAAGTTATTTAACCCCTCTGAAACTGTTTTCTCATCTGAAAGTGAGAACAAATTAAAGTATTTAGCTTATTGGGTTGTGGTGAGAATCAGATGTAGTAAGATGTGTAAAGCACTAAGCACAGTACTTGGCGGAAACTACCACTCGATGTTAGCTGCTATCATCACTATCTGCATACCACCGCCACCTTTGGAATCTGCGCAGATTCTTTTCAAAATCCCTATGTCTAAGTACTCTCTACTTCAATATAATTAAATGAGGTGTTATATGTAGAAGTACCTATAATACGTAATTAGAAACTTTAACACACCATGTGCATTAATCCCTAATCACTCCTACATACAAGTTCTTGTTCCTTACCAAAAACATTTGTTTTTTTCTGTTAATGGTTTTAAAAAGCATGGTGTGATTACCTGTCAAGTTCAAAAAACTAAAATGAACTTCTAGAATGTTTTGCTTACCTTATAACCCGGACAAGTTCATGGAAAGCTTGATCTACATTCATCCTAATCTTTGCTGATGCCTCCATGTATATTACTTTCAGTTGTCGTGCTAACTGCTGTCCTTCTTCCTGTGTTACCTGAAATTCCAAGAATTGTGTTTGAGGTTCAGTATTAATAATCAGACCTGCTCTATCTAACCCTCAGCCAAAGATGACACTGTTAAATCCAACCAGAGGCCAAACTGATTTGTCACGGATAAACAACACATACTGAAGATCAGCTCCACAGAGCAACTCAGAACACAGAAACAAGTCTTGTGGTTACTCAAAAAGTATTAAGTACAACAGTGATAAATTCTGGAAAGGAAAAGTACAAGGTGCCCTGAGAATCTATAACCCTGTTGGGCAGGTCAGGGAAAGCTTCCCTCAGAAAGTAGTATTCAGGCTGAGAACTAAATACAGAACATGGAGTTAGGTGGGGATGAAGTAAGGAAATAGCATGTGTGAGTACCACAGTGGGGAACGGCTTTCCAAGTTCCAGGGGCTTAAAGAAGACTAGAATGTCTGGAACACACCAAGCTGAGAGAGAAAATGACAAGAGGCGAAGATGAAGAGGAGGGCAAGCTTCAAAAGGCTTAGGATCTTCAACTCTGCATTTCCCAGAGGAGACAGTCAACAAATAGGCGGGGAAATGAACAATGAATAGGATCACAAGCCCTCATGATGCCTTCCTTACATTTAACAGGTGAAGGAAAGTAGGCAAGAAAGGGTAGCAGAGCTGATGATGGATAAAATGGTAAGCCAGAATAAAGAACATTAACTAAAAATAGGAAAAGATTAAGTGAATATTAGTAAATACCATATGTATTTAAAATGTAAAGGCTGAAATAGTGATAGTTAGCTAAGATTAAACCACATTACATTTACATTTATATAATGGAACTGAAAATTTTCATTTCTGAAAAATTATTTGTATTGCTGTCATTCCACAAAAGTAAACACTTGCAGAAAAGTAAGAAAATACAGATGGAAAAAAAAGAAAAAGTTTAGAAACCTACACCCATAGAGAACCACACTCTGCTTTTTCAATGATATACATTTTTCTCTACGAAAATAAGATCATAATTTTTCTATATTTATATTTATGTTATATCATGGAAACATGCTAAATTTATTTACCTAGGTGTTCTGTAAATGCTATAGGCTTTTCTACACAAACGGTCATGCCTTTTGCTAATAAAGACAGTTTTATTGCTTCCTTTCTGACGTGGGTGCTTTTTCTTTCTTTTCTGGCCTTACCTCATTGCCTAAAACTGCCAGTACAATGACGTCAGTGGTGAGAAGGGTACTTTTTACTTGTTTCTGATCTTAGGGACAAAGTATTTAGTCTTTCACCATTAAGTATGATTAGTTGTAGGGTTTTCTTGTAGATGCCCTTTGTCCTCAGGTTAACAAAGTTCCCCACTATTCCATCTGTAAAGAGCTGTTTTTTTTTTTTTAACAGAAATGAATGTTGGTTTTTGCCAAATGTTTTTTTTTAATCTATTGAGGTCATATGATTTATCCTTTTTAGTCTGTTAATATGGTGATTTATGTCAATTCATTTTTGTATGTTAAGTCAACACTGCATTCCTGGAATAAATCCCACTTTGAAGAATGATGCACTGTCCTTTTCATTTCTTATGAATTCTAGTTACTAAAAATTCATTAAGAATTTTTACATCTCATGAGAGTTTTGGAACCTAGTTTTCTTTTCTTACATCTTTGTCTGGTTTTGTTATCAGAGTAATGCTGGTTTCATATAATAAGTTGCAAAGAATTCTTCTCTCTCCTTCATTTTTCTGGAACAGTTTCATTAAAATTGATTTGATATAATTCACTGGTGACCTCAACTGAGTTGGTAGTTTTCTCTAAGAGGTTTTTACAATAAATTAAATTTATTTTATAGGTATGGTGCTATTCGAGTTATCTGTTTTTTCTTGAATGGGCTTTGGTAGTTTGTGCCTTTCAAGGAATATATGTCTATTTCATCTAACTTGCTGATGTTGGTAATATGTCTTCTTTTTTATCTGATCATTCTAGCCATATTTGTCACTTTGATCCTCTATAAACCAGTTGTTTTTTTTTTCCCCCTATGGTTTTCTATTTTACATTTCATTGGTTTCTGTTCTTAGCTTTATCTTCTGATGTGACTATGGTTTTGATTTGCTTTTTGCTTTTTTCTTCTAGTTTTTTAAAGGTAGAAGCTAAAAGTCATTGCACTGAGACCCTTCTTTCCTAATACAGGTATTTAGTCCTATAAATTCTCTATATACTTCTTTAGCAGGATCCCACAAATTTTGGTACATTTTCAATTTTATTCAGTTCATAATATTTTGTAATTGTCCTTTTGATTTTTATTTTACCAAGGGTTAATCAGAAGTATGTAGTTTCCCCATATGGGAAGATTTCCTAGATATCTTTCTGTTATTGATTTCCAATTTAATTCCACTGTGGTCAAATAATATAACTGTCTAACTAGAATCCCTTTACATTTATTGAGACTTATTTGACGATCCACTCTCATTTTTTAAAAAAATGGGTGTTCTGCTGTTGTTGAGTGGACTGTTCACTAGATATCATTTAGGGTAAGTTGTTTGATAGTATTCAAGCCATCTATAACACCACTAATTTTCTTTCTGCTTGCTCAGTCAATTATTAAGAAAGGAGTGCTGAATTTTTTACTGTTAAGTGTAAATAAGTCCATTTCTCTTTGTAGTTCTCTCAATTTTTGCTTCAAGAATTTTGAAGCTGTTATTAGGTACATGAATGTTTAGAATTGTTATGTTCTCTAGATGAACTGACCTATCATCATGAAATAATCCTTTTTCTTCCTGATAATATTCTTTGTTCTGAAATCTATTTTGTCTGATATTTACAAAGCCACTCCAATTTCTTTTTCATTAGTGTCATTAGTGTAAGAATGATATATCTGAAGCCACCCGTTTACTTTTAACCCATTTGTGTCTTTACATTTAAAGTAGATTTCTGGTAAAGCCTTGTGTTTTTTTATCCAATCTGACAATGTCTGCCTTTTAAGTGAAGTGTTCACACTATTTACATTTAATGTGACTACTGATACAGCTGAATCATCCTGAAATTGTTTTCTATCCATCCTATTTGTTCTTTGTCCTATTTATCCTTTTTCTGCCTTCTTTTGGGTTAATGTACTGCTTTTTTATTATTCCATTTTATCTCCTTGATTGGCTAATGTACTGTGCATCTATTATGTTATTTTAATGATTGCTTTATGGTTTATAATACACATTTTTCACTCATCAGTCTAATTTAAATGCTATTATACCAATTCATGTATAGTTTGAGAACCTTATTACAAGAACGTTTCTTCCTCATGCCTTTTTATTTTTATTATCTTTTACTTCACAATACATTATTATTTTTGCTTTAAACATCCAATTATGTCTTAAAGATATTTAAAAAACAATAAAGTAATCCACAGTTGCCCACATCATTTTCATTTCCAGTGCTCTTCATTTCTTTATCTAGATCCAGACTGCCATTAGATATCACTTTCCTTCTTTTCACCTTTCTTGTAATGCAGGTTAGCTAGTGATGAATTCTTTCACCTTTTACATACCTGGGAAAAGTCTTTATTATGACCTTCACTTTTGAAATACATTTTTAGTAGGTATTGAATTCTAGGTGACAGTTTTTTCTTTCAGTACTCAAAAAATGTTGTGCCACTATCTTATTTCTCGTGAGAAAAAAATGATGGCTATTTTCATCTTTATCTTTGTTCCTCTGGTTATTTTTTGGATTCTCTCTTTATTGCTGGTTTTAAACAACTTCTTTATAATGTATCTTGTTGTAATTTTTTCATATTTCTTATGCTCAGAGTTTGTTGAGCTTCCTAGATGTATGCATTTATAGTTTTCACCAAATTCAGAAAATTTTCAGCCATTACTTCTGTTAATCTCAGACATTGTAGATTTAATTCCAAAAGTCTTATTTTGATCTTTTTATATCTTCCATGTCTCTGCTTAATATATTCAGTCTTTTCTCTAGCTTCCTGAACATATGGAATATAGTTATAACTTTTAATGTCTCTGTTCACTAATTCTATCATCTGTATCACTTCTAGGTCTGTTTCTATTCACTGTTTTTTTCTCCTTATTATGTCATATTTTCCTGCTTCTTTACATGTCTGGTTATTTTCGAGTAGATGTTTGCATACTGGATTTTTACCACTGGGTTTGGGATAGTTTGTATTCCTACAAATATTTTGAGATTTCTTTTGAGATGAAGTTATTTGGAAAGTTTGATTTTTTTTGTTACACAGAACCAGAACAGCATTTGGTCTAGAGCTAATCTTGCCCCGCCACTGAAATACAACCCTTCTGAGTGCACTGCCCAGTACCTCATGAGGTTTCTCACTCTGGCTGATCAGAAAATGAATTATTTCTGACCCTATTTGAGTTCAAGGTATTTTTTCCTCTAATCTTTCCAGGTAGTTTGTTCTCCTAATTTAATTTCCCATTCTCAAAATTCAGCAACCTCAATGAAATACCATTAAGTTATTACACTAATGCATATACATCTTACAAGTACTTCATAGCAGTTTAGACCCTGTTGTGTTCCAAAGGGTGGCAGGTAGGTTCTATATAACACTAGTATATTCAAGTTTATGTAAGTTTTACATTACTCTTCCTTTCTTTAAAACAGCGTATGTACAATAAGGACTATATGGTTTTAAAATACAACTCAGTCAAATCAAGCAAGCAATTAACAGTAAGGAAGGAAGCCAAGTAAGAAAAGAAAGCTTCTCAAAGATTACAATTTAGAAAGGACAATTACTATTTTAAAAAATTTGACATGGTAAATCCTTAGTATAAAAATATCATGTTGTCACAAACTCTGTCCCTTCTTCCTGGTATGTTACCCCTTTTCTACCAACTCTATACTCTTGTTGCTTACTAATACTTCAGGACTCAAGCAATTGGAAATGTCCCCACAGTACTGATGCTGTTTTAGAACAGCACCCCAGAGCCCCTGTCACACTCTACTGTGACCGGTGACAAAAGCCTTAGCCCACTATGCTATATCACAATTTTTGGTTTTGTTTTCTCGATCATGTCCTTTGCAGCAAGGGAATAAGGCATATTTGTCTGTGTATATCCAGAGTCTAGAAGACTGCATAACAGTTACCTAAATAAACATATATTAAATGTGTATGACCGATCAAATAAGTACATCTTGAAGTAAAAGATGATATAGGAAAAACACTAAAAATAAATATTTGAGACAGGTCAATCTCAACAACTCACTTTATTCGTATAAATTTGACTGGAGGGAAAAAAAAGTATGTCCTTAAAATTTTTGCTATTCGTCTTCCTGCTCAATTATTTGTCAAAAAGGTAGCTTGATCAATTCCTCCTGTACAATGTAATCCAGCTAGAGGGGAACAGCAAATGACCTATCTTTATACATAGTTAGAAAGTTAACAAACAATCCTACTGCTAACACTGTTTATGTGCTTCACTTATTTATTTTTAAAGCATGGTCTCACATCACTGTCTTCTAAGAATCAAGAAAAGCTTGTACATTTCTGGTCAAGAACTGTCTAACCATATATAAATTGCTGCCGAGCTCACTAGTGTGGCCTAATTTAACTAAGAAGCAGAATAGCACTGCTACCACCAAAGTAAACAAAAGTGAATAAAAAGAATACGGAACGAATCCACAGCATTGTGGAGCCAGAAACCAATAGAATATTGAAAGCTCACAAACAAGGATTTCCGAGAGGTTCCCAAACTCAGAGAAGTTTATAAAGAAGCAAATTCAGCCTTATTCCCTGTATATTCTGATTTGGTAAGTCAGAGCTCTACCTAGAAATGTTGTTTTCAACAACCAAGGTGAATCTCATGCAACAAATTCACTGATCTACATTTGGGAACTCTCAGTGGGAGTTAAAGGCACAAATGAATATTAGCAGAGACCTACAACAATATGAGCATATCTATTATTATATATTTCCAAATAAAGAAAAACAGGAGTGGAAATGATGAGAGCAATTTTATTAAACAAACTGGGTTAATTGGAACAGACCACAACATTTGTAATACTCACTGAGGGATGTGTTCAGTAAATGAATAACCTAAGTTTACAGAACCAAAACTTGTTTTTCAAAAATACTTATTATGTAGAAAGAATCATTACATTAATACCACATGTTGATGCACTGATGTCCTGATTCATTCATTCAGCAAATATTTATTGAGTGTATATCTTTGTCCTAGTGCTAAGGATAAAGCATGAACAAAACCAACCAGTGGAACTGATAAGCCCTAAATGCACTTGCTTCCAGTCAACGGTTCACGAATCTTTAGATGCCGGCAAACAGGTAAGGCCAGAAGACCTTTACGCTACTGTTTGAGAAGGAGGGGTTATTTTTCCTGGGAGGCTGCAGGGGCACACTGTGGTCAAGGTAGCAACAGATATGAGGAGTACAGGTTAGTACACTTATTAAAAGTGTAATGGGTTCCTTTCTTGAATTAATGACAGCTACTAGCAATTAAACACCTAACAGAGGGGAAAGGAAAAAGGGGTAAGCTAAGGCAAGCCAGGAAGAAAACTGGGGGTGGGGGCAGGGGCGGGGGGAACGGATCGTGCATTCTAGACAGGGCTGCGTGAAGGGCAGACAAGGAATTTACAATTAGAGATATCGTGCAGTCCACAGTCCAAGACCACACATTGCTGTATTGTTTCAGCATCAGTGTGCTGTCATATTTACCTACTTTTACATTTAGCAAGGGCAAGCAAATCATTTACCTATATTTTCTTCCTGTACCTTTGACAGGCTAAACAAAATGATCAATGTATCTCTAAGGGACCAGGTATGTGGTAACGCTAAATAACCATTTAATTCTCCAAATCTCTTTTTAGTTAATGTAAACTTCAGTAACTTTGTTTTTTTCTACTGCTCTGTCATCAGTGTCTATAAAGTGTTCAATAAATATTAGATGGATGGAAGGAAGGAAGGAAGGAAGGAAGGAAGGAAGGAAGGAAGGAAGGAAGGAAGGAAGGAAGGAAGGAAGGAAGGAAGGAAGGAAAAAAGAAAGGAAAGACGAAGAAAGAAAAGAACAAGCTAGAAAAACAACTATGAGCAAGCCTGACTGGTTACTAAAGACCTAGAGATGACCAAAACTTAAGCATTTCTACATTGGAAAGAAGTTTTTATGGGGTCCCTGTGGCCTGTCTAGGCTCAGTTGGTAGAGCAATTAAGGGTGCCAAGACATGATAGAATATCACCTTTAATTTTGAAGAGACTTTAAAAAGGTAAAAACCTGTACTATAGCCTCTCAATTTCAAATGTACTGAGTATGGCCCTCAAGGCATGCTTGCCTTTGTACAGCTCTGAACCCTAAGACGCCCAGGAGAGATAAGGAGATGAGGAGGAGTCAACAAAGGGCACTGCAGGGGAGGAGTGCTTCAAAAAGGAGAATGTGAGCAAATGTGTCAAATGCCAGGATATCTACGTAAGTGGTGACCTTGACTGGGGCACTTCATGCCTGAAGTCAGAGCTAGCAAGAATGGCAGGAAAGAAAGTGGAGAAAGCGAGTGGAGATAATGCTCTTAAGGCATTTTGCTATTGAGGAGGAGCAGCAAAAAGATACTCAGAGAGGAATGTGAGATTAAGAACAAATTTTTGTTATAGGTACTTTTTGTTTTAAGGATGACAGCCAGCGTAGCATGTTGTCTGCTGATGGGAATGATCACGGAGGAGAGAAATGGAACAACTGGAATGGAACAATTGCTGGGGTGATGCCCATGAGCTGGTGAGAAGGAAAAGGACCCAGTGCTACTGGACGGGCTCATCACAGAGAGGTGAGGGCTTTATCCATGTACGTGGGAAAGGAAGACTTGATGGTTATCACATATAAAGGTAGAAACATGTAGAAATATCTCAGTGAAGGAGAAAAATGTCACCATCACAAACTCAGAGTAAGGAAGGGTAAGAAAGAGTTGTAAGTTTAAGAATGTGAAAGTAAATAATCATCCAAACAAGTAGGAAATGAATGGACTGGGGAAATGTAATAGGATTTTCAGTCGGCACTAAAGGCTCACATAATGGCAGTGGTCATGACTTTAAATGAAAAACTTTTTAAATCTATGGTATAAAATAAGGCCAAAGTGCCACAGTATGAAAACCACATGCCAAAAACTGGAAATCTTCAATGTACAGACGAATTAAAATGAACTCATACAGCCTCTTTGCCCCAACTAATCATGGCAAGGCCTGCTTTGTTCTGGTGGCATATGCTTCCCTACTCTCCCTAATCTGTCACCACCTACCCTATAGGAGACCGCACCCCTGCCCTCCAACTTATTCCTTTACTTGAGCTACCACAGTGAAAGTTTTGAGAAAATCTATTTCAACAGTCAGGGCAGAATGCATCTGGACGTGGGGTGGAAGTTACAGTGAGACAGGGAGAAGAACCCCTTGTTTCCGCACAGCTACTTTGCCATTACTTCCCAGATCCAAAAGCATGTAAGTCTTTCCGGTAGTAGAAAAGACAGAGAAGAGCAGTAGAAAGGATCTACTGAGCAACGTTTAATAAATATAAGTAGATTAAAAAATCCTGAAGGAAATGGCCCAAGGAAATAAAAAATAAAATTTAAAAATAGATAGACTGCCTATTCCAGGGTTGAGACTCCAGGTTAGAATATGAGCAATGCCATATTCTAAATTATTTCTAACAGTTTATACTAGTCTGAAATAATTTTTTTTGCCTTAACTTTATATTATTCAGATTTGAAAGACCTAGCAGTAAAATTTATTCAATATCAAGTATCGTCAGTAAACATTTCTAAATCTTAGCATTAGAACAGTAATACCATTCTCTTAAGTCCATGTTTTAAACTTGTTATACCTTCAACAAAATTTTACAAATACAACACATGAATCAAAGGTTGTGTTTTAAATAGGGAGGTTGTGTTACAAAAAGGAAGCTGTCCTCAATGCTGTTTATCAAGCAATTTTCCTGATGTTTGTATTTTTCAAATAAAATCTTAAGAATCTGTTAACAGAAGTTATATATACATATAAAAAAAAAAAAAGACTTAAATACCAGCAAAGGTTAGAAAACAATTTAAACAATTACATTCCAGATGTGGGGTAGAGGCTAAAGGCCAAAAGGAGATAAAGACACAAAAAGAATACCCAAATAATGTAGAGCCTGTATTAATTTACATCTGATCTTGTTCCTCTCACCCACAAAAAGGTGAGTGAACAATATATACCCCTCAATTTTTTAATTTAATGCGAAATAAGTGGGTAAAGAAACAAGTGAGTATAAACCAGTCTGTAACTAAATATTAAAAATGTTATTTCCTTGCAGGTTACTGGTGTTAAAGCTAGCCAATGTGAAAAAATCAACAAAAAATTCAGTCATTAATGGAAAAATTCAAATACTGTAATTTAAACTGAAACCATCTCTAAATGAAGGTAATTTAGCATTAACACTGAATAACTTAGGCCTTTAGGGGTAACTTTAAGATTATGTAACTAGAGTTTTGGATGTTGCTCAAGAAATTATAACATGTGAATGGAGTTGGTACAAATACTTGCAGGCTTATAGAATCCACTGAAGTTTGTGCAAAAATATGTGAAAATTTAATTTCCTCACATCTACTTCTTTTCATTTCTTATCTAGTGTGATTTCTATAAAACCTAGTGTGTCAAACTCAGCAGCTTTTTTGATCACGGCACTTTGTTTCGTTAAATAAATCCATTCAGTTATATAATTATAAATAACTGATTTCCCAAATGTAAAATTCCTTCTCACCTGTCTTTGATGATCCAGATCTGCTTTATTACCAATTAAAATCATTGGAAATTCATCACGATCCTTTACTCTGAGAATCTGTCTTTGAAACTTATAGATTTCTTCAAAACTAAAAACACAAAAACAAATTTATCAGTTTGGCTAAGTACCAGCACATCCCATACCCCATTTAGAACTCTATTGCTTTTTCTTTTTTTTATAATAAAAACAAGAAAATAAAAATTCAATAAACTAGTGACCTAGACATGAAGAGCATATCTACATTTTAATACTGGTACAAACCTGCCTCTGTCTGTGACTGAAAAGACCAACAGGAAACCCTCGCCAGTTCTCATGTACTGTTCTCTCATAGCTCCGAACTCTTCTTGTCCTGCTGTATCCAGAACTAAAGAGAAAACAACATATGTAACTGCGTTCGTGTTTGTATTTCATAAATGGCTTCCCCCCAAGGGCAGGCCCAAATACTTAGAAATAAAGAAATGGCATTGCCCTCTTACTACTTTATTCTCCATACTAAAAACAAATATATTCGAATGGCAGACAGTTTCGAGTTATCTTCATCAGCACAGGTTGATTTTATAGTTAGAATACATTAGCATACCAATTACAAGGTTAAAAATATCTAATACATCTAGGCAGATGGAGTCAGATTACTTCTACAGTCATTTGGATGTTTATCTCCTCCATGGAAAGAAATAAAAATATAAATTCAAAAAGAAATTGAGGTCTACCCGCCGATTACCATACTTAAAGTGCAGGTACTAATGAATTTCTTGACTCCTGTGAATGCAACAAGTGTACAAGTTAAAAAACAGGGCTTTCTTTTATGGAGAGGTGAAATGTTTGCCACGTACAAAACATTATTTGCTAAAGCCTCTGTGTTATAAATCCTAACAAATTAACAAATAGTGAAGCTCTTCTTTATTTGCTTCACTCATTTTGAGCTTCATCAAAGAGTAGCAAGACAAGAAAAAAATCTTTCTATGTTTAAATTAAAATTACAGAGGCCATGAGAGGCAGAGACAGAAAGCCTGTTGTTAATAGTTGTAGACCAGCTCTGACAAAAGACTGCTCACATTCCTGTATGTCTGTTGAAATTTAGGATTAATTTCCAGGTGGCTATTTCTGCGATTATCCAAAAGAGAATAGTCAGGTGCCACTGGATCCCCCAGCTTCTCATCGACACATGACTCTTCCAGTCTGCTGTCCCCAGCTAATCCACAGGAGCTGACATTTCCTCCTTGCGGGCTCTACAGGGCCTATCCCAGAACTAGCACCTCTTCCCCTTCTCCCATCCCTTTTGTCCAGAGCTTATGAAAATCCTTTCAAGAATGGCTTACGTCACCCCACCGCCCCAACACACATACAACCTGATGTATACAAATGCTTGCAGAACTCCATCCAGGACGATGGATATTAGCCTTTCATACCTGGCCACCTTCTTTTTTTTTCCTAGCAGTGGTCTAATAAACTTTTTTAAAGACTTCCAGTGGTGGAAGTTCAAATTTTTGGTTTAACAGTAGGCATTGAAACCTCACATTTTCCCCAAATGTCATGATAAATACAACTTTAACAAGTTACAATGACATGACTAGTTTCACAAGAACAAGAACAATCCAATTACTGTCTTACGTTATATTTACTGAGGAATATTTAAATTGCAAATATGCAGATTTATCAGTCAAAACTAATGAAAGAGGTGGGCTTATATTTAAGATCGTCTAATTATATTTAACCTAGAAAAACACCAAAGTTTAGTTTTTGAAAACATGATATGTGAATTATCAAATAAAGGAAGACTGCTTACTGTCTAGCCGGGCTGCTCTGTCATCTATCACACACTGCTTTGTGTAGGAATCCTCGATGGTTGGATCATAATCCGTCACGAAATAGGACTGTAAGAAAAATTATCTCATTTTAAAATTTATGTTTACTTGTGTATCCAAGTAGCAATGTAACTTTATCAAATCCCACATATCCAGAATTAATCAAAATATTTTCAGTATCTTAAGGTTTATGCTACGACATTAATTCCTCATTAAATGAAGTCTATTCAGAGCAACTTCCAAGTGGAGAAAAAGAACTAAATATCTCTGAATTTTCATATCCCAAATATGTTAAAGGTCAACTGTAGTTTAGTTTTCATAATTAACTTACATATACCTAAAAATCTAGATCTCAAGAAAAACACGGTAACTCTAACTCAAGTCTATTAGCATCAGTCTTAAGAACAAAGTAGTTTGAAACACATTGAGACAAGAAAAAGGCCTGGAAGGGTCCAGTCCCTTCTTCTTTTCTCCCCTTTCTCACACCTTGTCTTAGTTCTCCCCTTCAGTTGCCTTGCATATTATCATAAGAAACATGATTTTAGGATTTTCTCATTTGCAGGGATCTCAAACTTACTCTTTCACTGATATTTTTGTTGGTTTTTAATCTTATTCCTATTTCCCTCTTCTCTTAGGGAAGCCTCTCAAATGTTATCTTCTGAAATCATCACCAGAAGGAAAGACAGTTCAGGTAGCAGAGTAAGAAGGGAAGAATCTTAACCAACCACTTAAATGTCTGTGTATTACATTTCACATTTTAAAAAAGGTTTAGAAACAGCAACAAGAATCTAAGATAACTTATTTTCCCCTTTAAATGTCTGTATTACATTTCACATTTTAAAAAAGGTTTAGAAACAGCAACAAGAATCTAAGATAACTTATTTTTCCCTTTTTGCAGAAGAGCACAAACTAGGATACTGACATCATCCTTCCTTTGTTCTGAGAATCTCCTTTGCTCTCCCTCTTGCCTCTTACCTATGCAAACTCCAGAAAGCTACTCAGAAGCAGGCATTCAGAACAGGACGATAAAGAAATCTCTGGTTTGGAGAGAGTCAGGTGAGAAAAAAGAGAATACTGATCTGCTTGCTACCACGCCTTACTATTTATTTCCTTTTTGAAGGACATTTTCCTCATTTATATTGTAAGATTAACTTTAATCACATAATTCAGTATCTACAATCCTGTTTCTCTTCTGATGTTTTCATTTAAATGCATAATTTATTAAACAAAGTCTATAAAAGAAACATTTACCAACAATAGCAGCTTTGAGTAGAAAGCCGTTTCCATCACCACCCCATCTCCATTTAAAAATAAACGGATATCAAAAAAAAAAAAAAAAAACCTCCTGAACTCACTTTTTGGCACCCACTTGTCTTCAAGAGGTAAATACAATCGGCAACAATATTCTTTGTATCCACTGAACAACTTTAAACTGCAGTCTTTCACCAAGTAAGTTGGATAAAGCATGCTGTTTATATCTTTTTAAGATTAGTTTCCTGAAACTTGCTTCTCCACAGCAACCTCTTGCCATGCTTTCATCTTATAAAACTTAAATTTCATTGAATAGTCCCAGTTTATTCCTAAATGTGTTAAAATGTACCCCACTGGGAGGTCCCACTTGTCTGAAAGCATAATGGACAAATATTAAATTTGTATGACCTGGACATTTTTTCAAATAACTAGAATTCTTTCAATGTAATGGGAGATTTTTTTCCATTGTGAGACCAAATTAAGGCATTTATAAAAGACTTAAGCAACGCTGAGGGCAATTATAAACTGTTTTTCCTTTTAGTGGCTTTGAAAGTTTCATATTTCTCTGGATGTCTTAGCTCTTGAAACACACTCTTAATGTAAGAATTTTGTCACTTTGCTAACACTGGCAAGACAAATTAATTGCTATAATTTCTGGATATTTAGGTCCACATTTCATCTTCAATGTATCCTGTTTTCCAAATATCTGTAGAACCCACCATCTTCTTGCTATATGTAAATTTTTAAAGAGTCATCCTCATCGAAAGCATCTTCTTCCCTCATAAAGATCCATCCTAAAGGGCATCATTCCAGGCCTGACTGTCACAGAATCAAAGACTCCTTTTCCTCACATAATTCTAAAAGCTACAGGTCAGAAAATGCCTAAAAAGAGCATTCATCATATGCAGGTAACACAAAGACATGACATTTTTGTTACTTAAAACTGGGTACCAAATATTTGAGGCAGCAGATCACTAACAAGAGATCAAGCTCTGGTGATGGACAATCCTGAACTAAATTCTAACTGCTACTTCCTACCTGTGTAATCTGAGACAAATTACTTTAGCAACTGTAAAATAGGATAGTAACAAAATCTGGTGGAGCAGATAAAATGAAGTAATGCATATAAAGTACCACAGTGCTGATGATTAATAAATCTTAACTTTAATAATCGTATTATTTTTGTCACATGCTTAAATGGCATGAACTAGTGTTTCTATTCAAGTATAAAGACTTGCTAATCCCAGGAACAGCTGTAATCATTTCAATCCTCCTTATACCACAGACCAACCATGGAACTTGGTATCCAAAATGTTGTAAACCAAGATAAAAGCTCCCTATCTGGGATTCTGGAAATATTTTGGGATATGAGCTATAATTAATTGTATAGGTATATACATATGTAAAAATTAATCAAGCTGTACATTTAAGGTGTATGCAGTTTTTTGTAAAAGTACAATATAAATTACACCTCTATAGTTACATAAATTAATGGTTTTATTAAATGGTTCCCTTGTTGCTTCTAGGATTCAAAGTATGCAGCATAACATACTTTGATCTGTGCTGTTCATCATTCAATTTTTCACTTCTTGAAATACTTCACCAATTGTTCTTGCTCTCTTGGTTTCATTCATTTTGTTGACGATTATTTATGCAACATCACAGGGACAAGGTCACAGAGCCCACACTGTTCTTTGCACCACATCCAGTAACTGCTGTCATTAGAGACGAGGGAACAGGAGTGTTAAATGGATTGGTCAAAGAACAGAAACAGTGTGAAATGCCAATACTACACTTGTTCAGAAGGTAACAAAATGTAAGGGGTTAACGCTCCAGTCATGCTCAGGAACTATGTGTACATTCACTTATAAACACGGAGCCCCAGCAATTTGCCAGAAAACGGACTCTTTCCTTAAGTTGGAAAAAGTTACCAACCATAGTCCAGAAAGAATACTGCTGTAGCAGAAGGTAAGAAAAATAAAAAATAAAAAATAAAAACAACAACAACAAAAAAAAAAAACAAGCACAGCATTGCAGTGTGGAAGATATCAGAGGTTCAGCAAAGGGCAGGAAAGGAGAATGGACTGAAGAGTTCAGGAAAACATAATTAAGGGGGAAGGGAGGGAGGGGAATAATTCCCTTTCTTAGAATCACAGGAAAAGATGAATAGAGAAGGATCCTAGCCAGAAAGAAAGGGAATATCTCCTTTCAAAAGGCAAGTTGCCTTCCAGGTAGTAAGAAGGGTAAATAGACTTAAATCTCTGTAAGGTTGTTCAGAGTTATAGAGAAAAGTTTCAAATTAGGGAAAACTATCCCATTCAGACAGGGAGATCTATTTCCCCTGATAAAATCCGGTCTGAGTAAGGCTGTGGGAAGCCCTTAATAACCTGAGAGTGTTATGCTGTAATAATAGTAGTATTACTCCTGATTTTTACGCCACTAGATCACACAACAGGAGCTCTGCTTGGCCTAAGAAAATTGCCAACTCACTATCTTCCCATTCAAAGAAGCTGTCATAAGGAAGAAAAAGAAGAAGAAAGGAGACGAATGAGAATGAGCTGATGAAATTCTACATTCAGTGAGCAAGAGTGACTGACAGTTCAGTTTCTCCTGCCATGAAGCTACTGATGGTGAAAGTGTAGTTCCCAGGCACTGCCACAGAGCGGTGCCTGGTCTATGTACTAAGACAGGTGATTTATTAGAGATTAGGGTAAACACAATAAATCCAACACACTGGTTAAACCCACCCTCCTTGCGTATAAAAAGAACAGGAGGCGAGATCTGCCACTGGGAGTTATAAACAAATGTAAACAGAGCATTTGCAAGCACAGCACCATTCTCAGGAGTCTCAGGAGTCCTCTAAAAACATGGGGGTGCAGACAAGGGCAGGGAAACAGAGAGAGCTAGGGAAGGAAACAGATGGAACCGCATGGAAAAACTTTAGTAACTGCTGAATCTGGGTAATGTGTATATACAAGTGTATATTATGCGATTCTCGCTACTTTTGCATAGATTTGACAATTTTCATATAAAAATATTTTTTAATCTGGTGGTAGCATGAAAGTACTACAGAAAAGGTCAAATCAAGGAAAGAAGGGATGCTTTTTAACTCTGAGCTTTCACCTCATTCTACTCAAAACCAACTCACCTAGAAGCCTAAATTTTTTTTCTTTGTCAAAATATTTTCCAGTTTTCTTCATATTTTATTTTTCACTTTTATTGTCCATGCTTTCCCCCACTCAACTAGAATATAAACTCAATGACGACAGAGATTTTTGTCAGAAGAACAGAGACTTGCCTAGTATCAAACAGCAAATCACTGGCAGATCCAGCACTAAAATTAAGTTTTCAGGCTCTTTGGCCAATGCTCTTGTTTTACTTACTCTGTTTTTCTACAGTTATAAGCACATTCATCCTCATCCTCCACTCCTTCCATTTCTCCCAGAAAGAAAGAAAAGAAAGGAAGAAAGGAAGGAAGGAAGGAAGGAAGGAAGGAAGGAAGGAAGGAAGGAAGGAAGGAAGGAAGGAAATGCCCTCGACCCCAGGGACAGCAGCCATCTTTTATTCAGTGTTTACCATGTGACAAGCAGTTTATAACATTACATTTTATTACATGATACATATGTTATTTTTCCAGTTAATTTTCACAATAAGGCCATAGAACCTCTTACTGGTCCACATCATCTTCTAGGTGGTCATACACAGAATCCCTTTTTAGAAGGCTTTAAGCTGGTTCCATTCATAAGCTCAGGGAAACAAATACTACTGACTTTCCAAGTTCAGACTGCTACCATACAGCCCTCTTTCTTTCTGTCTGCTCTGCTACCAATCCACAGATTCATATACTAATCCTTATGCTCCCCAAACACAAGGGATACATGCCAAGTTCTCAGAATAATTCTTTTAGAGCTTCTCCATCACCTGGCTCCAATCAATGAAGGAGATGTAAGAAAAGCATCCTCTACTCTCTGCTGTGTGTGGAGGCGTGACATACTAACAGGTCTCTAAAAACATCATCTCAGAGCCCTTAACTCCCCCACACTTTTATTTCCTGGAGATAAGATATGAGCTAAATATGCAAAACCAATATAAGGCCACTTTCTATGCATGTCCTTGGGATGTAACAGTAACTTGGAAACTATTACTTTTATTCTCAGCCTTTGGGGCTTCAAGAGAAACTAAAATAGGTTAGAGTTCCAGTTAAAATCCAGTTATATATGTCCAAATAGATTTGAAGTTTTCAAGGCATATCTCATACTTTCTGGAACATCCTTGGAGTCAAGCAAGGTATTATGCACATAGATAGAACCTTAGAATATTGCCTGTTTGAAAACCCAGTTTTATGAAGATAGTAATGGGGAGTTAGGAATTAATTTCCCAGAGCACAATAAGGACCTGGTTAGCTATCGGCAGCTTCTATTTGCTAGAAGAAGAGCAGTGCAAATTCCTCTGGTAACACAAGAAAAGGCTGCAGCCACTTTGGGCAGCTGTGAGCCAGAGCCCAGCTCTTCCTGGTGTCACTTTTTAACAGCAGCTGTCAAGTCACAGAGAATCTTTGTTCCCAGTAACACCCTCTCTTATTTTTATATCAAATGTTTCCAATATGCTTCATTTTCATTCACTCAAGTACTTATTTTTTCCTGACTGAAATTAGCATTTCATTTCATCTAAAATGTATAATTACAGAGATCTCCATAATTTATCCTCCAGAACTCTAAGGTGGAAAAATAAAATCTACACTAAGCCTAGTAATCTTTTTAGTATCTTCCTAACAAAACTTAAGCCTTCATGTGACTTCTGTGCAATCTCAGTAATGATATGTACACCTCAGGTAAAGTATTTGGTTGCAAATCAATGAGCATGGCATGCAACAAGAAGTACAATACAAAGTCAACTTACAAACTGGTTCTATTACAAAAATTTATTTCTAAGTCAGTTATATGGTGCTCATTTCCCCAAGGAAAAATCTGTGTTTAGGTCCCAGGCCAGACCACAAAAGCTACCATCAAAAATATGGTCCTGAGCCAGTATTAAGCCTGAGTTCTAACCTCTGAAATAGAGTCATTTGGCCCAAGAATAAATGAGAAGAGGATTTTGTTTCCTTTCCCAGAATATGGAGCCAGCCCTAAGCAACACTTATAAGGAGCAAAAGCTCATCTCTGGGGTGCCTCCTGTACCCCATCCTCCTCATCCTGCTCCATTCCCCATCACTACACTCTTGCTCTACCTTTAGCCTCCTTCTGAAAATGTTTTAGGTACAAAACCATTTACGTCTCCCCACAATGTTCCTTTCACTCTCAAATTAAAACTAACAATTCCCTCAGGAAAGCTTGATCTCACCCAGAGGCATGAGGTGGAAAATTATCAGTCCAAATTAGAGCATGCTGCAGGATGAGACAGCTCACCCCCATCCTTCGAGCAATGCTTACTCTTCCAAAATTCTAAGTTCTACACCAAAACAAATCCCTAGTAACATTTTCAGCCAGGTAAGAAAGAAAAAATCTTCAGACTGTGAAGGAGAAATTACTTAGGGGGTTAACCACCATTTCACGTCAGTTCCCCAAAGGAAGCCTTTCTTACTCTTCACGGCTTTTTCCCTTCCAAACCCAAAAGCTTTAAAAGGAAAGAAGAAAAAGGTTTTCCTCTTTCTTCTTTCCCCTACTGCAGCTTATAAAACTAACCTTTTGGGTGAACAAGATCACACAAAAATGTTTAGCTCATAATACCAGTGGAGTGATTTTGAAAACTGTCCACAGGAAGAAAGGGGCCCTGCAGCGGCCAGAGACACTACATACACACAAACTGTGTGTACGTAAGACAAGCTTAACTCAGGAACTAGATAATCATTCACTATTCTTACATACAAACCACTTGTAAGAAAAAAGCTTAACTTAGGGACCGCCTGCATAATTACTCATTCACCCTTTAGAGCTGACATAACATTTAGAAACCGTTAAGCAACAATAAGCCAGTGGCCTCCATCATGTAGCGTGGAGAGCCATTTCCCTTGTTTGACCTGAATAGTTATTTGTTTGCTCTCATCTCCCAAATACTGTAGTCTTAATACAAACATAACACATGAAGACTAAATAAATTTTAAAGGTTAAGAATTAACAAATTTTTTAAAGCACAATGATGATTCACACAGATGGAAGTAATAAAGAGAGGGCCATGTAAGCCTAACTGTGTATGATACGCGGACATTTAAAGATAATTCACACCATCGCCATGGGAAATTTGAGTGAATCCTGACATCCCTTTTTCACACCAAACCACAAGCTTTTATTGTCTTTGAGTTCTCTCCTTGACTGAACCTTTTACTCCTAGGGATTTCCGTATCCACTCCATCCTTTCCACCTTGATAGCTATTGCACCTTAGTTATGTCAGCCTTCCTTACCTCCACCTCATGTAGGCCACAGATGCTTAAACAACATGCATTAGATGCAAAAGACATTCCCTGACCTCTAGGGGCACACAATGTACAAGCTTAACCTAGGTCCTATCAAGGTATCCTTCCTCCCTATTCAGGGTCCTCCCCTCACTGGGGTCGCCTAGATCCTCTCTACAGTCTCAGCCCCACCACACAGACCTCCGGGTCAATATTTACTTCAGGCAGGAAGCAATTCAACCATTACAAGACCAACATTCAGAGTCTCAGCATTGATAGTTTTGCTCTTCATCTGACCTTGGCATGATACTATGATGCTGATAACTGCTTCTGTTTTATTCCCAAACCTCAATATCACCATTTCTCCTCCCTTTTCTCAAGGACTTTCCCAAACATGTATTCCAGCCCTTATAATTTGGCTTCTTTTGCTCCGAACCTTTTTCTTATACTAATAATGTGCAAAATAATCCAGGTCACTCCTAGAACCAGGGCCTCATTTTTGTTTGTTTTTACAAGTATTATTGGGATATAATTCACATACCACAAAATTCACCCACTTAAAGTTTACTATTCAATAACTTTTATTTACTAGGTTATGTAACCACCATCAGCATCTAATTCCAGAACATTTTCACCACCCCAAAAAGGAATCCCACACCCACTAGCAATTATTTACCCTTCATCCATCCTTCCCCTCGATAGGGACACTAAACCACTAATCTACTTTCTGTCTCTATAGGCTTGCCTGTTTGGAGATTTTTCAAATAAATGCAATCAAACAGTATGCAGTCTTTTACGACTGGCTTCTTTCACTTAGCATAATGTTTTCAACAATCATCTATGTTGTAGCCTGTATCACTACCTCATCTCTCATTCCTTTTTATGATATGCCATCATATGAATATATCATACTATATTCATCCTTTCATTGGGTGATGAACATTTGGGTTGTTTTCAGTTTGGCTTCTATGAACAATGCTGCCATAAACATTCATGTACAACTTTTTGTGCTAACATGTTTTTGTCTTTCTTGGCTATATATGTTGTAGTGGAATTGTGGGATCATATGGTAACACTACGTTTAACTTTTTGAGGAACTGCCAGACCATTTTCCAAAGTGGCTGTGCCGTTTTACATTCCTTCCCATCAGCAGTGTTTGAGGGTTCTGATTTCTTGATATCCTCGCCAACACTTGTGACTGAACATCTGTCTTTTTTATTCTAGCCATCGTAGTGGTGTAAAGTAATATCTCCTTGTAGTTTTGATTGGCATTTTCCGAATGGAATGCTGAGCATTTTTTAACATGTTTATTGGCCATTTGTGTACCTTTTTTGGAGAAATGTCTGTTCAAATCTTTGCCCACTTTTAAAGTAGGCTGTCTTTTTATTGTTAAGTGTAAGAGTACTTTATATATTCTGAATACAAATCCCTTGTCAGATATGTGATTTGCAAATATTTCCTCCCATAGTCCTATTATTTAAAAATTTTCTTACCATAAATTAGTACTCAGTTCCTAAATCTCAACCCTTGGCCAAAGTCCTATTACCCACCAACAATATACCATAATTCTAACTTCCATATGCTCAAATTTGCCAGTAACATCTGCTCCTGTGCTCCATCAACCAATTATACTAACCTCCCACTATGTGGTGGATCTGCTGTGCTCACTGACTGCCTAGAACAATACTTGCTCTACCCAGTCTTCTAACTCATTCATTCACCACCACCCCAATCCTACACTTTCCCTCATGAAACTGAACTTCTCTGCCTATACCATGCCCTAGCTCAGTTCACTTGTGCCAGTTTTGGGAATCACCTACTTCATCGAATCCAAGATGCCATTAATTGTAAGACTATCATTATTTTATGTCCCAAGAAGAAAAAAAAAAAAAAAAAACGAGGGCATGTTTTTATTATAAACCATCTCTGTATCAGAACTACTAAAATGTGGGAGGGGAAAAAATGTGTCTTAGAATCACTAACAGAGTAGTTCTAGACAATAACTCTGTAATGCTGGTATTACTATTCCCATTTTGCTGATGAGATCATTGAGGCTCAGCATTTAAGTGACTACCAAAGGTCACAGTGTCAGTAGGTTGGTGGGATTGGGATACAAATTCAGGTCTGACTTCAATACTGATTCCATGACACTTTCTTTAACCTGCTGTATTAACATCAAAGCACATGCACCTGCTTAAAAAAGAAATCCTGTGACTCTTAAAATAGTTATTTTTAAAATTATAAACTGCTATTGTCAAATAGAAAAGGTAAAAGCAGTTTCATTCAAAAGGAAAACACTTTCTACATTCAGAATACAGGTCTACATATGACGATATTAACAGAAATACAAAAACATATACTCTAACAATTTTACTTCTAGAAATTTATCCTACCAATACATCTGTACGTATAAAAAAATGGTATCTGCAAGGTCATTCATTTCTGAATTGTTTTTAGTTTAAAAAACTGGAAACAACTTTAAATGTCCTTCAGTAAATGGTTAAATTATGAAACAGTCATTCAAATATGAATATAGCCATTTTTTAAAAAGTGACTTCCTGTCCTAATATGGAACAATCTCTAAGAAATGTTTATACAGTTTATATATTTGCTTTATGTGCATAAATATATCTCAGGAAAGATATATAAGAAACTGATTAACCTTGATTACCTGTGTAAAGAATTGGGTTGCTGGGAGACATAAGTAGGAGGGAAATATTTCTATAGATTTTGAAAGCTGAAACATGTGAATGAAAGAGGGAACCAAGGGGAAAGACCTACATAAATTATATATAAACTCTTTAGTAATAAAAGCAGAGCACAGGAACGTGAGATTCTAGTCCCAGTTCAAAAACAACTAGACATTCCTGGATGAGCCAACCTCATTCTTGGTTTTTAGCTGTACATGAGGAATTTGCTCTTTAGGATCTCTTAAAAGATTACAACTCCCTAATTTAATTATAATGTATTTACTCCTACAGTGGTCAAATATAATGTACAGGTGCTATCAAGAATTTCTTTGTTTGAAGTTTGTAGTATAATAGAAAGAATATCAGATTTTAAGTCAGAAAAGGGTGCCTAAAAGCCCTAGCTCCTACTACTTTCTAGCTGTAGAATTTGCGGCAAATCACACCACTGACATCAAGTTCTATTACTTATAGAGTTGAAGTGATAAGCACTCTCATGTTTGTTATAAGGAGCAAATATGATACATGAAAATTTCCTGAAATTTTGACACCACGTGAAACGTAAATTATTAACATACAGAGAATCCACCTTCAAGTATTATGAAGTAAGTATAAGAAAAAGTGTGGATTCTGGAGTCAGTTAGACCTGGATATCTCACCGCAGTACTATGTGATCTTGGGAATGTTATTTAATCTCCTAAGCCTCAATTTCCCCACCTACAAGATGGCCATAATGATTCTTATTTAAAAGGCTACTGTGATGATTAAATGACATTGTAAAGTACCCAGTACACTGTTTAGCTCAAAATGGGCACTCAAAACTTGGTTTTCTTCGTTCCCAAACTTAGAAATGAATGGTTGCCCCATAAGCAGGTAGCAGGTAAGTTGACCAACTAACTCTAGCTGTCACTTTTGCTCCCCAAAGCCTGAGTTATTTCTTTTTGCATTTCCTTTCCTATCCACTACTACCTACAAATATCCTAAACCTCATTTTCATTTCTCATCTCTTCTAGAGAAGAAAATGGTCTATAAAAGCAAAACTAGAAGTAAAGGAGATTGACCACATTCTACTAAACTTACAAAACTTCTACATGAATCTTCCTTAGGTTCACTCACAAACCCACTCGATCCACAAATGCTAACTGAGCATCTACGTTATGTCAGGAGCTGAGGATGAAATCCTAGCTCTCAGCCCTCACGGAGCTTGTAGTTCTTTGGAGGACTTACCACTGACAAATAAATAAATATATTAGAGGTGATGTGAACTGGAGAAAAATTAAGGGGGTTGACAGCAGCAGGAGCTATTAGGGAACATGTAACACTAAACAATGGCCAGAGGCTTCACTGACAATATGGCAGTTGAGCAGATAATCCAAGGTCAACTGAGGGAGTAAGCCATGCTGCTACATAGAGGAAGATCATTTCAGGCAGAGTGAACATTAAGTTAAAGGCAGCGAAGGAAGAGTATTGGTAACACGCTGTGAGGAACAGAAATGAATTGAAGCCAGTACGACCACAACATAATTGAAAGAATAGAAAATGAGTTCAAAAAATCAACAGAGAGACAGGCAGAACCTTATAGGCCATGGTAAGAACTTCAGATTTTATTATAATTGAAATAAAAACAACTAGGGTTTGATGCTCTAATCTTCTACAATGGCTGTTGCTTTCCTTTCTCAGTCTTTCTATGTAATAGACAAAAGGTTTCTGATGCCTCCTTTCACAGGATTAGCCAAAACCCATTCCACAGAGGTAATCGAAGCAGTGTGATATACACATTACTTACCATTGCTTACAATTCCTTTTAAAATGATGTGGCAAAAGATTTTCATTAATTCAAGGAAGAAAAAAACTTAAAATTATTTAAATTGTGTTTAAGAAAATGTAGATCAATTATACTTGAAAATTATTTCAGTGATACATTTTCAAATGTGCGCTTTATAGGAATGTAACTATAAATGAAGGAAATTAACACTGTATACTATCAAAGATATATTTACACATATGAATATACACAGATGAGGTGTTCAGGCAGCTCTTTGTTATTGTGAAAAACTATTAATAACTTAAATGTCCATAAAAGTGACTGATTAAATGGATATGGTATATCCATTATAGAAAGTAAAGTGCCATAAAAAGGATTGAGATAAGTCTCTATGTATGGATTTCAAGAATATCTATGATATATTAAGTTCACTCAACAAAAAATGTATTGAGTATTTACTACTTAGGAGCTGGGATATAGTCCTGAATGAGAATAAAACTGACACTTCTGGAGCTTACATTTTAGCAGAGATAATACATAAGTGAACAGAATAAAGATGACAATTTTTGAAATAAGTACTACAAAAAAGCAAGTATAAAATGGATGGAGAATGGGTAGGGGGAAGGGGCTTGTTTTAAAGAACTACACTGTTAAGTATTATTTCTATGGATCTATAGTACAACTAAACCTAAAAAAAAGAACAAACCTTACTGAGCCTGTATCCATGTTGTTTTATCCTAATAGCAATAAGAATTAAATTCCTCTTGAGCTTTATCTCAAAATGGGAGGGAAGGGAATGCTCTCACCAGAGTTTCTCTCCACATGCCAGAAGGCTGGGCCAGCACTTCTCAGAAAGCACCTCTGTGTATTCACACCAAGGACCAACTTTCTTACTTCTAATTATTTAACCTCATTTATCCATCCAGCAAGTAATTCTCAATAGTTTCTATAAAATTCCTCCCTATGGAACACAAATTTAAATCAGACTAGATCACTGTATAAATTTAAACTCTTTTAAGTGGAGACAAACATGATTCATATCAAAAGGAACCATATAAACATTCATCTTACAAAAATACCCAAGTATGTACGTTTAAAAAGTCAAGAGCTAAATGACATGTTTTCATAGAATTTAAGACTTTGCTCACACCATTTAAAGTCACAAATTACAGCTTGTCTATATGTGTACAGCCTAATTTCACAGTAAAAGAATGCCACATCAATTGCAAACCACATGAAGAGAAAGTAAACAAGCAACTAAATTCTGAATCACATTTATATGCATGTAAGTCAGATTCTGTAACTATCATTCCATTTATCAAAAATACTTTACGGTGCTTACTAGCAAATTCAGGAAGAGGTTTACTCATTTTAGTGAGCTGAACTGTGGTACTTAAAAAGATGTCTAACTCCTAACCACTGGTACATCTGAATGTGACCTTATTTAAAAATAGGGTCCTTGCAGATGTAATTGAGTTAATGATCTCCAGATGAGATCATTCTGGACTTAAATCCATGACTGTGTCTTTATTTAAAAAAAAAAAAAGTGGGAGATTTAAGACACACTCTCCCTCGAGGGGAGAGGGGAGAGTGTGTGTGTGGAGGGGGAGAAGAAGGGGAGAGGGGGAGAGAGACATTTATGAAGGCGGAAGCAGAGACTGGGGTGATATATCCACAAAGCCAAGGATCGCCACTGGCTGCCAACAATCACCAAAAGATGAGAGAGAGGCATAGAACAGACTCTCCCTCAGAGCCTCCGGTGATAGCCAACCCTGTCAACAACTTGATTTCGGGGCTCTGGCCTCCAGAACTGTGAGAGAATAAATTTCTGCTGTTTAAAGCTACAAAGTTTGTGGTAATTTCTTATAGCAGACTTAGGAAATGAATACACTCACCTATAAAATGTGAACTCTCTATCCTTCCTAATTATTTTCTGTACATAGTTTATAAACCTAGGAGGAGTAGATGACCAAACACTGTTTTTTTCTACTCACAAGCTACTGGAACTCAAACATTGAGTTGTCTTCACAGTTATCAGCACTACAATTGATTGCAAAGACAAACTCACAGACACATGAAATAACACATAAAGTTTTCATTCTCTGAACTGGAGAGATTCAGTCAACAAAAACATAGAAACTAAAAGAGGGTAAAAGGATTTAAAACAGTCCTAAGGATCTAGTTATTTTGAGAAAGCAGTCAAAATAATGATGTCTTAAATATAATGCCTCAAGATTTTTTAAAAAGTTAATATTATTTTTAGTTTATTTTATTATAAAACACATCTCATTGTAGAAAATAATAAAAACCATAAGAAAAATATTTTCAAGCTCACCTTTAGAATCAAAGCCTGTCTTTACAATTTCTCAACCTAAAATGTGAAATTAGACATATATTTTCTACCCTGTGAGCTGAATAAACCTTTCTTAAATTGCTCAAATAAGGTCCATCATTAAAGGCCTTTGTTTACAATCAAGTTTACATGGCAGTTACACAACTATGAAATTGAGAGTCTACAATGGAAATTCTGATCTAATTTTAACATAAGCCTTGTAATTGAAACACACAAATGGGAACTACAAGGAGAGGTTTATTGTCACGGGGGTTTCCAACAAGGTGCTTTCCCTTGATCAATTTGGGTCCTGAACTGTTCTGGTCTCTAATCATAATTTACATATTAACTAAGCCCTTAATTTTAAAAATAATATTTTTAAGTGCAGAAAAGCAATTAGATGAAGATCAAAATATTAACAAATTTTATTCCAGAGTTTTTGACTAGTGATCTCTCACATTTTCCTTCATGTTATTTTCTCAAAAGTAAGAATCAAATAGGTAGCACAAAAACTAGGTAAAGAGGAATATCTAACCAGGTATCACACAATAGCAAAGGCTGAAACAGAGAATGAAAAAGAGCTTGAAAATTTTTGCCAGACCAAATCCCTGAACACGGACACATTTTTTAGTGTTTTATTTAAAGTGTCTTTGTTAAAAAACAAAAATTCCACTAAATCCAGGTACATATTTAAACTATTCTGCCATTTAAATATGTTTATTCAAAATGACACAGCATCCCTATTCCTTAAGTGTGGGCTATACATCATGACTGTCTTCAAAAGAATACAATACAGAAAAGAGGGGAAATGAGAGTAGTAACTTTACAAAGGAGAAAAAAACACTATCTCAGCCAGATGCTCAAGGTCAAATCAACAGTCATAAATCGTATTGATAACATGTATCCTTGATGTGATTTGATAAAAATGGCACTTTACCTCTGTGGACTTCCTCCCAGAACCCATAACCCCAGACCAGTCATGAGGAAGATTCCAACAGAGGGGTAATCTACAAAATACTTGACAAGGACTTCTCAAAATGGTCAGTCACCAAAAACAGAGAAAGTCAGCTAAGAAGAGCCTAAGGAGACATGACAACTAAATATACTGTGGTATCTCCTGATGGGATCCAGAACAGAAAAATAATATTAGGGGAAAACTATAGAAATCTGAACACATAAGAATTTTAGTTAATAATAATATATCAATATTGGTTTGTTAGTCATAACGAATGTATCATATAACATAAGATGTTATTAATGGGGGAACTCACTGCCAGGTATATGTAAACTGTTTTATCTTCTCGATTTTTATACACATTTAAACTCTTCTAAAACAAAATAAAGTGTATTAAAACAATTTACATGGCAGTCATTTCCAGAAAAATACAAATTAAGTTTTCTAACCACCCACATGTAAATGCTTAACACTTAAAGAAAACATCTAGATCCACTATGCATTTTCTTCTAAGCACTAAGATTACATTTAGATTTTGCAAGATACTGAGGGGCAAGATGAAGGGAGACTAGACCTATTCCACCTTTTGACTTATTGTGATAGTGTGTGAAAACCCAGTCTCATTATCACAGAGCTACTTATAAATAAAATCATTTTAAACTAATAAAAATAACAGAAGTAGTAATTCAGAAGAGAATTCTTCTAAAGCAGAAGCCTTGAGCAGAAGTTTAGCCTTTCTTCTATCACCACAGACCAAATACTACGTCCCTAAACATACTTAACCCTTCCCATCCCCCATCTTCACCCCCATTTCCTCATTGACATAATGGAAAGTGACTATGGCACAGTGCAATATCCAAAGAATGCTCAAAAATAGCATATCATAAATAAGAATATAACATTCTTACTCTTTCACTTCTGCTAAAAGCAACTAATTCAGGTAAAGTGTGTATTTAATGCTTTGCCCATGAGAGATGCATCAGTACGAAGCAAGAGAATCAACCAAAAAAGAAAGAAGGGGTAGAAGAGAAGGGAAAGTCGTAGTAGAATTTAACTACCCATCAGCATTTACCAGGCCCTCCTTTTCTATGCCTCACCCTGCGAAAGTGTCCTGATGAAACTCACATTTCAACATTTATTGAGATGATCCTAAAAACTGCTACACTGTAGGTCAGCCAAAGTGGGGATCTAAATGAAAATCAAACAATTTAGGTAACAAAACCAGTTTTGTCCTCAAGGACTATACTCATTGTCAAGTAGGAGGCCAAACAAGAAAACAAATACCATCCTTTGTTAACTCTAAGATGCCATTGGAAGATGCATCCTAATTACAAAGATATTAAAATAAGAAAAAATTTTAACATATATTAGAATGGGTAAGATACTATAGTTTCAGTGATAAATGCTAGAGCAGGTGTAGCATAAGAAACTACGGGAGCACAGAGCTGAATGTTCTACCATTTGACACTGCTACCTTTATAGGTATTGTGGGGCTACGCTAGGACCTGGGCAGTTCCACAGATTCTTAATCCTTTAAGTCGATGGGAAAACAAGTCAAAATTATATTTTGTCAGGAACAGATATAAAATACAAGACAGTCCTATAAAGATGCAGAATATCTTTATTAATAAAAAAGTTGTAAAGCCAACATTAATTCATATTAACATTTCACTAAATTACTTGAGAAAATACACAGGTAACTTCTTTACGTCTAAGAAATGTAGCCTTGTTATCAAAAAGAAACTCAGATGAGAGAACAGTTTTTCCTCTTGATATTCCTCTACAAAATAAATAACAGCAAAGCTTTTCAGTGTACAAAGGTAATCTTAAAATACACTACATTTCTAAAGGAGAATGATGTCATTTTCAGAGATAGCAAGAAGAACAAAGCAATCATTTTCATGTTCTTCCATTCAGTTAGGCCTAAAGCTCTACTTCAGGACAGGAAAACCTTGTCTTTGCAAACTCCTTAAGGCCACGCAGACAAACACTAGAGAAATACTTGTTTGAATGAATCACTACTCCAATAAATCCTATTTGGACATTTACTTATTTCAACACCACAGTGCCCAGGGATGAGATGGCCCCTGTTCATTCAGTTAGGTGCCCTTATAAGAAAAGCAACGCCCTTCTTTCGCAACAGGACACCATACCAGCCAGGTAGGGCCCTCACCCCACCTCCCAGGACAAGCTTCCTGTTGTGGTCACTCCAGCAGAGAGCCCAGCTCAACTGGGCTGTGGAGCAACTAAGAAATGTTTCCCCAAGGAAGGCACACATGTGCGAAGATAACCCAAACACATTTTATTGATTCTTTCAAAACTCCTTCAGAGAAATATAAGTCTGCACACCTTGAGTCACACATATTGACTTGGCAACAATTTACTATGTGCCAGGCACTAAGTGCTTTACATATATAAATTCACTGAAACCTTTCAAGAAGTCCATGAAGTAGATAGATAATATTATTTTTTCCATCTTACAGGTGAGAAACCTGCCCAAAGCCACATGGCAGTCAGCGGTGGAGTGGAGATTGATTCCAAGCAGTCTGGCTTGATTCTGTGCTTCAAACTACTACATTACACTGGCAGCTAGCTACCTTCAAAACAAAATAAAGGTATTGCCTCAATTTTCCCTATACTTATGGAGTAAAATGTCCAGACCTCAAATTCTTTTCCCCACACATCTCAGTCAATCCTGATACTAGCAATAAGCTGGCAGCAAGGTTTCCTAGGTATGTGAGTTATGAGGTGCACTGCAATGAACAGATATAAACTATCCAGACTCCCTTCTGCCTTCTAAGAGCACAAATTTAAGATTACCATACATAATGAAGGATTTCTTCCTCCTCTTTAAAGTATCATCATAATATCTCATACCCAACCGATATAAAAAGCAATGATTCTACCCAAAATACTTATGGTAGAGAAATGCAAAATCAGTTTTATATTTCTGAGTACAAAATAATTGTGTGATCATGAGAAACTTGTATAATAAGCTAGCAAAAACAGATGTAAAAGAATCCAACGTGACAAGAAAATGGGAGTTAGTTCCATTCAACCCACAGATCTCTCTCAGCTCAAAAGAAAAAAGAAAAGCTTACTAGAGAAATAATTAAATATTATGAAAAAATAAACAACTCAATTGTATTACTTACATATTTACAATGAACTTAATCATTGTAAAAATGTTTAAAGAAATGGTACCCAAAAGTCACAATGTGTGAAGAATACAAAGATCAATTAAATAAAGGTCTTCCTGCATAATTCAATTTGTTTATTTAGTTGTAACATTGCCCACCCACTCTATCCCACACAAAAAAGCCACATTTATTTGAGGTCATTTTACCTCTAGCTATTTCCTTTGCAGTGAATTTGCAAAGTTGTGATGCATGGTGTGATCTTATTCATTGAACAGAAAGCTACTGAGTGTAACATACAAGCAACCAAACCTCTGGCACCCTAAAAACCACAAGAGAGCAAGATCTTTTTTTTTTTCCCATGTCCTAAGAGATTTTTTTTCAAGTCATTTTCTAAAGCGACAATATACCTAGAATGACTGCATGTTTGTCTATAATAGTTATATTCTCTCAACCAAAAGTCAGAGGTCAACTGACACTGAGACTGGAAATTAATCAAGTCAAAAATTTTTAGCAGACTTTTTAAAGCAGTTCTCATTTAACTTATTTGCTCACTTAGCTATTTTCGATCTATAAACAAAATAAAATATAAAGTTTTTCTTGTAGCAACTCTTGAACACTCAACCTTCAAAGTTAAACTTTAGGTTAGCCCAGAGATTCCTCTTAATCAATTTTTTTGTTGCTTTCAGAAAATCGTGCAAAAACATTAGCTAAGAATAGCTTAAGATAAAAGTACAGGGAAGAAACTCTTCTGAAAGGCACTAAATATACTGTCAGTTTATATAAAATAGCATGGATTGACAAAAATAAAAATACCAAGTAATTTAAATTTATTTCAGAATTAATCTTTCAAGACCCTGACAACCAGTCATAAAAAGAAGTATGCTGTAAATTATAGGAAAACTTTGAAAATGTGAGTTAATCATCTCAGTAACTTAAGCAATATAATAAAACAGATTAATTGTAAACAAGTAAATGCATGTCAATACTTTAAAACCTTTGGGAATGTCCATACCATTTCTCCTTCTACTAGTCTGACTGTTAAGAGCAAATTTTAGGTTTTCACAATAAATTGCCCTTCATGGAAAGGTGGTAGGATGGAGCAGGGAACTCTACAAGGATGGCACTGAAGTCCCACATTCCTTATACTTAAACATTGAAGAATGATCAAAAAGTGTCAATATATCTGAAATCCCTGCACTGGGTAGGGGTGAAGGCTAAATCTGTTGTTTGTTATTTCTGCCATGTCTTATGTTCTATTAATGCATATTTGGTTTGATCATTTGGGAGCGAGTGGGAATAGGTAAAGCAGGGGGGGCTGCCTACCTGCTAATACCACATTAGCCCACCTATGACCACTTCAGCCAGGTTTGAGAGAGCTCTCTCAGTGAGGAAAATCTCAGAGGTAGCTCCCTTTCTACCCAACTCCCCAATCTCCCAACCTCCAGCTTGCTGCTGGCCCAAAGTGTAGTCTCTAATTGAAATTCGAACTTATTCATGAAGTTCTTCTTTCCTGTGTTTTCTCAACAATAAGTACTCCTTACTCTCATTTGAGCTCACCTTTGTTTGAGGATAGAATAAATAGAAAGCCTAAGATCAGTAAAAGAGAAAAAAAGAAATAAAAGAACCTTTCCACACAGACACAAAAAACCAGGTCCAGAGTTGTACAAGCCAGTTCTACTGAACTTTCAGGGGGCAGGTAGTTCCGGTATTATACAAATCTTTCCAAGGAACAGAAAAGGAGGAAATACTCCCCAACTCACAAGCCAGTATAACCTAGATACCAAAACGAGACAAGAACATTAAAAAAAATAAAAATTATAGGCCAACTGCACTAAAAAAATAGATGCATAAAAAGCCCAAACAGAATTCAACAGTACATAAATAAGAATACACATTATGACTAATGTATCCCAGGAATCCAGGAATACAAGTAAAGAGAAACCTTTTTGAAAAATTACTATATAATTCACCATAGGAACAAATTTTTTAAAAAAAACAATATTATCGTAAGATACAGGAAAAGCATAAGAAAATGTCACATTTACCTTAAAAATTAATAGTGAATGAGACTAAAAGGGAACCAAAAACCTAGAGCAAAAATATTTTTAAACAGTGAAGCTCTTTAAAATTAAGAACAAGAAGAATATCCACTATTACTATGTTTATATCGAACATTATATTGGAGGTCTTAACCAATGCAATAAGACAAGAAAACCAAATGGTGCAAAAATTTATAACAAATTATTGGATGATACGGTTATCTACACAGAAAGAATAGACATAATAATTACTGGGAATGGAGTTCTGCAAGGTGTCTGAATACAAAAATCTACATTATCTTCAGACCTCCTCCCTCCCCAAAAAAGCTATTGTTGTATACAAGCCATTAAAAAACCACTTACAATAGCAACTGAAAATATAGGGTAACTAGAAGTATATCTAATAAAATACATTCTAGACCTTTATGGACAGATACTATAAAGCTTTAAACAAAGACAGGTTTGGCGGGGAGTAGGTATCTATGTTCATGGATAGAACTGTCCATTTTGCCTTATTTGAAACAATTTAAAATAAAAAAGCTGTTGGGTTTTTCATGGAACTTGACAAGCTGACTCTAAAATTTATACCCAATACATTCTTTACAAGAATAAGCTCCATGAGATTTTTTTGTTTTGTTCGAGTGCTATTATCTCAGCACCTACACAGTTCCTGGCACATAGTAATTATCTAACAAATATTTGCTTTAAAAAATTTTTATTGAATAAACACAGCAGTGGAGCTTTATCCTAACCATTTAATATAGAGTGGAACTGACATAAGAATAGGCAAAAAGATTAACAGAATAGAAAGCCTAAAAAAACAAAGCCACATATATGAAAGAAGCAGAATAACAGATCATAGGGGAAGAACAGACTAGTCAAATGATGCTGGAACAACTAACTGCTTATGTATGTAGGAAAACGTGAGATTGGGAGGAGGGAATTATAAAGGATCTATATAAATAAAGCACACAATTATCTATAAATACAGCACACAATTATCTCTAGAACCTCCCTGGAAAAGTCTCACAAATTTTGACTTTCTAAATATATTTAGATGTTATTCTAATGAAGAAAATACATAGTACTTTGCATGGAACAGTAATGCTTAAGAATGTAAATATTATTAATGTAGCTATTATTACAACTGAGCCCTCACAAAACACCTTATTGTGAAACCCTGCTTCAACCACGTCCTAGTTTTGTGACTTTGGAGATGCTATTTGATTTCTCTGAACTTCATCTGACTCATCTATAAAATGAGCTTACACTAATACTACCTCAACAGAACAACTGGTTAATTGTTGTTTTTATCCTTTAGTTTGGGGTTTGTTTTTTAAATTTTAGAATGACATGAAGTTTGTAGATTGCTTTAAGAGCTGACATAGTTAAGAATTCAGTCTTCATATCCAAGAATATAGTGTGCTTTCCTATCAATTAGGTCTTCCATGTGAACTGCGGTAGCATTTTTAAGTTTCCTGACAGAAACATTGCATATTTATTTAAGTTTGTTTATTTAAGCTGACTCTAAAATTTATACCCAATACATTCTTTACAAGAAATGTCTCTTTATTTGCTGTTGTCCAAGGGGTTTCTTCGTACATTATACCTTCTATTTGGTTTGTAAAATAATTTCTGCATAAAATACTACTGTCTAATTATAGAATGGAGTGAGGGTTGGGGAAGGAGTTTTAAAATCTCACTAGGCATCTCACATCTACTTCCTCAAATTTAAGGTTTTCTGTCTGGGAATATTATATAAAAGCATTCACCGAAACATTGTCATATTAGAACCTCTACAAGAGAATTTGGTTTTCTCTCCTTGAATAGCACTAAAAACAACCTCATTATCCCATGGCATGAACCCAAAAATAGTAGTGAAGGTTTCAACAGAATATGTACAAATCTGAAAATCTCAGGGCATATACCAAATGCTTTATTTTTAATAAAACCAGAAATATAACAGCTTAAAACTACAAGTAACTAGAATGTTATATAGCTTCTAAAATGCTATTATATAATTTTTAACAATCTTTATATATTGAATTTCTGTGCCAGCAAACATGAAATTTGTTAAGTATTTTATAAGATGCTTAAATTTTATTTTAAATAAAAAATTACAGCACATGTTATATTAAAGTCAACTATACCAATTGAGATAAGACTTATTTCAGAGAATATATGCTTTCCAATGTTAATAAAGTTTTGGAAAACTGTAATATGCAACATAAAATTATCAAGTTTCACTGATTCTGAAAATTGTTTAGTAAGACCTTTGAAAGCTAAACAATGGTTAAAAAAAATTAAGGATAGAAGTTCTCCTATACTTTTATTCCAGTGACATGACATCATCAGGAGTCTAATTCAGTTTAGGACATAGTTTCCAATGTGAGTAAAACATCTACTCTACTGGGGTATTAGGGATAAGTGGGTGGTGACACTGAGCAACGGAGCAGTTGATACTCAAGCTTTATCTTAAAGCATTTACATGTTAAATAAAGAAAACAATTGCTGCAAATTAAGAGTATGATTTTGAAAAAAAAAGTATAGTTTTGTTATTCAGTTCAGCTGTGTAAAACTAGGCGCTCACTTGTTTAAAAAACAACTCAAATGAAACAGATATAACATAAACCAATTAAGCCAAATTAAGTCAAAACAACAGTGCTGCACGAATTTCATTTCATTAAAATATCACTAAGTATACTCAAAGTGACATGTAAAAATAAAAATAGCTGAACAGAGAGGATCGTCAAACCTCAAAACAAGTGCTATAACCACCACCCAAAAATGCAAAATAAAGGAAGTTGTCTTCTTCAGAGTTAAGAGGTGGGGGAGGGGAGGAGTCTCATTCTATTTACTAACTTTCTTCCACTTGGGAGGTTATCAGTTCCATGACCTTCCTAAATGTTTAAAGAACAAATACAATTTGCCTTTACTAACACTAAAAAAGGCAAGCAGTGTTATGTTAGCTTCAGAAGCATTTTTATCAGTACTAGCAAAACTGCCTTTTGATTGGCCCTAATAAACTTGGCAAACTAAGTTTTCATTGTTTGTGTGTACACACACACACATATTATCTAAAAGACCCCAGAAGGATGAGAGAATTAAATTTTTAGTCCAGAAGAATAACCGATGAGTTATTTTATTAATTCTCGCATGATTTCATTTGAAAGTCAAGTTATCAGTTAATTACTACTATAACTGGGACACTATAAATTCATGCAATATAACCCAAACAGCATAAATTCTCCCCTATTTAACAAATCTCTAAAAATGTTAAGGAAAAAGAAAATGTGCAGTACATAATTTTAATCTCTTCCAACCAACTCTTCATAGATTTATTTATATATACTTCTTAACCACAAACACAACTCATCAGTGAAAAATTTTCATGGGTGAAAACTTTATTTACTCCTCCACAAGACACACATTGCAGGCAATGAAAACAAATGTTGCTCCTTAATTAAAAGTCACCATAAATAAAGTAACTAAAACACAGCTCAAACATAAGAAAACTATGGAGGGAAAAATACAAAGAGGCCAAACTGAGACCAAAATAAGAGACCAAATAAGAGACCAAAATAATTGCAATAAAGTTTAGCGGCTTCACTTACAAAAGAGGCTCAACAGGATTTTTAAAATAAAGATAACAATGTAGTGCTTAAAAACACAAGGCTAACAAAACAGTGAACAAAAAAATGCATCAAATTTAGTCAACAGGAAAGTAAGTATGAAAACATTGCTATCAAACACAGTAAAATTTATTTGGCAAGAGCTATAGTGAGAATTTAAAATGCCATTTTACAATAGTGGAAACATTATTTAGGCAATAAAAAGTATAAATCAACATAAAAACTTATAAACACTGGAAAAAACTATAGCATGTAGTTAAAATATATGACACAAAGGATATAAATAAAATTAATGAAGATTCATCTTTGAGGCACTTCATTTACACAGATGCCTTCTTTTCTCATTCTAAACAAATATTCATCTGTGCATGTAATTCTGAATTCTCTTTCTTAGAGTTCCCAAAACTACATAAGCTTTAGGCCCCTTCCTAGTTGGATATGCCCCTCAGCTAAAATAAGAAATATATCTTCTCCAATGTCTAAAAAGTCCAGATTCCTGGCCACAATGCCAAAAACAAAACAAAACAAAAAAGCAGAAATAAAAGACTTAAATTTCAAATGTATATTATAATAAAATGCAAATGAGAAAAAAAAACATGTTTTAACTTAGAAAATTAAAACAGGATTTCAGCATACATCCAAATGACTAATACAGTATTCACAAGTGAAATTGTAATTTTGAATGTGTTTATCAAAAGAGAAAAAAAAGCAATAAATTATAAGATTTTAGAAAACTATTTAACCCAAAGGAAACAACATAATAATTGGTAGCACTGACAATTTAAGAGCTGGTACTGGGACAAGGAGTGGTGGAAACCTATTCTAATCTAAATAAGTACCACTGAGCAGGCATGTCTTAATCATCTTAAATTCCTGAAAAAGTAGATGCAGTATGTTAACATGTAACACTCAAAAAAATCTTCAGACAAGACATATATTCGACAGAAAGAGGCTATAACAAAAATAAGATACTCATACATGGCTATATAATAAAGTTGAGAAGCTTAATGAAAGTAATGTTTTTCTACTAAATTAATAAAGGAGAAAACACATGATATACAAAGCTGCTATCTCTAGAAAACAAAACCAACAAGATAAAATTGATAAAACTGTCTTAAAAACTATCAATGAAATGAATATCTATAATGACAAAGTAGTAAACTCTGATTTTTTTAAAAAATGTAAAATTTAAAACTCTTCAAGGATGTAAAGATGAACAACTATCCAATTCATCCTACAAGACAAATATGGCCTTGAACACAGGTTTTAAGTACCCAGAAAATAGAAACAAGAAACACAACACCCATACAAGTTAATAAAATAAAAAAGAAACTTATCAGGTAAAAATGATAGTATATAAAATTCCTCAGCATGCTAAATAAATATACTCTAATGAAGTGATGTATGTCCTATGTGTACATTAGAACAATTCAACATTAAGGAATACCACAGTACGGTTTAATAAAAACAAACAGGACCCATTTCTACAGATGCCAAAATAGCATCTGATAAAATTACATTGCTAATAATAACATTAAATAAAAACACTAAAGGGTACTTAACAAAACTTATCCCAAAAAAAATTTTAAGTATTTTACGTGATGTAGAAAAATTAAAACTGTAGCAAAACAAGGACATCTACTGAGTTCATTTTGATTTAACTATTTTGTTATTTTAAAGGTTTAAAAGTTCAGGCCAAAGCAATACAATTATAAAAACAGGATATAAACATTAAAAGGGAAGAGATGTGATGATGGATGTTAGCAAGACTCATTAGAGTGATCATTTCACAACATATACAAATATCAAATCATTATGTTATATACCTGAAACTAATATAATGTTATGTCAATTATACCTTAATAAAAATAAATAAAAAACAAACAAAGGTAAGGAAAAAATATTTACAATGCACATAGCTGACAAAGGACTTGTGTTCCAAATATAAGAACCTATATAACTCAGTAACACAAGCAAACCAATTTTTTTTTAAAGACAAAAGTTTGGACACTAAAAAAGCTAAACAAATGAACAAAAAAACTGTTCTACATCATCAGGCAGAGAAGAACAAATTAAAACCACAATGAGTTACCACTACACACCCATTAGACTGGCTAAATACCATGTGTTGGTAAGGACCCAGAGTAAATGGAATTCCCACACATCTTTGGTGGGAATATAAAATGGTACAACCATTTCATAAGAAACTGCCTGTTTTCCAAAGCTAAACATACACCTACAGATGACCTAATAACCAATAACTTGGTTTCAATCCAAGAGAAATGAAAATATAAGTCCATACAGTAACTTGTACATGAATGTTCAAGTTATGAGAAGCTTTACTCATAAAAACTGTAAACCCAAATGTTCCATTAAGTACACAAAAAACTTTGGTATGTCCATAGCTGTGAACACTACCAAGCAATAAAAAGGAACTACCAAATAGTATCATGGATGAATCTCAAGAATATTATGCCAGACAAAAACATCCCAGACACGAAAAGAGTACATGTTATACAATTCGGTGATATAAAGTCTGAAACAGGCAAAACTAAACTATGTTGATAGAATCAATATAGTGGTTACCTCTGGAGGTTAATTGGGTAGGGGTACAGGGAATCTTCTTGGGGTGATGAAAATGGTCTATATCTTACTTTTGGTAATGGTTACATAGTTTCTACATCTACATTTGTCTAAACTCATCTAAAGACACACTTAAATAGGTGTGTTTTATTGCATGTGGTTACTACTACTGAATGAGAACCTAAACAGGAATAGAATAGAAGGGCTAAGTGGGAGGCTTTTACTTTTTATTTTACTCACCTCTGTATTGCTTACACCTTTGCATATAAGGTAAAAATTTTGTATATTTTTAATAAAGTTTTCACAAATATTTAACTCAGTTTTTCAATTAAAAAAAAATCACAACCATTGGAGCAAAACAAAAAACCAAGAAATCGATTCTGATAAAAGATATAACAATATAAAAAAATCTAATCATAGAGGAAAAAAAACTCCATGTCAGATCTTAAGATAAATGATCTTTTTCTAAACTTTAAGTGATAGAAATCTTGATTTGTAATCTATAATGTGTTTCACCACACAACAGAAAAACTAACTGAAATATATATAAAAGGCATTTAGAGGCATTTTTAAATAAGAGGCTAACAGATAAATAAGCAAAAACACAAATATATCATACTAGAAAAAAAACGCAACAATAAAAATAAGAACTCAAACTTCCCTGGATAGCAGAACAATGCAAACCAAATAACTTGATGTAACATTTTATAGTAGCAAATTTATTTACAACTTTTTTCTAATTATAAAACGGCCATTGCAGAAATTTTATATAAGTATAAAGAAAATAAGTCAATTATTTGGGTCTCTTTCTTCACATTATTTTTTCTATTATTTTATGGATGAAAATCAGGGTAAGATTTCATATACCATTTTATATTTTCTTCATGTAAATTATAATATAAGCAACTTCTTGTGCCATTACATATATTTCTAAAATTCTTTTTTATAGGCTGCACTGATCTGGTTTAAGTCCACTACAACAATGAACTCACATTTTAACAACCAGCCAGTTTACAACAATTACAGTATGTCACTATTATAAATCATGCCATGATAAATGTCTTTGTAGAAAGAGCTTTATGGTCCTTACTCATTTCCTTAGTAAAGTCCCTGGAGGTAAACTTATCAAGTCAAAGGATAAGGCTAGACTATTGATAAGTACCAAAATGTACTCTAGAAAGCTATACCAATTGTATTCCCTTAAGAGCGCTCTCAGCAACACTGTTAAAATTCATTTTAAACTATATGACATACACAGTGAAGATAATCCAGATAGAGAAGGAAAAAAAACAAAAATATTAAAATAATCCAGGAATATTTACTTTTACCTGAGTCCTCCCCCCCATGCATGTACAATTAAATCTGTATTGTATAACTTAGTTTTATTATCTGCTCCACCACCCACAATCCCACTTATTGGCATTTCCTCCTTGCAAAATAGTCTCTTAAGATTAATTTTAATGAAATGGACCATTATTTAATCCATCTTTATTACTGACCATATAGGCTATTTCTAAAATGTTATCATAAGTAACCACCACAAAATTTTTTATGTAAATCTTTGCACATAAGGCAAATTATTTGATCAGGAAAAACTCTTTAAAAAACAACTACTGGGTCAAAGATTATAAAATGTAAGACTTAATTCAGCTTGTTGGTTTTTAAGTTTAGTAGCAGTGTGAAAGTACCCATATCCTTACTTTTACTTACGATAGGTAACCTTTTACAGATCTCGGATCTTTGTCAATTGATCATTTTAAAACGATTTGTTTTACTTTGCTACTCAGTGAGGGGTGACAATTTAAAATATTCGTTATTTTGCTTTTTAATTATCTGCTCACTCTGTTACTACTTTAAGAACTGTTTGTATCAGCACATTTTTTAATGTATGCAATTTTGATATGCCTGTAATATCATGTAACCTATGAAATTACTGATTTTAGTAAAACTTGTTTCAAACATCTACGTGCATCTAAATTACTTTGCCTCTTTCTTCCAGCTGAGACTCCCATCAAGTTCTAAAACATTCCCTGCATCCATAATCACACCTACATAAATATCCTTCCCCTCATTCTTGGAAGAAAAAAAAAGTATCATTATTCCTTCCCAGCTTTTAATTTTTCAGTTTATGCTGCAGAATTGATCCCCTCCTACCTTCTCAAAGGTCCTTTTCATCCATGGTCCCTTCCCTAGTATCTTTCCTATCATACTAGCTCTTTACCTTCAGCATACAAACAAGAAACTTCCTTTTTTTAATTTAAAAGCACTCATATTCACCTGCCAGCATTTACCCTCCTTCTCTGTCCTCCATCAATATTTCTCTTGACCTCTCATTCAGTGTAGTCTGAAATGATGGGAACAGAAGCCAGACTACAATCAATGGGAGATCAAGAGAAGGGTTTCAAGAATGGCTGTGAGTGTTCAGCAGGACACCTGGCAGTAATGAGGCAGCACCTCCATCTCCCTTCTCCTGCCAGAGCATTATCAAAAAAGAGTCAGATAAAATAGATGGTTTGTGTAAGATCCAGAGCTTCAGAATAAAATGTGAAAATGTGCAGGTTTCAACAGAGAATCCAAGAACCAGGGAGATCTCAAACTAAATGACAAAAGGAAAAAAAATCAATTGATAGACACCAACACTGAGATGACCAAGATGTTATTAAAATCATCTGACAGAGACATTAAAGCGGCCTTGTAAAAATGTTTCAACAATTAGAAGCACTTAAATGGAACAGAAACCTCATTAAAAAAAAAAAAAGTCTCAGCAAATAAATGTTATACACAACCAAATGGGAACTTAAAACTAAAAAATAGAATAACCAAAATAAAAAGGCTCAGAGAATCATTTCAAGAGCAAAATGGAAGGGAAGAAGAAATAATCAATGGAGCAAGACGATAGAATGACAAACTACTCGGTCTGAAAAACATGGAGAAAAAGACTGGAAAAAACAAATGAACAGAGCCTCAAGGCCCTATGGGACTCAAACAAAAGATCTAACATTCATATTATCAGAGTACCAGATGAGAGGATAAAGAATGGGGCTGAAAAAGTTCTTGAAGAAATAATAGCTGATAACTTCCCAGATTTGGTAAGACATAAAACTACATATTCAAAAAGCTAAGTAAAACTAAAAAGGAAAAAAAAAAAAAGAAGTCTACACCAAGACACATCATAATTGAACTTCTAAAAACTAAAGACAAAGAAAAAATTTTGAGGGCAGAGAAAAACACCTTACCTACAGGGGAAAAACAATTAGAATGGCATATTTTTCATCAGAAACCATGGAGACCAGAAGTTGCACAATTTCTCAGGTGCTGAACAAAAAGAACTATCGACCTAGAATCTTATATTCTGGAACAAAAATAGCTTTTGGGAATGAAGATAAAGCAAATATAAGAGAATCTATCATAAGTGGATTTACTCTAAAAGAAGTTCTCTAAACAGAAAGGAAATAATAAAAGAAGAAACTTCAGGAAGAATACAGTTAGAAAAAATATGAATAAATATAACAGGCTTTTCTTTGAGTTTTCTGAGTATTCTTGGTAGCTGAAGCAAAAATTATAACACTATCTGATGTGGTTCTATGGAAATATTTAAAATATTTATAAACAGGAGAGTACAGGGACAGATAGGAAGGTAAGGTTTTTAAACTTCATTTAAACTGGTAAAATGACAATACCAGTAAACTGTGATAGATGAAGACAATAATAGTACTTGTGGGATTTTTAGCTCTTTCGAGGGTGTTCTAGGTATAATAAACTAAAATCCTACAAGTACTATTACTATCTCCATTATATTGATGAGTAAATTAAGGCTCAGAGTTGCAAAAGTATGGAGATACTCTAAGTGGCGAATATGAGCATCAATCCCAGTCATCTGGGTTCCAAATCCTGATTTTTTCTCACTGCATTTAAAAAGGGATTCTTGGGTTTGAAACTTCAAAAATGTAGATGGGGGGAAATTTTTTTTTCATTAACTCTAACTGAAATTTAGCATGTCTTTCAATAAATCACTGTAGCAGTACCTGTGACTATCCCTATCACCAACAGAAATCACAGATATTTCATATACAGTGGTTGCAGATAATTCAGAATAGCATTTACACTCAACGTAAGTTAAATAGGAAGCCTTCTGTTTTTAATGTTTTAATAACTGTATTTAAATGTAATTGGTTTCCTTTATAATCCTATATATTCTACCTTATACATTTAAAAAACAGTATTGAGGAGTCCATAGGTTTTACCAAACTGCCAAGAGTCCTGTGTATAAAAAAAGGTTTAAAGAACCCCTGCATGTAGAATATTTTTCAAATTATATCTAGCACAAATGTCTTAATGGACCGCAGCTTCCACTTGCCACTGGAACACAAAAAATGGCTCTGCTTTTAAGAAAATATCAGAGAAAAAAAACCTATAAAATTAAACCATGCCAGAAGCAAAACACTTTTTCAAGTTCTCAAAAATCAGTACAATAGTCCAGTCCTTAGATGATGTTCAGAATTCATCCAAAATCACTAAAGGACCCTCAATTTATATCATGAGTTAATTAATAGCTAATCCTCCAAAAAGGAGACAATTCAAATTTCTAAACTCAAGCAAACTTCTAAACTCAAGAACAAGAACATTTATTTATTCCACCTTCCTCAACCTTCTACCTCTTATCCACCCAACATCACCCATTTTCTCTTAAGCACACATTGCAATCCATAAATCTAAAGATGCCTTTAAATCTCATGTTCTCAATTTCTTTATTGAGGAATTAGCAACATTGAAAGGTACATACTTTTACATTGAAGAACACAGAATTCTTTCTCTCCCATCTCACGTCTCCAAAAAGCAGAAGTACCCGAACAAAGACAAAGCTATGAGATGAACAACTACCAACAGCATTTTTTCTAATCTCATGATCATCCAAACTTGGATACAAAGAATCTTAGAAATAAGATTCCTTTCATTCACAAAGACAACAAAAAGGTAACGCATGTTTAAAAGGAATAAATAATGCTACCAAAAAAGAAATTATCAACTCTTGATGTAAATTTTCTCAGTCCTGAACTTACCCATTTTATAAATGAGTAAATTTCATGAGCAAAAATGTCAACAGTATAGCACAAAGCACAATCTAGTATATGATACTCTAGATTTTCTTTTAACCCTTACTCACACCTACTTAAAAACATACTATATGAACATTCATTCTGTATACCTACAAATACTATTAAGATTTTGTGCTGGGAAAAGTTAAAGGTATCATTTCCTCATACAGGAAATTTAAGGCAAAATTAATCATCAGTTCCTGTAATGACCAAGATGAAATCAGATACTGTGCTTTGGAGAAATCTACAGAAATCGTGCACAGTAATTTTAAAAGCAAATCACAACACATATTTATACACATACCCTTACACAAAATAATTATTCTCAAAAACTCAAAAATGAACTTTTTACTATAATAAGAATTATTCTTAAATTTTATTTGTTGTTTGAAAAGACAGGGAAAAATAGTTTCCCACTCTGGAGGAAAACCCCTAAAGAACAAACTTGTGTCTTATCAACCAAGTTGAGATACCATGAACACCAAATGAAAAGCTAAAAGTTTCCATTTGACTATATATTTAAGTCAATTCAGAGTACATTCTTGTTCTTAATTAACTGTAAAATACCTCAGAAAATGTTATGAAGAAAAAATTAAGAATATGTATACTTACCTCTCAATTTAGAAAATAAAACATTAGCAATATGATTCTAGACCCTTATATATCTCCCCCTCTTCCCCCTCCTCACCCCACCCCAAAGGTAATCAATACCTAAATTTAGTATTTGTCATTCTCAGGCATTTATACAACAGTGGTATTTGGAGATTGAATGCTTCGATCTTCTTAAGCTACATTTTAGAGAGAGGATGCCATTACAAATCTTGGCTCCATACTAGCTTTAATCAGTCACCATTAACAGTTTTCATAGAAATATACCAAGTCATCAAGCATGTTTCTCATGAAATCTCACTTACTCTCCTCTCCCTCTCCCACTCCCTCCCTCCCTCTCTCTCTCTCTCTCTCTCTCTCTCTCTCTCCCCATTCAGTACTCCTCCCAGATTCATACTGATAACAGTTACAGTTACAAAGCAGAATTTCACTCAGTAAATGAATATATATCATTCTTTTTAATTCCCCTCTAGCAAGTGTTGGCATTTCTGTTTCAATTTAACATTCATAATTCTTTATTAAGAAGACCACTATATTTTAGGAATCAGGAAACCAACATAAATTCCAGCTTTACTGTTTACTTACTTGGGCAAATCATTTCTTCCTAAGCCTCTATTTCTTCTTCTACAGAATGGAAGTAATCATAACCTGGACAATGTCACATCGCCTTCCAATCATAAAAGGTTATTGCTGATATGGAAGGAAACCATGTACATAAAAGTTCTCTGAAAACTAAAGTATTACACAAATGTAAATCATAAAAAAAATACTAGTTACTATAAAAATTCTTAAGAATTACTTTAAAAAGTTAAAATGTGGCCAGATTAATTTTTTTTAATTCATTAAATAGCCTAATGCTTTTACTACGGAACTTGAAAGTATTAATTTTGAAATAATATTTGACTCAATCTGCTTATAGTGAAAAAATTCTATAACCTAATAATTTGTTCAAAATTCCACACTGATTCAGGATTCTCACTTCTTTAGAAATCATGGTAAAAACTCTGTAAAATCCCAAAAGAAATTACACATAAATCATGTTTTTAAAGGTAATAAATACTAACAGACTGAATTGGTTTTTCTTCTCTTTTTTGTTTTAAGCAATTTAGGAAACTTTAAGGGAAGACAGGATTTATTTATTGATGACTGTGGGAATGAGTCCCTCGCCCCCATCCCTACTCAACCAGAAGAGAAGAATTTGTCTTCCAGCTTCACAACAGGCATTATCTAGGTGTGAAGAATATCACAGCCCCAGTAAAAGGACAGTTCTTTTACAAGCCAAAGCAATGAGATATTAATATATTGTGTAGAAAGAAGTACGAAGACAAACTTTTAAAAATCTTAGGGGGAAAAGTCAAATAAGATATCACAATCTAATTAATTTTTCAAAACTCATAAACTCAGTGTTATAGAAGTTTAGAATCTGAAAGGACCTTAGAGAAAACCTATTTCAGCCCCTTTTTATGTATGAAGAAACCAATGTCCAAAAAATATAGATCTTTTTACTGAATAAAAAAATGTAGTAACTGAAGGCTTTTGTCCCTAAAGGAGTATCATGCAAGAGTTCTCTGAGGGCGTTAAAAAAATTCTTTCCCAACATGCATATTGGAGACAACAAATATAACAAGGAAGAAGGAAACTAGGAAACCAGGAAAGGAGAATGGAGAGGAGCTGAAGAAAGAGACACAACCCCCAAGGCTCACAAATAACTAGCTATTAACCTGACTTCACTATCTCTAGCCATAAGATACTTATTAATTACAAAGAGAACAATTACTAATTTTTCAGTAGTTAACTAAGTTATCAGATTTTACATTATCGGTAATGGGAAAAAGACACAAAATGTGCATCTTTAATATAATGTACTGAAGAAAGACTTTTTCTTTTGTGATATTTCTGTCAAAACTACACAACTTAATTCTAACGATAAGAAAACATCAAACAAGCCAAATTGTGGGATATTTTACAAATAATCTTAAAACTAAAAGACATCAAAAATAAGTACAACAGGCATTCCTGGACTGGAACCCAGAACAAAAAAATTATTTTTTCTTTTGTTATAAAGGACATTATTGTAATAATTGGTGAAGTTTGAATAATGTACGCTAGATAATAGTATTACAATTTCCTGATTTTGATAACTATGCCAAGGTTATATAAAATACTCTTTTTTTGATCTTCAGGAATTAAACACTAAAGGTAGGCATCACTTCCACAACTTACTCTCAAAAGGTTCAGGAAAAAAAAAAGTGCACAGGATGCTATGGAAGCACATTGGGAGGGGCACCAAGTCCCTCAGGAAAGGCTTGCTGGAGATGAAAAGCCTTAGTTATATCTAGAAATATGACTAAGAATTAGTCAAATAAAAGGGCATACTTGTTAAAAAATGATACAGCTTCAGAAGAGTTATGGATGTATATTTCACAGATTGTGACTAAGTGTGATCAGACTGTGTTTTTTCAGACACAATACACTGTGTGAGAATAGGAATTAAAAATAGGTATGGGGCAGGTATCTGGGGACTGCCAGGTGGAGGAAGAGCAGCAGCCGCCAGAGCAACATGTGTAGGAGGATAGAATGGGAAATGGATCACAGAAAGGCAGGAGGGAGGAAAAGGGACACTTTCAACAAAATTTCACTCCCTATTCAATCCTAGCTCTAATTTTTCAACTAAATGGAAAATGTTCCATGAACCTAACCATTTCTTAAAAAGAAAATATTACACTTCATTATTAGGGTAAATAAACAGATAAATGCTTTAAATGAAATTAAATAAAAAATATTTTATTTGAGCAAGGTAGTATATTCCTAAGGTATTTTGTAATCAGATTCAAGTGCCCTCTCAGGCATACTGTGGGATCCTGAGCAATATATTTAACCTCTGAGTCCTTGTTTCCCTATCTACAAAAAAGATATAATAAATTGTAAAGATTAAATAAGGCAATGCTTCTAAAGCTTTTACCATGGTGTCCAGCTCACAGAAAATGCTCATTAGTCATTATTGACTCAAAATATTCTTTACAAAAAAAAAAACTGAAACCCTTAGTATTATAATTCAGTTATGGTATAGAATAGGAACATGAATTGAAGTCCAACCATCTTATCAAAAACACAAACTAAAATATACTTATTTAGGTTCTATACAAGCTTTATAATTACAATATTATAGCTTTTCATCTTATAATTCTATTAAAATTAATTAATACAAACTCAAGGTTAAAATAAGAAATTGAAAGATGCCAGTTTCATTATCCAGATACCAACTACTTATTTGGGGACATTAAGTTTGTGCCTTTTTCAATGTTAACCATTTAACTTGTCTTATATAAATATTTTACAACTGCAACTTTAATTCACAACAAAAAATTATAAATACAAGGTTTAAATTTACCAGTCATAATCCATTTTAGCATCATTCTAAATAAATAGCTACTGATAAGCATAAAAGTAAAGTCATTAATTACGAGGCTCCATTTTAAGTAATACAGAATATTACAAGGGGTTTCATTAAAAAAAAAAAAAAGAAGAAGAATGTGGGGTATTTTGTGACAGCCCAGTAAGACAGCTGGAACAAAGCTGTCGGAGCAACAGCTGTGCACCATGTTCTGTTCATCTAAAACCACAAACTAAAGTAACCCATGTCAGACAACTTCATTTGACTACCAACTCAGCCAATGGCTCCTTTTTGAAGCTGCTACAAAGAAATCTAACTAAATACATAATTTGCAATTATTTGAGAAAGGAGAAAAAATAAAATATCAGTCTGTGTCTTTAAAGGTAAAATTAAAAAAAAAAAAAAAACCTGAGAATCACAGTCTACCTGTGTAACAGAAGTTAAAGTTTTCCAAACTATATTTACACTGGCTAAAATTATGACCACAGAACCAATCAGACTTCATAATGGTGAGGAATGAATCCCAAAACCCAACATTTGATGAAGATTGAATTACTAATGTACAACCTCACCAATTCCCACTCCATTCTTGACTTACAACTGAATGAAAAATACTTTACCATAAAACACTGTACTAGTTATAAGAAAATTTTTAACATTAAGCAACTTCATAATTTAAAAGTAGCTAATTCAAATCAAGTTGTTGGCATGGAAATTCCATGCTAATTTCTAAAAATAATAAATTCATGTAGTACTCAATTAAGCTACTAACCATTCATTTAAATGTCTGCAAGTCATTAAAATATTGCAACTTACATCTTTGTTTTAGATTTTATTTCCATTTTTTTAATTCCAAAAACCTACAAATCCTTCTCTAACCTTATATTCACTCCGTTCTCAGTGTAAGACAGATGCTTGTACACGTGCATATACATGCATAAGGTGAAATTTCCTACCTTATTTAGTTGAAAAATCTTAATTACAGAGGCAAAAGGACCAAAGTACAAATTTAAGTCGCATATCCTTTCCCCAAGATTTCTGAAACTTAAATATCACAAATCTTCCTTTGTAATTTGACTAAACAACTTTCTTACTGTTCTTTTCCTTTCAGCTAACAAGTTGCTGACTGTTGTAATCTCAACCACATGTCATCATTTAACCAAAAAAAGACATTAAGAGAAAACCCACCAGGAAATAAAAAAAAAAGTAATAAATCTTTAAGACCTAACTCTCAGGCCGTTTTACATTTCCTGAGTCAGAATTTCCAGGGAGAAATTAAAATAGGACTATCTTCTCCAAAGAACATTTTAAATAAAACTGAATACTATGCATCAACTGCTAAAACTCCTGAAATTCAAAATTCAAATGTGCATATGCTACATATAAATAATCTTTTAATTACAGAGAAACTAAGAACTCCCAAATGAAAGCCAGTTCAGTTCTTTATCCTCTTCAGTAACTAGCTGCTATGGAACTGTAATGGATACAATTCAGTTTTCCTAAGACCTTTTATTTCTATTTACTATGTCCTGTTCAAGACCTAATACCAGCAATGTATAAATAAAACAAATATTTTGCTATGCACTTACTTCTATGTAACAAAAGTATTCTTAAAATCTAAGTATGAAGAATAAAAATGTACAAACAAATACAACACAGGGGCAAACATGCAGGCAAAATATTCCAAATCTATAAAATTCTCTAAAATATTCATTTTACTTATAAACATTCTAGTGTTTATAAGATTTAAAATAATGCCAAAGTGAACCACAAACAAAATGGTTATCTTGTCTAAAGCCACAGTCACATAGTAACTGAACCAAGATCTAAATGTCTTGATGCTCAAGGATTCTTTACACTTATTTCAAGCTGCCTTTTCTCAGATAGGCAGTCCATGAATTTTCCAGGTCTAGAACACCTTTTTAAAAAACAGAAACATGTCTGCTGTGGTGTTTAATTTCATACAGCGACCATAAGGAATAAACTTCTCAGAAACAACCTCTACTTTTAAAATAATCTCTTATATTCTCAATGCAGGAAAAATAATGTGATAAAAAAATTAAGCCTAAAAAAATAAAGATTAAAAACAGATAAAATATAAGAATAAAAAGGATGAAAACAAAATTATCTTGATTATTTCACAATCACATAATCATAATATAGTAAATGTGAATGGGCTCAACCCTTCTCCAAGTTTAAATTAGTCAAAAATTAAAAGTATATACAAACTCTAATTAAAATTATCTAAGAACTGATAAAAAGCACAAGATTTCTTATCAAAGAAAACAATGCAAAATCACCTTTCAATGCCTTTCCAAGTCATTAAGGATACTAAAGACTTTGTGATGATGGTACCATAAGAAAACAGTCTGCCCCTACTAGAATATTTTTTAAATATATCTTTATTTGCTTTTAAAATACCTTTTAAAATATAAATTATAGCTTATAAATTGTCTAGGGTGCCGCTGTGAGAAACAGATATCAATCAATCTCATTTTTTTTAAGGAAAAAGCAACAAAAGTTTTTATATGAAATCATAAAAAAGACTTCTATACACTATGCAGGATTAAAAAACATACTTCAGATTACACATACCCACACTGAATAAAGGACTCCTTTTGTTCTCGGCCATTCCAATTTCTATACCTATAGCAAGGAAAACCTTTGCCTTGATCTGCATTTTACAGCTTAACACACACATATACTCTTTCTCACCCCAGCCCCATTCTCTGATACAGAAGGCAAATTTGACAAGTTTTCCTATGGGTATGATCTTATCCTTTTCACTGGTTAACTTAAGACCATATGGTATAAAGGTTTCAGAGAATCAATGCAAAAATAATAGGTATTTCAGAAGATAACTGAGAAAATACAAAAAATGAAGAAAACCTTTCCAGAGCCAAGAGTATTTCATCATTTCCCAAGGAAAATTAGAACAGAGAAAACCTTCTAGTTCTTGATAAATGTTTCCATTTCCAATGATTAGAGAAGGCCTACAAGCAGACCCCTAGAAAAAAATTTTTCCTGAAAAATAGAAATTTGAGGCCAGCCAGATAAAGGTAAAGTCATGGAAGAGAAATAAAGCACTATTTCATTACAAAATAATGGTGGGACCCAATTTTATACCCAGCCAAATCATTACTTATCATGGAAAAGTAAATATAATCTTAGATATTTTTTCAATAAAAATTCCTTGCAAGTGTTCTCTAAATCACAATTCATTATAAAAACTAGCGGTTGATAACGACTGCTTGTAAGCACTGAAACCAGTTAGAATGATAGAAAAGGCAAAAGCAATAACTTTTAATGAGAAAGGGATTCATGCCATTAGTATTTTACTATAAGAAAATAAAATGCAAAAGAAAAAACAATCTTCTAAAAACAATGCAATCACACACACTTTTGGTTGCTTTAAATAAGGACACTAAATTTGTGAAAACGGAGAAAACAAAATTGTTAATTACCATAACTGAGAACACTATTAATCTGAGTTTCTAATTAAATATGTTTAAAAATATGAATAATTTTAAGGTAAAGCTGAGCAGTAAAAAAAAAGAGGGAGAGAGAGAATCTATCTTTCAAAAAGTGACAGAACACAGGGGTGGCAGGAATCTACATAGTAAAAGACAAGATCAGGGCAAAGGGAGGTCATTAGGCTAAAGATCAGAGAGAGCCAAAGTCCCTATTGGCCTAACCTAAACCTATCAACCTTTCCCTTGAAAGACATCTGCCTATAAAATTAAGCATAAATTTTCTCCTTAAACAAAGAGAAAGTTGGTCCCCTTTTTGCCTTATCTTGGATCCCTTTAGGCTTAATTTCATTCAATGCCTAGCTGGGGTGATTATGAAGACCAGATCTTGTTAGCATGACTGAGTAAAACAAACTCTGCTTTTTATCACCTAAAGCAACATCAGATGTTAACTTGGATGACTTGTTCAGGTGATGTCAGCCAAGTTTATTCCCTGTGGTTATTATTTTCCCCTTGATAATTAATAATATCTTAATGGGCAGATACTTTGAGACTACGTTAACTTTGAGACTATGTTAATTAACATCTAGCTACTCAAACCTGCACCCACTAATTTTAACATCCATTGATGATGCATACTTGAATCAGCTGTTATGATTGCCAAATGATGATTTTCTAATTCCGCCATTTCCTCTTCCCTTATTAGTCAGAATTCTACCTGAAGAAAAAGTTCCCTTCATCCTCAATTTATTTATTTATCACTATGGAATCATAGATTCTACTTTATTTATGGGCAATAATCAATTACTATCATTATTTTGATGATCATATATTGTCCCTGAGTTAGCCAGTGGAAGTTCTTACAGATTGACTTGTATCTCTGTGGCATGCCACCAACACATTTCATTTTTTGAGCACTTCTTTACTTTATGGCACTATAAGATGACCTATCCCTGCCCCAGTCCTGGGATAGGTCATTTCACCAAGGCTCCCTTTAGTAAAGAATGGTATTTAGAAACCAAGAACTGGCTCTAGATGTTCTCACTGCTAGTGAGGTATCCACAGTTTCTGGCCCTCAGCAGACAGAGCTGAAAAAAATATATATGAACATTTGTGTGTGTGTAGCCACACACATCTATTTCTATATCTATCCATATACTTTTTTAAACCATGAGTTCAGCTCATTATACTGAATTCCAATCAAACATCAGAGTTCATTCTAGCCTTTCGCCTTTCCACTTTTATAATTCCTTTTTCTATCAGTGAGAAAATGTGGCTCACATTTTCCCTAATATATTTACTTATTTGCTTAATCCTAGTATAGAAAATTGTTTTGAAATTGCAAACTCATGCTTGTGACCCCCCCCCCCCAGAAAAAAAGTCTATTAACTAGGATTCAATGTTTGTTTGGAGATTTACCTTATCCTAAGGACATAGTCCAAATACCAGGTTTAAAAATTAGTTTTTTTGGTCCTTCCCCCAATTCATTTGAAATAAGGTTCTGTTCACTTATTTGTGTGTAATCTACCTGAGGGTGGTTTTTTTCTTCATCACCTGTTTTACTGGTGTCCGCTGTTTATACACTGAGTATGTGAAACATTAACATGGTTCCAAAAGTCAGAAAGGTATCCTCGGAAGGGTCAGCACCCCATTCCCATCTATCCCCTACAGGTAACCAATATCATTAATTTCTGACTTCTTCCTGTGCTGTTTTTGTCCCAATGAGCATATGTGTATGTGTATTATTTTTCTTTCTTTCTTACACAAAAGGTAGTATATAATATACACAGTAGACACTTTTGTACTTTGCCTTTTTCACTGAATGATATATCCTGGCAAGCACTCCATAGCAGTTCATAGAGATATTTCTCATTCTTTTCATAGCTGCATATAATGCTCCATTGGTTGAATGTACTATATTTCCCTCAACCCCTCTCCTATCCTGTACATTGCTTGTAATTATTCTAACTACAAACAATGCTATTACCTCATGCATGTGTATTTTCATACTGCTAGAAGTGTATCTTCAAAATAAATTCCTAGATTTGGGATCACTGAATCAAATCGTAAGCACATATGTAGTCAAATCAAAACCCATCTTACGTCTTCTGATATAACACAGGGAGAAGAACCCATCATTTGTGTGATTCCTGTTCCCAAAATGCATAACTTAATCTAACCATAAAGAAAGAAACTCAATATAACACAAAGACTAAAGAACTGTCCCAAATTAAAGAAGACATAGATACAATGCATTGTGTAATCCATTTTTCTTTTGCTATAAAGGGCATTATTGGGACAATAGGCAAAATCTGAAAATGTTCTGCATATAAGATTAGTAACATATCAATGTCAATTTCTGATTTTGGTTATATATTATGTCTACATAAACAAATGCCCCTGTTAGTAGGAAATATACATGAAGTTATTTTAAAATAAGGGGCATTGTCTTCAATTTATATTCAGGTGATTCAGAAAAAAATCTGTGTGTTTATATGGGGGGAGGGATGAAATAAATATGATAAAATATTAGCATTGGGGAAATCTGGGTAGTTTTAAAAAAACTGGGTGTCATTTTGACATTTATATTCATATTTATAGTACTGAACATTTACTTATTTGTTAATAAAGCTCCTTCTCCTAAGGAACAAACATCACATCAAGGTGACAAGGTAAGCTGGGTGGCAATATTAAACTACTAACATATACAAACAACAATAATTAAACTAAGACAACACTATTTAATGCTATGTAACCAATATACAATCACATTACTTTTATAAAACACTAAAAACATAATTTACAAGGAGACAAGAAACTCAATCTAATTATGTCTCCAGTAGCGCAATTTTAGACAACTCATATTTCTTTGCTTCTTTCAGAACCCAAACAAAATGTATGAATAAATATATAAATCTTTGTCTTTTTCATAAAAGCTTGAGAGACATTTTTCTGTGTGAAACAAATAAAAGGCCTACCGAGGACATTACTTTAAACTCAACTTCAATCCCAAACACAGATGGTGGCTCTACCCAAAGTAATTCAAGATCAAAGCTTTTCAAGAAGATTCAATGATTATTATTAACTCCACACTGTCTACAGGCAGAGTGGAAGTCTTTTACTCATTATCACTTTTCAAGTAAGAAGAACACAGTAGAATTAGTAATAATATGCAAACTACGCTTCTTTTTTTTTCTCATCATAAAAAGGAGGGGAGGAGGGAGAAAAATGGGATAAAAGGGGTCAAATATATGGTAACAGAAAGAAATCTAACTATGGGTAGTGAACACACAATGCAATATATATATGACATACTGTTGAGTTGTACACTTGAAACTTACTGGATTTGGTTAATCAATGTCACCATAATAAATAAACACAAAATAGAAAAGGGGGGACAAAAGAATAAATGTTCATGTGGCATCACAAAATCTGTTTCAATTTTAAGAGATCAAATTTAATTTTAAAAAAGAACCTTGTAACTTAAAAAAAAATTTAAACATACTATTTTAAGAAAGTCTTTTTCCCCAACCCTCCCCCATTATTAAAGTTACCAATTTATTTTCCTAACTGAATTAAACAGCTTACTTTCATTTCAAAATTTAGAAAAGACCCAGGACACTTCAACAAAAGCAATGAATTAAAAATCCCACCCAGTAGGTAGTTGCCTGTCATCACATTGCCTTCTAATGGTAATGTATTATACCCAAAAAATGCAGGGTTCCTAAACTACTCAACAGAAGTGTCCCCCACTCCACTCCTGCAACTTCCTCATCCCTGAATGGACAGATGAACAAACACACACTATACACAGGAAGGTTAGAACAAATAAGAATGAGTTTTAAATCCTAGGTCAGAATTTCCTTCTATTTATCTTCTGACAAAAGTAGTTATCCTCTATAAAAAGAAAGTGTTCTTCCTTGAGTACCTAGCATTTGTATCTAGTAATTGCCAGAACCATTTCAACTGGTCAAAATGAGGAAATCTCTAGTATGCACCACCACTGGAAAGATGCCTTATTTTTCAATGCTAAGAATTCATTCATAAATAACTCTGAAACTATAAAACTATAATTTGCACACTAAAAGTAAGTCTATAGTATAGTTTCAAATTCCTAGATAAAAGTTATTTTAAGTGATTTGTAATGGCTGGACCTGTCAAGATGTAGCAATAGAATATCAATTCGGGAATCTAAATCTTCACACGTAGATCAATTAACTATGAACACAAATACATGAGTCTTGCAATCTCTTCTAGGATCTCTGCCCCAAGAAAAAGCAATGAAAAAGCACTCAGCAAAAGGTAACTCTAGGTAAAAAGTAATGTCTGTGTCAGGTCCAGACTAACGAGTTGTAAGACTAAAACTCAGTATGAGAAATCAGCTGGACCCCCTACATAGCTCAAAATCTGACAAAGTGCTAAATAAAAAGTCAAGATGCTAAACGAAATGCAGAAGCTGGGAAATTCCTCTCTTTCATTCTGTAAACATGTTTGGTCTCTTTTCAGAGTTGCTAGATTAGCATTAACTCAAAAGCCCTATGATTAGTCCATGATTTCCCAAAATCAACCCCCAACTGATAAAAAGAATTTCCCCAACTCAAAATGGGATCAATATTCATCACTAGAAGTGAGGAGGAGTGTATGAGGTTGGGGCCGGGTGGGAGTTGAAGACTTAAAATAAGAGACCAGTTTATACATGAAGGAAAAATGAATTATAAATTTTGTTTTGAAGAAATATGATACAGCAGTAATAATAGCAAACAAAAACCAGGTAAAAATTATTATTTACTTTCTCTCTGTATATCGCAATGTGCTGAATGATTTACATGTATTATACATTATTTACTCCAAAAACCCTAACGGTACTATTAGTCTTCCTTTTCATATGGGGAAACAGGCTTGGAGAATCTAAGAATTAGATAATTAAGAAAAAAATCTTGAATTTAAAAGGTGTAGAAATTTGTTCACTCAAATCCAACACTTCATGGAGAAGAAACTGAAGTCCTGAAGAGATTAAGGGAGATTAAGAGACAACCAAGAATCACCTGAGTAGGAAGACCTAGAACCCAGATATTCAATGTTCTATTCATCTCACTTTGTACAACTGAGATAATTTCCTATAGATACTCATCGTTGAGGTATTCTGTGTACCAACAGAACTAAAAACATTTTTCAAAAAACTATGAACAATAAAAACAAGGAGGTCATGTGCATTCATATATTCTTAATAACAATATTTTGCATTTTTATCACATTTTATGATACGTTTTAAAGGGGAAAATCATCTCAAGTAATTATTGCCTTAATTTCCTAATTTTGCAGCTCTTCATAAGCACAGGAGGCAACAAGTAAAGCTAAGGTTAAAGAAAATCAGTGCTAAGGCAGAGTTGTGTTAGTCTTCCACTCCAAAACTTATTTATATTTTTTTCTGCTCAAGATTATGTAATAGGAAATTATATACTGAACACTATAAAATACATTTTTTATCTGAGGAGTCTTAAAAAATAAAGAAAGCCAATTTGTGCTATCCTGATCTCCTACAAAGAAAACTGACTTCTGCTTGTTAAGATTATTATCCTTCTGCCGTCTCCTCTCCTTCCAATTACTACTGCTAGACAATCACAGAGAATGAATTTTAATTTCCCAAGAGTCAGACAATAAATAGCGGCTTTACTAAGTGTGGATGATAAATAGTCATGTTAACGTCAGAATCTGAAATTAATTTAATAAAAATAATAATAATGTCTATAGCCCTACTAGCTACTAGACATTTTTCTAAGCCTTTGATATAAAGTTAACTCATTTAATTTTCACAACAGTGGTATGTGGTTCTTTGTATTTTCCCAGTTTACGGATGGGGAAACCTGAAATAAGGAGAGGTTAGGTAATTTGCCTTAAGATTACAAAGAGCTGAAACTCTACCTAGGTGGTCTAGCTCCTGACTCTCCAGAAAGTCTCAAAGTCAGAGCATGTGTTCCGCCCTTTCACTACTGACCCCAAGTCACCTGCCTATGCCACACCCCTCCCTTGCTTGCCTCCTCTCTCCAACTTAGGCTATGACTCTCACATATTTACATAAGACACGTCTTCTCTCCCTACCACCAAGCTTACACAGTACTTTCATCAATCCTTCACAAACTGACTTTTCACCAATTCTGAATTCTCTCTTCATTTAAAAGTTACAGAACTGTACATATATACACTTATAATAGTCATCATTAACTGAGTACATCTACATGCTAGATACAATGCTAACCTAAGAATGTTCCCATAAAGGATTATAAAGAATGTAAAGAATTATACATTCTTTATTTCTATTTACTGAATAGAAAATTGAGGCTCAGAGAAGCTAAATATTTTAGCAATGTTCTCACAGTGAATAAATAACATAGAAGACCAGGCACTCAAGTCTGTACGAATCAAAGCTCACATTATTTCTCCATGTTTTAATTACATATCTCACCCATGCATACATGCCATGCCTCCTTTATATCTTTTATATCTTCTAGAGTAGCTAGGTACATTACTATTTATAAAGGAGGTATTTAACAAATGAATTCTAAAAAATCATTAGGAAGACAAAATATTATCACTATTTTAATTCAAATATTAATCCCCAAAACAAAAGGTTCCAATTCCTTAAATAATTAACTTACAATCAGATTCAAATACATTCAGATGGTCCCTCCCCCCCAAAAAAACTGAAGAAATATTTGTGATTTAAGTCTTTTAGGTAACTACTGATTAATAGTAGAATCCAGGATTATTCTCTCACTCCTCACCGCCCCCCCCCCCGCCATTAACCATAGTCCCCAAAGAAAGGGTTAGCTATATATAAATTGTTTTGCTTTGCCATTAGCTCAAGTCTCTCTTGACTCTAGGGAAATAGCAACATGACAGCATCTGAGTCTGCAGCCTGCTAAACTTAAACCAATCTCACCTCTTACTCAGTGTAAATGCTCATTACATAAACATCTTCTCTTTCTAGATACAAAGGTTTTAATAGCAGTTGTTAATACCTTGAAATAGCATAACAGAAATTATTGCTCATTTAGTCAATGTGAAAGGTAATGATTACATGTTAAAGTACTCTGTACTTCAATGTCACTATAAACATTAAGTGAAATAAGCTATTCCAGTATCCCAAGTGAGAACAAATGAGTGAAACGAAAGCCCGAAATAAATATTTTACTTTAAAGCATCTTAACAGTACTCAATGAAACACTAAGAATATTTTTGGTACCTGTTATAACGGGGTACCTTCGTTCTCTCCTAGCATATGCCACACCTTTTACGTTGACAAAAGGAGAGATCTGGGTTTCTTTTTTTAAAAATTCCCCCAAAATGTCACTCAAACCTCTTAAAAAGAGCAAATCCTGAGAATAAAGAATTCCACCTCCTTTCAATAACCCCTGACTTTCCGTCTCCCGCTACCAGAGAAGGCTGGGGACGGGGGAGAGGGTGGCTGCAACATACAGAGAACGCACGACTCCGTCCGACACCTCCCAGCCGGGCCCATCCCAAACTTCACCTTAGCGCGGCAAGAAAGAGGAAGGCACGAGGAATTCCTAGGAAATGGTCTCGCCCCTATCGGAGAACATTCTTAACTTCCTCGAAGCCACCATTTCCCTGGGGCATTATTACACACTCCCACTCGGACATGTTACTACTTAAAAGAAAAGCACACACACACAAAGAGAAACACACTGCTTGAAGACGGCAGCTCCGGCTCAGCCTGCGCGGAGAAGCCGGGAGACCACGCGCGGCCAAGTTGCCACGGCGATTGCACCGACGGTGCAGGAGGCGGCCCGCGCAGCTGGAAGCCCGGCGCGCGAGGCTCCAGCCCCGCGCCGACGGCCGGCGCCCGGGCCCTCCGGGCAGGAAGCCCGGCGCGGCGGCGCGGCGGCGCTGCCTCTGCGAGGGCTCCGGCTCCGGCCCCGGCCGGAGCGATAAGGTGGATCGGCGCTTCCCACCCTCCCAGCTCCGCCCTCCCGCCACATTCCTGAGAAGCCCGACTCCCGGGACGCCGAGCAGGGCGCGGGGCAGACAGGGGAGCGCGGCGCTGCGGCCCTCGGGTCGGAGGACAGAGCTGGCCCCGCGTCCCCCGCGCGCCCGCCCGCGCGGCGCCTCCGGGGCGGGGTCGTGGCGTCCGCCCCGCCACAGGTAGCGCGAGTCCCCGCCCGCCGCCACCCCGGCGCCCCCCGGCAGGCCCGCTCCAGGCACCTGGATGAACTGGATGGTGAGCGCCGACTTGCCCACGCCGCCCCCGCCGACCACCACGAGCCGGTACTTCTCCTGGCCCGAGCCGTCCCGCCAGCCGGCCGCGGCCATGGGGACGCCGCCGAGCCCAGCCCGGCCACGCCGAGCCGCCGCCCGCCCTAGGCCCGGCTCCGGGGACGTGTGCGGCCGGCGGGCTGCGGGCGAGCGGCCGGGCGGGGGTCCCGGGTGCCCCGAGCTGCCGGGAGGGCCGGTCCGTGCGGCAGCGCGGCGCCCTGGCTGGCAGAGTCCCGCCCGAAGCCTGGAGAAGCGAGGGGACCGCAGGGGCCAGGGGCGGCAGCGGGCTGGGGGCGCGCTAGTCCACACGTCTCCGCAGCGCCTGCCGAATGAAGCTTCCAGCGCCGCCACAAATGGCCGTCTGGGGGCCGGGCCGCTAGGCTGAGGTGCTGCATATGCATGAGGGGGGCGGGCCTGGGCGGGGCCGCGCGAGCCGGAGCCGAGATTCCGGAGCTGACCCAAGGCTCAGCTCAGACCCCCGCGCACGTGCCCCGCCAATCCCTTTCCTGTCAGTGTGGGTGCGTGTGCATATGTGTGTGAGAAACAGCGTGGGAGTGGGTGTCAAGTGGGAGTGAGAAGACAGTAGATTGTGTGGCCATAATTGTGCCTGTCTGGGATTGTCAGGGATTATGTGGATGAAAAAATACACTATGTGAAGGCATGTGTGAAAAATAGAGCTGTTGTCTTCTTAACTCAATTTGTAGGAGAGTAAATATCTTGTTTTAAGAGTACAGATGGTGACCATGATTTTGTGAAAAACAGTAAGTGACAGTGATTGAGGATTAGAGCTATGTCACAGTAATTGTGTGTATGATGAACTTGTGGTGACAGTGTGTGAGGAATGTGACAGAGACAGAACATGAGAAATAAGTCACAGTGATTGAGCGAGCGTGGGCAAGAATAAATGCGACAAATTTTGTATGTGTCAGGAGAATGTCTTAGTGGCTGTGTTTATGTGTGAGAAATATATGATAATCATATATGAGGAGAATGAGTGTGAACAATTAGTTTGTACTTATTTACACACTACATACCAGGCACTGTGCTGGAAATTCTTTTGTGAACAAAATAATGTCCCTCCCCTCAGGGAGCTTAAAGTCTGATGGGAGAGACAGTCAGGACAACAGACCAATTATAAGGCGTAACAATAAGGACTGTAACTACAAAGCACCAGTGGCCTGTGTGCCCATAGGAGAAACACTGACCCCAGAGTTGAGTGGTCAGAGAAGGTTTCCTAAAAGACCTGAATAATAAATAATATAGACAGACAAATAATTAAAAGAAAAATATTCCAAGAAAAGTAAACCACATATACAAAAGTCAGAGCTGAGAAGATAAGAATTGTATTATATAATTTTGAATATATTGGGAGAGTTTGTATGCCACTAATTGTGAATCAAAAGTGATTAGGTATATGGCAGTTTAACAAAATATAGCAGGAATCACAACTATATAGAGGCAATGTAAGGTGGTAGATAAGGCCATGGGCTCCGGGACCAGACTGGATTCAAATCCTACCTCTTATAATGGTGTGATGCTGGAAATTTACTTAACCTCTGTGCCTCATTTTCTCTTCTCTAAAATTAGGAGATTAAGATAACTACTTTGAGGTTTTTCTGTTTTGTTTTTTTTAGTAAGAATCAAATTAGTTAATACAGATAATCATGCCTGGTATATAGTAGTAAGCATTTATGGCAGTTTTGGAACATGACTGCAAGTTCATGAATATAACCTAGTGACTCTCTTGGAACCAGTACAGTGCAGCAGAAGAGATGCCGTATGACTTCCACGGCTAGGTTAGAAGAGGCCACACAGCTTCCACCTGTTCTCTTGGGATTCTTGCTCTGGGAGAAACACAGTAAGAAGTTTGGCTACCCTGAGACTGCTGTGCTAGAGAGGCCACATGTAAGCATGCCAGTCAAATGTCCAGCTGACCTCCTAGTTTACCACCAGCATCAACTGCAAGCCATGAAAGACATCTTGGATAGCCAGCTCTCACCAGTCTTCAAATGACTGCAGCCCCTGCTGGCTTTTGACCTACTACAACTGCATGAGAGACTCCAAGCAAAAGCTACCCAGCCCAGCCTTCCTAACCCACAAAATCATGAGCAAAATAAAATAGTAAACTGGTTCCACTTTTTAAAACTTCTTATTTGGGAATGATTTCTATATATAAAGTATAAAAAAATACCCCAACACCTTTACCCAAATTCAACCATTGTGAGCATTTTACCCCACCTCCTTTAGTATTCTCCCCTCTCTCTGCCTCTGTCTCTCTCTTTCATATATATGATATGTATTCACATATAATTTTTATATATAATTCATAAGTAAAAATGAATTTTTTAGCCATTTAAGGCTGTTACAGATATTATGGCTTTTATCCCTAAGCGCTTTGGTATGTACTTCCTAAGAATAGGGATATTATCTCATGTAACCACAGTACATTTATCAACTTTAGTAAATTTGACATTGATTAAAATACTTTTGTCTAGTCTACCATTTATATTCTAATTTTGCCACTTGACTTAATAATGTGCTTTAGAGCATTTTTTTTTCCCCTCTAGTACAGAATCCAGTTGTGTCAGGCCTTGCCTTTAGTGGTCAAATATCTTTAGCTCTTTTAAGTGTGCTACAAAATAGTTGTTTTCAGCACCCATTCTTTTGAGGGGGATGATATCTGTTCCATAGCAGTAGTACCCAGAAAAGCCTCAATGGCAGATATTATTATCAATGTGAAAAGAAGGAGAAAAAGTAAAGAGGAACCCATATCAAGAAAGAACTGAGAAAGGGCCAGTTATGCTTCTCACAAATGCCTCTCAGTGTCGGCCTAGCCCTGAAATTTTCCATAATCCTTCAAGACCAAGTGATGACTAAAGAGTTCTCCTTATGCTCCTTCCCTTCTAAAATACAACCCAAAATCTTTCTCTCTTTTTAAGAAGGTATGGTAATCAGAAAAGCTTACCATATCTCAAAAATATCCAAAAGCAAGTAAATTATTCCCTTAGCAAAACAAAACAAATCAAACAAACAATCATAGCTATATCAGAACAAATATTGAGACTGGGGAAATCAGATATAAGTCCTAAAACAATTCTAATGAATTCCTTAGTATTCTGTGATTCTGCATCTGGCAGAGGAGTGTTTAAGGGGTTCTGAGCCTGATAATAGTAAAAGAAAAAGAGGCTACAAAAATAAATACTAGAGTATTCAGAGAAAAAACTATTTTCAGTAGACTCTATTTCAATAACCTGTTTACTGAGCCTCCTCTCTGCCTGAGTCCTGACCAAGATTTTTTCCTTCCTACTGTGCACTACTACAATCCTACATAGGACAATTCTACACTGAAACCAAGCAAGCAAACGCATCCTGTAGAAAACATGTGTTTCTTGCCTCCCAGGCATCCATTTCTCCTTCCTTCCAAATAGTAGTTCCAAATTACCCCTTCATAGTTTAAGAGTGCCTGACACCCATGCCTAGCTCCAAGCGTTCACCCTCATTCACTTAAGATTATCAACTTCCACTGGCCACAGTAATTAGATGAAGGATGAGCATATGACCTAAGTCAGGGCAATCAGGAACAGATTCACTTGCAGAATCAAACCTACAATGAGATACTACTTCACACCCACTAGAATGACTATAATCAAAAAGACAGATAATAACAAATGTTGACAAGGATATAGAGAGAGTGAAACCCTCACACATAGCTGATAGGATGTAAAATGGTACTGCTGCTTTGGAAAACAGTCTGGCAGTTCCTCAAATTTTAAAGATAGAGTTAGCAAAGAACCCAGAAATTCCATCCCTAAGTACATACCCAAGGTAAATTAAAATGTGTGTCCATATAAAAATTGTACATTCAAATTTATATCAACATTATTCGTAATAGCCAAAAAGTGGAAACTCAATTGTTCATCAACTGATGAATGGATAAACAAAATATGGTATATTTATACAATGGAATATTATTTGGCAATAAAAAAGGATGAAGTATTGATACATGCTACAACATAGGTGAACCTCAAAAATATGCTAATTGAAAAAGTCACAAAAAAACACATTTTACATGATTCCATTAATACAAAAGGTCCAGGATAGGAAAATGTATAGGGACAGACAATAGGTTAGTGGTTGCCAGGGCTAAGAGGGAAATGCTGAGTAACTGATAATGGGTTAGAGATTTCTTTTTGGAAATATGAAATTAAATAGTTGTGATGTTTGCACAACTCTTTAAATGTACTAAAATCCATTGACTTGTACATTTTTAAAGTGACGTTTATGAATTAAATCTCAATAAAGCTATGAGAAGAGAGATTCAATTGGAGAGTTTTATTTGAGCTATTAAAAAATGTATTTTGCTTCAAAAGTTCCCCCATATGAACTCTATTCTATTATTGCTTTTTTTATTTAATTCAAAGTCAAGTGTTCAGCAAGCACTTGACTTTGAGTTAAATAAGCCCATATGCTCAACTTCACCTAGACATTCTCTTCCAAATGCTTTCTTGACCTTAGAAAATAGCCCAAAAGCCTACAGTAAAAAGAAACTCCCCTGCAAACACAAATTGCTGAAGACATAGGAGAGAAAGAACTAGTTGTCACTAAAGCCAATTAAAGATGAATTTTTTATGTTAATCTGAAAAGTTTCCTTCTCAAGTAGCTGCGATATAATAGGTAAGTACATAAATCTTCATGAAAAGGATGACCTAGAACCTTGGGAAGAATGATAGAGATTATCCCCCTTACTTTACTAAAAGAAATCCTATGACTAGGGAAGAATTTCTTTCCCTCAAAACCAAACTGGATGTTGACCAGAACTCCTCAGAGCCTCATGGCACAGTGTGACGCTGTCAGTCAAGAAGGCTGTTGAATGCATCATTTGGATTTAAGTTGAGCAATTGTCTGGCTAAAGTGTTGTCGAGAGATTTCAACAGGCAGATTTAGGGCCAGATTTGACCAGCAGATATGTTTTGGCCCACAACTCAATTAAAAAAATATTGAATTGGTTGCCAATGTTTAAAAATAGGCTATTTTACAAACAAATCTGGGTTTCTAGCTCTTTCTGAAAAAATTAAATGGAATATCTAGTATTCAAATATGATAATACCAGGCCATCATTATCATGACAGCTGGCTAAAGGTAAGTATAGGCCTACCTTCAAAAAAGATATATGTGCTCCAGTTCTTCAGTCACCAACACTCTAGTATCACACCCCACCCATCTGATGTTACCTGCCTGGCCTTTGTGGGCTTTGAGTTTGCAAATCCTAATACTATATGCCAACATTCTCCACCTAGGATGCACATCTGAATCTCTTGCAGTGTCTCCAAATGAAGAATTTGGGCTTTACTCCAGATTTAATAAATAAGAATCTCTAAAATTGCAAACGAAGAATCTGAATTGTATATTTAAATACATAAATTATCTCCCAGACATTTCTACAATTGAGAACTCTTGGAGGAGAGTAGACTAATCCATTTCCACTATTTATTTTAGGACAAACAATGACCTTCTCATCTGGAATGTTGGTTACTCATCATCTCTAAAAACCCCCATTGCCCAAATACCATCCTTGGCCCATCCCAGAGAAAGGATCTGGGAGTGGAATGGGGAGGGCGGTGCTGAAATTAAAACTCCCCTGACCTCATCTATAACTGAGTCAGATAGAGCCCAGGACTGGTGTAGAAAGAGAGCCAACCCTCTAAACCAGAGACATTCAATCATTATCATGGTTGATAGAAGAGTACTATCCACTTATTTCCTTAATGGGCCACTGTTTCTAATGTGAATGATTGGCTGGTAGAGAATGAAACAGCCCAGCAGAAGCTGCATGCATCTGAGATGAGACAGAAGCACAAATCTATTCCTTGTTTAAAGATCATGCTGCTAAGAATAGAAACTGAAACACACGTTCAAGCGTGTGCACACACAGCCCTGAGGAAGACCACAGCGGAGCTGGAGAAATCCACAGCTTAGAGGAGATAATCTGAGAATCACAGAATAGAAAAATCTCTCTGAGATCTCTCCCTCTAAAGTTCTTGTGTTATAGATGAGAAAGCAAAGGCCCAGATGGAAAAGAGCAGTCCCAGCATTGCCTAGAGATAGAAGCAGAAGCAGAACTGGAACTCAGCTTCTGTCTCCCAGCTTGGGCCTTATTCAACATGGTACTCTGCCTTGGGAGTCCAAGAACTGAGAAGGCTGAACAGGGCCAAAGTCACACCACTCCTTTTAGGCATGTCTGCCAAGAAGAATTAAGCAAGGGCGTTCACCACAGCATTTTGTAAAATAATAATAATAAAAACTATCTCAATATTAAACAACAAGGACTTGGTTAAATAAATTGTGCTATAGCCATAGTATGGATTAAGATGTGGCCATTAAAAATAATTTTTATTTATCTAGAAAATTGAGAAGAGTAGGGCATAAAACATTATGTACAGCATAATTTCAGTGTTATAAAATATTACATATAGATATTACCATTGACTCAGCACTCACTGTGAGCCTGACACTGTACTAATCAGCCCAAATGTATTATATAATTTATTTCACAAATCAACCATCTGAAGTGTGTGCTGTTATTATTTGCACTTTACCAAAAAACTGCAGCACAGAGATGTCTTAGCTTTTATATGACAGAGTGCATATTTGAACCGTAAGATCTGTGCTCCAGAGCTTTTGTACTTGACCACCAGGTATAGATTTAAAAAAAAAAAAAAAAAGACTTGCAGGGCAGAATATTTAGTTATTCTGGGTAGTGAGATCACAGGTGAGTTTTACTTTCTACTTTCAGTTTTCTATACGTATTTCATCTTCCTTTTCTAAAAACATTTCCATCCTTTCCTACCCCCAGCCCCTGATAATCTACTTTCTATCTATCTCTATGAATTTTCCTATTCTAGACATTTCATGTAAGTAAAATCATACAATATTTGTCCTTTGATGTCTGTTTTATTTCACTTACATAATGTTTCAAGGTTTCTCCATGTTGTAGCATATATTCATACTTCATTCATTTTTATGACTGAAGAGTATTTCATTGTAGAAGTATACTACAATTTTTTCATCCACTCATCTATTGATGGACATTTGGGTTCTTTCTACCTTTTGACTATCATGAATAATGCTTCTATGAACATTTGTATATAAGTACCTGAGTTCCTGTTTTCAAATCTTTTGGGTATATGCCTAGGAGTGCAATTGCTGGATTAAATGGTAATTCCATGTTTAACTTTTTGAAGGACTGCCAAATTGTTTTCCATAGCAGCTACACCATTTTACATTCCCATCAGCAATGTACAGGGTTCTAATTGCTCCACATCTTCATTAACACTTGTAATTTCCATTTTTTATTATAGCTATCCTAGGTGTGAAGTAGCATCTCATTGTAGTTTTGATTTGCATTTCCCTACTGCCTAAGATATTGAGCATATTTTCATATGTTTATTTGCAATTTTTATATCTTCTTTGGAGCAATGTCTACTCAGGTCCTTTGACTATTTTTTAATTGGGTTGTTTATCTTTTTGTTGCTGAGTTGTAGGAGTTCTTTGTACATTCTGGATATTAAGCCCTTTTTAGATATGTGATTTGTAAATATGCTCCAATTCTGTGGCTTTTCACTCTCTCGACATTTCCTTGATACACAAGTTTTTAATTTTAATGAAGTCTAATTTTTATTTCTTTAGTTAGAAAAAGTATAAAATTATGTGAATAATTTTTAATGATATGGGCAAAGTAGAAGCTCACATTATACATATATAATCTAACTATGTAAAAATAACTGATAGATAATGTGGGAGAATTAACTATTCCAGGAGGACTGAGAATCAGGTCAAAATATAGAAAATATTTATTTTATCCTCCATTACTCAAGTCGAACCGTAGTGGCTGCTTTGGCTTTTTCTTCCCTGCAGCAACTTTCCAAAGAGAGGCACACCTGCTGCTCTAAAGGGACTGAGCCCTGAAAACAGCTTCCTGTAGCACCCTGCCCTGGTTTATCAAGCTCCAAATAGGTCTCTCTTTTATCCACACCTAATCCAGGACTATGACCATGATTGTTTTAAAGATTTGTGAATAATTCAGAAAAGACCAAAGTAATGGAAGAGAGAAGAGGAAGTTCTTTTTCTCTTTCAAATGATAAGCTAAGACATCTCTAGCCTCCAGAACAGAAGGGCACTTCAAATGCAGCCACATGAATTCAGGTTAGACAGCTGGTAGAACCTGATAATAAGGCATGGAAGACAGCTTCCAGGAAGCTATTAGAATGCAGTGGTTTCTAGGCCCCATTCCTGTACCCTGCAGAATTACACTGTTTCAGGAGAGAACTGAAAGAAAATACTTTGTGATTGCAATCTTCCCTCCTATGCCCCACGGGGCATGGGATACTTCTGTCTCCTGCAGGTACAATACCAGTGGTCTGGTGAGAAGAAACAAGATTTTCTTTAGAGGGCACTCAAGGGCCCTGGACAGAGGGAGTGAGACTTGACATCCTAAATGTTAGAAGGGGAAGGGACCTAGGAAATCTTCTACTTCATCCCCCTATATCAGACAATGTTGGGGCATTAGAAGATCCAATAAACAGCCCTATTCCTCACCCAAGTTCTCAACCTATGAGAAAGAGGACCAACAGGTAGAGATCAAAATGTCAGCTTTATTGCTAATAAGAGCTGGCCTATGGATATGGCTTACGTATGAGGCCAAATGGGCTTGCTTACACTGTTCCCAGAACATGCTTACCACTGAGTTACAGGAAGGGCTGGAGAAACTGCAGGCTTTATAGGGATCTGTCTCTGTACAACTTGTAGCACACAGAGGAACACAAAACAACTGCCCCCTTGGATCGTGCTGGTTCCTCTCCCAAAAAACAAACAACAAAAACTGAACATGTCCAGATCATCCTTCCAAACTCATTAATTAGATAACTCATATCTTCATAGAGAAGTATGAATAAGGGGTGGGAAGAGACACTAGGAGTCTTACTCTAGTAATTTTCAAATTTTAGTGTGCATCAGAATCACCTGGAGGGCTTTTTACAACACAGATTATTGTGTTCCGCCCCCAGCATCCTTATTCAGTAAGTGGAGTAGGGTCTGATTAAATTGTGTTTTTTTAAGTTTCCTCGTGATGCCAGTGCTGCTTAACTTGGGGCCAAGCATTGAGAACCAATAGTCAAGAGAATCTCTTCATTTGAAAACTAACGGAGGAATAAATGTTCCTCTTGAAAGTCAGGACTTGCTCCATTGCCAGTGACAGAAACCCAACTCAACTGAAATAAAAAGAATTTATTGGTTCATGTAACTAAATGATAAAGCAGTTGATCCACCTGCAAGCACAACTAGACCCAGATGGTATCTTCAGGACTCTCATTCTCTGTATCTCTCAGATGTGTTCATTCTCTATGACTCTAGTCTTAGGGTTTCCTCTGGTATTACTTGGCAAGATGGCTCTACAGTTTTTCTCCCGAGCCGGTATTTCTCAAACTTCAGCATGAATCAGAATCACCTAGAGAGGGTTTGTTAAAACACAGACTGCTGGGCCCCAACCCAGGAGTTTCTGATTCAGTAGGTCTGGGTTAAAACCCAAGAACTGGCAATTCTAACAAATTCCCAGGTGACAATAGTGATGCTATCAGAGGAATGGAGAATGGATCCTGGGGAGACACCAACAATAGATATTCACTACTCTTTGTTTTATAGATCAAGAAACTGAGAGGGTAAGTGGCTAGTCTGTTTTATCCTATTCAGAAGCTTAAAGTTTTTCCAAAAGGCTTGTTAGCACAATAGAAAGCATGGGTTTTGAAGTAAGAAAATCTGATGTCAAATCCCATTTCTACAAACTGAGTGGTTTAGGGCCAGTTACTAAACCTCTTGGCTCCTCTTCAGTGTTTTAAAATGAGAATACAGTAACACCTATTCATGGGGTGAGACAGGATGTGACGATTTACTGGAATATGTAAGAGTCCTTTATAGTTAGAGAAGTATTAGATAGATGGGAATTTTAAACTATTTTAAAAGTCAACTTGAATTATAATATACATGAAAATAAAAACTACACTGTTACTATTTTTATTAGTACTATTTTTCACCAATTGGCAAAGAGCAAATATTTGATAACACTATGGAAGAAAAATCTATTGAAAAGTCTGTTGATACTCTCGTTCATTGCTGGTTGAGTCCAGCCCATATCCTAGAACCTTTCAATGTACTCAGGGACCCAGTGATCTATTCCAGCCACCAGCAGGCCAGGCCAACAAATCAACACCTACCTGCTACTCCCGTCTCACACCCCACACTCCCAGAGCAGCCTTTAGTTAATGATTCTAATGCAGCTCCTTTACCCTAGTTTAGGAAAGTCCAGAAGCAAGTATTCTTCATCATTTCTCATAATTCCCCAGTGGAATTAAGCTCCAGTTACCCACTGTAGTAGCTGACTTCGTAACACATCTCTTTGATAGTTGCATTCCCTTTCCTGTATCATTCTCCCAACCCTCAGCTTTCTGGTGTTCCCTGCACATCCAAAATATGCCGTTTGCATTAGAATTATTGTCACAGAGATATGCTTTTGGAGAGGAACCTCAACCACTCTTTGGGAGTGGGTAATATCTAGCAAAATTACAAATTCATATGCTCTTTAACTTAGCAAATCTAATTATAAAAACTTATTTAACAGATATATTCACACAGGTGCAAAATAACATATATGAGACTATTAACTGAAGCACTATTTGTGATAGCAAGAGACTGACACAATTTAAATGTCCATTAAATTGAGAATGGTCAAATAAATCAAGGTACAGTCATACAATGAGATAGTATGCAGCGAAAAGAAAAAAGAAAAAAGTGGAATTCCTACTAACTTGGAACAATCTTCAAGATTTATTTAAATGAGAAAAGCAAGATACTAAACAGAATGTATAATACACTACCATTTGTGGGAAAAAAGGGGGCATATGTAAATGTGTATTGGTTGTAATAACGTAGATTCTTTCTACAAGGATAAACAAGAAACTCGGAGACTATTTTTATATATATTCTTTGGTACCTTTTGAATTTTGAACCATGTGAATACGTTATCTATTCAGAAAACAAATTAATCAAAAACTTTAACATGAATGTAGAAATGTAAAAATTAGATACTATTGTAACTACAAACATTACAAACTATAAAGCTACAAATTGTAGCATATCCAAAAAATGTATATCAATGGCTGCCTAGAGCTTTAAAAGGTATAGACAATGTATTAATTAACCAGAGAGACAGAAAGAATAAAAGACAGGGAAGGTTGTTGGAAAGCCCAAAGTCACATGTGGGGATTTTGAAGCTTTCATTATAATAAATAACATCTTCCCTGTTTTGCAAAATCTCCCTATAAAGGTGAGAGCTTAATATGCACATTCTCTGTGTGCACTACAGCCATCATCCCAGTTTCACAGGTAAGGAGACTAAGTTTTGGGGAACTAAAGAAACTAGCTAAAGGTTACATAAGAAGAACTTGAATTTTATCCCAGGTCTGTCTGAACCCAAGGCAAATTATATGCCAACATTCCCTCAGTGCTACCTGTTAAAGGTGCAGACCTTAGTAAGAGCTTTGAAAAAGGAGATCATATTTTACAGTCACAGTCCCCGAGGTCCGGGCCCCTCTGCACAGATTTTCATGCCAGAGCCAGAGTGCAGGAACCAGCAAGGGTGTTCTTGGCTCATATCTTTCTGTGACTGGAGCATGACAGCACCTGGGGCCATACTGTAGGGCAAGAATCTATGAAAACTGATTTGGGAAAATATGTTTTGACAAACATTTAGTTTTGCCTTTGCAGTACCTTTACTCAGTGCCTAGCACATTGAAGTTTTCAGAAAATATCTGTTGAGTGAATGAATAAACCAATGATTGGGGAGAATAGTGTGGGGTAAGGTAGAAGTCCTAAAGGATTAAAATACACAGGCTTAGGTTATAACTCAGTTGAGGAGTCAAGACAAAAACACCACAATATTCAAGTAAGAGTAGAAGCCAGGACTATAAGTATGGCCTCAGAGCCAAATGAAGCCTGAACTATAAGAAATCAGAAATGAGAAATAGCCCTGTAGGCTGGAGTGATGGGAAGACATATGGATAAACAGAGATAAAAACACATTCTGGGGAAGATTTCTAGTGGCGATGCATGAGAAAGAACTGCAAGGTTTGGTATTCAATAGGACTACGGTTGATTGATGGACACAGTTACTTAACCCCTCTGATAAAGATAATGATGGGGCTTCAGAGCCAGGCTGAGACATTTGCACTCTACAGCCTCCACTGGTAGCCATTTCGGATGCCTGGTCTTCAGGATCTCATCTTTTCTTAAATGCTTGCCTGAAATCAGACTGGAAAGAAAAAAGACTATGGACAGGAGAAAAGAAAGATACTTTCTTCTGCCCTTGAGATCTCCCAGATCTGGAGCCAACTGGAGAATGATGGGAGAAACTGGAATCCCTAAATGGAATGCAAGGCCTCCATAGATCCATGGGATAGGTTAAAGCTCGATGGGGCAGCCATGGCGAAGAGAGACCCTCCATTACAGCCCCATGACATCAACTGTCAGTCAGCCCCACAGCCTCAGTAGTCACCAATCTAGGCTGCAGGCCTGAGACCTCCAAAGCTTCCTCCTCCAGTGACTCTTGGACCCTATCCCTTGGCTTCTTGATCTTTGAGTCTTCACTTTGTTTCTATTTCAGTCTCTATTTCAGCTTTTTTGTCTCTATTTCAGTTTCTCTCTCTCTCTCTCTCTCTCTCTCTCTCTCTCTATTTGTTCCTCTGTCAGTTGTCTCAAGTTCTTTCTCCATTTTACTCACATTTGTCTCAATAACAAGCCCCAGCTCCCTGGACAATATTGCTTGCTTTACTAAAACCCAAAACAAAAACCCAGAGGCTTGGCTTATTCACAAAAGCATATCAATCTAAAAGCCAGTATGATCATTTAGATGCATACCTCTATACAATACACAAAACTATATCTCAGACAGATTAAAGAATTAAACATATAAAAGCCAAATCACAGAAAAACTGGCAGGAAATTGAATTCACTATCAGATCTTTGGAGCAACAGTAACTTTTAAAGCATTAAGCAAAAGAAGAATTCACAAAGGAAAAGATTAACAGATTTTGCTACATAAAAATGTGGAGCTTTTGTACAAAAAAAAATAAGATGAAAATAAAAAGAAAAGCAGACTAAGAAAAATGTTTGTGGTAAAATTCAAAGAATGAATATCTAAATTATATGAAGTTCATATCATAAAAAGAAAAATCAAAGCTTGAATAAACAGACATCTTCCATAAATAGGAAGATAACCACAATCAACATAAGAAAAAGTGTTTAGCTTCGTATTCTCAAGTATGTGCAAACTGAAACACTAATAGGAACCATTTCCTTGCCACTATGCTAGCAAAAATTAAAACAAAGATAATATCCAGTGCTTGTGGTTAAGTACATTTACATAATACTTTTGGAACGCTCTTTGACAATAATTATCAAGAATCTTTAAACTCTATGTACCTTTGTCCCCTAATTCCATTCCAAGGGATTTGTCCTAAGGCAGTAGATTTTAAACTATGCTCCTTGCAATGGTAAAAGTTCTGCAGAATTGTCTGTGGGACTGCTGGGAAGGGTATTTATTAGCCAAGGTTTGGGGCTATAAGCAATAGAAATTAATCCTACATTAAGCAAAAAGTCAATGCCCTGAAAAAAAATAATGCAGAGATTCACAGAATCAATGCTTGTATGGCTATACAACCAAGTTCTGAAAACAGATAGGAAACAAGAGAATTCCAGAGGGCTAGGCAGCTGGAACCACACCACAGGTCACAGAGCCAGAACAATCAGGTGCATGTGGCACTGCTGCTGAGAGGAAAATGACCTCCAATCACTCCCACACGTCACAAGCTCGTGATTAAAAAACATTAGAGAGAATGTCTGATTGAACCTAAATCACATGCCTCAGGTTTTTCAAGGAAGCAAGAGGTAGGGGTGAAGAATCAAGGTCTTTGGCTTCCTAATAGGAGATAGGAATTATCCCTCAAGTCTATATACATATGAGGAGCCCCCCAAACGGAAGCCTTGGGTACTAATTGCATGATGATATGGGTGTTGGACAGCTGGAAAGCAGGAAATACCTTCTACTGGTTGACCGGGTGCTAACCACATAAAGCTCCAAGCTCCCATCCTCACTTTGACCAAAGTGACTCTACTTTCATCAGCATTTTCTAATAGGCTTCCAGGCAAAATTTTATTTGAAGAAAGGTTGCTGCAGCTTTCACACATTTGAGAAGCCCTGTGACAGCACCAAGAAGGGTTGGCTTAATGTACATTATATCTCTTTTCTTCCTTGCTGCCTCCAAATAAAGAGATTGGAAAGATACTTGCTTTTGTGGCTTCTCTTACAGGCAGTGATGACATTGTAACACATGCTCTAAAGAGACATAAGATTATGTCTACTGAGAATGATTATGGAATGATAAAAACGAAAAGGCAGACTTGACTGGCATTATCTTGTCCTCTTTTCTGCCTTGAATGCTAATGTTATGACTAGAGCGTCAGTAGCCATTTTGAGAATGTGAACATAAGAAAAAAACCAAGGGAACCAAAGCCAGCAGTCATCCACCTCTGAATGAGTTGTTATATGAGAAAACTAACCCTTTATTTTAAAGGTCTCTTAGAGAAGCTTTCTATTCCTTGCAGCTAAAAATGTTACTAATTGATATGCCCCTAAGAGACAAATTTTTACAAAGTAAAAGTATGTACTGGTATGTTGTTCGTTACAGAATTTCCCAAATTGGTAAAACAACAACAACAACAACAATAACAAAAACAACAACAAAATCCCTAAATTTAAATGTCTTAACTATAAGAGATTGCTTAAATGAATTAGTCTATCCACTGGATGAACACTATATACTCATGTTAAGCTGGATAAGTATGAAGTCTTTATATGCCTATGACATAACAGTATTCAAACACTAGAATACATAATTATATTGTAACTTTACTATGTGTAAAATCCCAGCTACCTACAGTAGACATTATCCCTTTTGAAGGAAACAGTAACTCACCAGCACCTAAGCCATGAGTAGCCTTAAACCATGTTCTGTGCCACGTAGTTCTATGACCCATCCTCTCCACACAGCTGATTTGCTGAGAGTTGGCAACTGATCCCGAGTAGCTAACATCCTTTGACATGATTTGCTGCAAAACTCTGCTGTAATTGAAGTGAAATTGGGCCAATAGCTTCCTCATTCTTTGGAATGAGAATTGGCAAATACCAAGATAATCAGGCAAACCACGCCAAGGGCTGAAGCTTAAAGGATACATAGACCATGTGGTCAAGTACAGAAATCAGAGGCTGTGAACACATTGTGCTGTCAGGAACCAGAAAATATTAGGCTGCGAAAAGAAACAGCGTAGAGCGTGAGGAAGTCAGCTAGGTCAATGAGAAAAGAGGTTGACACCGAAAGAAGCAAAAGCACAAAGAATATCTGACTAAGGTAAATGGCAGAGCATTAGAGTGAAGACCAAGAAGTCTGCTGAGTTCTGGAAAACTGCCTTAGATCTAGAACAACTTTCCAGCTCCAGTCTAACAGGCCTAGCTGGACTCCAGACCCTTTTGCTGAATTTTGGTGTGACTCTTTTCCCTTTTAGTTAAATGGTTTCAACTAGACCCTGTAGCCTGTGTGAATATGCAATCCTGAGAACTATGGTAGCCCAACATAGGTATAAACACAATCATGAAAAATTCTCTTTGCATATGGACAGGAACATGAGCAAATCCAAACAACTGTTTTGCAGAAAAGGGAGTTTATGGATGATATATCTTTTCAGGAATTCATTCTTATTGCTCTAATGTTGTTTTTACACTAAATAAAATTATGTTCTAAAACCACAGGAGAATTCCTGGAGTAAAGCCTTAAATAGGATGTATACTGCTTGACTACAATACTACTTCCAAGAATTTAAGATATTCTACATTAGAGATAATACAGGAAAATGTAAGTTATTGAATACTCATCACAGCATAGTTGTAGTAGAAAAAAAAAATGAAACCACTAAAATGCCAAACAAGAGTATCAGTTAAATAAATTATAACATATCTGTAAGAGGATGCTGAATAACCAATAAAAATTACATTGTATAAGAATATTGTTTGGCACGGAAATGTTCATAATTTACCGCTGAGGAAAAAAAAAATCGACCAAACCAAAAAAAAAAAAAAAACCCTTTGCAAAATAGTAACTATTTTGGTGGGGTTTGTGTTTTTTGTTTTTTGTGGGTTTTTTTTTGGTAGAGAACATAATGTACGCTATTATAGGCATAAAAAATACTAACAGGAAAGGACAGACACTAACATGCTAACAGTGGTTGTCCTTAGGTTGGGAGGCAGGGATGATTAGAAGAAATTTTAGTATTTTTCCTTTATGCTATTCTTTTTCCGCGTTTTTCTGTCTGGAGTCTCTTATTTATGTAATTAAGAAGGTGAGGAGAGAAAGCTTATCTTCCTCCTTACTTTTTTTTTTTTAAAGAAAACCCTGCTGACTGCCTGTGTGCTTAGGGAATCGACCACTGCCACAATTTCAAAAGCTCCCACAGCCCCCCAACATTTCCAGAGAACAGACTTAATCAAAGACTTTTGCTGTCAGAGCCAAGCGCGCAGGTAACAGTGAAAAGACCAGAGAGCAGAGACAGCGGGTGGGCAGATCTGAAGAAACAAAGACTGCCGGCGGCTTGGGGCCTGCCTCCCGCCTCCAGGTCTCGGAGCCGCCGTCTCCCACCCTGCCCAGGCCGGGCTGGCGACACGACTGGACGCCCGACTCTGGAAGGGCCCTGAGCTGGGGCGCGCAGGGGCAGGGAGAGGTCACCCCGGTGCCGCAGGCACTGCTGACAAGCGTACTAACAGGCTGTGCTCACAGAGGTATGAAGCTTTAAGCCTGTGAAAAGCCACGCCAACTAGATGGAAGCGGCTCCGCGAGAGACCGAACCGCGCCGCCCCGGGCTTGCTGACTGTCGCCAGAGCACTCGGAGCCCGCCCGCGTGCCGCTGCCCGGGAGCCATAAACGAAGTGGGGCTCTGGCCAGGCTGTTGGGCAGCCAGCCCGAAAGGCCCGCTGGCCAGGGAGCAAAGCCAGGGTAATCAGGGCAGGCGGGGATCACGTGCTTCAAGCTCAGGCGCCCTGGGCCTTCCGCACCCGCTTCAGTTCTCCTCCCCATTCCCACATAGGGGGCTGTGGGTCTTGTTTTAAAAAGACAAAAACAAATTATGATGACACAGAAGAAGTACGGAAATAGGAGTCCGAGGCCTGAGAGGTGACTTTCAACTCATATGACCACGAGCAGGTACTCTTGCTGCTTTAGGCCTCATCACAGTTTCCCCATCTGTGACATGGGGATTATTATAATATTTACCCCTATAGGCAGCTATAAATCTTATTAATGAAAACAAAAATGACATAAAAAAGGATATATCAAAACTATTTCATAAGTTATAAAAAACTAAGGTAACGTCAGTCCCTGTGTTTTAAGATGCATGCTTTTTATTCTCTAATTTTGAGTGTTATTTGGATTTAATGGTACCTTACCACATTCTGCTTTCCACAGTTTACAATGGAAGACTCCACAGAGAAATGTTTTTAGACACAGGAGAGAAATCAGATCCAAAGAAAAGGAGAACACATACCTGCCAATATAAAGATGGGTAAAATTTTCCGAGTTTCACAACATAAAAGGTATAAAAAGAGCCATAATGAACTATGTTGTTCTCACCACTGGAAAAGAAGATCAGCAGAGGAGAAGATTAAGCAGGTTAAGTGTCTTTAGGGGAAATGGAACATTCTCTAAATCCACATTGCCCAGGTATTGATCATTTGCATATCACCCTCCTGTGTTTTGCTGTATCTCTGGCCACATGTACTTTTAGTTAACGAACACTTTTTCTAAGAGTCAAACAAAATGATTTCCTAGAAAGAATATATTTTCCCTACGATATACTGTATTTTATTTTAAATACATAACCACTAAAGTGGAAAGTGTTCATCCTCTAGCTACCTATGATCATCTAACAGGCCACAAAAGACGTATGCATGCAGAATACGTGTGGGCTACATGTGCCACACTTGGGAGACAGTGCTCTCAGAACCACCTTGGATTCTCTTTTGATCTCTTTCCCTAGATTATGAACTCTAGGAGGGGTAGAGCCATGATTTAGGAGGTTGATGTGGAACAATAGGTGTGGAAGTGACCTCACCTGAACAAGTAGGGGGTAAATAAGCTTTGGACAAATTTTATAGCATAAAGAGAAGTGGCCAGAGGAGGGGAAGAACTACTGGCAGGCTGTGGCTTCTGGTGGGGCAGTTTGTGCCTGAAGGAAGGTACCCAGCAAAGGAGACAATCCATGGCTCCCAGAATGAGCCAGTCAGAAGAAGGGAGGCTGTTTAAGGTGAACTCCCACAGCAGCTTTCTTTCACAATTTATCCACCTGAAGGGCTGCCTGCTTATGATATGCCCTACGGTGCTATATATGGTAGCAGGGCCCTATGTGGGTCCCAAGAAAACTTAGATCAAGGACTGCAAAGGAATAACCTAAAACTCAGATGGGTCCCCTGGGGCTAGACAGGGATGTATTTTTTTCACCCAGGGCTCCTCTTCCCACCCACCAGGGCCCATGAACAGTGCTGCCTTGGACCAGTGAAAACAACCTGCAGAGTTCATCCAGAACAGAGCTCTAATACAGATTTGAGTTGGGAAGAGGGGTGCAGAAACCTTAGTAATTATGTAGCCAACAATCAGGGTAGAAAATGGAAAATGCTTTATCAGCACCTGTAGACTCTGCCAAGTGCTGCTGCTTGGGAAGCAGTGGGCTGAAGGAACAAGCTTTGGATTAGGAACCAGGAGTTCTTGCTCTGGCTCTGTGTGATGTTGGGCAAATCACTTTGCCACTCTGGGCTTCAGTTTCTTCATCTATGCAATTATTTTCCTAATTTTTGTTCTACAAGAATTGGGAAATTTAGGTTCTGAAGTCAGACAGACTTGGTTTCTAGTCAAGTTCTTCCCAAAGGAATCTCAGAGTTCAGTGGAGGACATAGTCACACAAACAAAGATATACACTAGAGACTGGCACAAAAGCAATAATCTTGCTTCTTGCTCAAGCCAGCACAGACAGTGAGTGGCAGATTCAGGACTAGAATACAGGGCCTGGACCCTACTAAAGATGCATTGGACTCATAATCATACAAATAATTAATGCAGTGGTTAATCATAAGTGTGACAGGTGCTGTGAAGGAAAAGTAGAGGATGCTATGAGAACACAAAACAGATTATAAAATGACATATAAGCCATGCTAAAGATTTTGGACTTAATCTAAAGAGTCATAGGAAATGATTTAAGCAAAAGAGTGATAAGAGTTTGTTGCAGTGAAGACTGGATTGGAAGGATGCAAGAGCAGAGGCATGAAGGCCTCTACCCAGACATGAGATGGTAATGGCTTAGATTAGGGTAGTGGAAAGACTATACCAAAGGGGGCGGAAATATCAAAACAATGAAGGGTTAGATGGGAAAAAGATAAAAGAGAGGGCAATGTTAAGAACAACCCCTGTAAAACTGGAATGAGCAATCGGGTGAATGATGGTGCCATTTATTGAGATTGGGTATGAGAGGAAGAGCAGGTTTGGGTGGGGAGGCGGGGAAGGATATCTTTTGTTCGACTTTGGCATGTCAGATTTTCTCATTGTGGTGGTGTTTGTCTTGGTTGCTTTGGTCTGGGCAGACCAAGTTTGCCTGTAACTTTGAGAATGTAGTTGGTTGCATACAGGAGACTGTTGGGCAAAGAAGGGAGTAAGCTTTGGAGACGATCCAATATGGCAGCTGAAGGCACAGTGGACAGGGAGAGGGGCAGTCTTTCTGACCCTAAAGCAGAGTAAAGAGTAGAGCACAAGCTTTAAATAACATCAGTTGGAATCTATTCGCTCTTTACCACCAGTCATGTGACCTGAGGCAAATTGCTTCATCTCTGAGCATAAGACTCCTTATTTGTAACATGGAAATGATTTTAGCTAACTCACCAAATTATCATGAGAATTATGCTATAATACAACTTATAGTTCGAAAGACTCTCATCTACTATGTATGAAGATATTTCAGAGAAGCTCTTTGCACTATATCTTATAAGCTTGGTGTGAAGTCTAATACCAATACAATTTATTTGAACAAAATAATGTATCCAAAGCATTCATGATGGTAGAGAGACAGTATAGAATAAGTTTACACATATTTTAGAGCTAGATAACTCTGGGTTCAAGTCTGAACTTACCAGTTCTAGCTGCATGACTTTGGGCATTATTTACTGACTTTCCTTTCAGAAAAACTGAGAGAACAATGAAATCATCCTTGTAGGGTCATTGTATGAATTAAATGAAATCATGATGTAAAGTACCTTGTACTTTATTATGTGTCAAAAAATACTAGTTATTGTTATTACCATCACATAGTGCCTAATACACAGTGTGTATTCATGACATTTATTCCCCTGCATCCTCCTCACCACTCCTCCACCCTCCACAGGTCCATCTGCACACATTTTACTCAGTGTCTGTTCACAGAAGAACCAGAGCTCTCCAAGTTTTAATTCCTCATAGTACCCTCAATTCAACTCTCTCCACAGCAATCTCATCTCCCCCTTCATTCAACAAACATGTCAGATAAATAGGACATTGTCATGTTGTTCTCAAGTACTCGCTCCCCTCCCTCACTGAGAATGCAAGAGACAGAGGCTCTAGGCCATATGCTCACATCATCAGCTGTGTTTCCATGACTACCGGTCCAGCATAACTAGATGTTTCAGCAGAGATGAGCTGTGACACCCAGCTCTCCACAGAATGTAGCTGACTAGCTGTTATTATATTCCTTGCCTTGACCTAAGGGCTAAAGCAGGCTAGACATAGCTCTTAGGGGTTGGCAAGTTTATGTTTGCGTAAGTAAGACACTGAATTTAAGAATGCATTTGGCTATCCATTGCAGCAGTTAACTGCTTTGGCTGTAATAAGTTGAATCAAAACCAAAACAAAAATTCTGTTCTAAATGCCACAACAGAGGAAGGTACCTATTGCTATATTAACAAAACAACGGTACAGACTTAATTCTTCCTAAAAAGGTCATAAAAGCCATCATTTTAATAAATAAAAGAAGGGAAAATAAGAAGCAGAGATCTGTTAGCAAACTGTTACAAAATCCATGTAAGAGATGATGAGGTCTGAATTAAGTTAGTGATGATAGAAATTAGAGTGGAAGTTAGGGAGGGAGGTAGAGGGAACTGGAGAGGTGAAATTGTCATTGACTTTAAATGAAGAGGTTGATTGGGTAGAAGGCTACTTAGATTTTTTATTTTTGTATCTGAGTAAAAGAGTCTTGTTACCATCTGAGCTGAAGAACATCACAGGAGCAAATTTGAAGGAACTGATGATTAGCTCATTTATGTAAATATTGAGTTTGGGGACCATGGCATATCCAGGTAGTAGGACAATAAAGAGGCTACAAGTTCTCTAGGAGCTAGGAGTCGTCAGCATGGGAGGGACTGGTAAAAACCAAAAGAATGGATGAGATCACCCAGAGCAAGAAGGAAATGTGCCAAGGATAGAACCCTCAGTGAGCAGCCTTTAAGGAATGGACCTCAGAGGAGAATTCAGTGAAAAAGATGGATCCAGAGAAATCAGAGAGGTTGAAAGAGAACCAAGAGAGGGTGGTGTTATAGAAGCCAAGGGAAGAGGATTTCAAGAGATGTTAAATTCTGCAGAAGATCTAGGAAGATAAGGGATTGGTTGCAACTTTAATGACTTTAATGAGAAATGTTGAGATGAGACAGTGACTGCAGCAAATGTGAAGTCTGTCTAGAGGTCTGACTGTGAAGGAGGGTAGAAAGATAATGTGATAACTGAGGCGGGTAAAGGATGAGGGAGGATTTTGTAAATGTGGAATGAGGCTTGAGCATGTATGTAGGCTGAAGGAAGGAGGTTAAAGCCAGGAGATGCTATTGTTGCCCTATCTGACCCAGATATAGGCCAATTTTGGAGCAAAACTCCAAAAGTGAGAGTTATCTTTTCCCGCAGGTCCAATCAGAAGGTCTCTAGAGATAGCTTCTTCACAGGGACCTACCAGGTATCCCTCAGCCTCTGCTCTTTGGATGACATTCATCCACAAATCCTTCAGTGTACTTGGAAGATAAAGAAATCAGTCATGATCTCCACTTAGTACAGGCCTACTAGAAATTATGCAAAATACCAGCTGTCACCTTATTAGAGCCTTACGGTGGTAATTTCATGGAAATGACTCTGAGGCAGAGTTGAGCTGCCTAGCAGGGAGCCTTTACACCAGGCATCTGTTTTGCACATCTTCTCTGCTTCCTTTGGGACCAGTGCAATTGTCCCTAGGTTAAAATTTCAGAGGACTGAACCCCAAGCCTCCCTGCTTCGTTCAGATTCAGAGCAACCTTTGCGCTGGCCAGTTTCTCACTGTCCATTCCTTGGTGGTACAAACTGGACTAGGAGCAAAGAATAGGAAATGAACCTTGGGAAGGTCAGGGGTATGTAACCTGGAAAAGATCCAGGAAAATCAGTCAACACTGCACAGATCCCAACAGAGTCTGGGAAAAGAAATCCTTACCCCACAGTCCCAGAGGGGCATATAGTGAGGTCTGGGCTTCTCTAGAAAAACCATCTGCCTCACTCCAGGAGGATACCCTAAGAAGCCATTTTACTGCTACATTACCCGATTTCTCATCCCCATCATTGGCTAATTGGTCCAGTATGGACATTGGGCCCAAGAGCTTTTCCCATAATCTCTTCAATGCAGAATCCCCGTACCTCTACTGTGTCTAACACTAAGTTGGTGCTTGGTAAATATTTCTCGAATTATTTTTTATCTTTGTATTCACCACATGCTGTTTGCTTGAGCAGGAAGACTTTTCTCAATCCTCATCATTTAGCTAATGCCTACTCATCCTTGCAAGCTCACGCAAAACATCATCAACTCTATGAAACCTTCACTGATTCTCCACCTCTCGTCTGTTCTATAGCATTCAGACCTTATCTCTGAAGTAGAACTTTGCACCCTGTATTGCAAATATTTTCTTGCTCATTTGCTATGTCAGCCTCCCCTTCTTTAAATAGATAATAGATAGATGATTAATGATAGATAGATAGATAGATAGATAGATAGATGATAGATAGCCTAATGCATTTGAGATTCTTCCATGTTGTAGAATGCGTCAGTACTTCATGTCTTTATATTGCTGAACAATATATCATATTTTATTTATCTGTTCCTCAACTGACAAACATTTAGTTTGTTTCCACTTTTGGCTATTATAAATAATGTTGCTATAACATTTATGTAGAAGTTTTTGAATGGATGTGCATTTTTATTTCCCTTGGAATTGCTAAGCCATATGGTAACAACTCTATGTTTAACTTTTTGAGGAATAGTTAGACTGTTTTCCAAAGCAGCTGTACCATGTTACATTTCTACCAGCAGTGTGTGAGGGGTCCAGTTTTCCACATTCTAGCAACACTTGTTATTATTTGTCTTTTTTATTATAGTTATCCTAGTGGATACAAAGTGTCAATTTATAGGGATTTTGATTTCTATTTTCCTAATAATTATAATGTTGAGCTTCTTTTCACCTACTTATGGGTCATTTGTATCTCTTTTTTGGAGAAATGTCTATTCAAGTTCTTTGTCAATTTTTAAATTGGCTTATTTGTCTTTTGATTATTGAGCTGTAAGTATTCTTTGTATATTCTAAATATAAGTCTCTTACCAGATGTATGATTTACAAATATTTTCTCTCATTCTGTGGGTTGTCTTTTCACTCCTTCATTAGTGCCCTTTGAAGCACAAAAGTTTTACATTTTCATAAAGTCCATTTTATTTATTTATTTGGTTGCTTGTGTTTTTTGGCGTTGTATCTAAGAAGTGTTTACCTAATCTAAGGTCATAAAGATTTGTTCTTATGCTTTCATCTAGAAGCTTTATAGCTTTATTTCTTACATTTAAGTCTATGATCCATTTGGAGTTAAAAAAATTTAAACTTAAATTTCATATGAATTTCATCTTCTCCCCCCCGCCCCCCATCCCAGGCTTAAGTTGAAACCCTGACTGCTTAGAGCGGAAGTAGAGGAGTGAAATCCAGCACAAAGACATCCCTTCTCCTTAATAGGGGAAATGCTTCTCAACCATGGATGTTTCCTTTCAAAATGAGAGAGCTCAATTAGTGTGAGATCTGTTTATTTATTCTTTACACAAAAAGTAGAATGACTTATTTGATTTGTAAATTTGGGAATAGGTTGGATATGTTTGATTCAGTGGTTCTTTTTTCTCCTTTCATTTTTCTTGGGAGAGAGCCTGCCTACAGGAAGCAGGAGTTCCCCTCTGCTCATCGTTTTTAAGTTTTACCTCGGCAAGACCCCATGTCTTCAGGCTGCTGGGATTTGGTACTATACTCACTGGATGGTGAGTCTTCTTGATTCTGTTCAGTTAGTTATTGGTTCTTGCTGTGAGCTATATGCCCCAACTTAGCCTGTATCACCAAAAAATGGTCTTTGGCCACCATCTATCTACCTTAGTCTTTGTATAATTTCTCAATCTGTTTAGAATTCAGGCAGTTAGAGGGGTATTCTGACTGTGTTACATTAGAGATTCTGATATCCTTTTTCCTTATTTTAGCCTCTAGGATTTGGGGTAGGCAAGAAGGAATGGGACAAGAATCTTCATTTGACTGGTCCTGATTATAGGCCTCTCTCTGTTAGTTATTGTTGCTTCTCTGACCAACAGTGACTGGCCACTGATGACCTCTGTGAGGCAGATTTCCAAAAGTAGGTTCTCTCATTGAGAGCAGGCGGGAGTTCTTTGGGAGGGAATTGCAGGAACCTCCCCGATAACAGAGTTTTTTGACAAATCAGTCAGAGTCCAGGCAGGAAATAGACACCAAATTCAGAAGAGTAACTAAAGAGACTCTAATGAAAGATTATTGACAGAGGAGTGGATGAAGTTAGGGAAACCAAGTAGGACTGCTGAAACACTCAGGAGTAAGTCAGTGGAGGCCTTTACTGCTACTAAGCTGGAAAGAGTATGGGGAAGAAATAGTTAACCATGGGGGAGGAGCCACCTGAAGGCTTGGCCATAGGAAAATGAGTGAAACTATTGTAAAACTATGGCCTAGCAAGAAAAGGTTTAGGGTGGTAGATTGGGGAGTAATAAATATCTTTCCTCCCATTTTTTGATCTCTTGCTGGTGTCTCTTATTGCCAAGACCCAGTTGGAAATCAGAGGGCAAGGGAAACTGGCGATGAGGTCTCTAAGAGCAAACATCCCAGGGCAGAGAGCAGGGCAGGGAAGGGTGGAGAATGGAGCGAGAGGAGCAAGTGGACAAAACCCAGCACATCTGATGTAAGTGATAAGGCTCTGGCTCTGCTTTTCTACACCTCTCAGCAACTACTATTAGAATGATATTCAGCAGAACTGCTGTCAAAGTTGTTTATAACTAGTATACATTCTGATTAAGCAGCATCCATGCTATCTAGCTGTTAAATATTTATTTTGAAAATCAGCCTTGAGCACATTTTACAGCTTCTTAATGTTGGAGACTCCTGCCTGGCAAGTAGCCCTCTTGGATAGAACAACAATAAAATTAAAAAGCTCAAACTTCTCTATTGTCTGTCATGTTCACTTGACCTTCAGGGAACTCACAAAAACTTTCATTTCCAAGCAGCGGGTATACAGACTATTCCACAGCTCCCACTTCCTCTTTCTGGCCTAGAATCTCCCTCCAATTTTTTTTCTTTCCTACTCAGACACTGGAGATGGTTTGGCAACCTATTGCCTAAGCAGATGTCCAATTGGGAAATGTGGTCTCTTCATTTTGTAGGCAACTCTAATTTCTACAAACGATATTTTAAAGTTCTACATTTATACCTCAGATAGAGAAGAAAGAACCCACTGACCATGAACAAATGCTGAAGTCTTCTACACATGGCTAGCCACCCTCAAGAAATCTCTCCTGTCTTCCCTACCCTATATTTTAATATATTTGAAAGGTGGTAAATGACAGCAAGACAGCTTCTGCATCTTATTTGTAAGCCCAGGAGAAGATTGAAGGGTAGGGATGTACTCTTCCAAATGTAGATAGTTCTCTTTAGAAGATAAAGTATTTAGGGGGTTTTTTTCAATCCTAAGCTTTGGTGTGATCATAGGGCAATAGAAAGAAAACCATCAACATCCTATTAAAAAAATTATTTCTGCTCTTGACAAAAAAAAATTATTACCATAAATATAAATGTAATATAGAAAATACAAAATTCTCATTATCTTACGTTTCTGGCAAAAAAAAAAAAAAAGCCAGTGTTGACAGTTTGATATATATTTCTCCAGACTTTTTTTACAATGTATATTAACTTGATTAACTTTAAAAAGATGATCTCATAGTGTACATACTGTTTTGTTATTCCTTTTTTTACTCAACAAAATATCAAACATCCGTAAGTTTTCCACTCACTGTTAAAGTATGAAGTTAAAAATACTGAAAGGGAGAAAACCAGAAGTACTGTTGAATTAGAAACTGGGGTGGAAACTAATGAACTTTAATACATACAGATAGATGTAGAAATAAATATGTAGATAAATGTTTGTATGCAAGTGTGTGTGCATGTGCACATATATACCAAAAACATGGACACAAATAGATGTCTTCTCTAGCAGCTCATTCTCAGGGTCTGAAGGCAGTGATATCCCGAACACAAGAAGCACACCCAGCACTCAGTTCTTCATTTCTAAAAAACATTCTCCACTAAAAAGAACTAAGGCTTCTTGGCAAAATGATTGATTCCAGGGCTCAGTTAGGAAAAATATAAAATAAACCTGGAACATCTTTTTGTGACAGAAAGTAATGAAATGTTCAAAAACCAATGTGGACATGTCAAAAAGACATAGAAACAATCTTGAGGGGACCTCCACTGGCCAAATCTAGAATAATTTGCACATCAAAAGAAATAATGATGTTAATAGATTATAATCCTCTACATAAAGTAAGAAGCCATGAATGGTGATATAAATAAATAAGTGAATAAAACGCTTGATGCAGAACAGCATATTTTCATGGTTTCAAAACACATTTTCACAAAGTATTCACTAGTTACAGATGGGGAATTGTTGCTCAGTGGAAGTATTTTCTGTTTTGCAAGATGAAAAAGTTCTAGAGATCTGTTGCACGACAATATGCCTATAGTTAACACTGCTGTACTGTATGCTTAAAAGGGCTAAGATAGTAAATTTATGTTATGCGTTTTTTACAATAATAAAAATAACACGTACTAGTTACAAAGGGAAATCGGGTAATTTTTCGATAGAGAAGCCTGGAAGACATCACCATAACCTACTGATCAAAGCAAACATCATTAGTAATGGGACAAATTGAAACCATTTACCACCTGATAGGAAGCAATGAGAACACAACATAGTTCCTGTGATATATCTGGCCAAAGATGCAGAACCTGAATTTAATCATGAGGAAATATCAGGCAAACCTAAATTGAGGGACATTCTCCAGAATAACTGGATAGTGATCTTCAAATGTGTCACGGTTGTGAATGTCACTGAAAGACTGAAGAACTGTGTCAGATTAAAGGAGACTAGAGATATGACAACTAAATGAAACATGTGATTCTGAACTGGCTCACTTTTCTGTAAAAGATCTCACTGGGTTAATTGGTGAAACTCGCTTGGGGCCTGCAGATCGGATGATAGTGATGTGTCATGTCGATTTTTTTTATTCTGGTGGCTGTATTGTGGTTAAGCTGGAGAATGTCCTTGTTTTCAGGAAATGCACACTAAAGTACTAAGTGATGAGAATTACCATGCTGGTGCCTTACTTCTCAAAAAGTTTGAGAAGATAAAAATTATTCCATGCATATTGGAATTCATCAGTTTCTACCAATACCTTTGTAGGTATTATACTCACAAGCTTTCTGTAGATTTGAGGTTGTTTTTAAAAAACAATATTCTTCTGAAGGAAGAAAATAGTGGAACACTAAAATGCTGGTTGGAATCTGTCTATAGGCAGGAATTGTTGATTGGAGAGCTTTTCTATAGCTTACCCACAGGCAGAGAGCTGCCTTTTTCATTGGAGATTCTCACTCCTGTTTTCCAGAGCATCTTGTGTCCCTCCAAATCCTGAGCCTTTGTAAGGTATAGCAGGAAAATCGATTTACTTCTTGTCAGTGTCTCTTTCTCCAAGTACCATCTGCCTAAGTTTGGTTTCTATTGAGGATAAAGCCTGAGACAAGAACTTGGGTGTAGGTAATTTATCTAAGAAAGGATCTCAAAGAGCAGGGATAAGGAAGTAGAAAAAAGCAAATAAAGGGAAGAATGAAAAGTCACTGTAAAGATATGTTATTGAGGTTGTCACTGTGGGCAATGGGGGCTGGTGAAGTGTACAGCGTGCCTCTCAGAATTGTCTGCCAGAAGCATTGGATGCTGAAGCATTTATCCACTCTCTCTCTCTCTCTCTGATCCCCCTTTGGTTGAGGACTGCTCCCAGTATTATAAATTTACTCCCCTAAAACACGTTTCCACTTGCTCATAAGTCAGGCACTTCTTATCATATCAGAGAAGCTCACGGGCAAAAAGAGAAAAGGTGCAAGCCACATGCTTGAGGCACAGTGCTATTAGGGTAGGTGAGGTTGATCTGTGGCTGAAATCAGAAGTGGGCTGAGGAAATGTGAGAGAGTCAATACAGGTACCTGCTGCAGTAGCCTTACCTTCCCCCACTTTCTTTTCCCTACCTGCTTTCTCTAGTTCAGGTTGTGTCATCAGAGATGGAGTTTCTGTTTTTATTGGTCTCGTTGTTTACATGGGCTGATTCTGAGTAGAGAAGGAGAGGGAGAAGACCTTGAGTTTACTATCTTGTAATACAAAGTTTGCTAATTGGTGACTAATAGTAACACTTGTTTGTAATGTATTCAATACTCTCACTGCTATGAGTGATCCCCAAGCCCTGTCCCTAACCCTTCCAGTTATCTCCTTTCCCAGAATTTCTTTGGTGTTGCTATAGTGAAGTGGAATGTGCTTAGCTTATCCTTGGGCATCTTCCATCCAAGAAGAAATGTAATTTGGGCTCCACAATTTTCACAGAAGCATATCAGCTTTGATCCTATTGGTCTTATATTTAAAGTCTATAGGTATGCCTTTAGTCATCAAATAGATGCCACATGCCCTTACAAAGAAGGAAAGCTTAGAACTGAGGGCAAACCCCTTTCTCATAAGAAGCATAGTTAAAATTTAAAAGCCCAGTTAAGAAAAAGACTTCTTGAGAAAAGAATGTGCCACCCTCAGACAAGATCAGATCCTCTCTGATGCACATTCTCCTTGGTAGAACTTTACACTATTATAATTAAATAATCAATTGTGAAATCAGTTGTCTAATATCTAGTCCTCCTCCAATCCCAGATAAGCTCCAATGGAGTAGAGATGTGTTATCATTTAAAACTACTCCCTCCGCATCTATTAAATAGTTGGATTCCATTGAATATTTGTAGAATTTATGTGTTCAGTTGCCCCAACCTGAACCCCAACCTGAAATTTATTTTAAAAGAAGAAAATATGTTACCATACAGAAGAAGATAGAGGTAGGGGAGGTTTCCAGGTTGGTTGATTTAGCAGCTCAACCATGTCATTAAAAGTCCCACTTTTTTTCAGCTCTCTGTATGTCATCTCTGACTTCATCCTCAGGCTTCCAGATGACTGTAAGAACTCCAGGCATCACACAAAATCCAGAGGAAGAAGAGAGAACATCTCTCAATGGCTCTTTCATTGTAACAAAAAAAACTTTCCCCAGTATCCTCCCCCAGACGTCTCAGCTCTTATTGATGGTAATTGGGTCATGTGCATATTCCTAGACTAATCACCAGCAACGGGATAAGATTGCCTTTTTAGATCAGTCAGTCAGCCCATCTCCTGGAGCTGGCAGCAAGCTCCACTTCCCCTGATACACATGGCCACACAGGGAGAAGTAGATAGCAGAACAAAATCATGGTTCTATTAAAATGGAAGCTGGAGGCCACACAGAGTATCCACTGTGGTTTCATATACCATAGAACTTCACACAGCACATGAAATTCAAATTTGCTAGCCTGGGCCAGACAACAAGCTCTGTAAGAGATATTGCACTGTCCTCACCACCCTCCCTTCTGACATAGACTCCTCCCTGAAAACATTTCTCCTTTCTTCTTGTTAACCACCCCCTCCGCCCCCCACTGAGTTCTGGAATCAGCCCTTCAGACACAGCTTGTGTTTCCCTTGAGGTTTTTGCTACATTTCCATAGAAGACATTGTTTATGTCCTTGTTCACTATTCTTTATATAAGAATCTGTAATGAATTTCTCCTTGAATTACAGGTTTGTGTCTATGGACAAATATCCTCTCACCAAACAAGGACAATTACACAATCCATAGTTATTCTTTCTTGCAGCCGTGAAACTTAGAGCTATGTGTAGTACTCAATAGCCATAATGATCTCATCCCAGGCTCTTGGTACCATTCTGCTTCTGCTTTCTCTGTTATCATGTCTAAGATTGGGTTGTTGTTTCTTTATGCAATAAGTTGATTCTGGAAGAGACAGAGCCCCAGAATGTTTGAGCCCTTGCAGAGAGAGCAACCAAAACTGGACAGTTTGGCATATTTCCTCCTGGGTCAGCACTGACATTTCAGACTACATATCTTAATTTGACTTTAATTTGATATTTAAAGCCCACTGAGGAAACATAAGGAATGTATTCAAGTCAGATTCTTGTGACTGTATTTTAAGGACCATGAGACCCAAATATAATCTTGTGGGCATGCTTAGGACACTTCCTGAAGGGAATGGACTTTGTCATTGTTAATCATTTTGGCAAGGGTTTAATCCTTTGGCTGGAAATATGGTCTGTGGAGCCACCTCATGAACTGGAGTAAGGGGTCACTCTTGGAGAATTGGTGGTGATGAACATTCACTCCTCCACATTGAGAACAGGTCTGGAATACAGCAGGAAGATGTACCAGTGGGGAAGCCTAAGGAAGGATCTGAATGTGGTCATCAAAAGTTATCGTCTTCTGTTATTCCTCCCTTTATTTTGAAATCATCAGTCACTTTTCTTTAAACATTATAGGCTGGTCTCTCCTGGAGTAGGGGAAATTGAAGGGAAGGTCTTGTCTCATACTTGGGCCCGAGAAACCCAGAGGAGAGCAGTGCTCTGTGTGAAGACCAAAGAGTGCTAACAGTGGACAGCTAGACCCAGGGAGCAGCAACCTCAGGGGTCATTGTAGCAGAGGCCGCAGTAAGGCTGCATGGAAAGAAGGCCAGAGCGAAAGAACAGGAAGGATGTTCCCTCTCTTCCTTTTCCCTTCTTTTTTTTTCCTTCAGCCCTTTTTTTCTGCCTTTCTTTCCTTCCTTCCTCTGTTTTCCCCTCCTTCTTCCATTTCCTTTTCTCTCCTCCCTCCTTTCTTTCTCCCTCTTTTTCTCCTTCTTTCCCTTCCTCCTTTTTAAAAAATAAGCAATATATTCACATGATCCCAAATGAAAAGTTTACAAAGTATATACCCCCGACTTTCAGTCAACCAATCCCCTCCCCACCCTTGTTACTAGTTTCTTTTTAATTCTTCCTGAGATAATTTATAGATACAAAAGCAATTGTAAATATATATAATAAATACATTTCTTTTTACTCTCTTCTATAAAAATATATACTCTCCTTACTATTCTGCACCCTTTTTTATTCATTTAACAATGTATCTTGGAAGTCCTTACATAGCAGTATAGAAAGAGCTTCCTCACTTTAAAAAAATAGCTAGATGGTATTCCATTGTATGGAGAAATAATATTTAATTTAATTTTTTTCTTTCACCAACAGTGCATATTTCATTTCCCATGTGAGTAAATATATCTATTGGAGAAATTCTTAGAAATGGACTTGCTGGATCAAAGGGTGTGAATATTTGTACTTTGGATATATATTGCCAAATTGAGGCAAGACCTATTCTTGAACACAACAAGAGACTCCAAAACATTCTCAGAAATAACTATGAAAATCCATACGGAAAAAGTTTTTCTGGCAACGTATTGGTGGGAGATAGTGTCTTGAGCCTATAATTTGGCTCAAAATTACATCTCCTGAGTATTGGTTACTTATTAGTATAAGACCCCTCGTGACAGAAACTTTCAGGTATCCCCCCAAATCCATTCTACCCTTCTTTTTAGTAACAGACGATAAGCCAGGCAAATGGCCACCCATTTTCTGGCTAGTTTGCTGCTCAGTGTAGCCTTGTAACTAAGTTATCACCAATAGACTATGAGTAGAAATAAAGAATGCAACTTTGCCTCATTTGTCTGAAAAAAATCACTTGCCCTGGACTTCTGCTCTATCCCCTTTTCATAAACTGAAACATTAATAGTTCACACGTGGCCCACATTTGACCATGTAGATGAAGACAACAGCACTGAGGATGGCAGAACAGTAGGATGGAAGGAACTGAGGACCCTTAATGACTGTATGGATCAGAAGGGCTCTGCCTGGCTGGCTTACCTGGGGGGGTTTTGTGAGAGAAAAATAAAATTCTGTTTTCTGTAAGTCATTGTATTTTGGACCCATTTTTTTTTTTATAGCAACGTAACCTTTATTCTAACATCCATCCAATATTTTTTAGAAATAAGCTCTCGGAATTTTACCCCGTGTCTAAGATATATATATATATGTATATATATATATATATACACCTATCCGAACAAAAATTTAAGAAGGCTAAGCAAGGGTCTGCCACAGAGTAGGCAGTCCTTTCTTTCCTTTCATAATATTTATTGAGCATATACTATTCAATAGGCATATTGCTAAGTGTTAGGGATATGTGAGTTAGCAAAACAGATACTGTTTCTGCCCTCGTAGGCCTTCTAACCTGGTAGAATAAACAGGCATTATTCAAACCATTATACAAATAAATGTATAGTTAGAAAAGAAGAGTACAAAAAATATATATTGTTAAATGAGATTGGAGAGGTAAGCAGTAGCCAGAGCAAGCAAGGCCTTATAGCTACTGATAAAGCCAGTCTTCTAGACAATTTGACTCTGCCCACCCATCCCCATCCCATTTCACTTGTTTAACAAATATTTATTGATCACCTAATTAGCTGATGGCCATGAAGGAGCCCTGCTAGCCTTAGGAAGACAAAGTGCTTGGGCCTTAGGGAAAACCTTAGGCATCAATGCACATATTTCTCAAAAAGGAGAAATTCTCCAACTAAGATTGGTTATTCAGCTGAAGTTCGAATGATGCCTGGGAAGGTATGAGCTTCTGCTCACTGAAGGTGTTCAAGATGAATCAGAATTAGTACCATGTAGAGACGCTAGATTCAGAATTCAGGGAAACAAGGGTTGGGGCCTTGATACCAAACAATTCACTCAAGGTCGTCAAAGGGTGACAGCTGGAGCAGGAAACTGTGGCTTCACACAGTTGCTTCTAAACTGGCTGTCTTTGCTAAGGCTTTCCCCTCTCTAGGGTAAGGAGGGGGCTGCTGTCACATGCCCTACCAGGGTCCCCTAATGAGTCTAGGCATCATTTCCCCTGGTGCAGCTCGAATTTAAAAAAGAACATAGGGCTTGCCAGAGGCTTGCAGGTCCTTCCCCTTGCCTCCAGAGAACCCTGATTCAGCCTCATCTCTCCTCCAAGATATCCAGAGAAGCTGAGAAGGATGCTGGAATTTTCTATCAATATCACTACCAAGGGAACAGTAAGATGATGGAAAAGAAAAGACAGGATGAGAAATGTGGTCAGAGTTCTATCATGCTGACAACTCACTTTCCCTCAATTTGCCAATCTGGAAAAAAGGATGTGTATGTTTGGGAGGTGGGGCAGGGGGGATCTCCTCTCTAAGATCCCTTTCTGCTCTTATCCCCTGTAGAGGGGATTTTCAATATGTGTTCCCCAGTTAAGCAGCATCAGCATCACCTGCAAACTTGATATAAATGCAATTTTTCAGGATCCACGCTAGACTCACTGAACCAGAAACTCTGGGGTGGGGCCCAGCAATTTGCAAAACATTGCTCTGCAGTGTGGTCTGTATGGTACCCAGTGCCTCCTTAGCTTACACCCTGGTCTTGGTGCGACGGTGTGGGAGGCCACTGATTCAGACTATGCAGGGTGTGTTTGGCACAACTCCAGGGAGTACCCATCACATCGTAGACACTGTAGATTTGTAGGCTAAATTTTTGGGAGACAGAGGTAAAATGACTCTTGAAGGAACACATTTTTCTAATCGAATTTGAGGTGAATCTGGCATGGGCTGGAATTTGGAGTTGGGAACTGGAACAGTCTGAGCTCAGTTATGAGACTTTCCCCCTCTTCAGCTTTCTGGGTGTGAGCCACTGCTGCTGCTCTTATACTATTTCAAAGCCTAAAAGAAGAGATTCCAGTGGAAACTTCCCCTTCTTACCGGCTCTCTTCCAGGAGGCATTTGTTTCAAGCCCTTAGAGACTTCCTCACCTAATCTCTTCATTTTACAGATGAAGAAACTGAGGCCCAGAGAGATTAAGCAACTCACTTAAGGATACATAGAGTTAGTGGCACAGCCAGAATTAAAAGCAGGTCTTTATCAGAGGTATAGCTCTGTCATAATTTGCATTCAGTAGGGCCACAGCCCCAATTCTGAATATGTTTCTTTTTTCAATTCCACCTCTCACATTGACCTCCAATACACACACACACACACACACACACACACACACGCACACACCCTCCAGCTCCTACTGCTATCTTCCTCTCCAAACAAGAGGAGAGAAAAGGATGTGAAACTCAGCTTTTCACAAAGCCCATGGGTCTGTGGTCAACTTTAAGGATGGCCTTGGGCAGTAAAAAAAGTTGCATTTTAATTAGGACGAAAGTGTCCAGGTAAAGGAAAGTGAATGCTGGTTTATTTGGGGCATTCAGAGCAGCTGGGGAAGGCATGCTGGGAATGGAAAATTTCCAGACCCCTCTATCTCCTGCCTCCACATGGCCAAATGAAGCCCCCTCTGCCTGCCTGGGAGATTCCCAGGGACTGTTCAGCCACCACCCATTGCTGGCCCTGCCAAATCTGGGAGGCAGCAGATTTAATTCCTTAACTCAGCTCTGAGTCAGAGGTAGCCCAAGCTTCGGAGCCCAAGCCAATACTGTGAGGAGTGAAATTACAAAGTTATCCCCTCAGGCTCTGGCCACATCATCCCTGAATTACTAAGGCCCAAAACAGAATATCAGAAATTCTCCAGCAGCCTCTACAGCAGGCTTCCTCCCAAGGGACAGCAGTGTTTCTCTGTAGCTCTGAGACCCACATAAGGGTAGTGTTGTCTTTTCCTCCCTTGCTGAAGCAACTTTAAATTGAGAAGGGATAGGGGAAATCTGAGTTGCAGAAAGGAGAGGAGGGAGAGGAACAGATTTGCCCCACCCAAACAACAATCTGAGAACTTCTGATTGTAAAGAGAGTCAATTTGGGTCACAGGCCCAGCCCTCTAGGGACCAAAACCTCATGGGAAAATCACAGTATCACAGATTTGGGCACCTAGTGATGGTCCCAGCTGGAGCAAACATTATAGGATGGTACTCAACAAGTCAATTAACTCAACTGTTATACCCACAGTCCCTCCACTCATTGTCCTTGCTGCCAAAGGTAGCCCTGCTTTTACCATGTGACCCTACCTCCATTTGGCTACATCTGACTGGGCAGATAGACGTGGAAAGCTGAATCCAACTGCAATAAACCCACAAGCTGGCCAATGACCTATAATATGGAATGGCATAGAAAGAACTGGGATAACCATATTTTCTTACTTGAAAACTTAAATAGAGAAACACAGAGAGAATGAGACATTTTGCAGCAGGTGCAAATGAATAGTTATGATTTAGAGAGAACCAGGGACGACCATGATAAGCGTGCAAGAACTGTAAGGAAACAGAAATTCTGAGGAATCAAAAACTATGAGTGGAGATAGTATTGAGAAAATAGAGCAGACATGCAGAGTAACTGAATCACATTCATAGATCAGTGTTGTGAAGGTGCATGGAAACCCTGTTTGTTAAGTTTCCTTGAGCCTCCTTAGATACAGAGCAACCTTGTGGTCCAACCACACCACCATAGGAGTCCTTTTCTTAGATTCAATGAGGAGTTGATCTTGCTTTTCATCCTTCTCTCCCTCACACACTTAACAAGGTAAATTGAAAGGTTCTTCATTTCTAATAAGCAAAATAACCAAGCATAGCCTAGTTTTAGATTTTTAATAAATATAATGACTCAGTAGTACTAATGACATTGTTAAAAGAGCGAGGTGAAATCACTCACCATGCTTCCCCATTTAAAAAAGTAATTAATGACAACAGCAGTGGCTTTTAGCTATTGGATGCATACTTTTGTGTATCCTTCTACACATTTGTACAAAGCTGAAATTATGGTGAACATTTTTTATTTTGGCTTTTATTGGCTTATTGGGACTTGAAGAGATATTTAGGAGATGCATGAGGAAGAAATGAGAGTAAACGCACAAAACTGTGCTGTCCAACATGGTAGCCACAAGCCACAAGCAGCTGTTTTAAAGTAAAATTATTAAAATTAAGTAAGGTAAAATTCAAGTTCCTCAGTCCCTAGCCACGTTTCAAGTGTTCAGTAGCCACCTATGTTTTGTGACTATCATATTGAACAGGACATAGAACGTTTCCATCATGCAAAAAGTTGTATCAGACATTGGTAGGAGACAGGCTCCTCTATTATCCTCTATCTCAGGGGTGGGTAAACCATTCCTATAAAGAGCAAAACAGTAAATATGTTAGGCTTTAAAAGCATAAAAGCAAGCACAGACAATACATAAACAAATGATCATGGCTGTGTTCTAATAAAACTTTATTTACAAAGAAAAGGCAATGGGCCACATTTGGCCTTCCGGCCACTTGAAGTACCCCTGCTCTACCACCACATCACCCTACTTGTTTCCTTCAAGCAGTCAGCATTTTGTAATAACTTACTTTTTTATTTTTTCTATTGTCTTTCTCCCTACATTAGACTATAAACTCCATGAGGGCAGAGACCATGTCTATTTTGCTTATTACAGTGAATCCAACACTGACAGCACCAGCTTTTATGTTTATGGACTGAATGAATAATGGTGTTAACGTTTATTTCTCTAGGGAACGCCAGAGAAGGAACCATTTTTTAGAGAAGATAATGAGTTCCCTTAGGGACATACTGGTTGTATTATAATTTATTATTTTTATGACTCTCTCTGGAGTCTCTTTCACCTTTAGCCTCTTTAAGCCTCATTAGTCTGGAAGGCAGTGATGTTTTTCAGGAGCTGGGCAGAGTTGCTGCTTTTTGGACCCACACCCTGGAAGGCTGTAATTAGAGGCCTAGCTATGGGGGAGAGTCCTTGGCACCTCACCCTACCCCCACCCCGAACCAAAGGAGCAGTAAGAAGACTAGGGCCTGGCCTGGTTCTCCTGCATGTTCCTCAGTGTGGACACCCAGAACTTCGATTCTTTTCCCATTCTATATGGGCCAAGTGGAATTAGACCAAATCTCTGACCCAAGGAGTTACCAAAGGCAGAATTTCCAAAATTTCATTCATTTACATGCTCCCTTCACGGTGTTTACTGCATTGCCATCCCACCTGAAAACGTATTTACTAAGTATTTCCAACTCTTGCAAAATCTTTCAAATGTTTAAATCAGATTGGGTTACTCCTTGCTGAAAACACTCCCCTGGCTTCCCATTTCGGAGTTAAATCCAGAGCTTTCACCACAGCCTACAAAGCCACATCATCTCGCCCCTGGATATTTCTCTGACCTCATTTCTGCCACTCATTCACTCCACTCCTGCCACACTGACCCTTTTGTATTCCTCAAACATTCCAAGGTAGCTAATGCCTGAACCTGCCTGGAACACCTCACACCTCAGAATCATCTCTCAGAAAGGTCTTTCCTGACCATCTTACTTATAACAAACAGCAGCCCTCTTTGCTCTTCCAAATACATTTTGAATGAGCCAGAAAATTAATGATATTAATACATACACACACACTGTCAGTATGTTGATTGATAACTTTCTAAAATAATTTGGGAGAATTGTCACCTTTATAATATTGAGTCATCTTCCTATTCAGGCTACATCTCTTCATTTGTTTAGGTTTTATTTTATGTTTTTCATTAAAGTTTTACAATTTTCTTGATAAAGACCAGGTGTACACTTTTTGTTATTAAATTTGTTTCTAGATGAATAAAATTGAGTTGCTTTCATAAAGGATATCTTTTTTTTTAAATTACATTAGAAAATGTTTATCGCTAGTATATCTTTTTATTTTCTGCTGTATCAGTTGTTATGACTTCATTTTTATTTCTAATATTATTTATTTGTGCTTCCTCTCTTTTTTCCTGATGAGTCTTACTGGTATTAGAGAGGTATTAAAGACTTCCTAGCACCTAATGGCGACATTCTTTTTGATGTAATCAAAAGTATTGAAAACAGATGGAAAAAAATACTAAAATATTACTTAATGCTGGTGTTTATATAGAAACCTTCAATCATTTTGTTTCCCACCAATACTATATGGCTCCTATGCTGGGAAATATTGATTTATTAAATGTCACAACCACAATGAAATACCTTATGAGTTATCGGTTGCTTTAGCTCACCTCAGGGCCTGTCTTCAGCTCAGGAGGTGATAGAAGGATGCTGAGCTAGAATAAATGGGTGTAAAGGGTGCCTTAGAGAAGTGGGAGAATCTCAGAGTCTAGATAACCCGAGGGCTCTCTCTCCTCAACCCATTCTGCTGCCCATAGTGCTCTTATGAGCAGCTATGCACACGGTGCTATTTCCCAGGGGAAGATTCGGGGGTGGAGGGAGCAGTGGGTGAGGGCCTCCCTGACTTCCCCCACTCAGGCTTTGGATGTTAAGCAGGAAATGGGGGCTTCTTAGAACTGTCGAGGTTTCCTGGAAGCCTATGAGAGTTGAGGCCATCTGGCTTTCTACAGATCACTTTCTGGTGGTGTTTGGGACCTGGAGCAGAGAGTCCTCTCTGGGGGACATAAGCTGACTAGCTGTAAACTCTGAGGGCCTGGGTGTGTTCATGTTGGACTAGAAAGGAGGCTTTCAGTCCCAGCTCTTCCTGGGGCAATATTTGTCAAATCAGACAATGTCTTCTGGGAAATATGATTATTTTGAAAGCTCCTCCTCTGAGAAACCTTGAACTGAGGAAGACAGGAAGCCACAGGCTCTTGGGTAGGCAGAGCCTACCTGGGTTACCCACCCGCCACCTCAGAGGGGAATGCAGCTGTTCTGAGTCATCAAAGAAGTTTAATAAATAACACCTTCTTACATGTTAGCATCATCAAAGAGGTAGGTTTAGGCCAGTTTAGAGCTGGCATGAGGGTACTGAAAAGAACACGAACTTTGGGGCTATAAGGCCCAGGTTCCAGTTCTGGCTCTTCCACCTCCTGGCCTTATCTCTTAGATGACTTCTTTGGCTGTAAAAGCCAAAAAATATCATGGTAGAATATGTTATCCCATTTTAAAAAAATTTATATTGGTGAATATAATGTAAAATAGCTTATACTTATATATGCTACATCAATTATGATATGGCTACATGCTGGAATAAATAAGCCTCCAAAGGTACAAAGACTCAAACATAATAGAAGTTCACTTGTCACTCACATAAGTTCAAGGTTGTTTAGCAGGTGGCCTTTTTCCTTTCAGTGGTTCTAAGACCTAGGGTCCTTTCATCTTTGCGGTTCTGCCATCCCCCCAGGGCTTCAATAGGCTGAAGGAGAACAGGGTGTGGAAGAGTGACACTCATTTCCTGAGAGCTTTGGCCCAGAAATGATAACATGTCATTTCTGCTTACATTCCAATGCCAGCGACTGTACACATGGCCACACCTGGATGCAAAGATGGCTAGAGAATAAAATCTCTTCCCAAATAGCTACTTTTGGCAAAGCTTTGTACTACAGAGGAGGAACTGAAATTCTGGCAGACATGCCATGTACGCAAAAAAAAAGAAAAAAGAAAGAAAGAAAGAAAGAAAGAAAGAAAGAAAGAAAGAAAGAAAGAAAGAAAGAAAGAAAGAAAGAAAGTAAAAAGAAAGAAAAAGAAAAGTCTGGAGAATGTACACCAATCTATTAACAGTTGTTAACTCTGAGGAGTAAGATTAGAGTATTAGACTTTCACTTTTTATTTTAAACAAGTAGTATTTTATGAGTATATATTAATTTTATAACTAAGAAGAAAACAATGGACATGGTTTATTGTAAATTTCTGGGCAAATACATGTTATTTGTTGTTATTTTTATCATTGTTCTTTTGTACAGTCCTAGAGTCAGAAAATATCACCCAAGAAAAGAATGTCCTATTACATGTCCTTCATTAGAAGCAGATGAGTTTTCAGGTGGGGGTGGTGTGAGGAAAAGCAGAATTTTTTTTTCTTAAAAATGAAAACATATATACTTCTACCAAATGAGGCTTCAAAAAGGACACAGATTTAAGAAACTGGAATGGTAGACTCAGAAGCACCTAGAGGGAAACATTCTATATGCATTATTTACACACATGCGTAAAAACATAAATGCAATTCTCCAAAAAAAATGAGATGTGATGTCTTAAATCTTTACAAGAAGTAAGTTTCACTCAGGTTTTTAAATTTTATTTGAACACAAAATATTTAATATTTTGCATGTAGAGAATAAGAGGTAATTGTTAGCATGAAAATGTAGAAGAAAAAGATTTATAGTCAATATTATGTAGAAAGAAAGCAAAATTACAAATATCAGCCTACTTCACAGATGGATATTAGAGGAACAGGGAGACAGATGAGGGGGAAAATAAATGGAAACAGAGAGCAGGGAGAGAAGGAGGACCTGTGAAAAATCCTCCTGCAACCATTCTCAGGCCCAGTAGCAGGTGATAGCCTCTGAGGAATATCAGCGGCATCTGGCTCTCGCCAGAATCATTTATTCATTCAACCAATTGTTATTTTTATACCTACTGTGAGCAACAAAACCTCTACCCTTATGGAATTTGTTTTCTAGGGGGAAAGAACAATAAACAAAGCCAAAAGTATATGACGTATCAAGTGGTGATAAGCGCTTTGGATAAAACTAATGCAGGGTGAGGGAGATAAGAAATGCAAAGGAAAAGTTCAGGAGAGAGGCGGGAATGTATGTGTGATTTTATGTAATTGATCTCATGGTCAAGGAAGACCTCACTGGTAAGGAGTCATTTGAGCCAAGGTCTGAAAAGACGCATGTGAACTAGCATGCAAAAAATGAAATAGTTATCATTGCAGTGGACGCTGTTGGTTATCCAGCCAACATCAAGCCATTCCTCCTTCTGTACCACCCCTTTGCCATGATGCAGTCATGTGACCAGGAGAAAGCTGAACTTCATCTCTAACTTCAGGGGTGGATCCCAATTAGTCTAAACTAATCCTGGCAGCTCAACTTCACTTACCGGTGACTGCTTCAGGAAGCCAGGCTTAAGTCAAATAACACAGGGAATGCCCCCGGCCACTGTATTGGTTCTGGGTCATACACTTAACCAAAGCTGGCCTAAAGAGATTGAAAGAGAGCATTTATATTTCTGTTTGGGGGAGGAGGTTTTTTTTCCTCTATCATGATGGATGTGAACAAGGAAGTATGTTGTCACAGTTGCTCAGGACATGGTGGCACAGCCATCTCTAGACAATGAGGGAAGCCAGCCTGCAGACAAAGCCAATACAAAGAAGAGGACAAAGCTAAGAGAACCACAAAAAACTAGAGCCAGAGCCCTGATTATTCTATGCCTGGAGCCCACTCTCCTTCAAGACTTTTTATTACAGGAGATGAGGAATCATCTTACTGTTCATGCCAGTTTGAGTTAGGTTTTCAATTACTTGGTGCTTTAAAGTTCTTAACTATGACACTAAAAATAATAGTAGCTAACATTTTTTGAGCATTATCTTGTGACAAGTCTACTCCTTAAATTTATAATTTCATGTAATATTCTCAACAATCTCATGAAGTAAATAAAACTATTGTCTTTATTTGTAAGATGTAAGTGACTTTGCCCAAGGTCATATGGGTTGTAGGTGGCAGAACCAAAATCTTTTGGAGCTCAGATCTGCGCTCTTAACCACTGTGACGATTCCATCAATATGTGAGGCAGAGAAATAAAAACAGGAAATAACATGTGAAAAAACCATAGAAAGAGAAGATGTTGATAATCTTATAAAATTAAATTTCATAATTATATGTACTCTTGTTCTCTCTGCCTGCAATACCCTACCCCCAGAACCCCTGCTCCCCAGTTCCACTTCTCTGCCTAGGAACTTCTACTTGTTCTTTAAGACCTTGACTCAGATATCACTTCCATTGTCTCTCAGTAGATTGAGAAGCAGTTTTTCACTCTCCTTACCTCCGCTTCTTCCTTTCCCCCTCCCTAGGTCTCCACCTCCCAGGCACACAAATGCCAAGCTCACGAGTCATCTGTTTTGCCAAAATTCTGTTCCGATTTGATAAACTCTGGCCAGGCCAGCTCATTCAGCATGATTCAGCCAGAGAGAATAGTGAGGCTGCATGCCCAGCATGCCGACCGTCTGAGCTCAGGCAGGATGGGCGGCTGGGCGGCACAGGAACCTCAGCCTGACAGATGGCTCCACTCGGCTGTCTCTCCAGGCCTGATGCCAGGGGCAGCAGCGATAGCACTCTGTAGGAGGAAGGGCGGGAGGCAGGTTGTGTGATTCCCACATGCATAGCTGTGCATATGTGTGTGGTTACATGGGAAGCAAGCATGAGCAAGGCTGTGTTTTACCCAGACTGCATATTTGTATGTGGCTAGTTTTCGTGTGCTTGTTATCTGTGTGCACAGATGAGTGTGTATCAGTATGCCTGGCTGTGTGTTTGTGTGTGTATGCACATTTGTGTGCATGCAGAGGTGTGTGTGTTTAAATTTCAAGTTTGCATTCATCTTAGTATATGTGCTCAAGAGCATGAAAGGAAAAGACTGAGGGAGAGAGAGAGAAGGAGGGAGGATAGGAGGGAGGGAAAGATTGAGGAAGAGAGTGAAAAGGAGGGAGGGGAGGAGAGTGGAAAAGAGGAAGGAAGGAAGGGAGGGAGAGAGAGAAAGGAAGAAGAGGGTCCTAGGGTTTGAGAATTCAGCCTTTTGAATGTTCTCACCTGAGGGTGGAGAGCTGCCACACACCCCTCCCTCCAGCTCTCTCCTCAACACAGGACTGAGAGACATGAGCTGCAGCGGAAAGTCATCCCATTCACAGAGTGAAGATTAGGCTCTGGCTGAGCTTCAGGTTTCTAAAAGCAACTTCCTGACAACAGTTTCTCCCTAAGATAGAGGTACTATTATGAATTTAGGTCCCTCTGAAAATCTGGTGACTAGAGTAGATTTTGTTTCCAGGAAAATATCCTTAAAACATACAATTTCACATGTACTATACACAGCTCAGAGGATGTCCAGACCCTATTATGGACCTCAGATAGGAAACCAAGTATTGTATAAATACTTACTGAGTACTTATTGAGTAATATTATGCTGAGCCCTTGTAGATAAGTACATAGAGGCGTAAGATAGCCACTGCATTTGAAGAGTACACAGTCTGTAGGAGAAATAGATGTAAATGCATAATCATAGGTCACTGCACAAGTGCAGCAATGGTTGAATGAAGAAACTGCCAGGGCATGAGAGGAATGAGGGATGCATTTGTTGAGAGGTTCCAGGGAAAGATTCGCTGAAGAAGTGAATTTTTCAGCTATATCTCAAAATATTAGAGAAGGCTTTTGTGGAAAACAAGATAGGGAAGGCCTTTACAGGCAGAAAGAAGAGTATGTAAAAAGGCAGAAGAGAAGTTGCATTTTGGGGATAAGACTCCTGGGAGGATCAGGAAGCAGGGTTGAAAGGCAGTCTGGAGGCAGGCTGTGCAGAGCCTTGTACATACTAAACTAAAGATTTTAGATTTTATCCTGTAAGTGATGGGGAAACCTTGGAACTCTTTAAACAAGAGAGTGACATTATCTAACTGGTGTTTTGCAAAGACCACAGTGTACCACGTACTCACCCAGAGACCAGAGGGGAGGCTATTGCAATAGTCCAGGTGAGATATAATGAAGCTGTGAACCATAGGAATGTGGGAAAACCAGGGCACAGGTTTAAAAAAAAATAGATATTTAGTAGATAACAGTTGAGGATTGCATACCTCCCTTAAAGGTATGGGGTTAAGAAAAAGAATGAAGGAGCAGTTGAGCATGCTTCTCTGCTTCTAGCTTGGGAATAAAGGTGGATATTAGTGCCATTCACTGGGATGGAACTAAGACGCAGACTACCTTATTGGGGAAGATAATGAGTTCTGTTTGGAACACATTGTGAGACATCCGACTAGAGAAGTACATTAGGCTATTGACTATATATGTCTGGAGTACTGCAGAGAGAGATTCAGAAATATAAATTTGTGAGTCATAAGCAGAGAAATGATAACTGGAGTCATGGGTCATAGATAAAATCACTCAGGGAGAATGTAGATAGAAATAAGAAAGAAGTAAAGATTTAAGGGTACATGGAGGAAGAAGAACTTGTGAATGAGACTGTGAGGGAGGATTCTTAGAAATTGGAAGGGTTTACATAAAACCAAAAGATAGGGATTTTCAGGAGCTAACAATAAACAAAATTTTTATATGAGGGAGTGCTCATTAGTGTCGAGAGCTAGGATGAGGTAATGTAAGGGAAAAGACTGATGTAAAAAACATGCAAAATCAAAAGATAGAAAGAAGACTAGAAGGAGATATGAAATACACAAAACCCTACCCAGAGTTTTTACTACAGGGAAATTATGAGAGTTTTCAATATTCTTTTTTAAAGTTCTTGTCTAAGTCTTCCCAGACCAATCCAGTGAATGTGTACCAAATTTGAACAATTAGAGAGAATACCTGAAGAAAACTTAGAAGGCTACTGAAATAGAAGACTTCTACTTCCAACCAAGATGACATAACAGGCTTATTAAATTATAAAACAAGACAAAATATATGAAAAACTGTTTTTTAGATGTTGAACAGTGGGTAGTACAAGATTCTAACCCCTGAAAGTAGAAGGAAAAATAAGATGAGTCATAATACTATAAATATATCCTAGATGAGACTAACATATTAGGCCCTGAAGAAGAAAATATTAGTGAATTTGAAGATATAAGAATAAAAATCAAAACCAGAGAAAAAAGACTTTTTAAAAAAGAGAATGGAACATCACTGAGCTGTTGAAAACTTCTAAGGGCCTAGTGTATGTATAATTTGAAATCCTGAAAGTAGGTGAGGAGGGCACAGAAGAAATATTTGAAGAATCAATGGCCTCAAATTTTCCATATTTGATGAAAACTATAGACCCACAGATCTAAGAAGCTCCATGAATCAAAGCAGAAGAAACATGTAGAAAACACACTAAGGATCAGGATTTCAAAGAAATAGCTGCAGTCTTCATGCTCATTGAAGCATACTCACAATGGCCACCTAAATGTCCATCCATGAATGGGTGAATAAGAAAATATGAGATAGATAGATAGATGATAGATAGATAGATAGATAGATAGATAGATAGATAGATAGATAGATAGATAGATAAAATGAATGGTTATTCAGCCTTAAATAAGATTTTGCCATTTGTGACAGTATGGAGGAACCTGGAGGACATTATACTAAACAAAATAAACCAGACATAGAAAGACAAATACTGAATGATAGTACTAAATGGGGGAAAGGCATTGGGACAGTTGAAAATCCACATATAAAAAAGTAATTCAGACTCTTACCTTACACTATAACAAAATTAATTCAAATAGATCATAGACCTAGATGTAAGAGCTAACATTATATGACTTCTAAAAGAAAACCTAACAGGCACTATGGAAAACAGTATGGAGGTTCCTCAAAAAACTAAGAATTGATCTACCACATGATCCAGCAATTCCTCTGAGTATTTACCCCAAAGACTTGAAAATCCATATCCAAAAAGATATTTGCACACCGATGTTTATAGCAGCATTATTCACAGTGGCCAGGACATGGAAGCAACTGAAGTATCCTATGATAGATGATGGTCTAAAGAAGCTGTAGTACATATATACAATGGAATATTACTCAGCCATAAGAAGAGATGAAATACTGCCATTTGCTTCAACATGAATGGACTTTGAGATGATCATGCTAAGTGAAATAAGCCAGAAAGAAAAGTTGAAAATCACATGATATCACTTATATGTGGGATATAAACCCAGAAGCAACAAATGAACAGAACAAACAAACAGAGACTCATGGACATGTACTATAGACTTGTGGTTACCAGACGGTAGCGGGTAGGGGAAGAAGGGGTAGGTAGATGATTAAAGAGGATCAAATATAAGAGGGTAGAGGGAGGGTGAAGTGGGTAAAGGGGATCAAATATATGGTAGCTGAAGGAAACTGAACTTTGGGTGAAAACACACAATAGAATATATAGATGTCAAATTATAATGTACACCTGAAAATTATATAATTGTATTAACCAATGTTACCCTAATAAACTTAATTTTAAAAAAGAGAGAGAGAAAATAGAACCTAGGAGAAGATCATCATGGCCTTGGATTGAGAAAGAAGTTTTTAGACATGACACTAAAAATGTACACCATAAAGGAAAAATTGATAAATTGGACTTCATTGAAAACTAAAAACATATTTAGAGTTCAAAGACACTATTAAAAAGATGAAAAGAAAAGGCATAGTTGGAATAATGTATTTGCAAATCACACATCTGATAAAGGATTTATATTTAGAATAGATAAAGAACTCTAACAACTCAATATTAAAAAAAAATAACCCAATTTAAAAATGGGCAAAATATTTGAAGAGACATTTTACCAAAGAAGATAAACAAATAGGGGATTGGATTAAAAGCACAAACTTCCAGTTATAAAATATATGTCATATATTAAAACATAAAGCACAAGGAATATAGTCAATAATATGGCAACAACTTTGTATGATAACTTTATTGTGATCATTTTGTGAGGTACATAAATGTTAAATCACTATGTTGTACACCTGAGACTAATATAATATTGTATGTCAACTATAATTTAATGAAAAAGATGAACAAATGATCGATAAGCACATAAAAAAATGGTCCATATCATTTGTCAATGGCATGCAAATTAAAAACACAATGAGATACCACTGTATATTCACTAGAGGGGCATAATGAGAAAGATAAACAATACCAATTGTTGGTGAGGATGTGCAAAAATTGGAACTCTCATGCATTGCTGGTGGGAATGTAAAATGGTACAACCACGTTGGGTAAAGTTTGTCAATGACTTAAAAAGTTATTATACAACACAGAAATTTCATTTCTGTAAATCTATCAGATATAAATGAAAACATATGCCCACACAAAAACACATATGAAAATGTCCACAGAATATTATTCACAATAGTCAAAAATGGAAACAATCTAAATGTTTATCAATTGGTTAATAGATTTAAAAAAAAATGTGATACAACCATATAATGAAACATTATTTAGTATTTAAAAGGAATGTACTACTGATACGTGCTACAACATGGTTGAACCTCAAAAACATGCTAAATGAAAGAAGTCAGAAGCAAACACTACATATGTGACCCCATTTATATGAAATAGCTAGAAAAAGCAAATTAAAAGAGACAAAAAGCAGATTAAGTAGTTGCCTAGGTCTGGGGTGGGAGTGGAGATTAACTATTAAATGGTCATCAGGGAACTTTTGGGAGAGATGGTAATGTTCTACAACTGGATTATGGGGATGGTTTCACAACTCTATCAAATCATTAAATTTATACATTTGCAATGGGTGAATTTTGTGTTATGTACCTTATATCTCAATAAAACTGTTTAAAAGCAAACAACTAAATAAAGACCTTTAGACATAAAAAAGCTGGAAAAAAAGTCATTAACAGCAAACTAGCAGTAGAAGAAAGGTTAAAGTATTCCAGGCAAAAGGAAAATCATTCCAGATGGAAATCTAGATCTACACAAAGGAATAAAGAGCACTAGAAATAAAAGTATTTGGGTGTATTAGCTATCTATTGCTGTATAACAAATTACTCCAAAACTTAATGGCTTAAAATAGCAAACATTTATCATCTCCCAGTTTCTATGGGTCAGTCTTGGGAGACAATTCGCAGTAACATTTCTGCACATCTTGTATCGCCTTTGTTCCACACTATCTTTTTATGGATGTTTGTATAGCAAACAGCCTTTGAAAACAGAGAAAGTGTCTTTCTCCCTGGCAGAAGGTAGATTTGTTTCCTAATTCATCTAATAATGTCTTTGGGACAAAGTTTAGGCAGGTTTGCTTGCAGCTTTTCCATCTTTTAACTATAGACTATGAATGTCAAAGTTGATTTCAGGATGTTTTCTCCTGTGAGGTCCAAACACAAACTTAATTAGCTATAGCTATATTATGCTCCAGGAAACACCTATTCCAGGAGCTAGGGGGAGGAGTACAAAGAGGGAAACAAGTATCTACTGGAAATAAGGTGAGGATTGGAGAAGAGAACTTTAAAACAGAGACGTATACTGCACAGCAGGCCATGGTCTGATAGATTCTCTTTGGAGTTCAGGGCAGTGGCTAACTTGGCTGAGGGAGCCAGAGCTTCCCACCCTTTAGAGAGCCCATGAAGTTGGGAGTATGCCAATAACTGAGATGAGCTCTTGATTGAGAAGAGAAACCACAGAGCCACTGATTACCCTACTGTCATTCAAACAAAGGAGACAAACCCCAGCCTTAAGACTGGAGATGGTGAGAACTTCCTCAGTATTTCAACAGCCTGGAGATAAAATTCCCAAAGGCCAGAAATAGGAACAACACATTGGTTTTATTATTTTTTATTATAATTATAAGAGTAATGCATGCTTATTGCAAAATTGTTTTGAACAGTAGAGAATATAAAGTGGTAAATAAGAACTCTTTCCTTGCCATCCCACTCTTGAGAGACACCTAAGGTAAAGCTATAATCAATCTCTCGCCCTGCCTCTCTCCTCCTCATTCTCCTAAGTCCTTTTCCCAGAGGAAGCTGTTTCTTTTGGCATTTCTATATCTCTGTTTTTCCTAAATAATATGTTCTTATTGTTACCTTTTAATTAATCAGTTTTAGACATGGTGCAGTGACTTCTTTTTATGTAGAATAGGATTTAGTGTTTTCACACCCACATCCCTTCTGTTTCTTCTCCCTCATCTCCAACTGGAATTATATTACAATTTTTGGCTAGATCAGTATTCGCTGTTTACATTATTATGTCTATGCAAATACTATTTACAACTGACCATCAAAGTATACCAAAATTATATTTCTTTTCCTACTCTGCTTTTCCTAAAGTTAACAATTGCCTCTTTTTTTTTTCATTTGCTTAATATTATTTGTAATTATTACCTATAACTAACTCTACTGACACCTTTCAATAAACTTTCACTGTGATTTTCCTTGTGGTCAATGGCAACAGGTAATCTGTCAGTTCCAATTTTTCTCTTGAAGACAACCCTCCTGGAGAGCTTCATTTTCATTTTCTTTTGGAACTCTGTACTTCCTTTATACTCTAGTCCTCCTGCCCAGCTGTCTTCTGAGACTTTCCTTCCCTGTCATCCTGAGCCTTTTTTTTTTTTTTGCCTTGTCCTGAGTTGGAGTTCCTATTGATTAGAATTTGTATCTTTCACTTTCTCAGGTTACACATGTATTTGAGAGATCATATACAACAGTGGCTTCATTGGTTTTAGCCTGGTGATAAGCCCACTACATAAATCTTTTGAATCACCTTACTTTGATCAGGATTGGTTAGCCTTTACACCTGGTGCAAAGTGGTGATCTTAGGATTTATCTTCACTGTCACCTTTAAGATGCTCTTCATCTCTTTCCTTGTTGGAAGTTCTGTTTTCTTGGTTTATTTTGATAAGAAAGAGTGCATTTCAGACATGTCTAAATTATTCGAAAGGAGAAACCCAAACTGAGGCATGTGACAGATGCGAGAAATGATGAAACATGCAAGCATGATGAAGGTCAAAGAGGAGGAGCTCACCAAGCCCCTATCATGTAAAGGGTAAGCTTGAATAAAGAGAATGGAAGCTAAAGCTGGAAAAATAGGTAGTGGCTAAATCATTGAGGGTCTCAAATGTCATTTTAACAAGGTTAGATTTGGAAAGTCATAGAGGTCTTTTAAATGAGAGTTTGACTTGATAAAAGCTATTTGATTCCACTTCAATAGAGTGAGAAAAGAGTTCTATTGTACCTCAAACTCCATGTTCTAGAAGAGTAGGAGGAAAACCAAGAGATGCTAGTGTCATAGCAGCCAGAGGGGAAAAAGCCTCAAGAAGAAAGTAGCCAAGTAGATCATATGATACAGAGGAATCAAATTAGATAACTTAGTGAAAAAAGAATCGTGGTGGAATTTGCCTGAGTAAAATGTCTGTCAGTGGAGAGGAGGAGTCTAAGGCTAAAACTTATTTCAGAAATAGTATAATTCTGCTTTAAAAAGTGCATAAGAAAGGAAGGTGTAGAGACAGGAAATGCATTAGTTGGGCTAGGCTACACTATAGTAACAAACCATCCCCAAGTTTTAGTGACTTAACATAGCAAAAATTTGTTTTTTATACTCTATGTGGTGGGAGGACTGCTCTACAAAGTCACTTAGGAGCTCAAAGTGATGGAGGCTCCATCATCTTGAAGTTAGAACTTCTGGAAGACAAAATCCCCTCCACAATTGCCTCAGTAAATGAAGACTTCATTGGAAGGTCACATGCCAGCTATTCCATGCATTGGTCCAAAGTAAGATACTAGTCACCTAGACAAAAGTTCAAAGGAGCAGGGAAATGTGAGGAGTACATGGAACATTTGGTAAACACCATTATTCCTGACATAGAAAGGCTAGACTATATAAAATTTGTTATAAAGAGGAGAAAGATAAAGTAATATCTAGAATGACAAGAAGTGAGTGGATTTTGTTGTTTTTCTAATTAAAAGAAAATTGAAGTTTTTACAGGACATAGAGCGGATAAGCAATAGAACATGGTATTGGTCCTGGAGAAGGTGGAAAGGGGAGTGATCGGCCTCAGATAAGAGCCCAGGCCGTCTTACTCTGAGATTGGCAGGAAGGAAGTGAAGGACAAGCAGTTAGCTACATTTGTGGGTGTAGAGGCAGGAAACTGAGAAAGTTTACACCTGATATTTTTAGTTTCCTAAGAAGTAGGAAGCAAGTCAATTTCCAAAAATGGTGGTGGTGGTGGAGATAGAGGTGGTGGTGGGAGGAATCAGAAGTAGGTTATGGGCCTTTTGGAGTTTGAACAAGGTTCTCAAATCTATCTCTACTAAGCCACCAGCCATTTAGTGGATAATTACAATAGCTTCCTACCGGTTTACTTATCTCCCTTCATTCAGTCCTTTCAACATTTTGCAAAGGGGTTGATCTCTTTTAAAAGACAGAGCAATTAAGACAATGCCATATTCTGCATAAAACTCCAATGGTTCAATATCTTTAAAATTACCCAAAGATCTGACTCAAATTAACTTCTCCAGCCTTGCCTTGAAACCTCTTCATGTCTCTCACGAAGCACCCCCAATCCTCTCTCCTGACCCCACTTCATTTCCTTTCTCCTTCCTGTCCCAGGGCCTTCCCAGATGCTCTTCCTTCCACTGGAAAAGCCCAGCCATTCCACTTCTACTTTCACTTAGCTAATTCTAACCTTCCTTTAGGACAGAAATTAAATGTCACTTTTTCAGAGAGGTTTTCCTAGACCCTTCAGAGTAGGGTAGATCTTCCTATTGGATGCTTTTATAATACTTGGAGCACTCTTCACAAGTGTAGTTATATGTTTTTATATAGTGGGTGAGGTCTCTTCCCTCTGCTAGACTTTAATTCTATGAAGGTAGGCACTATGTCTATTGTCTGTTTCTGTTATCTGTTTAACATGTATCACATTGCCTGGCATATAACAGATGAGAAGTAAACGTTTGCAAGATAAACAAACAGATAAATCAGTTTTGTTAGTTAATTAATTAATAACTATTGTGAAGAGATGACCAAGGTTGCAATACTTATGAGAGTCCAGTCAAGGATGAAGCTCACAGAATTGCTTTAGAGACAATTTGCATGAAGTTGAAAAGGCAGATTGTTGGACCGATACAAAGTTCAGACTTTTCAGAATGAGTGTGGCAGAAAGAGGATAATGCTGGTTTTCATGCTGCACTATAAGGTCTAGGCAGAATAGGAAAGGAAGGAAAATATTAAGGAGAGTGATGGACTTAGAAGAAAACAGTGAGGTCAAAAGCCTGGTGGTATCCAGGATGTCTAGGAGCAGATATAGTAGGAGTAAAAGAGTGAGAGAGCTAGGGAGCCAGGAGATGAGAGTCAGAGATTTAATATACCAGAATTTAAGATCTCTAAAGTGAAGTGCCACATCTTGAGACAGTCTCAGGTATAACCATGGCTCTGAGATAGTGGTTATTGTTGCCAACATTAAGAAACAAAGAGGCTAGGATGTTAAACAACTTCACATAATGAAGTCACCTGGGTGATGGCAGGACTTGAAATGAAAAAGACTTGAGGGAATGAGGTAGTCAGAAGACAACCACTGCAAAGAAAGCATAGAAGATGGCATGAGCCTCAATGACAGGCCCTCCATCATTCCTTCCATTCTTAGGTCACTCATTCAAGAATCATGGTCCCAAGGCAGAGTCTGATGGGCTAAGCTAGATGACATAAGCCTCAAAGAAGTAAATTTTGCATGTGATAGAAGTGTAGTGAAAGGTTAGTGAATGGAGAATGACGAGACTGCCAATGGAGGCCTCAATAAAATATGTGAGAAGAGGCAGCTTCTAATCAAAAGATTAGAAGAAAATATAGGGAGGTGAGGCCTTGAAGAAGAGCCAAGTTTCCATTAAGCAGGAGGTGAAGAGAGTAATCTGCCGTGAACATAATGTTTATAAGAGGTTTTTGTCTGTTTGCTTGTTTTACAATGGATCAAAGGTTGTTCCAGCAGTAAAAGTAAAAGTAACATGTAATAGAGAGAGGACAGGCTATCTGTCAGAGGTCAGAGTTCCATTTCTGGCCTCATCATTTACTTGTTGAGCGACCTTAACCAATTACTTCACTTCTTTGAGCTCAGTTTTCCCATCTGTGAAACGATAAAATCGTAACTGGCTTACTGTGAGGATCAAATACATAGTGGATGCAAAATGGCACCGTAACCTGCAAAGTGCCATCCACATGTGAGTTATCATTACTGCACAGTGTGTTAATAGTAGCATTTGGGCAAAATTCTTAATTCTTGACTCTCAATTTAGAACAGTCCTGGAAGAAATCAGGGCAAAGGCTGTCTCCATTTTATAGGCTCCATTTTATATTTATTCAAGAAACCTTACTGAATTATCACCATGCCACCCCAAACACGCCTGATCTCATCTGATCTCCGAAGTTAAGCAGGGTCGGGCCTGGTTAGCACTTGGATGGAAGACCACCTAGGAAGACCAGGTGCTGTAGATATTTAAAAAAATAAAATAAAGTAAAAAAGAAAGAAACCTTAACTGAGTGCTTATCGTATGTCAGTTACTGAGCTAGACAAGGGGATAGTGAGATGAATCAGATACAATCTATAACTTTGAAGTTCATAGTTTAATGGAGAAGACAGATGTGGTAACATGATAAGTTGTGCTATGTGGCATAATGGTGGACTAGACTGCTAGCTAGTATGCACAGAAAAAAGAACCATTAGGGAGAGCTTGAGAGAGCTTTCTAGTAGGAGTGGCAGGGGAACTCAGCCTTGAAGATTAAGCCAGAGAAGAGAGGTATTCCACTCCCAGTTAGTTAGTGATGAAGACTCTACGAGAACCCAGAGCCACAGACATGCAGTTATGTGCCCCGCAACCCCCTGTCCTGACTGCATGCTCTCTAGACAAAGGGAAAGAAGCCTCTCTGGTCTCACTTAGAAGCTTATTCTCTTTGTTTTTGCTAAGGGCCTGGCTGCCATGGAAACACCATTCTTGCTTAGTCTCTTTGCTCTTTGCTGTCAACAACTTATTGTCAGGGAGCAAATGCACAGCTCAGATCTCCCAGATATGAGGCATCATGCTTGTTTCTGCCTCTTTGCCTCTTCCCAATTGTCTAATGATGCCTGTTGTTGGCCAACTGCCCTGCCTTATTTGTGAACAAATCAAAGGTCAGTGGGTCAACTAGTAAGCAGCTTTCCCAGGAAACCAGCAAGTCTTTAAAAGAATCATGACTTGTCACACACCCCATGGTTGTGCCACACAAATGAGTTTCCTGGAGGACTCCCCACGCTATCCTCTTCTCCCCTATTTCCTTTAGTAACCTTGAGGAAAAAAACAGGTCATATCTAGTTTCTTCATTCTCTAAGATTCCCAAACTGATGGTTCGTTCCCTTCTCACTTTTTCAAAGAGCATTGGTGGGGAACTACCTCTTTTCCTGGAAACTTGGTCACCCAGGATTTGGCCCTATTTTAATAGCCAACAATAATAAAACGATGGTATATACATTTTATAGATGAAGAAACTGAACCTCAGAGAAGGTAAGAGATGGTGGGCACCATCTTTGGAAGGACAGCAAAACATAAGACTGAACTGTAGCCTAAGGCAAGAAAATAATAATACAAATGTTGGCTGTCTAGCATTCATGTCCCTTTTCCTAACAGTACTCTCATTTCTGCACACATTATGTACAGTTGTGGTGGGAGTGGGCATCCAGAGGCTTATTTACTACTACAGTTACTGAAGGGCTAAAGAGTTCTAATGTTTAAGGTTTAAATCAAATAGAAATTACCTCTCTACTGAGATTAGCACTGTGCCTAACCTACTGTGAATGCTTAGGGAATGTCTTTTCGGTTTCACCATTATCTGTATGGTGTTAATTATTTTGTTATTGGCATAATTATTTTATTATATTATCAAGAGTGAATAGGTTAAATCAATTGTGCTATGTCATGGGCATGACAAATTACTTAAAATAATGCAGAAACAGACTTTGACTTGTTGATATAGAAGTTTATATCACTGAATAGAAAGGTCATGTTATAATATTTAGATTAAAAATATATCGATAAATACATACCCGAAATGATATATCTCAAAATGATAACCAATATTTATCTTTGGGCAGTGTGATTGTGGATAATTTTCAAATGTTATTTTTGCCTTTCTTCATTTTCTGTCTTCACGAGCAGGCATTATTTAGTAGCTATTACTTTTTAAGTGGGGTGCTGCGAGGATGGCTGCTCAGCGAGTATTCCCACTTTCCTGCGTGGTGCAGCAGTATGACTGGGGGAAGATGGGTTCCAGTGGTGAAGTGGCTTGGCTGCTGGCCAGCAATGACCCACCGGCCTGGATCTCAGGCCATAATGCAGAGCTGTGGATGGGGATACACCCTCAGGGAGACACCAAGATTCTTGACAACCATATCTCACAGAAGACCCTAGGCCAGTGGATTGCTGAAAACCACTACTACTTGGGCTCGAAGGTCAAGGACACTTTTAATGGCAAGCAGCCCTTCCTCTTCAAAGTGTTCTTGGTTGAAATGGCCCTGTCCATCCAGGCACACCCTAACAAGAAGCTGGCAGAGAAGCTGAACCTCTAGGCTTCACAGCACTACTCTGATATCAACAAGCCAGAGATGGCCATTGCCCTCATCTCCTTCTAGGGCTTATTTGGCTTCTGGCCAGTTGAAGAGATTGTGACCTTTCTGATGAAAGTGCCCAAGTTCTATTTCCTAACTGGAGATAATGCAGCAACAGAGGTGAGGCAGAGCCTGAACTGTGACTCCCAGGCTGTTACCTCTGCTCTGCAGGGCTGTTTCTTCCAACTGATGAAGAATGAGAAGGTGGTGGTAGAACAGCTCAACCTGTTGGTAAAACAGATCTCCTAGCAAGTGGATGCTGGAAACAGGATGTCGCTGGACATCTAAGGCAAGCGCTTAATGCAGCTATACCATCTGTATTCCAGTGATATCAGATGCTTTGCCATCTACCTCTTGAACCTGTTTACCCTGGAGCTGGAGGAGGCCATATTTCTGGAGGCCAATGTGCCCCAAGCCTACCTGAAAGAGACTGCATGGAGTGCATGATATGTTCAGACAACAAGGTATGTGCTGGTCTGACACCCAAGTTCATCATTGTGCCAACTCTGTGTGAAATGCTCAGCTCAAACCCCAGCCCCAGCAAGGATAGGCTCTTTTCTCCAACATGGAGTCAGGAAGATCCCTATCTCTCTATGACCCCCCTGTACCCTGGCTTCATCACTAAGTACAAGGTCTTGGCATTGAACTCTGCTAGCATCATCCTGATGGCTAGGGTACAGTGACAGCCAGCACTCTCATGGCCCAGGCAACATGCCCCCTGCAACATGGTGGGGTGCAAGTCACTGGGACCAATGAGAGGGTCTCGCTCACTGTGCCTGAGGATGTGCTGATATTCCATGCCTGCTGTCTGCTGTAGAGCCATCCTGGCTCTCCTGTCTATGCTCTCCTGGCTCACCCTAAATCCTGGCCAGCTACATCTCCTTAGTTCTAGCCCAAACTCCTTCCCTGCTCTGGACTTTTTTGGGTGCACGTTGGAAGAGCTGGTATAGAGCAATGAGCTTGAAGGCAGTGACTTTTGAGCAGGCCTAGGTCGATCCAACTTCTTCCTGGGAAGATGGGCTGACACTCCCCTTGTACCCTTACACCTGAGCCAGACTCAATGCAGGAGGCAGCAGCTCTGTTCCACCTATGGTATTAGACAGGCTGGTGAAATCTATTATTAGCTCAGCCTCAGTTACAGCCAAGGGATAGGTAACTAATTACTAAGAACAGTGGTTAGACCACTGCAGAAGACCAGGATGGAAGATAACCAGAGTCTAAACTAGACATAGGAGAGGATCGTGTTTGAGGGAACAAGGTAAGTTCCATTTCATGCTGATTTTGAAGCATATGTGGAAATATTCAGGTGGAGATATTCCAGTTGACTATAAAGTTTGTTAAAAAGGTAGCTATTAAAACATAAGGCTTTTTAGTATAAATTTCTTAAGCCAGAAACCCTGAAGGTCAATTAACTGAATCATTTCATTTTACAGATGAGGCAATAGGCCCGGACAGTTGTTTTCAGAAAGCTACTTTGAGAACTGAGATTAGATTTAGGAAGACTCATTGACGGCTATTTCAGCCCACCACAGTGCATTCCAATTTTATACTTTGTTTTTATAACTATTCAAAAATAGTTTTCTCAGAATTCTAGTTATGTATAGAATCCCAGAAAAAAGGCATAAATCCCACTTGCATTCTTTTGTAACTGCATAACTGACTTTTCAATCAAATAGATCCTGCCATAAATGCTAGATAAAATAAAGAGAAAGTGGTCTGATTACTAGAAGTGACTTTGATCAGCGTGAGCAGCTCTAAATATCACACTTTCCTATAACCTGGTTGCACATATTTCTGTGCTTAATTGTTAAAGAATCAGTCATTTGATTATTATTCTGAAAGCAACCAAAACTACTATGTTCATCACAGACCATCTATCACATGAGCTATATGGGTTGTGAAAGTTACATTTAGCTGTAATAACAACAGTTGATAAAAAAACACCAAGAGCTACTCAAAAAATTGACATGATAAGTACTGTTACAAAGTCAAAGACCAATGAATGATACCTCAAATAAAGAATTCTTGAGAAATGAAGCTTCTTTTTAAGTAAGTTACCGGTGTTAAAAACAAAAATAAAGCAAGTACAGTATAAAATTAGGACCTAAGTTCTGAGGGAGGTATAAAGATAACGAGGATAGGTTCCTTTCTTCTCTGCAGTGTAAGGGAAGAAGGTGAATGGGGGAAGAAATGAATGAATGCTTATTGATGAGCACCTATTAAGTACCAAATATTCATAATGAATTCATTTTATTTCATCTCTCACATCAACTTTGTGAAGTACACATTATAAACACCTTAGACATGTGAAAATGAAGGCACAAAGAGATTAGGCAGTGGTGGCAATATGTGACTAGTTGCAAGGGCTTTAGTGTCAGGCACTCTGGCTTTAGATTTGGGTTCAACTCTTACTATTAAGCCTTAATTAATAAGTAACTTACTCTCTGTATTACTTAATACTGTTTGCTTATCAATACTCATTTTGGAGTATCTATAATTGTTATCATCACCATCTGTAAATGATGTAAATATCATCTGTGATATTGACTGTCATCATCTGTAAATGATAATATCTGCCTCACAGTCATTGG